>FR990023.1:12668999-13895499 GCA_905404135.1 Hesperia comma
GGTAAATAGCTCCGAACAAAAACGTACTTAGTATTTAAAATTCGTTTTAGTAAAAGCTTTTATCAGCTTAGCCGGTGTACGTTAACTAACGTTGTGTTCATCGGTTCAGATGAGGTATTTTTTAAATTATCCCAACATGTAACCAATGTAAAGAGTAAAATCACAGAAAAGCTTGGCCCATGAATTTTAAAAGAGACATGTGAAGACTACAAACAAGCAAATAAAGATGAACTTGTTCAATCTCATCAAATCGAAACGAAGTCTGTTGTCGAATCTGAAACACGAACGCCACAAAAACACCAAATTCTGCAAAAATTTTTATTAACAGAAGTACATAAATAATTACAACAAAATATACACAAGAGAAAAATATCTGCACAGGTATAATATAAAAGCACCCGATCGATTTACAAATGTGCAACTCGACATGAGTATAATATTAAGATTGATTTGTAACTACCAAAATTACTTTACTGTTTATTTTTCGGCGTATCATTAAATTTAAAATTACCTCCCTTTATATTTAGAGCCAGCTAGGGCCTGAAAAGTGAAGAATTGTTTTAGGGCGCTAAATATCTTCGAGTAGTACTTTGCAGAACTAACTGACGTGTCAGATCTAAACTTCCTGCACCTTACTTTTCTGCCGCCTGAAATACGCAAAACCCCCGCTTAGATATAACAAAAATGTAAAAACAAACCGTATTACGCTGCGTACAAGGTTGATATTTACATGTTCTTACCATCTCGTTTCGCATCTCCTCATTGATGCGCTCGCAAAGGTCAGTGGGAATATCGTTTTCTGTCACCTCTTGTAGCACGTACTTCAGCTGCGTTGTCCTGAAAGACACATCAATTCGAATGAGTACAGTATAGAAGAAGCTAGCCCGTTTTATTTACTACAAGTCTTTTATTTCAATACACATAGAATGAATTTGTTAACTCTAGTACGATAGTAGCTCGCAGGCGGAAGTAGAGCGCACAAAGTTAATATAAGATGTTATGAAATTTTGCATTCATGGAAAGCAATTAAATTATGCAATAAACATTTGCAAACAAATGAAATGAAATGATATTATTATGTTGTGTTTAAAGTAGAGAAACTTTTTCATGATTCTAAAGAAATAGCAGAGACAATTAAGGTTTTTTTTTTAATACGCAGCAGTCAGTGACGTGATATTTGTGTGGTCCATCACACCCGTGACTGAGATACTATTGCGGGAGTGTGTTAGTGTTAGCTAGCGCCGCCCGTCACTGGCTTCATGTCTTTGAGAGAGTTGTCGCGTATTACACCCTTTATTATATAGAAGCAATAAACGTCAACAATCCGTTCATATTACACACAACAATAACAGAAATTTAAACCAAATTCTCTGCCTTACATTATTGTGGTCTCGGCGGCTTCACAAACATTTGCGGTAGTGTGTCTCAACCAACTCTAATACGCATTTGCGGTCGCGAAATGTGGCAAGGACGTCTTTGGCAAACGTTTTACAAGCCACAGTTTCATATATAACACGAATATAATTTTATCAAGAATTAGGTACCTACAATCTACATAACACAAAAAATAATATCAATCTATCGGATAGCATTGATAAGAGACAAGCTTAAGTTGCTTAAGTGAGTGTCAGCGGTAAAGTTCAATGACCTTAACGAGTAAAAGCTTATTTGCTATTGAATTAAAAAAATGTCTTACTGTATGTAAATGAGCATATACGCGCTGGTAGCTCTCCTCGCTAGATAGGGCGCGTCCTCCTTGCCCCCAAAGTTGTACTCTATGGCCTCCTGCTTCGTACATCGTGACACCACGTCGTCATCGAACTTGCACCACTGTTGAGTTGAAAAATATGTGCAATATTATATGCATTAGGTAGGTGGTACACTTTGGGCCGTCGCAAGCGGACGTGAAAGGGGTGCGCGGCACGCAGTCGGCAAGCCCGTGTGTATGTCATGTCGATATCTTTTTACTAGTTGAACTTGGCGACGTCTGGGAAGCAAAACGGTATAGTACGCGGGCGCTCAGACAGCTTAGCGTGAGGGATTCAGATCATAGTCCACTGCATGTGCGAGTTGTACAACTTTATGGAACATCAGTTTCTGACGATTCCCGATGTTTTCCTGTACTGAAGCAAGTAATTAAACATTTTCTGATTCGCACAGCACTGCTCTTACGTGTGTATGTTATGTGTAGTGGTCTTGTTACTTGTTTCATTGTTGGACAACAATGTTAGATAGTGTGGACGTGTTATAAAACAGAAGTTATATAACATGTTACATAATCTGTACGCACCCTTAGATAGTAAGATTAGAAAATTACCATTTACTCACTTTACACAAATATTTAACTATGCTTTCATTCACAAGTTGTATCTACCTATATGTCTGGAAGATGTTCGCGTTGGCACGAAAATATACCTACTGAGTAAATAACCCCCAAAGACAAGAATTAAACTTCCGCCTTGTTAGGAATCGAACACAGGGCCCTTCGAACGACCACTGCGCCATACAGATTGTCAAAGTAGTGAATCATTTCTATGAACAATAATTTATATGTCAAAAGAATTGGCTGTCATAATATTGCAATTCATAATGCAACTTTCCTCTGTAATTAAGCTCATAAATATAAAAACAGAAGCTGTTTACATAAGAATTATGCAGACGGCGTTTTTAATTAAGGGGAACGACGAGGCTACAACCCATTAGCGTTTTACTGCAGGGCACGGGTCACTGTGACCCTATATTATCTTGAATAACAATGCCAAAATCGAGAAATCCTAGAGCAAACCCCGCTCTATATTCGTCTCCAATCAGTATGGTAGGCTATAGAAGGCTTAGTGGAGAATCCAAGTTCTCGGAATGTATGCAGATATCGAGAACGGCTTAACGTTTGCCATAGGTGCTTTAACTACTACAAAGCGTTTTAATATAGTTCACTGAAAATCTAATAGACGAACAGCTTGATTGCAAGCGTCGATCTGTAGTATTGTACTTAGATCGCGTTACTGGCTCAGAATAGAAAAGAAGCAAAGCGTGGATATTCCTGTTGTTAGGTAGTGATCCTGCTGGCAAAACGAGCGATTCCAGGTACAATTCCCGGGTAAGGCAGCTAGCTATCTAACAGATAGCTTATATAAGAGATAAATGTTTGTTCTCGGGTCCATGGGTGTTCGTTATTTGTGTTGTTCATGCCATCCGACACAGGGAATTCTAGGGAAGTTTAAATGTGTAAGCAAAAAGTGTAAAACAAGGCAGACACGAATTAGTTTTCAGTACCGTTTAGTTCGTATATTATTTCAGGAAAAGTACTCCACGACCTCCCAAGGCGCAATTGAGTTGACCGTTGGGCAGGCAGATAGGCACATTATCATAGTAACAGAAGATTAACTTTGCCATAAAACTTATTATTTCCTATTATTTATTATGAAAGTGCTCACCTTCCCATCACCCTTTGGGTTGATGAAGACCACGTAATGGCCACCGTGGTTGTCCCCAGAGTGCACCAGGACAGCATGGAGCGTGTAGTGCGCTGGTGATGGTGGCGTTTCTTGTAAGTACGGATCCAGATTGACTTCTTCGTAAAATTCAAACCTGAAATTTATGACTGAAAATTATGGTTTAGACATTACTTGGAAGTCAGATTGTCTTGTCACCTGATGGTAGGTCTCCGGTGCCCATGAGGTTGCCATCAGGCTCGCTCATAGAAAGCGTTGCGCAAAGGATTAGGTTTATCTCCATCCTACTAATATTATAAATGCGAAAGTTTGTAAGGATGTATGTGAGTGAGTGTGTGTGTGTGTGTGTGTATTTGTTGCTCTTTCACGCAAAAACTACTGAACGGATTTTCATGAAACTTTGCAGTAATATAGCTTAGACATCGGAATAACATAATTTGTTAAAATTTATAGAGATTTTTGAAGAGACAGGTATCCCGAAGCGAAGCGAGGGCGGATTTTCTAGTCGTCGATAAATTGGCGATACACTAGGTATATCCTGATGAATTTAGGTACTGATGTCCATGGGTGACAATGAGCTCTTAGTGCAGCTCGTCTGTGGCTTTGTTAGGCCATTCAAGTACATACAAACACATTTATTTGTAATCTGCTCGGCAGTATTACAATCAAGACACGTTAAAGCATTTTACATTAAATTCAAGACACTCTACACAGACAAACTTACATTTTTTTTTATAAAGGGTTACTCTTGATATTCTAATTACTCCTTGTTGAGTGATTTTACCTTGAGATAGTCTCCAAATTCTACAGAAGGGTACTCTTACATAGTTTCTGTACCTGTCATTGAACTTGACAGAAGCGTCACACTGAGGGTCGTACTGGAACCGCATGAGATGGAGATGCAACACCGGCGGGAAGACATCGAACCGGACTCCTTTCTCCGCCTCCTGGAGCCCATGTTCCCCTGCATCGTACTTGTTCTCACCATCCAAGAGCTCCGTGCTTATGTAGTCTTTGAAGGATTCGTATACTGGAACAGATACTCTAATAGGTAAGTGCTTTTTAATGGTACACACTCATAGCTCCACCATGGGATTCCCTGTGTCGTGGGTGTTTGGACAACACAAAGAAAATTTCTAGCGACTCGCTGGGTTTGGACTCAAGAGCCTTGAAACGGCAGTCCGGCTTGGAGACCATAAGGTAGGTACGTTTTACGGGTCATTAAGTATATGGGTCGTGTAGGTTCCCAGAAACAAAATCACCATAGAAAATTCTCGAGCATTCAGATTTCCTTAACATGTTTATTAAAACAATTCCTAACACTCTTTTTTCTTGGCGTGCAGGGTTCAAAGATCAACCTAGATATGATAGAGCACGACAGCTTTAAATCATAAAATTTATGTGTACTCATTTACTTAAATATCTTTTAAACTCTGGAGTAACAACCATAACCTCATAACAAGTTGATCCTCGATAATCCTATTGCAAGTGCAAAAGCTTTTAATAGCCTCAGGATGTAAGGGTATATCAATATCGATAAATGTTTAAAATTTAGACTATGTCAATACAAATTATTTTAGTTACATAATTGAAACGTTTCACTTTGACCTAATTCAATGAATCCTACTGGAATTACGGCTTCAAATAATATTCGTTCAGTAATTCTCAGCGAAAACATTGAAAGTAAATTGAACGTTCAAATTAACAAACTTTATTATTGTCGAGAGAAAACTCACTGTCATTTTTCCCCTTAACGCTAAGTTGAATATCATAAAAAGTTTCCACACGGGTGCTGGTGCAATTAACATTTTTACACTTGATAAAAGACGTCATTTTCCCTTCAAACAACTTTGGCACGGTTCCTTCCACTAGCGTTCCTTTCATTTTATTTTCGAGCTTGTCTAATAGCACCTTTAAACAATACAATTAGTCTTTGAAAAAGATGCTATGTTACAAAATAATAACCACCCAGGGCAAGTGCTAAGCCCTTGATAAAAACTTATATTTACAAAGTCATGGCTAGTATCAATGCTTTGAGAATTCATTTAGGATCGGTTGTTTCAAAACTGGGATTTACTATTAGAAAAAAAAGGAACATTAAAAAATTAATTTTGAACTCACTCGCAAAAATTCTTGCACGTCATGTTGCATAAACGAATCCAGCGTTTCCCATCCAAAACTTTTCGTAAGCTTCTTAGTGGCTACTGGTTTGTCGGAGAATTGGAGATCGTAAAATACCCTTTGAAGGGCGAAAGCCACAGAACGGGAGCTATCGTCGCCTACAGTTGGAATTTTATAAACCGCCTTGCGAAGTACGTTAGTGAAAAACAGTGTTTGTAAAAGAGAATTCATATAACAAGTGGCGCCTTGATTCTTCAATCCTATTGACGTAAACAAAGTTTAGGTTAGTCGTAGAAAGCTTGTACTAAAGCTATTACAGCAATATGTTATTAATTAGCTACCAATACATCCAGTATGTTTCTTCGAATCCCACGAGACTCCATGCGGGGCTTCTGCCATCACGTGGGCCTCTATAGTAATGCTGTCGTCCTTCACAAATCCATTTTCTGGGTCCATAAGGTCTTTCCAGGATATGAAGTGCGCAAATCCCCAGTCATCTTCCTTGCTGAAGAATTAAGCTTTATTTAACATAAAACTGACGTTGCGTATTCGGGGAAAAAGTCGGAATGGATTTACCTGTGGTACATATGATGGATTTTCCGACATAAGTGTTCACCATCTGCTTTAGAGGAAAGAAGTTTCAGTTCTCCCAGGCCATAGCACGACCAGCCAGGGGC
Organism: Hesperia comma; assembly: GCA_905404135.1. Classification (NCBI taxonomy): domain Eukaryota; kingdom Metazoa; phylum Arthropoda; class Insecta; order Lepidoptera; family Hesperiidae; genus Hesperia; species Hesperia comma. Next base: position 12,675,250 of record FR990023.1, read on the forward strand.
ATCGCATGCTCCATTGCACTGGAGAAATATTCCTAAAGCCTTCTGTTGCTGACGATCGGGTGTTGAAGTGTGACGTATTAGGACAAGGATTTTCCATGGAAGACACCTGACATAACATGGTGGAGACAGCACTTGTTCTTTCAGTTGACTAATATTTTGTACCGTATATCGAAATGTAGCTTCTGAACGCGCGATGTCTTCGTCTTCTTTCACTGATTCCTAAAAAGTAATACACCTTGATATGATTTTGTAAAAAAAACTTTACAATAATTGACGAGTATGAAATCAAAAGGCTCTGCGATCGAGGGAATAAAAGATGTGATATTTTTTTCATTGCTATTTTAAACTTATAATAAAAATTAAGCCTGGAGCTAATGGCAAGCTAGCTTTTCGGATTTCGATGTTCTGCAGGCGAATTATAGATTAATTTCCTTCTCTTTACCACCTCGGAACTTTCTGCCGCGGATAACCATCTCATGGTTGTAAACATTCGCCCGGTCCGGGCGACGTGCTTTGCTTCGACATTTATTATAAGAAAACGCTGGAATAAAGTGCCCGCATCTTTTTTCCTTGTATTAAATAGGAGTTCTAGATACCTATAGGGTTTTAAAACAAGAACTTTGTTTTTCAATTGCAATAAACACCAACATGATAGTTTTGACATTTTGTTTTTTGATGTTAGTAGAGGCGTTGGCAATTGCTACATTGAATTCGCTTTGAAATTTCGCTCGGAAATCGCATCAAAATAATTAAAATCCACTATGAATTTCTTTAGGTACTACACCCATCTATGATCGGATCAAAAATAAATATATTTATCAGGGTGCGTACAGATTATGTAACATAATTATTATATAACTTCTGTTTTATAACACGTCCACACTATATAACATTGTCGTCTAACAATGAAACATATAACAAGACACAATGGGTTTTTATAAGACATATCGTCCACATTTATAAAACATGTTAGATATATAACTGTGTTTTATAACATGTTTTGTTATATAGTCTGTACGCACCATCACACACACAAATATCTGCCCAGCAGGGAATTGAACCCAAGACTCCTCGCTTCGGAGTCTTCGTACTTAGAGCCGCTCTCAACGAGACTGTTGCATACAAACTTAAGTATGTTCTATATAGTCTATGGTTGTTAATCTATGGTTGTTAAGAAAGAGTATAATGGCGTCGGAGTTCCTAAAATATAACAATGTGCATCCATGAGTTGTTTAATTATTATAACCAAATATCTTATAATACATGGCGCAGTCGAAAACAAAGAAAAGTAAAGTGTATCACAAATCAAAATCATTAATCGTCAACTTGTATCGAAAATTTCATAAACTTCAAGATGGAAAATTCCGTGAAATTGCCTCCAAATTTTGATATACGCTCTCCGTCCGCCGCTTCTGAATGGAGATTCTGGAAATGTCTTTTTGAAGATTACCTGGTGAGTGTGGGCCAAGATGAGGCGATAGATAAAATTAAACTGTCGTTACTTAGAAATATGATGGGTCCCGAGTCTACAAAGGTTATAATGAGTCTTAAGTTGTCTAAGGAAGACTTTCAAACTTATGACAAAGTGATTAAAGCAATTGATGCATATGTCAACCCAAAATATAACGAAGTATTCGAAAGATTTAAATTTAATGAAAGAAAACAACAAAATGAAGAAAGCTTTGAAAATTACTATACATCGTTGAGGCAGTTAATTTCAACTTGTAATTATGGCACATCTAAAGTTGATTCCTTGGAAGATCAATTGCTCAGAGATAGGATTGTCCAAGGGTTGCAGGACAAGTCACTCCAAGAGAGTTTATTACGTATAGAGGGACTAACACTAGACAAAGTTACAAATATTTGCAGAGCAAGCGAAGTTAGTAAAATGCAAGTCAAGGAAATGAATCCAACGCTGGAAATAGATACAGCAAAACACAGAAATAATAATTTTAAAAGGCAAGCATCTAACAAGAATGTATTGGAGAAAACTAAGTTTCAGTGTAGGCGGTGTCAGCAACTACATGGTCCAAGGGAGTGTCCGGCATTTGGCAAAAAGTGTTCGAAGTGTGGCATTTTCAATCATTTTGCAGTGAGCTGTAGAAAGAAAAGAGTTGAAGAGGTTAAGTGTATGGAGTCCCCAGATCCCAACTCTTCAAATGAAAGTCTGTATTGTGGTGCGGTAGAGAAGATGTCAAACTTTAACAAATGTGAGTGGTATGAAAATATTTTGATTGAAAATGAAAATATTAACTGTAAATTAGATACGGGGGCTGATGTTAGCATTATGCCTACAAAAATTTTTGAAAAAATTAAAAAGAAAAGCGATTGTAAATTATATAAAACAGATTTAAAAATAGAATCATTTGTCGGGGAAAAAGTGAATCCAATTGGTATTGTAAATTTAAAATGTAAATTTAAAGATAATGAGTGTTACGAAAATTTCATTATAGTAAATTGTAAAACGATGCTATTGGGCCTACCTGCTTGTGTATCATTAAATTTAGTTAAACGTGTCTATTTAGCAAATGTAAGTAATGATAAAGAAAAATTTATAAAAAAGCATATAACAGTTTTTGAAGGTATAGGAAGGTTGCCGGGAAGTGTTGATATTCCTACTAGATATACAGAGGAACAAATTTGTCACCCATCACCTAGGTTGCCATCATCGCTACTTGAGCCACTGAAAGTAGAATTAAAAAGGTTGGAAGCTAGAAATGCTATAGCAAAAGTAGGGAAGTTAAATGAAAATGCCTGTATCAATAGAATTGTAATAGTCGAAAAACCAAATGGAAGCATAAGATTATGTTTAGATCCGTTAGACTTAAACAAAATAATTGTAAAAAAGCCTAAAGTTTTGCCAACACTTGAAGATTTAAGTTTTAAATTAAAAGGTAAAAGGTGGTTTTCAGTTTTAGATTTGTCTGAAGGTTTTCATCATCTTTTGCTTTCAGAATCTGCATCGTGGAAGTGTTGCTTCGCTACTCCACTTGGGGTATATAGATATCTTGTATTACCATATGGCCTGATGAATGCTCCAGAATTATTTCAGGATACACTTGAAAATCACTTTGGGGAATTGTCAAATGTTGTGATTTGGGCTGATGATATTTTAGTAATGGGTAGTACAGAAGAAGAGCATGATAAAGCATTATCAAGTGTGATTGAGAAGGCACAAAAGCTAGGAATTATATTTAACAAAAATAAGTTTCAGTATAAGCAGACTGAAGTCAAATATGTAGGACAGGTCTTTAATGAACATGGAATGTCTGTAGATAAAGATAGAATTAAATCCCTTCTAAGCTTAAAAGAGCCAGTTAATAAGGATGAGCTAAGAAAAATGTTAGGCTCATTTAACTATGTCCGTAGGTATGTTCCTGATATGGCCAATTTGTTGTCACCACTTTGTAGGTTACTAAAGAAAGACTCAGAGTTTATGTGGTTACCGGCACATAGGTTAGCATTTGCAGAACTAAAAAGAAAAGTGTGTATGGCTCCAGCTCTTACTCCATTTGATACTAAAAAGAAAATAACTTTGCAATGTGATGCTTCTAAGAATGGTATTGGTTGCTGCTTATTTCAGAAAGATGAGAAAAACGTTTTAAGATTAGTAACATGTGCTTCAAGAACTATGAATGATGCAGAACTAAACTATAGCCAAACTGAAAAAGAGTTGTTATCTATTTGTTACGCTGTTAAAAAGTTTCATAGATTTATATATGGTTATCAAGTAGATGTTCAAACGGACCACAAACCAATTGTATCCATAATGTTAAAGCCTATTTGTAAAATTGGATCTCCTCGTTTGAAACGGTTAAGATTAAAATTATTAATGTACAATTTAAATGTATATTATGTTCCTGGTAAATTGCTGCATTTTGCTGATATGTTGTCTAGAAATAGTCTAAATTGCACTGAAATAGATACAAAAATGTCACACATTGTTCACTTGGCAACGGCACACTTACCTATGTCACCTGAAAGAAAATATAAATTCCAAACTGAAACTAAGTCTGATTATGTTTTAAATTTGCTACATAAATATTATATGAATGGATGGCCTGAGCCAACTGTGATTCCAAATGAATGTAAAGAATACTATAAAATTAAGGATGACATTTATTTTGAGTGTGGTTTAGCATTCTTTCAAAATAAAATAATTGTACCAGAGTCTCTTAGGTTGTATGTCTTAAATTTAGTTCACGAGGGACATCCAGGAATAAATAAAAACATTAATAAGGCAAGACAATTATTTTATTGGCCTGGCCTCGCAAAGGACATACATAAGTTTGTTCTGGAGTGTCGTACCTGTGAGAAGTTTAGACCAGCTAATTCTCATGACAAATTATTATTACATAAAATACCTAATCGCAGATTTGCTAAGGTGGGTACTGATATTTTAGATTTTGGTGGGAAATTTTTTTTGGTTATTGTGGACTATTTTTCTCACTGGTTGGAAATTTTACCTTTAAGTGACAAAACATCTAAATCTGTTATTAATGCGTATCAGGAAGTTTTTACAAGATTTGGTTTTCCAGAGGAGATAATAGCTGATAACAATCCATTTAATTCCTTTGAATGTCATCAGTATTATAAATCTAAGGATATTATGTTTACTTCAAGTAGTCCACACTATAGTAGAAGTAATGGTATGGCAGAAAAAGCTGTTCATATTAGTAAATTGATTTTAAAAAAAGCATGTAATGATTGTGTAGATTACAGAGACTATTTGTTAAATTACAATAATACTCCTCTGACAGGTTTAGAAGTTTCCCCATCTCAGATTTTAAATAGTAGAAGGGTTAGGACCCTTATACCTACAACGGATATATTGTTAAAGCCTAAAATAGAAAATAATATTTATAAATTATTACTTTTAAGACAGTCATTAAATAAACAAAACAAAGATGTAATAAGAAAGAAAGAAGTTCAGTTTAAGGTAGGAGATGAAATTGTTCATAAAACAGATAAAGATAAATATTGGAAAAAAGGAAAAATTATTGGTAAATGTAAAGAACCTAGATCTTTTTGGATAGGAAGGGAAGGAGAAACTAGTATAAGACGAAACATAAAACATTTAAAAATGTCTCATACTACAAATAAATATACTACCCCTAAATATGATTGGAATTTTGAATCTCAATACAATAATTGCACAAATGTAGCATCTCATGAACCAAATGTAAAACCATTAGTTAATAAAGAAGCTGTTGGAAATATTTTTAAAACTACCAGGAGTGGGAGAGTAGTAAAACCTCGTATTGTTTTGGACTTGTAATTAAGTAATTTGTCTTAAATAGTTAGTTGTTAATAATTGTCTACAGGGGAAGATGTTGCATACAAACTTAAGTATGTTCTATATAGTCTATGGTTGTTAATCTATGGTTGTTAAGAAAGAGTATAATGGCGTCGGAGTTCCTAAAATATAACAATGTGCATCCATGAGTTGTTTAATTATTATAACCAAATATCTTATAATACAGAGACTACGGAGTCGCCAATTTGAATAAATAAAAAAAGTTTCACATAAAAAGTTGCAATAGTTAATGCTTTCCCTCTAATTCAAACTAAATAGTCACTAGGTTTATTTAAGCATACATTACAGAAGCTAGCTTTTACAACGGTAGCTACTATTTGCGAGACAAAGAGTTTATCTCCAACGAATGAAATTAAATAATTGTATCTATAAGAAGGGATAAAGAAAAAATGCACTGTTAATAAGGCACTCCTTGTCTTCTCATTAGGACTAATGAGCAGACTAGGAGTCGTGTACAATGGTGACCGAGAAAGCTCCCTCAATGAATAATGAACATGAACGCTTCCACTTACTTTATAGAGACTGCAGACCCTTTGTTGATAGGCATATCTAATTTTTTTATATGTATGTAGGGATCGCATAACATGGTGCATTTATCAGATTGCATGCGCTGTCATCGATCCCATGGGTGGACATCTAATTAAATGAGTTACGAAAATAAAGTATTATTTTTGTGTTATCTCAAATTATTTACCGTTAAATTGTTGGCCGTGTTCGCAGAGATGGTGTCGGGGTTACAGGGCTTCTCACTATCAGCGCTGTCAGTCTCAATCATGTTCAACAGCAAACAAAACTACGATGGAATTAGTAAAATATCAACATTCTTATACATATCACACGAAATAAAAACAGTTCTATATAAAACAAATTGTACAACGACTCAGCAATACCTTATTTTAAAATATACATAATCATTGTTATCAAAAATATAATACAACTTTTGTAAATTTTTAGACCAATCACGTTATGTCAGGCCTCCATTTTTTTGTGGCTAATACTTCATTTTCCGAATTCTAACCCACCAGTATCATAAACTAGTTAAGGGTGACCAGGAATATAAAAAACCTCGCCATATTGCGGTAAACTCATGGAATTTGTTTTACTGGCAAAGCTTAGTTTCTAAACGTCAATCGTAAATTGCTTGTCAGTGAGTTTGAATGTCATAGACTACAGGCCCATGTCGAAAACGGATGGGTCATACGAACCACCAGGTGATGTATATAGGACGATATAAGAGCACAAAATAATAAGATTCAGCACTATGCCGTCACTTGTAAGCTGTCCAACTAATTGCTGGTGAGAATTCAAAAGTGCAGGTAGAGGGTTTTGGACATATGATTTTGTACGGCATTTTCACCATCGATAGATCCATGAAAAATAATAAGAAAGCGCGCAGTCCCGTAAAAAAATGGTGCGCCACAAAGTCGGTAATCTTTTTTGATTTTTTGAAAATTCCAGGGTAAATTTGGTCATTTGATTCTGTACGGCATCAGTTTCATACTGTTTCAATACAGCTTCTAATCCATTATTCCGCAACGCCGTACAAAAATCATGCGACAAGGGGAAAAAATCGAGGGTTGCAACCCCCTCTATTTCCGTGGTCCGGGGGGTGATTTGAAACAACATAAAATTAATTTATTTTGAAAGTATTTTATGCATAGATAATATTTTTTTACATGCCGTACATTTTCGTTAGTCCAAAGGTTTGTAGGGGAAAAAAAATTCAAGGAAAAATCCATAGAACGAAATGTATGAAAAATATATGGTCTGCATTAAAATGTACGGCATCATTTTTTCCTAATTGAAGTTATACTTCTTTAGGCGCGTTATGGAAATTTCATGAGAGTGAAATTTTACGATGCGCGCGCATCTGTAACACAAAAATTAACAGTATGAAGTTGGGCGCGTGAAGTTTTACGATGCGCGCGCAACAGTATGAAGTTGCCGGCTAAACCACTCATTGGCCTTTGTCAATGTAACTCTGACAATCTTTTGCTTTATCGAAATTATTTATAACCAGCCAGGTTTGTTTTGACTTGTTTGTGACACATTGACATGACATAATATGCACAGACTAGCTAAAGATTAATGTTTCGTTATACGGTATGCAACGACTAGTCTTTTTGGTAGAATATTTAATAAAGGTTTTTAACTGCAATATAACAGTAAATAAATTATAACTAAGTATTCAAAGATAGTTTAGGATGACTATTAGTGATTATACTATCGACTACGATATACGTTCAACTATCGTCAGTAAACCGACTTTACAGGCAACCAATTTTTTTAGTATAATTAATACTAAATATTATGAAATTATTAACGTTGAATATTTATTATTTAATGACGCCAAAGAAGTATAACTTCTTACGCGCGTACATAAGTACACGCAATTTAATTTTGTATGTATCTTATTACTATTTAGAACAAAGGAAAAACATAGGAAATTGCTATATTCTATTAATCTATGAATATTTAAACTTCTGCAATAATTTAACAAATTTCAGTTTTTGTATTTCTCTATAATTTTTTTAGAACAGTTTCTTTTGAACGGCAATACATAATATTTTTCATCACACCTATTCGAAAAAGACGACTTGGTTCGGACTTACGGGGTTCCAAAGTTGCTGTTTTCTATTCAGCGGGCGGGAATGAATTTTCATACAACTTTTCCGTCCGGCTAGATCTTTTCCGTCCTATTTTGAATTTAGAACATTTTAGTATTTTGCGCTAAAGAAGTCGAACTCAAATATTGTTTGAATAAAGAATGTCTGGTACGACGCGAGGGCCCCGCCAGCTGAATAATAAAAAAAGAAATCAAATTAAGATTTCGTTTTCAAATTAAAATTAAGTTTTCGTGCATTTTTACGTATTATTTTCTATTATATATATATATATTATTTTCTCATAGTGGGTGATGAAAAGTAGAGTGTATCACTCGGGTGCAAGTATATTTTTGGCTCGGGCGACGTACTTTGAATCCCTCGCTACGTTCGGGATTCTACTAAAGAATCCCTCGCTACGCTCGGGATTCTACTCTAGAATCCCTCACTTCGCTCTGGATTCAAAAAACGCCCTCGCCGAAAAAATATTACTTTGCACCCTTGTCATACAATCTACTATTGATATTATGCACTGTAAAATATTATGATACATTGACTTTTAATTCCAATCCTACAGTCTACGTATTTTTATTTTAAAAATTTGTTTATCATCATCCCAATACAAAAACTTCAGACTTATTAAAATTTGACGTAAAACGGAACCCGAAACAATGAAAGCAATAGGGATGATCTATAGATCTCACCTTTTCATTCGTGAATGAGTATTTTTTTGCCCGAAACTGCCATTGTTTAAGTACTACCATACTGTTTTATTTTAGTGAAACTTTTTGTAATCATGTTCTGAAATGTTGGTGCTGTTTGCATTTTTGGAATTGGATACCGACTCGTGTGACTGCCTGCAGGTAAATTAACAATAAATGTTCATATAAGTGTAATGAACACAGCAGAATAGTCAGCAGACATTTTTTTTCAAATCAATCAATCTGTAGACTAATAATAAAAGTTTTTTTTTATATTAACGAGCTGTTGCCCGCAAAGGTTGTTTGCGGCTTTGCCCATGTGGAAGTATACCTTTAAAAAGAATCTGAAATAAGGCAAAACTCATTCGTAGCTGTCCGTGTTTATACGTCTAGCGGTTTTCAGTATTTCGTGATCAGTAAGAGATTTTTTGCTTTTATACCTAACTATAATTATTGTATACCTATAGATAAGTCTAGGGTTGTGTTCTTTTGAGATACAAGCAACTTGGAAAGTAGGTACCTATACCTAAGTACCTATAGGTAATGCATTAAAAATTAAATGTCCCATTGTGCAATAAGATCGAATGGCGATGCCGCCAACCTACCCTCTTTTATTATAAATAAAAACAAAAAATAAGTAAAGTTAAGGATACCGACATTTTACGTAAATATTATAATGTCCCATTCCACTTTTGACTCCGTTAGGGGATAACTTCCGAGATAAAAACTATCACAAGTTCTTTCGCAAGGTCAACTCTACAGTCTAGAGTCTAGACTAAGATATTGTTGTGTATTTGATAAATGTAATGTGATTATCTAGGATATTATTAATCTTGGCAAATGGACCTGTTTTTTCGGGATAAGGGTATAAGTAAGGGTGGGGGCACGGGGGTTATATTAAGAGATTACTTTATATAATGCCTGATAAAATATAAAATAGTAACCGTTTTGGTTGTGGGTAGACTCAAGTTATTATTTAAACATAGAATAATCTTTTAAGTAACAAACATAAAAATGTATTGTTTTGTCTTTGTTTTTTTTTTACATAAAACCCTGATATTTCTTATGTCATAATTCACATATTTCTAACACTAATAATAACACTATAATATAATAACACTAAATGGATTTTATACATGTTGTTTTTACATGTAGTTTAGGTGCAGTTTCCGAGAACTACCTAGCATTAAGCGAATTGTTCTCTTCCTACCGAATCGTTATTCTTTCTTTTTGGATGCCTTTGGTATTAATAAAAAGGATGGTTAGTCTACTAATATGTTAGCTAATCGTCGAAAAAAAATCGATGTAAGTTGCCATAATATAAGAAGGCCGGAAATAATTTATAATTGTTCGAAAGCTCGAGTTCGAAAGAGAATTAGAAGCATTAAAGGGTCGTTTCTCATTTGCTCTATTTACTTATTTCAATTAACTGGCAGCATCTGTCTGCCAGTACTCAAACACTGAATAATGTCGTCGCAAGATGACTTGGGATTTAATTAATTTCCGGTAAGGCAGACTGGCCTAAGGCGAATAGCACAAGCCATATACTCGGCTTCCTTTCTTGTTTTGTCAATGAAATTAAAATAGTTCAAAGACAAGCAATTTCGTAAATGATGCACTTTTCTTTATAAAAAGATAAATGAGCCTTATACTTGACTAAAATATGACGTTACTTATTATATGTTTGAACATAAATAAAAGGAGTTTTCAAATCAGTTACAGTTCAGCTCCAAACAAAAAGTTTTTCGAAATTTGAATTGTTACAGGTTATCGACAGCTAATAAAGAGGGTATAGAGGCGATAATTTTTTATTCTTTATTTATAAAACTTCGAAAACTGCAAAAAAGAAAAAAAATGGGCATTGGCTACTTTGAGCTACACAACAAAACACAACTATAAATTATTAATAGAATCGTGGTATAAAATGTGCTGCAGTCCTCATAGAGCCGCGGTCCCGAGTTAGACATCCCAGAAATCCAATTACGTGTATCATTAAATACGTCACATTCAGTTATTGTCCATATTGTCAAGTATAATTTCTGGACAATAACATTGTTTACATAACAATAGATCACTGCAATTACATGACGGCCGATATGATAATATATACCTATTATGTATAAGTAGATTAAGTAGGTATAATGACACCATAAAGAATTGAGAGCGCACAATTGAAACGCATGTTCGGGGAGAGTGCGACGAAACGCAACGCTCAAAGCGTTTCCGCTTTGCGCGGCAAGCGTTACTGCGTTTACTCACATGCGCGAACCTTTGTAAAAAAAATACTTACGAATTGTCACTCACAACTTTGACAGTTGAGAATACCACGTATGTGTCAAAAACTTTGCGTAATCATTTGCGAAGGTCTGTCCTACAGTGGGTTCGCGTATTCGCGCGTCGTAGCGATATTATTTGACTTTGTTTGCGAAAATGCTTGTACACTGCGGTCGCGTTCGATATGGAATTCGCCTTAGTTGCAATTTGCAACCCACATTTAGGGTCGCCGCAAACTGACCGCAGCCAGCTTCTTTTTAGAAGCGCGGTCCGGCCGACAGCCGCTTCGACTGAATTCTGCTGACTGTTATTGGAGCTGTTGGCTGTTGGCCGGATCGCGCTTCTGAAAAGAAGCGCCACAGCCGCCGGTGGCTGCAGTGAGTCTGCGGGGGCTTCTGACTAGCGCAAGCCATATAAATTATTGTCATGATCGGGAATCGAACCTATGATTCCTTGCTTCGTAGGCAGGCTGCTACAAACTGAGCTCTTTGGGCTATTATATAGTTTTAAGTACCTAATATCAGCGCTGGTGGTCTCCTGACTCCAGCATAATGCTGAGCAGGTTCCGTTTTGTAAGAGGTTCACTTAAATTACTATTCTATGTTAATATTACTATAGATTAATTTTATTATTTACAAGTGTACCTTTTATGAATAAACTTATTTCTTTCTTTCTTTTCTTTCTAATATATACAATACCTATAGGTACTACGCTGCCTCTAAATTTCGAGGATAGAAATATTTTTCTAAATATTGTTACATATTTTTTGTCCGCCAAAAAATAATTGAAAAGAGCATTAGCTTTATAATTTTTTACTTTAAAATATTTAAAACGTTAAATAATAATGCTCACGGACGTTAAAAAACGTATTTTGCGAACAGGTCTTATTAAGAATAGAACAGACTCAACTTGAACGCATAGTGCTTTTAAAAGCAAAATTCTGTTCCGTGAAAAAGATATAACTCAGCATAATACGTACGTACCCATTTCTGAAATCAAAATGCTGTCGTGAATAAAAATATAAATTCACGAAACAACGCTTGATATTATTACGCTATTTCAATTTTACCTTTCGAATGACAAAGCAGAAGAACCTTTCATTGAGTGTTGATTCAATTTCCAAGTGGATCCATTCTCTTCTTCATTACCAATTATACCTTCGCTGAACCCAATGAAAGTGTCCTCGAAGCGACAAATGCGGAAAGAGCTTGGAAATAAAAAATGCAAAGAAAGGCGTGCTAACAATGTACGAGTAGATATTTTTGAAATCACAACCGCGGTAGGTTTGATATTTTTCAATATGAACTCAAGAATTAAGACTACATCATGGGATTGTAGTCAAGCATTACCTATTTATTTAATAAAAAACAATGCCGAAATAAATTAATTATTGCTCGTGGACATGATGTAAATATTTACGTATTTTATTAACTTTATTAAAATATGTGCTGAAGAGTATCTAAGGTAATATATTATGTGTTAGAGTAAGTTAAAGCTCTGTCTGCCTATTTGCATTTTAATGTCGGCCTTTTATGCTAAAATTAGTATCATATTTCTAAAATTCAATAAAAGGACTTCATAATTTTCTTCGCATGTACCTAATCAATATGTTGTTGAATTTGAACGGGGTACGACGTACAACGAATAATTTACATTTTACATATTCATAAGGGTTTACGTTACAAAGTTGAAGCGCTCATAGCCCGGCGGCTTGCGTCGATCCTAAGCGATCGACAAAGTTAAGCAACAGCGGGCGCGGTCGGTAGTCGGATGGGTGACCGCTAGTGGCAAAAATTTCTTGAGCGCTTCCGTGCTTCGGAGGGCACGTAAAGCCGTCGGTCCCGGTTGTTATCGATTGATAGCAGTCGTTAAGCCATGTCGGAGGCCTTCGGGCGGCTTGAATACTTTCGACACTGAGTTGGCCACTAACCCCTCCACCAATCCGCATAGGAGCAGCGTGGTGGAGTATGCTCTAGGCCTCCTCAGCAGTAATGAGGAGAGACCCGTGCTCAGTAGTGGGCCATTAGTGGGTTGTAGCTTACGTTACAAATCCTTAGTGACTAAAAGCGCCGAATTAGCATAATAAAAGCACATTTTGCCTAATAATTCTTTCAACATAGATAAGTAACACATCGTAATTTATTTTTAACATGCTACAATTAACCAAAAATATTTCTCATTTCGAAAATTTATTTTACAAAAATGTGATTGCCCGAAATATAGCAATTTAACAAAATCACTCACGCATTTCAATCAATTAGCAGTTAACGCTCCATTGAATGAATAATATTTAATTTTTGTTGAGTAATTTCATAAAAGTTATATTTCAGTGTTCTCTGTGCATTGTACAATATTGTATAGGTAAGTAGGTATATGTAGGCATAGGTTTTCATGCTGTACTACATTAAAGGACGTTTCATACAAAACTGGTCACAATATTACGAGTAGGTACCTGCATCACGAAAATTTTTCATAGAAATAACTTAAGTAGCGTAGAAATCAAAGTGTTGCAGTACCGTGTAGGTAATTTACCACAATAATATCTAGGTAATATCTTGGAACATTTTAAGAAGGATAATAAAAAGAGATAATATCCATGTGTGTTTGCCATTAATGTCGTGGACAGTCACAACAGTTTAATTTTCTACTAAATTATTTATTCTACCTCCTAAATAATTATGTACTATTTATGTGAAATCAATATTTTGCCAGATAAACCATAAAATATAGCACCTGCACCCTTGTTTACTGCATTTGACATCTTATAAAAAGTATTGTGATAAATATACGCTAAAAGCAATACGTAACTTAAAAAAATAACCGATTTCAAAATCAAAAATTACCCGTCAGATGTGTCTCAAATTTAATCAGACCACAATCAGACTAAAGGCATCGGCTTTCGATTAGAATAAGAATTATAGAAATCGGAACACAGAGTCGAAAGTTATGGGGTGAAGATAAAGATCATAAATGAAAATGACATTTTTAAGAATAACTCAAAAACTACCCGTAAGATGACTGACACTCTATTATGCGACCAGACGTAAAGAAATTCGAATTTCGAAAAGTTATGATACCTACTTCAACACACAAGAAAACAACAATACAGTCTAATTGAGTCCTCCTCTTTTTTAGTGGGTTAAAAATGTAAATTGCAATGGACTTTGACCCCTGCATCATTTTACAGACAAACTAAGAAAATATAAGTATCGTAAGTTAATTTTACTTAGCAACAAGCTAAATTAAACTGTAAGGACATTAAAGTCAAAGTCAACATCAAATTGTTTATTTCATTTGGAAATTTACAAATTTACTTATGAACGTCAATTTTTTTGATTCTACCAACGTTTTGCAAAAGTGCTTAAGTTTTGGAAAAGTGCGTAATAATTTAGTTTCTAGCGGGTAGTGGGAGGTTGAAACATTGGCATGAAATATTATCGCTCATAATTACTCGTTACCTATTTACGTAAAATGAGCGGTCCAATCGCTGATGCGAGCTAACGAGCCGATGAATTTTCAGCCTGAACGCGAACATTCGTTATACTTGCCAAGTAATCACCCAATTTTTCTTGTCCCAAAGTATTTACGTAGTTTTGGTTTAGTGACCGCCGTTTTAATCTACTTCAACAAAAGGAGGAGGTCCTATATTCGACTGTTTTTTTCCAATTCAAGTTTGATAATATTTCTTTTATTTAAAAGCTAGTGCGTGTCATGTGGTTCCATACAAGGTTGAGCGACATCTGACAGTAGTTTTTGAGTGTTTTGTAATAACGTGTATTATATAGTGGTCGTTACCTCATAACTTACTGAGTGTGCCAATTTTAAGCCATAGTGAATGACGTTGCAAAGCAGGCCCTCCGAATCGGTAAAATCTTCATGACAAAAATTCAAAACCCGCCAAACGGTGGGGTTGTTTATATAAATTAAGTATTTTACATAGCAATCAATGTTTGTAAATGAATGCTGTAAAATTGTGTTGCAGTACCTACCAGGTTACGAAAATTGTAAAATTAACATCATAATAGGTTAACAGTGTACCGATGATTAACAGAATGTTAACTGAATTGTAATCATCCACTGTTGATTTCCGGGAAATCAAGCGACTTCATCAACACAATGCGATTCCCCGAAATAATTATTTAGAGGTGTTGTAATGATGAGCTTAAACCATTATTTGGTAAATGTAATATGTACCTACAATTAAATTCACGAATTTATTGGTAAAGTTAAACTTAGATTTAAAATCTTTCAATTAGGCCGCTCATTCACATTTGTGCAAATACGCGAGGCACAAGTGTAGGACGGACCTTTGCAAACGATTTTGCGAAGTTTTTGACACATTCGAGGTATTTCTCTGTATCAATTCGGGCAATGTACAAAGGTTCGCGGACATGTGAGTGAAAGCGGTTTAATTGGTTACAATTTAATATACTTATCATTCTCACATGCACTGTACGGATGGGAGATTATGCGGAAGTTAAAGGCGCGTGCGCTTGGATGTGCGACCAAAGCATCACAGGTTTGACAGCTTACGAAAGCCACGAGTGCATCAAAAACTTCACATATTCATTTGCGAAGGTCGTCCCACACTTGTGGGTTCGCCTATTCGCGCCTATATGTGACTGTCCAGTTCTATGTATATAGAAGCAGTAAAAGGACGGTCTGCATACCTGTATGATGATTGCAAACTAATTAATTTGAATGGAATTAATAAAAATAATTATACCTACCGTACGACATCGTGTCGTTACCATTTGTTTTCAATTTTACATTAAAATTGAAACAAAATTAATAATTTTCATAAAACGCAGCCACCGTTCACATTAATGGATTGAAATCAACGGCTGATGTCGTTACGTTGTGCTATAACAAGAAATTGGTAATATTTTTCATATAATTAATATACATCATTAATGAGTTACTTAATATGGTTTGTGATTATGTTATGCTTACCAATCAATGATGTTATACAGTTAAAAATGGATGTCATTGTTATGAGCTTGTTATCAATATACAGTTATAGAGCCTAAAGATTTCATATTAGATATCTTCGGATAGTCTGTGTCTTAAACACTTGTCATTAAAAATATTCAGATGTTACGAAATATGTAGAAGCTTTTTTACTTAAAATATCATCAGAACTAAGCATAGTCGCATATAGCACGGACCTTTTTACATAGTTCTTTTTACTCGAGACAAGAATCTAGGGACTGCTCCAGCGAGGTAACAGCCGCCACCACTTTTTGAGTTGTATCAAGTTGCACCTTTCTAAAAAACTCGCCAATGTCGCCGCATTGCCTTAGGGCCCAACCATAGGCGTAACCGGGTAAAGCAGGGAACCCCCCTTTATCACCTGGAGCCAAGAACGATCCAGCTGTAAGGAACAAGTTTCTGGAATATTTAATGCTACAAATATTATCGCTACAAATATGAATGCTTCCATTGCAACTCAATATAATAGATTCCGCATACATTCCGCATAAAAAATGTCACATTGAAGAATGATCTGAATGACCCAATTGGAGCATTTATAAATTAGCGGAATCGGGGCTCAGGTGTTAAGGAGGCCGGCTGCCAAGATTCTACGGATCGAAGCCGTTACCACAGATAATAACGTCACAAGTTGTGTATGTAAGTTTAATATCATTTGCATAACTATCCGGTAATCTATGATAACATTAACCTGGGTTGTCCCAGACAGCTATGGAGATTTGATTGCCGTGCCTCGAAATTGACACGATCCCATTACTTATTCGTGCACAGCTGTGCGTGATAAAGCTGGTATTACGTTGATTAATTAAGAGTATGTACGGAATTCCCGAATTATTTCAATAGCTAGAGTTGTAATACGCTGACTTGGATTCCGACCCTGCACTCATTATAAATTTATTGAAGGCAGGTTTACACGAATAATTAATACTTGTTGTGATAACGGAATGCTTCTTAAGGAGGTATTTGTATGAAATGTGTAAAGCATATATTATCTTCATGCTACTTAAACTAACTGGACTTA
Organism: Hesperia comma; assembly: GCA_905404135.1. Taxonomy (NCBI): domain Eukaryota; kingdom Metazoa; phylum Arthropoda; class Insecta; order Lepidoptera; family Hesperiidae; genus Hesperia; species Hesperia comma. The sequence goes on from FR990023.1 coordinate 12,692,158, forward strand.
TCACCCTATACCGCAGCGAACTAAAAAATTAAACTTTATTCCGCATGCTCACTTTTTAGTTTAGCTTGTAAGTAAAAGTTACAAAAGCTCTTGCAATCAATCTACAATCAACCTTTATCACAGGGGTGAAAAGCTGGCATTCGTGTGGGTTGCCATTAATATGAATTCCATATCGAATGCGAACGGAGTATAGTACAGTCAGCGTCAAATAGTTAGAGACAATCAGGGTATTCAAATAAATAGACGCAACCAAAAAGTCGATAATATCGGTACAAGCAAAGTTTCCTTATTGTTGACAACAATATAGTCGCTCAAATGGCCGAGACGTTTAAAATGTCATATACATCGGGTCAGTCATAACACCATAAACATAGTTACAGTCATCTAGTCAATGGTATCCAAGCATTCAAAGCGTTCAAAAATATGGAACATTAGAAAAATAAACTACAATAAACTAAACCTAATGTTATTGGCATGTCGTTCTATTATCTATCATTGTATGTCAATATCTATAATTCAAATCAATGTCAAGTTTAATACTAAGGCAAGTTTGAAATAATATCTATTGATGCATAACTGTATCCGATGTGATCATAGAGATATTACAATAGAGGGCAGAAGCTAGGCTTCAGAGCGTCTTTTGGATAAAAAGAGACGAAATCTTTAGTAATCACCTTTCTCTTTCTGGATCATCGGGATTGGAGAGAGATAGGTAATTACCGTTATCGTTGTTTCTCTTTCTAACCGGGGGCGATTGCAATGTATGGGTATGGCTCACCCACTCTATTGTAATATCTCTATGGATGTGATGGCTTTTGTATTAAATATATCAAAGCAAGCATTGAAGCACCACTTCATTTGACATACATGACTTGCACTTGACATTGAATTAATCAATTTACTTATCGGAAGAAATGATGCACAATGAACTTTATCGCATGTCATTTAAAGTCCATTTATATTATATGTTGCTATAATTTTGGCTACTTGGGTGCTACATATTTTTGAATACTTTGGTTGCTTCATACTTTTGAACACTTTGGCTGTTAGGCAACCAGTGGCGTTGTGGTTGTCACGGTATTAATGCCGACTTGGGTGTTATCAAGTATTCGGTGTTGTGAGTGCTCCGATATATTTGTACACGGTAGATGGTCTGAACAATTTGATCGCTTTGGTTGAGCCGTTCTTAATGGTCATAATGAATGTTTCCAAGTATTTGGTAATCATGACTGCTACGTACTATATGACGCTGACTGTACCTATCCATGTGAGTGTTATTCAATGTTGGTCATGATTTGCTTGCTGCGGGCTATTCGGGCTATATCTAAATGCTATATAAAAAATTTAAATATTAAAAGTTAAACACGCGTAAAAGGCACGAAGAGTGTGATTTCTTATCGTTTAAGCTTTACTACAATTCCCTGTCTTTTTGTGCTTTACCATTAGGTATAATATAAAATGCAATCAATAATAAAATCTAGGTTAGACCATTCTAGTTGTTTCTTGGCTATTTAGTTGAGTGTATCACAATATACTTACATTATTTATAGTGGTTTCCATTGTTATTTGAAACATTACTAGAAGTATTCTATTATAGTACACAAATAAAACTTATAGATTCGGAGAGCGCTCTGCGGTCGCGGTATCTAAATCACGGCTAGACTTAATTTCCTCAGAGACTACAGAGATACTTCTTATCTACCAAATCTAGAAATACAGAAACATCAAAATGTGAAAGAATAAATATTAAAGGGAAAAATAAAATACCAACTTGTGCTACGTTTTTCGATCGTAGATCACCTGCTCGCTGGTCAGTAATATTTTGGTAGAAAATCTGAAACTTTCCTCCTCGTCACGTCTTTTCTCTTGAAGCATCGCTCCTCTCTATAGCACCACTCCACTCCACATCTCGCCTGACCAGCACGCAAAATCTCACCTCGCCCCTCCACATCTCATATTACCTCTTTCTGACGAAGCTCGTCTTAGTAGAGACATAGAATTCCTTCGTTACATAATTTTACACAATATAATTTTATTTTATTAAATCATATTTATGTGCGTGGTGGAGTATGCTCTAGGCCTCCTCAGTAATGAGGAGAGACCCGTGCTCAGTAGTGGGCCATTAGTGGGTTGTAGCTTAAATCATATATACAGTATTTTGTGGTACATACATACTTAAAAATATAAACAAAATAAAAATAATTAAAAAAAACTAAAATAAGTTAAATAAACTAGGGCCCTGTGGTGCAGTACCCAATACGCTGGCAGCATTTCCTCGCTGTATAGCAATGCTAATACGTTGAGCGAGGAAACTGCCAGCTCTTGGATCACTAGTTTTTTCCTTTAATTTATTTTTTATTTCTTTGAAAATGTAGTGGGCGTCAGGACCCCATAATTAAGTAATTAATTTAGTTTAATATTAAATTTGAATATCTTGCGAATAAATTTTTTTTTTTTTATGGAATTAAGATAGCAAACGAGCATGCAGTACCACCCTTCCCCTGCCGTCCATAACAACTGTGACCGACCTAGAACTAGACTCAAAGGGACTAGGATGGTTAGTCCAGTTAGTAGATGGTGTTAGAATATTAGTTGGTTAGTTTGTTAATAAGTGCGAGGACAGGGTATGTTAGTGATAATTAGTCCTGTTAGTTAATGTTAGTAATAGTCCAGTTAGTTATTGTTAGTATGAGTCTTGTTCCAATTCGGTCACAGATGCGTTGCTACCCCTGAGGTCTGAGATGGTCGCCTCTAAAAAAGTGAAACCGGCTCCACAAAACCTTCCTATCCGGAACACAATTGCTCTTAAAAACAATTATTATGACGGTAGGAATGGTACTAAGTACCTAGGCGGGCGGTGGTACTACCCCGGGCGAACTCTATGTTAATTGTGTTGTTTGTCAAAGGGTTGTCTGAAAGAGACCTCTCTATAGTGATAAGACTGCCATTTATACTGCCGTTATTGAAATAATAATGTACTAAGGTACTTTATTAATTGTCCCCAGTGTAGAGTGTAGAATAAACTCGTATATCTTATTCTGTTAGTAATTAATTACCTACAATTTTCACTTCACCCCATACCTTCAACCCATCAAAGGCTCATTACCGAGCACGGTTCTTTTCTAATCATTGAGCTAACCTACAGCATAGGTACTCCACTAAGCTGCTCCAGCGCGAATTGGTGGTAGCCACCCCAAGCATTTGAAGTTATTCTGCTACCTGGACGACACCGACATGGCTTGACGTGTTATATTTAATGATAATGAGAGTTTTGTTGGAAATTTGTTGTATTATCACATCCCAAGAGGAATACGTTACGTCGAATTACAAATCACCCTATATAGGGCGTTGACTCTAGAGCAATGCATGGTCAAGAGCCTAGGCGATTGCAAATTGCGTTGTGTGTGAAGGGCCGTACGGGTTGCAATGGTGATTATACCTGTATCGCCGAGAACATGAATACAGTTACAGTGTTACAATTCAATTCAGCTTATAAGCAAAATTTATTTACGACATTTTAAATTCCCGCCGTCAATCTTCAGCTGTACCGTAATCACCGGGGCGAAAAGCTGTCAATTGTGTGGGTTGCAATCAGAACGAATATCGAACGTGACCACAGTATAAATGTAATGGCATTATTATTTTAACTTGGTAGCCATCATGTTAGGCTATATAGTTTGAAACCGCCATCTGAGCCCAACAGTAATATTAATTGTGATAGCATAATGATGAGTACGAGTATCAGTATTTTCAGCACAATTTTGTTTATGGATTGGTGTAACAATTTCTATTGTAAAGGCACTTTAAATAAACACAGCTCGAAATCCTATCTAAGCTCTAAGTGCTAGGTGTGCTCACAAAAGGCTTTTAAAGCTTTGTTCATTCTTGTGAATAAGTGTCATCGATTCGAATAATGTCGCTAGCAACACTGTCTTCTGAATGTTTCTCGACATAATATTGAAAGAAGTACATAATATGAGTTCTTGATATTCGTATGATAGAATGCTTGCGAATAGAATTTCATGTAGGTCCTATCTAAAACTTTCTAGATAGAAAATATGGGCCTTATTAATAAACGTGGCTTAAAGTTACTCCAGGATTATTTTTTTGTCCCTCTCATGTGATTCTCTAAAGTCAAAGGTAAGAACAAGACAAAAACATTTAAACATGAAGTAACTTTAAGCCGCGTTTATTAATAAGGCCCTTAATGGTTAAAATCTAAAGCTAATTAATTAGTCAAGATTTTAGCGTAGTTTAGTTCAGTGCTGGCGAAGTGAAAGTTCTCTGGTTTGATTTCCGGTCATAGCTCACATTAATGTGTTATTCGATTTGATTTAGCATCGTGGCTGTTAGCGATGACTTATTATAGTGTGTTTTACTCTACCCACGACAGAGATTATCTTGTTGCGGGCATTTGGGCACCCAAGTAATTTTTGTTTACATATTTTAATATATATTTAATATTTGATATGCTTACTATTTTATGATGTTCAAAATCAGTGTTTCTTAATTCTAATACCAGAAAATATTTCTCGCTTATCCGCTTTAAACTAAATTGCTATTGGATTTTTATTTGCTAACGTTAGAAAACTCTTAAAAGTTACAAAGGAAGAAAACTAAAGTTATCCGTATCTTTAAGTATATATTTCAGGCACTAACAGACAGGCTATTGAAAGCCTTTTCCATCATGAATGGGTGTCATCGAACGGAGTGGCCGTCGTGAACAGAAATGACCTGCGAAATAGACCCTTTACAAACTGTACGCTGGATAAATGTTGTTTTGATTGATTTTTGAAACAAACTTGTAATGGATTTTATTGAAACTGGTATTTAATAACGTGAAAGGAAATCGTATCGAAAAATCTATAGTATAAACTAAGCTCTAGGTGGCATACTTCGCATTTAACTAACAGTTTAAATTTACTTATTTATTGTAATAAGGAATACAGAAAATAATAAATTAAATAAGTCTATAGAAAATATACAGTCAAATTATGATGATATTAAATTAAAGTAATATCACGGGTAATATCTAATTAAGTTTTGACACCATCTAATTTCTTGTATTATATACCTACCTACATTACAATATCAACCAATGTGACATTATCAACACTGTGAAACAATGTCTTACGTAACAAGTAAAACAGTACAGGTAGGTATATATGCTTGTTATATAGCATCACAATATAGTACAAAAGCCCATTAATATGGGCGATTATATACACGTGATTTATCCAGGAACACGTCGATAGGTCCACAGATTATGCAGATCCGGCCCAATCCACTAATTTATTACACGGCCTCCGAGTGAAGCGCGCTGATAAAACTTATGTAACATTTTATGTTTCACGACTTGATTTATATTGTTATGCACGTTTCAGTGGACTGTTATGTTGTAACTATGTAGCTTCTGCCTGCGGCTTCGTCCGCGTGGAACTCGTTTAAACTTCACCCCCCTATTTCAACCCCCTTGGGAGTTAAATGTCTAAACACCCTTTTACAGTGTTCAGTTACATCATGAGAGTAACCCCTGTATCAAATTTCAAGTTTCTAGGTACAGTGGTTTCAGCTTGAAATAATTTTGTCTTTATCTTTGGATGACCAAGGAGTAGTAGTAGTCAGGTTCGATTCCCGGCTTATGCAAAGTGTGACGGATGAAATTTGCTCATTGCTCGTAGACGTGTTAAGTCTTTTCTGTGTGGGCAAAGCTAATGGCGACATAGAGATTCGTCCTACTGTGGTTGGACATGTAAGTGTTGGTTGTTATTTATTTTGAATATTGTAATTGACGTTTGGAAGCCTTCCTTATCGTTACTTATTGTGGAATTTTTACCTTTAGATCAAAATACACTAATAAGCAATAGGATTTCATTAGATTTTAAAGATTACTATATTAATCTTTAAAAATAATTGTTAGTTATTAACTCACAATATTATAATTAGAAAAATCTCGGAAATACTTCGACCCTTCTCTACACAAGGAATTTTCATAAAAATCTCGTTCGGTTTCTGAGAGCTCTGATATTTTTAATCTTCTTAATTACATGAGAGGATGTGCGGATTTTATAAACCAACCACTGAAAATGGACGCCGCGTTTCTCCCTCGATATGAATTATTCTTTTTCGAGTCGAGACCTACATTATGATTTTTTTCTGGTGCGTACTGCGTACATCAAGTTTATATATTTTTATCAAATACCTTTACGATTATCTATTATCATATCAACAACAATCAAAAACACACATAATATAGTGTCTACTTTGCTAAATTACTTTGAATACCTAATTAATTTATCAAACGATAACTCACAAAGATCACTATGTCACAGTTATTGTTTTATTTTATTAGGTACAAGCATTTAATGCATTAATTACATTTGTAATTAAATTGGATGAAGACTGGTTTCATTTAACATTAAAGAACTATTTATGATACTACCTAGAACTTCAATGAAATAACCAAATGAGTTTGAACGAAATCATTATACGGAATACAGTCGGAAGCAGTAAAAGCCATTAAATTATCCATTACTTTATTATTCATAGAAACAAAATACATATAACATAATTATTGTTTATATCCGTGTAAATAAGAACTCTGCTCTCTCCGATATAACAGTCTTCGCTTCTGGGAAAAATGGCAGGATGTTATTCCACGATTCCAGATTTAGCGTTAAAATACTCACCTGAAATCACAGATGGGCAAGATGTAATAATAAATTGAAATTATAATCATACTCGTAATTACGACCTACGACTACTTTTGAGTCGCCGAGTAGATTGCCCCCCCCCCCCAATTAATTTCGCTTGTAAGCAAAATTGAATGACAAAGGAAATACCTACTGCAATTATCATCGCGGTAAGGTTTATTTATTTTTATTTTCGAATTGATAACATGGATGATTCGCGATCACACGTTCATGTATTTAGTGAATATTAAAATGTGGTTGATGTAGTCGACAAATTTTCTGTACCTATTATCAGGCAGTGGTATCAAGCGCTCAGGCATCAAAATGTTGACCGATATATATCTAGTAATAATTCTCACTTAATTTATACAATAAAGAGGATACTTTTTATGAAATATAAAATTATTAATTGAGGTTTTTCTCATATATCTTTCATGTACAGACAGCAATCAGCTACAGATTTATTATGTTTATAGATTTTATTTAAAGAGAGATAATTACTATACTCAGAGCACTCAGCATTACACGACACAATAAAGATTATTACATAAAAGCAATAGCAAAGTAAATCATAAAGTACAATATTGGAAATTTAAGGCGCGTGCAATATTATGTTTCACGAAGAAACAAAATCATTTCATCTTATATTTTTTCTGATTGTTTCATTGAATATACCTACGTATCTAATTTCATGAATTCCAATATATTAAATTAGATATTCTTGGAAGGTCTGTTACATCTACCAATACGCACGAGCACATTGACCTTTTATACTCTTTTTGCGACGAGACCCGAGTTTAGGAACAGGATAATTTTAACAAAAACAAAACCGAATTCAATTTTTTTCTGTTCCGTGTTCAATATCTACAAGTGATGTAAGAAGGTACGAGTATATAAAACATATAACCGTGGCTGTAATGTTATTAACGTAGTATTAAAGGTTTTCTCTGATATTCCATCATTAGATTTTGACATGGTAGCAATAATATTGGTGACTTCAAATCAAGTTTCACTAAGTTAATGCGCTTTACCTTCTAAGACCATTTTATACCTAACCACTTACCTTCACGTGCAAATGCTGTCAAGTGTTAACTTATTATTGCAAAAAATAAGTTCAATAATGATGAAGAAATCGTACTTTTTTGATGTCGATTAAATACATGTTAAATAATGTTTAAGGGTACATGATGATGATGATATTATTAACTACTCTTCATCTAACATACCTTAGTCTCTGCCTTGTACGAAAAGCAGTGCTGAACGCCTCTATTCAGACCTTGTAGGATGCCAAAGACATCACCAGGTCCGAGCAGTTCGTGCGTGATCTCCGTGAGGTCGGATCTGACTGAGACCACGGACACCGACCCTGATGCCACCCAGTGCATACGAGCTTCGCTGTCTCCAGCTACCACTATGTAGTTTCCTGGCAAAAACATAATAGGATGATCTTTTTAAAAGTCTGCTACTTTATTATACATAGTACTGAATGATTATGATGATGACGTAAGTGTTTGAATACATTTAACGTATATTGTGGACTTAATCGAAGCGAGGTCTCGTGGGGGGTGGCTTCTGATGATGAAATTCGGAATCGGTTCGAAACTAGTCGGGTGAATCTACTACTTTACTTGCTTAACTCACTAACAGTTTGGTAGCTTAAAGTTGTATGTAGTCAATATTGCGTATTTGGGTGAAATAAATTTTTTATCTGCAATGACAAACATCACGAGGGAATCTACATACTTTTATTTCATGTAATATTCTCAAAAATACGTACTGGAAAATATAACTTTGCATGTGGCAATTACAGTTATACATTTTTAGTCTGATTGGTTTACAGTTAGATTGTGAAAAGAGAATTCAATTTTGTAAGTTAATTTAAACGTACCTGGAAAGAATATTGTATAGTCCAGAAGTACAGTCAACTGCCGGAGGAATCGTTCACCAGTGTCAGCGAATAAGAAGCAGTTTCTCAAGTGGTGGCCGAACATCGAAGACATCAGATCACAGCGCAGCACGTATGGAGTCTTCCGGAGAAGCGCTGGCAACTATAAGTTTTGATGTAGAAGTATATAAAAAGGGTGTACGAGAGCGACTGCAACTTTTGGACATTAGCCACTGGATTTAATTTTAAGTTGGCTACAGATGTTTCGCTACTCCTTAGAACTTTATTTGAATTTCTTTATTTGCTTCGGACGTTCAAGTTTCAAGGGATACAAATGGAATTTCGCTTCATCGATCGCCTCTATGTGGTGAGTGTGAGATTTCGATTGCACTTAGCGAATTTTCTGCTCAAAGGGGCCTTTTATCAGGAATTAGTACCTACCTACATGGTAACACAGCTTTGGCAACGATATAATGAAAATCATAGGGAGAAAGTATACTTTGAGTTTATTAAATACTTATTAAAAACATTTACATTACATATATTTCATACCATGTAATAAAGGAGGAACTAACTTGGAAAAAAGTGTTGCTAACCTCCACATTACTTCGTGGTCTTATTAGCTAGTCTCCAGTCAGTGTTCAGACTTATTCAAATGAATTCAATGTACCTGTCGACCTCGCTCCGTGACCCACAGGTCTTGCACGTAATTCCAAAACTTCTCCAATTGGTAATCTTAAAGTTTAATGTGATTTGTATTATGTACCGTTGGTTCTATTGATGTTGTTAATTAACAAAATTATGAGTAAAGAAAATATCATATGGAAACCTTCACACCTAGGATTTTTTTGTAATGTTCTTAAAATACTGTGAAGTCCGCCAATACTACTTGGTCAGTGTGGTGGACTATGGCCTCTACCCCTCAATTTTAACAATATGAGACCCATGCCCAGCGGTAAAATAGTAATGATGGCTTTGATTTAAATACACGTCCAAAGTATGATGGGTTGCGATGATGATGGAGTGAAATATGGGTGCCTCTTGTTTGGTATAACAACTTTTCGTCGAAAATCGCTTCGACTAATTTTAGTTGGAATAAAGTCATTTCACATAATTATTCATTTAATTAATTGAATATTTGATTGCCATAATTTTATTTCTTATCATCATTTGTTTCGAATAATATCTTTTTATCGAATGTTCAAATGCGCTAATTATATTTAAAGTAATTAGGTGAGCGAGGAGCGAAGCGACGAGCGTGTTAGGTTAACAGGAACCATCGCACGAGCCGAGCGAGCGAAGCGAGCGTGCCGCGGCAGCGGCCGGCGAGTGCCAGAACCGACTTTAGGGCGTTTATAACCTGAACATTTCATGAAATGAACATTGTATAAAATAATATGCGATCAAATGAACATTATGTCAATCAATATTACACAAAATGAATATTCGATCAAATGAAAATTATGTCAAATGATATTATACAAATACAAACTGATTACTATCTTAAACGTTGTTCGATTTATTAAAATTATATCAAAAGTTTTTTACGAAACAAGGGTAACCCGTGGAAATATAAATACCTATTATTATAGCAATAAGAAGAAATACTCTTGTATAGGAAGACTGGGGTGTATACTAAATGACCGCTTTTCTGAACTCCAGATAACTGAAACTGAATGAGTTCAAAGAAACTAAGCTCTAAGAAATAATTTAGTACCCAGATAACCAATTTTAAATATAAATGGTGTCGTGGGACACTAGGTAGGAACGAAGTTCCTTTGGCTAATGTAGAATCGACACAATTTGCAAAAAAAAATCGTGCTCAATTTTATGTAGGTTTTCTTGATTTTTCTCTTAAATACAGGATTAAGTACAGGAAAGTATTTAGGAAATTCAGTATTTTAGGAAATAATAAATTATGTAACATAAAAAAATCGTAATTCAAATTATCAACCAAAATAACAAAAACACAATAAATAGTACATTATGATGTAAGTGCGCGAAGTTGGTCATTACAGTCGAGGCGGTATTGCACAGCCCGAGCCGCTAGGCGAGGGCTGGAATAGAGCCAAGACTGTAGTGAACAAAGCGCACGCGTATCATACGACGTTTTTCAACACACTTGCGAGGAAAAAAACAATTACGTATCGACATTTTTCAGTCACAAATCAGCAAATTATAAACGAACAAATGTTTGCACAAAATGGCGCCGAGGTTTATTTTATTTTTTCGCGCGCCGTATCTTTGGTTGAATAACTATGCGCGCGCAGGCGCGCAGGTTAAGTCCAGAGGCAAAGAGCACCGCTATTCAGCCACAATATATTAAACTAAATAATTATGTATTTCTAATAGGAATTTACGGTAATTAATGATTTAAAATATTGTATTTTTTAAATGCTTTAATAGATAATTAGATGAAGTATAATCTTATCTTATCAGATTTTGACTAAGTACAACAAGTTTATTTATTTACAAAATAATAAATCTTTTGGTAACAACCTCTTTACGGATATTAAAAAAAAAGTGGAATAAGAAAAACACTAGTGCGGCAATGAAAAGTAAAACGCACTACTGTGTAATAAACCGCATTCCGGGCGTAAGACTAAAGAAAAAATAGCAACTTTACGAGCAAGTGTGTTGAAAAAAATGTTATTATTCTGTATCAGACTTCTTCGCTGACCGGGATAAATAAATTATGACTCATTACCGACAAATTAATAAAATTATTTTCTACAATCCATACTATGAATATAACAATTGTAATAATTATAATGTTTTTTTTTATTCCAATGAAATGTGTAATGTATTAATAAGATCATGTGTATTAATTAATGTAAAAATTGTAAGTTTATATGCATGTTACTTCTAAAAATTTATTGACTTATACTTAATTATTTGTTATTTTTCACAATAAAATTTAACAATAAAATTTAATGATATGAACTTAGAATTAAATCAATTAAGATTATTGTACACCCGTTAAGGGTTCCTGTTGAGAACTGTTAACTCTGTCTGTAGAACATCTTGTGTATCATACCAACAGCAACAATAAAGTATATTTCTATTTCTATTTCAAAAATAACGAAAAGAAAGAGGGAGAAAGAGAAAGGTATTATACACTACTTGCTTGTGTATACGACTGTCGCGCCTGCGCACGTCTCATTTAACGGTTTTATTCCACGCACTTTTTCTTACGGTTTTACTATCACATTTTTTTCAGTTCGGTCGCGCAGCAAAGTCCCTATCTCCTCCAAGCCTGCCGTAAGGAACTTCGTTCCAATAAAATCCGTAAAATGATCACACCAAAATTCACATAGTGCTTTAATAGACTAACCACTTGCAAGCATACTTAATACTTACCTACTCGACACATGCAATCGTACTTACTCGACAATCCTTGGTTTTTGAGTACATCGATGAGTTTCGCCGTAGCAGTTTCGTAAGTGGTTAAGGCATATTTACTCGAATTAGCCACTTGTATAGATGTCGCGACTACGATAGCCGCGAGCATTTTGCCGCAGACGAGGCAGATTGCCATTATGACCATCGAGAACACCTCGTCTACCACAAACTCATCACCACCAGTTGCCGTGAGCTCTGATACCACTACATAGAATGAGGTGGTGTAGTCCCAACGACGCTGGGGTGTGTCCCTGTTGATGATAAATTGTACTGTAGAGTTTGCTACACGAGAACCTTTCGACGTTAAATATGTAAAAAAAGAAAACAGTAAAATACGAATCTAAATAAAGAATACTAGTGTTTCTGTCGCTACTAGAGACCTACTGTGCGCTTGAAATTCAATCGCAATTTAGGTATTCGATTAAAGGGTTTATAATTATATTGACATTATGAACGTAGGTCAGAACACATGGTACATTAACATTATTGACATTAACGTACATTTGTGTGTGTAATGTTTGATTTATTCGTTTTAAATATTTCTATTTTTCCTTTGCCAATTTCTGCATACTTTCAGCAGAAAACTTAACTTTGCCTTTCATACTTCCCCGTCGCGATTTTTGGTAAAACGTGTACGTACTTACAAAGTTTTTGCTCCAAGTATTAATATGATATAACGTGACGCTAATTACTATGGTGTAGTGTAGAGTGAGCCTGCGTCAAGATAATAACTTTAGTTTTCGCCGAGCTACTTATCAGTAACTTTGATGTTTGAGAATATTACAAAGTTCTACGAGTGTATACATTAACACTAGAGAACCGCCCGCGCTTCGCTTCGGGACCCGTAGGTAACAGCCGCGTAGGTCCCGCTCCTGCATGAATCTCGGCTGAACAGTAGCCTATTATATGATATACTCAGTATATTATACTGGAAAATCAGATATAACATTTGCATATGACATAAGTAAATTAATAGAAACCAGCGCATTCCAAATCCAAATTTGAAAATTAGAAAAAGCGGAATTCTCTAGCATTTGATTGGTTGAAATTTTGCTCTATTTTTGTATAGATATCGGTACTGTGTCCAAATAAAATCATTACGATCCGAATCGTCTTTAAGGAAACAACCCCTCTACAAACTATATCATATAATAGCCATGTTGCGACGTGAAAGAGTCACAAACAAACAAACAAACACACTTTCACTATTATAATATTAGTATGGATAGTATGGATATGGATTAGTATGGATATTGAATACAATCAAGTTTTTGATGATGATTTCATTTGTATGTTTATCATATTATCTACATTTACAATTTAGAAAGTATACTTATTTTTTGAGTTACCTAATTTTAGCTTAATTTTTCAAAAACGTTCCAACTCATACTCTTGTTTAAATAGAACTGAGTTACTTTTAAAACCCGGCACCAATATAGACCAAACAGTTTGACCTATGACACGTTGTTAACAAAACCGATAAATACTGATCCAACGACATTGTCAAACGACAAGCGGACATTTCACGACCGTGTAAGCCTTTATGAAATGGCTGACAATTTCATGAAATTGTCAATTGTATGAATGCATCATATCATACGAATATATTATTATGTATTTGAAATTCCAATCAAATTACCTTATTTTGGTGTTAGTAACGAAATGAATTTAATCGAAATAAAATGTGTTTTTTTTTCGAATTCGGAAACGAATTTTCGAAACGAGCAGGTAGGTAACATTCTAGCCCACAAACATCAAAACAGCTACCTGTTGGTAACTGGCCAATCATGAAGATATTTTCAGTTATACCAAAGGAAGTATCGAATTGCTGATCGATATAGTAGGAAGGGGACACAAAGAAAGACCTAGCTCTCAATATCTTAGCCAGAACAAGTCGTTTGGTGGCTGACTCAAGAGTGGTAGCCAGCCCAGTCGGACTACATCCGGTGTAGTTACAATATCTATTGGTTAAAAACGGAAAATACTGATACCTACATGTAATGAAGTTATTTACAGTTAATTTTAAATATCACATATATATTATGTTATGATTTAATTAACTGTTCCATAAAAACATATCATAAAGAGAAATGCCCATTTCAATAGTTCATTATGTCACCGAAAACATTTTTTCATTTTCAATACTGAATACCAAACGTCAAAAGTTTTAACTTAAACACTTTCAAAGGCCTTCACAAATTAATTACTTTATATAACTGCGAACTGACATGGAGAACATTTTCCATTTTTTGTCAAAGAAAAATAAGTTATGCATACTCATCGATAAGGTGCATTTTCAAGGTCCGTATGATGCTGTATGGAGAGAAAGCAATCAGCGTCACCAACCAAATGCACGTGAATGTGTGTATGAACAGGACCGCCACAATCACGGTCATTACAGTCTGAAACAAAAGTTAGAAAATTATCGTTTTTTAACTTTTAACTACAAAAAAACCGACTTCAATATCGCCGACTACAATATCGACAAGTAGTAAAATGAGAACATTATCAACTCAGTTGAAGTCACTTAAGTATGAATGCGGTATCAGAGATAATTTGAAAATTCACTAAATCACAAAGAATCTTTATAAACCTCGGGATAAGCTTTCGCAAAAGAAAACTATGCATCCAGAAAAAAAATAGAAGGTTAATATAAACAAAATAATCAAGTCGAAATCATAACCCTATTCAGAAGGGAAGTGGGGACCGGTTTGTTAGTTCTGAAATAAAAGTAAAGAAGTAATTTGCTAACTACTAACCTGCAGTACTGTTAAATTGTTGGTAAGCTCAGCTGAGGTTTTACGGTAGAACTCGAACAGGTACTTAAGTCTGAGCAATTTATTCGCTCGTAAGTAATGAATAGCCGTTTGAGGATGCCTGTACATATTATAATATTAACTTGTTGACATAACATGCATAAATATCTCGGTCGGGATTTGAATATATGACTTGGTTAGTACAATCAACTAACAAGTGGGTTAAACGTTTGCGTTAATTATTTCAGTTCTTGACAATAGGTAACATAACAATATGAAATTTTATGTAATATAAAAATAAAAAGGTAGTGATATCCAAGAGATTTTTACCTTGCCACGTTCAACTCCCGAAAAGAGAGGCCTTACCTAATCATGCAAGAGGAGAAGGTTCTAAGCATGAACGCTTTGCTATTTTTGGAAAATTATATGCGTCTTAATTACTTCTTACACTTGTTTTTGTAAAAGAGAATTTCTTTAGGAAAACTGCACACCTAAGCGTTCTCCTTAATATTGTTTAAGGTGTGTGAAACGTGGTGAACTATAGTCTGTCACATTATGAGAAGAGACCCGTGCCCAGCTGTGGGACAGTCACGGGTAACGATGATGATGATGATGTAAAAAAATATTCGTAGTTGTACAAAAACAGAAAATTAATTCACCGTTCTAAATTTCGAAATGAGTTTATCGACTTACAAAGTACGAAAACGCTTACCGAAAACAAAATCCGAATAGTTCTAGCGGAACACAAATGAATAAGTCGGTCCAAAACCATAATCTGTGCTTGAAATATCTGCGGCGACACTTTGTGGGAGCCATTACGAGTTCGCCGTGCCGGTTGATGTATCCCTGGGACAAATGTTTTGAACAAATAATAAAACGCTTTATAGCGTTCCTCAGACCAATAAAGTCATCGGTAAAAGTTAGAAATCGTACTTTATTGATAGCATTTTCAGGACTCAAAAATAGTAGCAAATATTGTTTAACTCTGGAAGTGTGCAGTAAAACGTCATTGGAATTAGCTTGTTTCACTAATCAAAGAGAATGATTACATCTCTCGTTTATTGGACAAACTATAAAAATATTGAGTGTTACACACAGTAGTTGTAAATGGGTGACCGCAGAGGCCTCGTAAAGTGTGTAAGTTATGTTGGGGATAGCATAAAAATTACGACACTTGGGTTGACCTTTAATCCAGCCACAAACCTGCACGAGAGCAGCTTGGTGGAGTATGCTCCAGGTTTTCTAATTTACGAGTAGAGTTTCAAATTTACCCGTGTTGTGGTCCCTAAATGGGATATGTCAACGCCATTCAAGTAATATCTAAGACAACTATGAATATTTTTCAATTTGGAAAATTGTATAATTTTAAATACACATATACCTGATGCATGAACTGGTACATTTTGAGGTAGAAGAAGATATCAATAAATGACTGGAACCAGAAGAGAATGTAGCAGTCGTTCAATGTGACCATTTCGTAGAGCGTCAACACGTAGCTTGTTGTAGCCATGAAACATGTGAAGTAACCGAACCCCTGAAATATTTAATACCTTTTTAAATGCACACATTTTTGCCTTGGTCCTATGTCGCTGACAGCGTGGACATCATAATATATCGGATCATCCAAACAAAACAAATATTTATCTGTTATTAAAATATCATGTATCTGACAGAACCTTGAATCGAATCCGGGATCTCTCACTTGGTAACTATCAACTAAACTGACATCGTCATGCCTATTGAGAAAGGAGTAGTGGGCCCCAATCCTGGTATAAAAATATATATAATAGAAATTTAGGTTTTGGTGGAGGCCATTGTTCACCATAATCAACTAGGAAAGTGCTGATGTAACAGGCTTTTGAGAACATGCAGATACATATTATACAGAACTCTTGCATGCTCTGGTTTTGTCACGACGTTTTTCTTGCCGAAGCACTTAATTTCACGAGGGCAACAAATTTCATATGGCCACCATTTTTGGAAATTAGAGGACGTTCAACTTACTATTACTATTCTGGGTAATAAACTTAATTCGTGTACTAGAATGGAAGTTACCTGATAGATCCTTGAACCGGGACGAAACAAATTCGCAATTGTCATACTTTGATATGTCATTACGCTAGCCGAAGACTTCGCGGAGCTCACATTTGATTGTGAACTGCGTAAGGAAATTTGGCCTAGAAGGATATTAGATAAGAGAAGGATAAGAGAAGAATAAAGAGGGCTAGACGAGAACAACAACATTACTTTGATAAAAAGACTTCAAAATTTACAAGCAATAAATTGAGAATCATTATATTCGAAGTCAATTATGCATTACCTGGGATAATTTAAAACCTATTCAACAATCTTCTTCAATTGCAACCTTCGAATATTCAAATACCCACCAAAATTGGTTCAGTAAAAAGTTATAGGGTAACATATAAAAAGAATGTTAAATTGGGAACCTTTTCCTTTTTCAAATGGCGGTTAAAAAAGGAAGTTCTCCTTATTGTACAATAAAATATAATTATATGCATTACTATCTTCGATCTCTATTTTAGATCGATGATTACTATACACAAATGACAACAACGGGTAGACTTATCATCGATACAGCGATCTCTTTCAGGCAACGTATTAAACTGAATACATAATTAAATTTTGGATACAAGATAGGGTGCATACTGCATAATGTCCACCAATCCGCACTGGAGCAGCGTGGTGGAGTATGCTCTAGGCCTCCTCAATAATGGGGAGTGACCCATGCTCAGTAGTGGGTCATTGATGGGTTGCAGCCAAGAAGTTACGTTGTGTTGCCAAACTCTAGTTAAATAATAGACGAGTAGAATTGATTGAAGAACATAGTAAAAAGTACCTAATTATTACCGTGATAGATAGAAATCTTTCACAAATTGTGACTGATAAGGAGTAATGGAATACGTAAATTATATTTAAGAATGAAAGGGACTCAATTATCTTTGAGTTCAAGGCAATCTTCCCTATTGAAAGATGTACAGGCGCAAAGTCTCTCTTGTTGAATGTTGCTGAGCTTTTAACGGAGCCGTATTGATATGCGCATATAAATGTACTAATAAATGTAGTATGTATGCCATACTTCTTAAAGTAATGGCCCACGGTGGCCATCGATTGCTTTCTACTTCAATAAAAACAGCTCTACCGGATGTTTGTTATTTTTTGATTTACCAACTTATGGTTGTTCTATTATTGGTAAATCAGGGAGTCGCAAGGGGCTAAAAATGCATGAAAATCTTTAAATTTAATTTATATTGTGCTTATTCAATGTGTGGTGTATACACCAATAAAACAAGTATTTTATTGGTGATTAGTTAATAACAATATTAAAAAACAAGTTTAAATAAATTGCAATTAGCACGTATGTACCTGGTATTTCATATTTGATGGAGCCACTTCTGGATTCAAAAGTAGAATCTTGTGATAGAATGTCTAGATCAGAATCCTCTGTGTGAACAGGAAATTGAAGAAGTTATTTTAACGAAAGTAATCTACTATATAAATTTTGAATTATTTTAATCCGGCGTTCTATAATTACCTGAAGATTCGTCGTCAGACATTGTGTCCATTGAAATGGGCAGTATATAATCTTTGGATATCTCAAAAGCTTTGTACAGAGGTTCTTGTATCTTCGGATAGAATTTGACTAAGTTCATGAAGGTCTGACAAGGCAACACCAGCAGATCAAGGCTTCTGCTGGCATATATTGATACTTGCGAACATGAAACAGGTTGCTGAAATAAGTCAAAGAATAATATTAACAATAATAAACGCTAGCATTCATACCTCGTACAATACCCGAATCACCGAGAATAAAGAATTGGCACTCCCCGTTAAAATAAAGTTTATAACCTCTGCTCACAGTTCAATTTAGCTTGTAAGCATATCATAGTTCCGGCATTTTAAATGCTCATCGTCAATCTGTGATGTACCTTAATCTGATGGGCAGAAAGCTGGCATTGGTGAGGGATGCAATTGAAACGAAGTCCATATCTAATGCGAACGGAGTATAGGAAAGAAGCTTATGTCACGGGTAGCATGGACAACACAAATAAGACATCACTATCACATATGACACACATCATGAAACTCGAATCTAAAACCCTTACAACGAAAACGGTTGTAGAAAAAAGTAAATCTTATATATAAAATTCTCGTGTTAGTTAGTCACAATGTTATTTATTTATTTTATTGTTTATGTACACAGAAAAATTAAAGGAAAATATAAAAATATATAATGTACAAAGGTACTGCTTATCTCTAATGAAATTTCTTCCAGCAGACCTGCGACTGGAGAGGTGACAGAAAGGTAGAATAGCGTGCACATAAAACAGAAAAAAAATACAAGCAATTAATTACAATATATTACAAACAATATCTCTAACTCCTATACAATATAATACTATATATCTACTATATATATACTATACATATATATAGTATATATATAGTATATATATATATAGTATATATATAATACTACTATACTAATATACGCTATATATACATACAATACATACAATTATATGACACATACTTTTATAACTACGTATCATCTATGAGAGAGTGAAATAATGAGAAACACAAACTAATTGCAGGAAAAATAATGTTTACGGACTTTCTTCTTAAATGTAAATAGGGTTTTACAGTTGCGTATGTTCGGTGGAAGCGAGTTCCACAGTCTAACTGCGTGAACGGTAAAAGAATTTCCAAAAAAACAGCTTTTGTGTTGAGGAAATTTCAGGAGAGTTTTAAGATGTGTTCGGCAGGGAGCAAAAGAAGGACGAGCGAAGGAGAATCTTTCACGCAGGTATGATGGGGAAGAAGGAGAGTGAAGGATTTTAAATAATAGGCATAGAATCCTAGTGTTTCTGCGAAGGCGGATCGGGAGCCACTTGAGATCCTTGCGAAGTTGGGAGACATGGTCAAATTTTTTGATACCGAAAATAAAGCGAATGCATAAGTTTTGCAAGCGCTCAAGTTTATTGAGACGCTCCTCTGTAGCATCTAAATAGCAGGCGTCAGCATAGTCTATGATGGGCTGGATTAGTGTTTGAGCAAGTGTGACTTTAGTTTTAAATGGCAAAAGTCCTTGAAGGCATCTCAGCGTGTGAAAAGAGAAATGCACCTTACGACTAATTTCACTAACATGAGCACGCCAAGAAAGATTAGAGTCAATAACTACACCTAAATCTTTCACAGTATCACTGTAGCATATACTCTTACCGTTAAGAATAATTTTAGGTAATGCTGACGTATCAATTTTACTTCGGGCGTATCTACTACCTACAATGATCGCTTGCGATTTAGCCGGATTTAAAGTAAGGCCAAATGATTTTGCCCAGTCACTTATACGTGCTAGGTCGTCATTTACCTCTTTAATTCCATCACATGCTTGTTCGATAGTAAAGTGGTGGTAGAGCTGCAAATCGTCAGCATAGAGATGGAAGTTGGATTTTATAATAGATGTAACGGAATTTATAAAAATAGAAAATAGCAAGGGAGAAAGAACGCTACCCTGAGGCCAGTTACCTTACTCCTCCTCTCCGTCTGAGAATCGGCTACTATCTATTTTTCATACCCCTAAGTGATAAGGGTTGTTCACCCTTAACTTTTTTGGCAAAACAACGTTTGCCGGGTCAGCTAGTAACTAAATAAAAACATATTACGTGAACTTACTCTATTGTTTAGGACTGTATACATATATTATGCGATATACATACATTTGTATACCAAACACAATACCTATGTATTAAACAATCATTATTGCACTTACCCCTGTGAAGTTACCAAACATCCCCCCGGGTCCCATGCATGTGATCATTTCGTTATACGAACTTAATACGTCTACCTGAAATATACTTCTTGTATTTTTTAACGATATTATTGTGCGTAGACTGACAAAATTGCTATTTTTACCCGTAATATAAAAAAGAACGGTGCCTCGAAAATACAATGTGGAAAAGTTGATCCTAAGGACCCTAAGTGTAGTGAAATTGTCTGCATGAAACTTTAAATTATTAACATAACTAACTTTTTTAAAATAACCGACTTTAAATCAATAAGTATTTAGAGATCAAACAATTTATGCTAACATTATAAATTAAATATTACTTGAATTTGTGAAGTAACAAAATCCGAGGATAGCTTATGTTTTCTAAACATTGTTTGTTAAATCTTCCCATCGTTTTTTGTCCCTGTCATATGATTCTCTAAAGTCAAAGGATAGAAAAAGACAAAAAAAATTAAACTCGGAGGAACTTTAAGCCGCGTTTATATAGAAGGCTCTAAGATTTTAAACTCAAACCGGAACGTGTAAAATTATAACGTTTAAAATTTTTTCAACACACTTGCTTGTAAAGTTGCTATTTTTTCTTTAGTCTTACGCCCGGAATGCGGTTTATTACACACTAGAGTGCGTTTTACTTTTCATTGCCGCACTAGTGTTTTTCTTATTCCACTTTTTTTTTAATATCCGTAAAGAGGTTGTTACCAAAAGATTTATTATTTTGTAAATAAATAAACTTGTTGTACTTAGTCAAAATCTGATAAGATAAGATTATACTTCATCTAATTATCTATTAAAGCATTTAAAAAATACAATATTTTAAATCATTAATTACCGTAAATTCCTATTAGAAATACATAATTATTTAGTTTAATATATTGTGGCTGAATGGCGGTGTTCTTTGCCTCTGGACTTAACCAGCGCGCCTGCGCGCGCATAGTTATTCAACCAAAGATACGGCGCGCGAAAAAATAAAATAAACCTCCGCGCCATTTTGTGCAAACATTTGTTCGGTTATAATTTGCTGATTTGTGACTGAAAAATGTCGATACCTAATTGTTTTTTTCCTCGCAAGTGTGTTGAAAAACGTCGTATGATACGCGTGTGCTTTGTTCATTACAGTCTTGGCTCTATTACAGCCCTCGCCTTACGGCTCGGGCTGTGCAATACCGCCTCGACTGTAATGACCAACTTCGCGCACTTGTATCATAATGTACTATTACCTTTCCTCTGTAAATAATATACACATTAGTTTGCACATCCTTGCATTGTACGACGGTATCGCCTTTGAGGAAGTACATCTCGTGGAGGTGCTGTGTGATGACCCTGATGAACGACCGCTCCACCTTGCCGAAGAGTGGCACTTCCCGGAGCGCTTTTTCGTACATAAACACCAATGTGTCTTCCATTAACGCTGAATTTAACCCGCGGCAAATTTGCTGCAATCATTACAAAATTTCATTTATTATAGTCGAGGAGAAGGACGGAGAAACAAATGATAGCAGTTCATTGCATTCGCGTTATCACGCATCAAATATGTCTATTTAGGGACTTGTCCTATTTAGATAATTATTATGAAAATAGTATACGGATCTCTAAGAGTCAACGAGAAAGAGGTGTGAGCCTAGGCGCAAATTATACAGAGCATCTATTAAGTTGACAATTTGTTGTCTCTTCTGTCATAAAATGTACTGCCGTTAGTTCTTGGTAAATTGACAAGGTGTTCAGTTTATCTACTTATCTAATTAAAATCATCAGTGTAAATTTTTATACAAAATATTGTGTCAAAACTATAATTCCAGCAGTTGTTCTCAAGTAGGTCGTAGGTCTGAAGCTCTAAAACTAGAAAACATAATTAAAAACCATACTAACTTGCGGGTTGCTTCCGTTCGTTCTTTTCCAAACATACTCGAAATATTTCAATGTTTTTATTGCAAGAACCGGGTCTACGTTTTCCTGATACAGAAAATTTGCTAGGTCCTTTGTTTTTTCCTGAAAATTGTGGATTGAGCTCATTAAAACTATTTACTATGATTGTGCTGTCGCAACATTTTAATGACGAAACTTTCGACACCGCATGTATTTTTAGCCCGGAGCCTTCTCGTAACACGCAATGTGTATAACTTCTAATTAGAATCTCTCGTCGCGTATAAAGTTAGCGGCTAAACTACTGAAGTTACGTGAGGATAATGTTAATGGATAATATGCTTGTGTAAAAAGATACAACGAGGTAAAGCATACTATGGTATTGTTAAAATAAATTTTTTCGAATTAGTATTATGTAGTAATAATAATAAGTATTGGAAGTACTTTTTATGAATAGGTTAGTAATAATTAAGTACAGCAGTTTGTATTTTAACGATACAGTCCACACGGTTTATAACTTATATCGATTGATTAACAACAATCAACAAAAGAATCTAACTTATTTTTTATGGTTTTATCAATAAAAAGCGGTCCATAATTATGAAGTTCTAATCCTACTATCCTTCCTACTAATATTATAAATGCGAAAGTTTGTAAGGATGTATGTGAATGAGTGAGTGAGTGTGTTTGTGTGTGTTTGTTGCTCTTTCACGCAAAAACTACTGAACGGATTTTCATGAAACTTTGCAGTAATATAGCTTAGACATTGGAATAACATAATTTGTTAAAATTTATAGAGATTTTTGAAGGGACTGGTTCCCGAAGCGAAGCGAGGGCGGATTTACTAGTTAATTATATTAATGTAAATGTCTATGAAATAATGTCGATTTTCTGGGAACTATGAACGAAATTAAAATGATTTTATGCTTTCAAAAACTTTTTATAACCTCTAAAACAATAAGTATGGCATTACAGTTAAGCCAGATGGAATTGTCCTGTACCAGTATCCTGAAATATCCGAAGTTAAGGAAAATGTTCTTAAAAGGGGATTATAATGTGAATAGAATATTATTTGACAACTTGAAATATTATTTTACATCGCAACGCCCTTGAGCTTTCCATTCTTAGTAAACTCTGATTCGATGCTTAAGGAGTGTACCTACTGTTGAGTATTGGTTTTTAATATTTATGTTATTCTGTATAAATTAATAGACATTAAAAAGTATTCCGTGTAAAATAAATATAGCGGTACTTGCGTATAATATATGATTACCTAAATTATACTCCGTTCGTGTTATGTCTACATATATGGAATTCGTTTTAATTTTCATTGTGATTTAGGATCATTGTGATTGACGACGAGAATTTAAAATGCCTTAAGTAAAGCTTTCAATCTAAATTGAACTAAAAGCACAGGTATTTTTTTTGCTGGGAGTGTCAATTCCTAAGTGCTTGTTCATATAAAACAAGCGGGCACGGTGGCAAGTGCGAGCGCGGTTGATCTGGCGAGCTCGTGTTCACATTGACCGCCAGGCGTTTGCGCGAGAGTTCAAGAGGCCTACTACGAAAAACGAACGTTGACATACGTTACGTCGACGTTCGCACTTTGAATTACGTACCACAATAGTTAGTAGTAGTTGTAGTGTAGTAGTGTCCGTTTTTCGTAGTAAGCCTCCAGTAGATACTGCCGCGAGCGCGCCGCGTCGTCGCTGGCTTGCCCGCTACTTAGACCGCACGTGCGTTTCGTTTGTGAACACCGCGCCCGAGAGTCAGTTGGTATGAATGAGCACATACATATCGTCGACGATACTGCAATAGCGCTGAACTACCATTTGCAATACCGCGAAATTGCAAAAAGTAGCGAAATTCAAATTTACGCACCGCGCCGTTGTAGTCAGTCATTGACGTGTCTCAGTGAAAACGCTACTTTAAATAAGCCAATCAGAACCTCTCTAACCTCTGTCGCTTCGCTGCAATAGCGCGGTGCGTTTGCCGCGGTTGTAGTTGGAGGAAGTCAATACCGCGCAGTTGCGCTTTATGTTTCATTTTTTACTCTTTAATATAGTTTCAATTACGCGTATCTGCCCTTTTATAACATCATGAGACTTGATATTGATACAAAAAAAACCGCGTAAGTGCCATAAAAGTTAAACTACTAGAAGAACCGCAAATTTTCTACCACTGACTGATGGCTTGGTACTGTAAGGACCCTATATTTCAATAAGATGCGCTTATCATTCTTAATATTAAAATTATACAGTTTTTTTATCTCCTGTAAAATTATCAATGTTGTAGTTACGCACTATTGCGAATAGTAGATAGGCACTATTGCAGTATCGTCGACGATATGTATATGCTTACCCGCTCAAGTACAAAAAAATATTTTAATTTTATGAAAAATGTATTTATTATCTCTTCTACAAGTTATACTGATCAAGTATCATATGTATCTGTAGATCCAAATACAAATTTATAACCCTCAATTCTAAACAAACAACATTTAAGCATATCAAAAAATCTCATTAAATCGAACCGTACACAAATGTAAACATGAGAAATGATTCACGCATGAAATGTAAAGACTTTATGATATTATAAATAAAAGATAAATAGCTCTGTACACGAGGCAGCGGATATTAAAAAGGTTCGCGCAGATAGCAGGCAAGATCAAAATCATGCATAATGTATCGAACCGCCTGTCGAAATCCGCTTCAAGAGCTGCCTTTGAAAGTGAACAGTCTAGGATTGGCAGAAACCAATCTCGTGTTTTTTTCGTATTAAACAATGTGTGTGAAACATTATATGTGAAAAATAATAACTAACTTTTTACAAAAAATAACTGACTTCAAAGCGATAACTCAAAAACACACAATTCAAATTTATAAGGGATTACACGCCAAGCACTAAGTACCTTTAGAACAAAACAAAAAAAGAATCATCAAAATCAAAACACCCAGTGAAAAATGATGAATTATTGAGCGTAAATTAAAATTCACATTATTGAGAATAGCTCCAAAACTGACCGGTAGATGTCGCTCAAATTTTGTCGCTCCTCCTTTTTTGAAGTCTGTTAATAAGTAAAATGCCACTAATGCGAGAAAAATAAGGCTTGATTGCCTATTCGGTAAATTACCGTTATTTTCATTGAGCTGTTTCGTTTTGTCTATACTACACATTATTTTAGGTAAATCTTTCGCGTCCATTATGTGTTGTTTGAAAGTGTTTTGTCACAATTTTCATAATTTTTTTTAAAAGCAAAATGTTACTTAATCAAAAAAGAAATCTTCGAAAACCTACACACAAAGAAAAAAAACATCCAAACTTTTATATGTGGGGCAATTTTCTTGTTTTCTCTTGAACAAAATTAACGCAAAATCACAAAATAAAAATATTTGCTGTTTTTGTGGGTGATTTACAACTTAAAAACTGTAAGTAGAGAAGATGTTATCTTCATCTTTGATTATTTTACAAAAAGGCAGAATCTGAAAAAAAAACATATTCAACGTAAAATAGTAATTTCTTTGAAGAATTCGTTACCTAAGTTTATCTGTTATATAATATATCCTTTTTTATTCGAGTTTACTTATTATTTTTTTATTCTATTTCGTGCATTAAAATATAACTTAAGTATACTTAGGACTTAACGTAGCGTTTTTTTCAACATGTAAACGAGAACACACACCCAGACCAAGAACGGAAATTTTCAACTCATCATCAATGTACTTCGCTGGGAATCGAACCCAGGACCCTTGGAACGGTAATCAAGCGTGTTCACCATTGCACCATTTGTCGAAAGGTTTTTCTTACAGTAACATTTAGCTTTGATGATACATACATTGTGATCTAGCAAGGCGTGAGCGGTGGCTGATCTGGTGGATGCAACGTATCCGAACATGTACGCGAAGTAGAGCACACCAGCCATTTGAAGCATCATTGCCAACCACACGTTCACTGTACTGGATAGTATTACTGGTGTGCAACCGCAACCTGGAGAGCAAAGGAGAGGAGAAGAGAGGAGAGGAGAAAAGAGAAGTGAAGAGAGAGGTAGTTTGTTTGTATATTTGCATGTTATGGTCATCTTTAATTAAAAATACATGTCAGCTCTAGTGTAGTTCGTAGTTGATAGTAAGATATTATAGTACCTACCTAAATACTTGGACTTGGAAATTTATAATTCGACTCTTTCCTTTTACGTGTTAGTAGGACAGAAGTGATTAAGTTGGTTTATATGAGATACCTACTTTCTATTTTTATTGCGTAAAAACCAAAACAGTTCAAGATTTCTACACCGCTCGCAAATATTAGCTCTAATTAACAACAACACAGGCTATTGAGATTGAGACAAAAAGAAATAAACACGATGCTGAAAACCGTATCAAAATCAGTTCAGCCAAACGCGAGATAATCGCGCACAAATATAAATCCTCCTCGCGTCGCTTTCCTCATAGCTGAGGGTCGTGACTCCCTCTACGGATCACTTTTTCTTTGACGGTTTTGCGCCATCTGCTGCGGTTATCGTCTTTGTGTATGGCCTCGTAGAACTTACAGTCTAATGTAGTGCGGATTTGGTCTGTCCAGCGTATTGCGCTTCTCCCCCGAGGTCTTTTCCCTTCGATCTTGCCTGTGACGACAAGCTTCTCCAGGTTTCCTCCATCTTTGCGAGCTATATGACCAAAATACTCAAGAACTCTTTGTAGGCAGATGGACGATAACCTCGTGATTACTTTTAGTTCCTTGAGTATTGAGACGTTTGTTCGTTTCGCCGTCCAGGGGATGCGCAGCATTCTCCTCCAGCACCACATTTCGAAGGCATCCACGCGTCTGCGGTCGTTGGATTTAAGGGTCCATGTCTCGGCACCATAGAGGAAAATGGAGAATACCAGGGTCTTTACTAGCATCAGCTTAGTGTGTTGGGTGATATTTCTGTCCTTCCAGATTCTCTCTAATTGGCCCATGGCACCATTGGCCATTCCAATCCTGCGTCTTATTTCGTGCTCGCAAGAGCCGGTGTTGGAAATGTTGGAGCCCAGGTATATAAAGTCGTTTACTATTTCAAGATTTAGTAATCCAGTGAGCTCCAGCTTGTTTGTGCGGTCGATCACCATCACTTTGGTTTTATCCCTGTTAATTTGGAGACCCAGATCGCTGCTTATGCGCTCCATTCGGTCCAGCAGGAGTTGCATTTCGGTCTCCGAGGCAGCTAGAAGGGTGGTATCGTCGACGTACCGCAGATTCGTCAATTTTGTACCACCGACAC
Organism: Hesperia comma; assembly: GCA_905404135.1. Taxonomy (NCBI): domain Eukaryota; kingdom Metazoa; phylum Arthropoda; class Insecta; order Lepidoptera; family Hesperiidae; genus Hesperia; species Hesperia comma. Next base: position 12,719,819 of record FR990023.1, read on the forward strand.
TTACTCCGCCTTCCCAGCCATCCAGGGTGTGCCTTACGATGTATTCCCCATACGCATTAAACAGAATGGGGGATAGTATACAACCTTGTCTTACACCTTTTTGGAAGGTGAAAGGTCTTGAGGTTGTGGTACCAACTTTGGCTACACCATGGCTCTTGACGTACATGGATTCGAGTAGTGCTACCAGGTGCTGGAGTATTCCTAGTTCCGTCAACACTCTCCACGAAGCTTCCCAGTTTACACAGTCAAACGCTTTTCTGTAGTCAACGAAACACATGATGAAGGGGGCGTCATATTCGTAAGCTTTCTCAATGAGCTGTCTGACATTTAAGATGTGTTCCCGTGTTCCCCTGCCTTTTACGAAACCGGCTTGTTCCTCTGGTATCTGCCAGTCTAAAAAATGCCTAATTCGGTGGTTAATTATATGCAACAGTACTTTGCTGGCATGTGATATTAAAGAAAGGGTGCGGTAGTTGTCACATGTTTTCGTTGACCCTTTCTTGTGGAGAGGAATAATGGCAGATTCGGTCCAGTCGTCTGGCCATTTGCCGGTACGCCAGATGTTGCTGCAGATCATGTGTAACGCCTCGATGCCCTTATCACCCATGGACTGTAATATCTCGGCTGTTATTCCATCAAGTCCTGGGGCTTTCTTCAGCTTTAGTAGCCTTAGGGCAGCTGTGACTTCTGTGCGGAGAATATCAGGCTCAAGAATCAGCGCGTTCCAGTCCGTTTGATGGTGGTATGTAGTGCCTTAAAATTAGTATAGGCTTGAAATTATAATGTTTTAATGATATGTGCGTTACTCTATAAAGGGGTTGGTAAAGTTTTCTTATCAAGTTTATTGTTCACGACTGTAACGATACTGATAATTAAAATATGGAGGTATTTTCATTTAAAAATAACAAGAAAATATCTATATCCTACAAATATACATAATTATTACATACATATATATAACGGCGCTAAGGTCCGAGCGGTCGATATAATTTGGGTTATACGTGGCTGGAGGTCAGAAATAATAGTCAGTACACCGAGTTTAAAGGTCTATTACAACACTTCAATACAGTTTTATAACAAATAATGAACTATTTCCAAAATTAATTCAGATTACATTAAATTAAACTTAGAAATAAAGCTTACGACAAAATAATAGCAAAGTAGCAAAGGATCAGCAAGATTACTTCGGATTAAACATGGAAACGCGGCAAGTTTGGTATGGCAGTGGGTTCTACACGTCTACTCGGTCTAAGCGCTCAATTCCAAAAAAAGCCCCTCATCATAACAGCTCTGGATCTTTATAATGTCATCTCTAACCCCCACTCCATGCCAACCATGCCCAAACAATAACTGTTTGACGTTTCCACAAATAGTTAAAGGGATTCTCCACAGATGGCGTTGAAAGATCAGCGCAGGACTTTACTGCACTCCGACAAGTAGTTCCAGCGATTCTCCACAGATGGCGTTGAAAGACCAGCGCAGGACTTCAGTGCGCTCCGACATATACATACATACAGGTCAAACTGAGAACCTCCTTTTTTGAAGTCGGTTAAAAAGTCACACACACCAAGTTGGTTGCCATCAATTAATTCGTGTGATCTACTACACGCGTTACATAAAGTTTTATAGTTTTATTCATGAGGCAGATATTAAGTATGCAACCGGGTTATAACGAAGCGATGCGGGAGTGCATTTTATGTGACGTTCACGACAAATTTAAAACGCTTTAAATTTATTCAATTTACAAGAGGATTAAGTCACTATTGACAGAACAATATACATGTATACAGGCACTGAACTGATTTATAATATTTATTTACTTAAACATTACTTTAATTATAAAGACTCAACAGTGAATTTATGACTTGTTAACTGTGAAATTATTTTTGATTTGCTGTAGATTTTAGGCACTTATTAATTAAGTTACTTAAAGATATTTTCTTGTTATTTTTAAATCAAAATACCTCCATATTTTAATTATCACAATAATAATATCATTACAGTCGTGAACAATAAACTTGATAAGAAAACTTTACCAACCCCTTCATAGAGTAACGCACATATCATTAAAACATTATAATTTTAAGCCTATACTATGTATGTGTGCGCGGTGCGTAAGACGACTATATTTCATTATTCCCATAATTTTCCACAAAAACGGAATATGCATAGTGTGGTAACAATATCCTCGATCTAAAAAGCGATGTCTCATACATGTTCATATTCCAGGCCCCAAGGTCCTTAAGAAAGTTGCTGGTTTCCTTTGTATGAAGAAATAGAGAGAGAAACAATTTGTGCATTGACGAGTTACAAAGAAATTTATAAGTTTGATTCAATGATCAGTTATAGCAATTTCAACCGTGTAGCAACAGTCAAGGATATAGAAAAAACTTGAATTTGCTTACCAACAAATATTTCGAAAACCCAGTAGAACGTACGCACGTATTCAGAAACTGCATCTGTAAATAAATTGATAGCAACCAGAATTTTAAAACTTGAAGGGTGGTATAGTGAAACGCCATTGACATCCAAACAATGTATTGTTAGAAGAGCAGTTTGTTACAATATCAGTACTTATACTTAAACCCTAGGCTACCTACAAGGGATCGGAGTGGACTGCAGCGGCTATCGCACTCGTACCCTATAGACAAACTAACAGCGTAAGGGTGGACTGCAAGTGGCTATCGCACCCGTTGGCCGTGAACTCAACCCTTCCGGAGGACTGCAGGGGCTATCGCTCCAGTTGGGCTGCTAGCTAAGGCAGCTAAGTGAATGAATCTCCCGGCGGGCTCCGCGTCTTATATACCAAATCTTCGGCTGCTCTCGGAGGCGCTCGGGTCACGTTCGTAAATCCTCTGCTGTATGCGATAGGTAGTCGGTGTGCGAGCGGGAAAGTATTCGAGCCCGTGCGTAAATGATTAAATATGGTGTTACAATCTCCCCCTCTGGTACTCGTTAACGTCCCGTAAGAGTACCAGGACTATGCTGGTGCTTGTTTCTTTGGTCTTCCACGCTTTCTGATTGGAATTGTGGGAGTAAGAGTTTGATTTCCGTCATCCCTTTTTTCAAACTTTACAATTGCCGACGTGTGATATTTACCAATGGATTTGTCTGGATCATGTACATCAGCAATTTCATACAGGGAGCTGCCATGTTTTTTCATAATCATGTATGGTCCATCGCGTCTTGGTGCAAATTTGGCTGAAAACTGTTTATCTTGATTGCTTATAGGATGAGTCTCAACCAAAACCAAATCTCCTATCTTATAGCCTGGATCTGGGCGTCGCCTCTGATTTGCTCTATTTCTATTACTGTCTTGCATAATTTCCACATTTGCTTTCGCTATAGCCAGATTTTTTGCTAAGTTTCGAAGATGTGGAGTTATTTCAGGAATAAATTTTTCATTTTGTATTATTTCGCTGAAGTTATGCGTAATATCGTATGGCGTTCTTAATTCTCTCCCAAAAGTTAAGTAAGCTGCTGTAAATCCAGTGCTCTGATTGTTGGTAGAGTTCATTGAAAACCTTACTGCTGGCAAGGTCTCTGGCCATCTGTTATGTCTTCCTCTTACCATGATTGCGATTTGAGATTTCATATCTCTGTTTTTACGTTCCACTATGTTCGGTTCGGGGTGATATACTGGACTAAGAAATTGTTGAATATCCAGACAGAAAGTTAATTGTTGCATTACTGCCGATATGAACTGCGTGCCATTATCACTTGCAATTCTGCGTGGTAGTCCATATCTCATAAATATTTCATTGAGAAGTGTGAGTGCACATTGCTCAGCTGTTGCTTCCTTTAATGCAAATAGTTCTACCCATCGTGATGCAGTGTCTTCAATTATGAATATCCATTTTTCCCCATTTGGTCCTTTAGGTAGTGGACCAAACAAGTCAATTGACAAAACTTCAAATCTTTGATTGTTTGCCGTTGATTGTAACAGACCTGTTGGTTTTTGATTACTGGGTTTATATTTCTGGCACTCTATGCATGATTTAACATATTTAATAACGTCCTTTCGCATTCCTTTCCAAAAGAAATTGTTTTCTAAACGTTTCATTGTTCTTTCTATTCCCAAGTGTCCTGCAGTTGGTGAATCATGGTATGATTTTAGAATTTTATTAATTTCGTGTTTAGGAACTACTAATTTAGCATTATCATCGTCTTGATCTGGAGTAAAGCGATATAGTATTCCATTATTGAGTAAATAGCCTCTCTTTGACCATTGTATGTAGTCTTCTGTTTCTGAATTTTCTTGTAAAGCTGTGATAATCTTGTGCAGCTCTTCATCCTTCATTTGTTCATTTTTTATGTTAACTTCCGTGACTCTTGGTAGGTCAATTTCTATTTGGCATATATCACATGTTTCTGTGTGTTTTTCACATGGAGGACGAGATAAACTATCTGCTAAAGTATTGATTTTTCCTGGACAATACTTTATTTCAAAAATATATGGTTGTAGTTGGAGCGCCCATCGTGCCAATCGACCTGTAGGTGACTTTAAGTTAAGTAACCATTTAAGTGGTTGATGGTCGGTAATAGTAATAAATTTGGTTCCTTCTATGTAACCACGAAAACGTGTAATTGCCCATACGATTGCTAGAGCTTCTTTCTCTGTTACTGTGTAGTTACATTCTGCAGGTGTAAGGAGACGGCTGGCATATTCTATAGGATGCTCATCTGGCCCCTCCCCCTGCACCAAAGCTGCTCCAATTGCGTAATTACTTGCATCAGTTTTAATAGTATATTGCATTGTATAATTTGCTTGTCTCAATACTGGTGCAGTTGTTAATGCTGTCTTAAGAGTTTCATATGATTGTGTTTGTTCTTGACCCCAATGCCATGACACTTTTTTCTTTGTTAAGTTCGTCAATGGTCTAGCTATATCTGCAAAATTTCGTATGAAACGTCTGTACCATGAAGCAGTTTGCAGAAATGAAATCAGCTGTTTGAGGTTCTTTGGTTCGGGTCTGTTTGCTATTGCTGATATTTTATCTGGATCAGCTTTGATACCTTCTGGTACTATTAAATGTCCTAAATATTTTATACTAGAACATACAAATCTGCATTTCTTCCTGTTAGCTCTTAGATTGTATTCTTTTAGCTTCATGAAGACCTCTCTTAAATCTTTTAAGTGTTGTTCAAATGTATCAGTGCGGATTATCAAATCATCAAGATAGCAAAGTACACATTGTGCGTTTAATCCTTGCACGAATTTATCCATCAGGCGTTGGAAAGTAGCAGGTGCATTTCTCAATCCGAATGGCATTCGTTTGAATCTAAAAGTTCCAAATGGTGATATAAATGCCGTTTTATCTTGATCATCTAAGCATACTTTGATTTGCCAGTAGCCAGATTGTAGATCTATTGTTGTCATATATGGCATTGCCTTTGCTTGGTGAAGCAGATCATCTATTCTTGGTAATGGATACCGATCAGGCTTTGTGATTTCATTTAAACGCCGGTAGTCAACACATACTCTGACATCGTCGTCATTTTTGGGTACTAATATTACCGGGGCAGACCAGGGTGAATCACATTCTTCAACTATATCGTCACTCATCATTTCATCAATTTTAACCCTCAGCTGTTGTTGTCTAGCCGGGGAAAGTCGATATGGCTTAACCGATATAGGATTGTGGTTGCCTGTATCAATTTTATGCTCAGCAAACGTAGTAGGTTTGCCATTTTTGTTAAATAATTCGCTACATTCTGTTAGTAATTGGTTTAGTTCAGATTTTTGTGTACTTGTGAGTGAGGTACCTTCATAAGACTTTAATAAAATATCAACAGAGTACAAGTTCATTGGATTTATTAAAAGATAATCAATACGTGGATCGATAGCGTTGTTCGGGTCAGCTGGCTCACGCGGACGTGATGGAGGCGGTGGTGTATCTAATTTTATTAATTTCCAACATCGTTTCTTCGGTGGAGATACATTATTTTCTTCAATGTCATCTTCTCTTAGTGGTGATGGTGTTCTAGGGAGAGGAGATATCATTTTTAGCTCTCTAGCCCATTGTAAAAAATTAGAAGTTTCTTCTTCTTGCTGAAAGTCAAGTTTTTGTGCAGCTTTCAATATTGGAATGCTTTGTTGGCGCAATTGTAAAAAGTCGTAGGTTTCATCTGGTGTGTCAATGAAAGACCATGCCCTTTGTGGTAGGTACAAATTAATGCCCGCTTTCTCGAGGAAATCAATGCCTAATAGTGTTCGATTATCCGTTGCGTCCGGGATTACTGTAAATGTTATGTCCAATACTCGATTTTTTATCGTTATATTGACGGTGGTGGACAATAATTTACTTGAGCGTACTGTGCCATCAGCCAGATATATATCAGCGTATTTTTCGCAAAATTTTGCACCTGATTCCAACAATATTTGGTAAAGTTTCGTTCCTGCGATACTTGTGCGTGCCGCCGTGTCGATGTAGGCATAACCGACTTTATTTTCGAAGCCAATTTCTATTGTAGGTATCTTCACGTCTTCAATCATGGTTTCGATTTTACAAAATGAAACCGGTTTGGGCGGAGTCTCTTTAGCCTTACATTCCGCGCAGTTACTTCTAAAAACCCCTGGAGTACCGCAGCCGTAACATTTAATAACTGGCCTTGTAGGATTTTCCTCTTTGGTTTCCAATTTTGCGCTATTTCCTCCCGCCGATAATTTTCCCAGGCGTTTACGACAGTCTTCAATGACGTGTCCTTTCCGGCTGCAAAATAAACATCTTTTTGGTTTTGATACCGTGCTTGTTGTAGAATTAGATTTATTTTGCTCTAACGCCTCCAAGTGACGTGCTTTTTCTAATAATTTGGCGAACGTTTTGACGTCCGTGCGCGCAATTTTTTTCTTTAATGATAACTTCAATAACCCATAAATGAAGTCCAGTTGTTCCTCTTCTTTGTGTCGTTTTGGTGGTAACTGGCCAAGGAGGGCACGTTTTCTACATAGAAAATCGTCTATGGGTTCATTATTGCCTTGCGGTGAAGCAAACAATTCTAGGTATATGTCATGTGGTTGTCGTTCCGGAGCGAATGCGTCGCGTAGGTATTTCAGAGCTGCCTGCCATGTTTTGATTTCGTTCCGTACTCCTTGCCACCATGTACTTGCGTTGTCCCGCAACAAAAGTGGTAAGCCTGCCAAGGCGTCTTCATCGGCGATGTTTTCAATTTTCTTAAAAATCTCGATGCCTGTGACGAACTCTTCTACCTTACTATGATCACGTTCCCCATGGAATTTCTGCGTACAGCGAGTGAAATTCTTATTCGCCATGGTTGGTAAGCGATTCATCAACTGACTGAACTGCTCCTCTGTCATTTGAACGGACGTCATGACTTTTTTTTCATCTATCCTTGAATCTTCGTAATCGGAATTGTTGTTGCTATTTTCTGACATATTTTAGGTACTATTTCACGTTGGGCGTCACTGAAGGGTATTATAGTGTAACGCCTTTGACTTGTTTAGGTACCTATTATTTTACTTTGGGCGCCACTGATGGGTAGTACAGTGTAACGCCGTCGACTTGTTTAGGTACCTATTAGGTATTTTACGTTGGGCGCCACTGAAGGGTAGTACAGTGTAACGCCGTCGACTTGTTTAGGTATTTTACGTTGGGCGCCACTGAAGGGTAGTACAGTGTAACGCCGTCGATTTGTTTAGGTACCTATTAGGTATTTTACGTTGGGCGCCACTGAAGGGTGGTACAGTGTAACGCCATTCACTTTTTTATGTTTTATTTTACGTTGGGCGCCACTGAAGGGTGGTATAGTGAAACGCCATTGACATCCAAACAATGTATTGTTAGAAGAGCAGTTTGTTACAATATCAGTACTTATACTTAAACCCTAGGCTACCTACAAGGGATCGGAGTGGACTGCAGCGGCTATCGCACTCGTACCCTATAGACAAACTAACAGCGTAAGGGTGGACTGCAAGTGGCTATCGCACCCGTTGGCCGTGAACTCAACCCTTCCGGAGGACTGCAGGGGCTATCGCTCCAGTTGGGCTGCTAGCTAAGGCAGCTAAGTGAATGAATCTCCCGGCGGGCTCCGCGTCTTATATACCAAATCTTCGGCTGCTCTCGGAGGCGCTCGGGTCACGTTCGTAAATCCTCTGCTGTATGCGATAGGTAGTCGGTGTGCGAGCGGGAAAGTATTCGAGCCCGTGCGTAAATGATTAAATATGGTGTTACAAACTATAATTATTCTTTCTACTCTATTCTTCTAATACTACTAAACTAAACTATCTATTCCAGTATACTATCTGTTCCACCAAAGAAACAAAAGATCGTTTAGTTATTTAAAGTTTCGTACTTACACTTTTCTTCTAACTTGTTGGTGCTCAGTACTAACACTCGAGTGCAGTTAACAAGGATGAAGTAGGAATCAGGTCTTGTGTAAGTATTACACGACTTCATGAAGATAAGCGCTGCGGCGAGGTTGACAAGGGTCACGGCGAACGGGAGGAACTTGAGAAGCACCACAGCTTGGTTTACTTGCATTATATCACTCTCCCAGTAGTTAAAGGCGTTTATAATTCTCGTAACCTAACAAAGAATAATACTTTGCTTGTAAACCGCGTTATGTACTCAACATAGTGTAAGTATGAATTGAAGATAAACTACAATGATAAGGATAGACGCCTGATTGTGGCCTTTGAGTAGAGTTTTAAGGTTTGTAAATTAATACTACATTTTAATTTTATGGACGAATATATACCAGCAAAATCCGGTTAACTCTGTAGAGGTCTGTGTCGGAATGGCCATTTACAATTTTAAACTGTAAAAAGAAGAAAATAATTAAGCACGGTTATACATGATTACATGAGAATGCCTCGGTTAAGTCTTTTATTTCGTTTTTCCTTTAAATAGCTAGATCATTTATTATTTCTAACTACGTTCATAAAATAGTGTGCATGGACTTTTACTATAAACCCAGGCCAACTTGAAAATCTAGCTATTTTTTACGAAGTTAGTTTGGCCAACATGAGTATAATAGAAGTTTTACATTTAATGATTTTAATGTAAATGTAATGTTAAGTTTGTTCTGTATCATATTTGTTTCATTGAAAAGAAATATACCATTCCAAGAAGGTGCAATTATTTTTAATGGTTGCCGCAACGTACGAATTGAAAATAAACAATAATGACAATTGGTTCGCCCGGGGTAGTACCACCGCCCGCCAAGGTACTCAGTACCATTCCTACCGTCATAATAATTGTTTTTAAGAGCAATTGTGTTCCGGATAGGAAGGTTTGTGGAGCCGGTTTCACTTTTTTAGAGGCGACCATCTCAGACCTCAGGGGTAGCAACGCATCTGTGACCGAATTGGAACAAGGCTCATACTAACAATAACTAACTGGACTATATTACTAACATTAACTAACAGGACTAATTATCACTAACATACCCTGTCCTCGCACTTATTAACAAACTAACCAACTAATATTCTAACACCATCTACTAACTGGACTAACCATCCTAGTCCCTTTGAGTCTAGTTCTAGGTCGGTCACAGTTGTTATGGGCGGCAGGGGAAGGGTGGTACTGCATGCTCGTTTGCTATCTTAATTCCATAAAAAAAAGATACTATATTTATATTTCTTCGGTTAGCATATAATTATTCTTCTATATTATATTTTTTATATAATATAGCAGAAGTCAGGGGCCCAATTGCGATTCATTCGTAGATCTTGAATTCGTTTTAAATACCACAATATTATAAAGACTGTAAAGTATTTACATTAGTCTATTAAACGACATAATAAACGAAATCGAATAACGTACCAACTCTTCGATGGGAAAAACGCTTATGAAGTCCAACAGGAATCCATGCTTCAGGTATCGTGACAAGGTGAGTAAGGGATGTGTGACCAGTAGGGACCTTTCATTGTAATATGCTACATAGGACATTATTATCAAATCTATATAGAGTGCAGTATCAAGCCAGTTGTAGCTATTGTCATGCCTGTGTTGTTTAGTCTGAAAAAATATTTCTATGTTAAAAGCTGGTGAACGAACAAACCATACTCCATCTGCGTTCGAAATGGAATTAGTTTTAATAGCAATTCACACCAATGCCAGCTTTCTGCCACTGAGGTTAAGGTTCGTTGTAAATTCAGGGCGAGAATTTAATAAGCCTTAAGTAAATCGTCCATTCAAGCTAAATTGTGTGCACAGGTAATAATTTTGTAGCGGGGTGTAACAATTCCATATTCTCGGCGACTCAGAAATATGTACTAGATTCTATAAAAAACGATGTTTTGATCTTAAAAATGGCGTATGTAATTGAGATGCGGGTTTCACTGGTGTAGGTATTGTATTGCTATAATCTTAGGATAAGTCGAAGCGCTCATAGGCCGGCGGCTTGCGTCGATCCTAAGCGATCGACAAAGTTAAGCAACAGCGGGCGCGGTCGGTAGTCGGATGGGTGACCGCTAGTGGCAAAATTTCTTGAGCGCTTCCGTGCTTCGGAGGGCACGTAAAGCCGTCGGTCCCGGTTGTTATCGATTGATAGCAGTCGTTAAGCCATGTCGGAGGCCTTCGGGCGGCTTGAAAACTTTCGACACTGGGTTGGCCACTAACCCCTCCACCAACCCGCATTGGAGCAGCGTGGTGGAGTACGCTCTAGGCCTCCTCAGTAATGAGGAGAGACCCGTGCTCAGTAGTGGGCCATTAGTGGGTTGTAGCTAGGATAAGTCTGAGTATTTGTTTATTGTGATCGGTTCACAAATAAAGATTAAATATCTATTGAAAGCATTTAGTCAAAGTAAACTTTTGCTAAAATGTTTCTTATGCTGGCTGTTCCTATATTTATAACTTAACTTAATTAAACTTAAGTTAGTTAGGTACTCGAAGCGAAGTGTGGCCGGTTTCGCCAGTAGGTACCAAAATAAATCAGTTATACAAAATATTACGTTAATCGAAGGTAAATTTAACTGGCTACAAGAAAACCGGCAAAGCGGGTAGTGTCACGAACACACATGCGGTTACTCTGTGCCAAATCTTAGAATAATAAATTCTAAGGTGCCAAATAATATTTGGGTGTTTGAATAACTTTTCATGTGGGACTTTGAGATTCAAAAAGGTGGTTTATTGATTAAATTTAAACCACTTGTGGTTTTCTTTTCACTGATATAATATTGCTTTGAAATAACCTTAAAAATGACATTTAATGTACTGTGGAGTGTCTTTTGCCGTTTCTCCTTTCATTAATATCAGTTATATCTACCAATATTAACGGGATGTAATGTCGTCAGGAATTTTACGGTATATCTCAGATTTTTGGTCTATAGCTATAAGTAGTGTAAACTAATGATGATAATAACGAATACTTACAGCTATATTATACGGCACGATCAATATGTAAAATATGGCGATAATGAGTCGCAAGGCACACCACAATTTCAAGAATATTCCGTGCGGCGTTATTGTTCCAGGCAAGAATATGTATCTTACGTATCTAAAATTAAGTATTGGCTTAGAATAGGTACACCAAATATGTAGTGGTTGAAATTCCACCAATTTTTAAGAAATCACGACGAAATTTAACTGTACAATGTTTTAAAAATATGTCTTGAAAATTGAGATTTTGAAGAAAGTGTAATGATTTTAACCACTTTTTATTAATTGAATCATAAAAAGTAATGTTAATAGAATTATCATAAGAATTTGAATAGGCGTAGATTGTAATTAGTTTTCTTACTTAATTTGGCTAACACTTCAAAAATTAACTTTTGTCAACGACTAATGAACGTTATTGTCAAAGTTATTTTAAAAACGGATGAGGGTCGTACTAGGTATATTTTTTAATCCACTAATTTCCACAGAAAACACTACATTACTACAATTAAAACATTAATGAAGGTTTAACCTAATTACACAAACCTCATGACTCCAAGCTTGTCGAAGGTCCGTAAGTATTGCGCTCTCTCGTCACGACCGTTCAGCACAACAAAACTTTCCTTTATTTCTTGCTAAAACAAAACGTTCTCTTTGTAATGACTTCTCAAGGAAATGCCGGCAATTATTAATTGGGTATTTACCGCTATTCTGTTTGTTTTGGCGTCGATCCGACCGGATAAGGGGTTTGCATCTTCGTAGCTCGACGCCTGCCGTTGGATTTCGGAGTCTCTCAGAGCCTAATAAACGAAAGCATTAATTATCACGCTGCTGCCCAGATATTTTGGCATGAATCACCAGTAAATTACGCCGTTCATTATTCCAGGCCGGCCATATTAAATGCATGCATCATACCACGATAATGGGATGACTGATGTCGGGGAACGTGCTCCAGCATTGCACCAGCGCACTGTATTCAACGTGCAGTAATACGCAATTTGTTGACGTCACTACTGTGTACACCTGAAATTGTTTCGGAGTATTATGAGCATTATGCGTTGTGACAAACGGGTTACATTACGTTGCATAAAAATGATTTACTATTATTCTGTCGCAAATGGAAAACCGTTGTGTAGCGGAATGAAATTGTTACTGAAAATGTAATAACGGACTACAAATTTCCCTCGGAAATAGTTCTGCATATTACTTATCTTTTACGAGTAAAGCTCGCGTACATTTGTTTAAAACCATTTAAAATGTCATTGTGATGGTTACACGTGGAAAGTGAGATAGGTACGCTTACTTTGGGCAAGCCGTATAACATTTCAAAGTCTCCAAAGTGACATCCAGGTGTCACAGTGCCCACAACTTTTCCATTGTGGTTCAATTTGTTACAATGACCCTGTAAGATAAAAATATAAGAAATAGTGATTAATATCAGTTTTATTACCTTGTACTCCTATTGTGTTCGTGAGCATCAATTGCGTTGTACCGAAGTTTGAAGCGATCATAACTTAGTGATTTGCATCGATTCCAAGTGGTTGAGTTAGTTAAGTTGTCTAGAATCGGTAGGTGGTTGATAGGTGGAATAAATCTTGAACGCTTCCGCGATTCGTACTCTACGTTATGCAGTATGTTTTTGTAGTTATCGATGTAACGCATTTGTAATACATGTCGGAAGCCCTCATAAAGGTTTCAACTCTTAAATTGGCTGCTAAATCGGCCAGTAATTCGTATCTACTGATGCATGGCGGAGTAGGTTGTCATCAATTATGAGTTAAGACCTTTGCCAATTACCACAAATTAGATAATACAGATGTTAAGCTTCATACAAAGTGCCCAAAAACAACTCACACATAGACACCGTTCACATACACCAAAAATCGGAACATATCGGACCACTTGGACCGCGGTTGTTATTTCCAGCAATATGACATTTATAATACACAAATAAGATAATTTTCCTAAAAAATGGATACTGAATTACCTGCTTTATTAAATTTTTCATCTAAGGACTCGCGTAATCTTTTACAATGATAGCGGTACATACATGAGCTTAACTTCTGTACTATCCATATTTTGTGCAATTACGTAGTCGCCAAAAAGTCGCACGTCGATTTTATAAGCGAAGATCCAAGTTTAGTTCAAATCCTGCTCGCATCTCTAATTTTCTTAAGTGCACATTATTATTAAACTAAAAATTATTATTTAAAAAATGATAGCTTTTTGTGGCAAAGATTTCAATTCTCAGTTAATTGATACCTAGCTTACCGTAGCTTTGTTAGGAGTGGGTTTAATAACCAAACTTGTGTATAACCTCAGTCCCTGCGATAAATTTGTAATAGAGATGTGCGGTAGTTTACGATCAAGACTTAGTCAATAGTAGCAACATACCTACAATTAGAATATGTGCAGGCGACACACAGGTGTTTCGAACTAAGGTATCCGGAACATTAGTTCTAAGGCAGTAACTTTTAATGTTAATAGCAGGGAAATTACCAGATGAGGCTTTTGGCACTTAGTGATCGTTACTGTCCGTGTCCGTAGATAAAAGCAAAATTAATTATTCACGTGTTGTTCAATATAATTAATAGTTTGAGAATCAGTACTTAATAATGACATGTTTTATTAAGCTAAGACAATTAGTAAATGAGCGTTTCATCTGTTATTGTTTATCAAAATATTGCATTTCCATCGAAATTAAATCTAAATGCAAAATTTCAAGGCCGCAGAGTAAGAGTGATCGTACTTAGTTAATTGTACCCGAACATACCTACATATACATATACTTATTTACGTATAAATATTGCGAGTTAAATAGAAGCTTGTAAAAAACTGATGAAACGATGGCCTCGGTTTTTTCTCTGGTATCTTTTCAACCGAAACACGTAAAAAATATTTTATGGTAGATTATTATGGGTAAAAAATGTTACCATCGTGCAAAATCATACCTTTTGAACAATATACATATCCCGACCAATATTCGCAGCGTGTTGTACAATCTCATTATCTGGCAACACTATAGTCCGTGTGTTGGCGGCTACAGTTTGCAAAAAATCTCTGCTACATTCCTGCATTAAAAACAAAACTTCAAAATTATCTACTTTTTTGGGTTCTTTACATTCTGTATTTAAAAAGAAGCTATTTATTAATATCCTACGTATTGATTGCGTGTATTAAACGGGGTTAAAATGTAATAATGCGGTGGAGCGAAATGTGGTATTGCCCCGCAACTGGCTTTCGAGTGAATGTGATTATGGTCTTCTTGGCGAGGGCATTTCCGTGCCTTCAGGTAAAATCGTAACCAGTAAACATTTTGCCCATTTCTGTCTGTAATACGTAACAATCTCCGTGTCAATATAATGATCGGTAGCAGTAGGTTGATACAGATTGTATGTAGTTTGATTTGAAGACTTAAATAGCTAGCATCGATCCTGATTGATTGACCGTGTTAAGCAACTGTGACTGCGGTAGGTGGTGCAGACCGCTGTTGACAAAAGTTAATCAAGCGTTTTCGTGCTTTTAAGGGCCCATAGTAAGTTATATTATTATCGTACTAACATTTCAGGTATCTAGCTTATTTTTAATGAGACGAGTTTACTTTATTGGATGTTCTAGTTTGTAAAGAATTTTAAATGAAAAACGCCATTACATTAGCAGCCATTAACGCATAGGCAAGCCGTGAAAACAGAAAAAATCCAATTATCAATGTTATTGTTATTGAATCTTTTGTGTTGATAAAAGATTCCCAATAAAAGCTTTTCTCAAATAGCACAAATATCGTTCAGTTCTATTTTATGTATTGAAATTATATAGCTTAAACATAGGAATAACATTATAATTTAAAATTTATAGACATTTTTTTTTATAATTTGGCCATAATACAACGATAACTGTCAAGTAAGTGGGAAAAATCAGCCTTCTGAGAGCTATCTTCTACTAAGAGGCTGGTTACCCGAAGCGAAGCAAGGGCAGGTTTACTATGTAGTATGTATATAACCCCTTTACTTTCTATTTACTTATTATCGCATTCCAAAAATAATAAAAACAGTATTTTTTCTTCAAACTTCAGCAATCCTTTTATCCTTTACGGGATTTGTTTTTGTAAGAACCTTTTCTTATTTTAGGGTAGAATTTCAAGTAAACTCAAACTAAAGATAAGATGGGTGTTGATCCTATCCTTTACGTCGTCACGAAATGGAAATTACAATTCAATAACTTTTTCTCGGTTTACAAAGTTAGTGTGATGTCTCAAATGGAATTATTAGATGGGTGTGTAAGAGTTTCTGTTTTACTTGATATTGATCAGCCATATAACGTCGTGAACTACCTACATATCGAAACTACGAGTATATTGTTAACTTCTTTGAATTGACAAATTTTATTATTTTCATTGATATGTATGTCGATGGTGCATAGTGCAATAACTAACGATGTAGTAAAATTACTTATGTAAGTGTTTATATATATATTTATTTATATAATATACAATTCCAAACCATTAATCACATCATAAGCAGTTAAGTACCGAGAATAAATATTAATGTGAACCCTCGTTGACAAGTTATGAGTATATGTATATATATTTTTTGATATTCATTATAAATATTATAATTTAACTTGTTTTCCTTGAGTCAAAGCAAAAAACATTACTATTGTACATTACATTACCTCAAAAAGGGGCGACAGTACCAAGGTTTCAACCATTTCAATGGATAAAACTTCTTGTTGTATATTAGATGACATATCTTTGAATATTTCTTCATTTGATACTGCTTTATTATAATACCTAGAAGAGTAAAATAATGTGAGATGAATAATATTTTAACAAAACAAAATTGACTTTAAAAAATATAAGAAAAATAAAACGCACATGTGCAAAGTCAAAAAGTCAAGCGAGAGCGTGGTGGCTAGTCAACCAGGACTACTTTTATCATGTCTTATGATATTTTGGTCTACTGGTATGTAAATAGATTCTGGATTTTCCGCCGTTGACATACCTACGTAAAAATATTTTTAATTAGATATTTGAAACCACTAAATATAATTATTATCTTTGAAGTACACACCATTGTACGCAGAAAAACTTTTTCACTCGAGATTTTATTCTTCCGCTTACGTGGTTCACAGTTAGGAAGTAGAATAATTCTCTCATCGACTCCTGTTGGTGCCATACAAGAAATATAAGAAAGAAAGTTAGTTAATAGTAATTGTTTTCGCTCATGGACCAAACACCAAAAGCATCACTGATGCATCGTGGGTAAAGAAAAAAGAGAGAGAAAAGCAAATAAGAATTCAAGGTTTGACTTTCAGACGAGATAAACAATAAATCAGATAAAGCTTATGTTTTTAGTCTTGTTGAGTATATTATTCAATATCCAGCGTACCGGATATAAGAGTATCTACGTGAGTTGTCGTTTAATTTTAAAAAGCAATATGTTTAAAGCAATGTACATAAAATCGTGATGACAGAAAACTCAAAGTACGTACCTTGAATTTCAATTTCCGTCGGGTGGAAAGCAAGTAGAGGCAGCAAACTTTAGCCACGTAGAAACAGATCAGATACGCCCCTATAGTGAACAGGAGAACGACCTGCCGATTGACATTTGACTAAACGACAGAACTCGCTTTGATGGTAAATATTTTCATTATATTTAATGCTGTGGAAGCAAAGTTAGCAAAATTGTTCTTGGGCGAACGCCAAAAAAATTTATTGCGTTTGTCCCAGTTGACTGCTCAGCCTGTATTGTTAATTTATCAGCTTTAAGGAAATTTGCTGTTTAACATTGATAAATAATTGCTTTTTGGATCTTGCAAAAATTTTTATAATTTTTGGAATAATTCTTTTACTCGTGAGTAATTAAATTAATTATGGGAATTAACTACAAATACAGAAGATTAATGTAATAATATAATAACTCTTATGTACATCATTCTATTTTGTGTATTGTGTTTAAACTATGGAATTCCTTGCCACTCACCATTAGACGTTGTGAAAGTCCTAACCATTTTAAAAATCTAGTAAAATTGTTCTTTCTGAATAAAACATTGGGATTAAATTAATTACTTGCTATGAGTTACACATTATCAGTTTTTATGTTTTTATTGACTGGTATGGTTTGTTTTATTAACAATATTAAATTTGAAATATCAGTTTATTCATTCTGTCTATTAGTGCATATATATTTTTATTATATAATTATATGTTATATGTATTATTATTAATATATTATTATATGTATACATATATATTATATATACTATATTTATTATACTTAGTCTCTATATATTTATTTTGTTATCTATTTATCTTTCAGTCCAACAGTTGTGCACCCTACCGATTTGTGCTACTTTATTCTCCTACCCAAAGGTTGTCTGGAAGAGATCGCTGCTTAGCGATAAGGCCGCCTTTTGTGAAACTTCTTTCCATTTTATTTATTTTGTAATGTCCTTCTAGTGCACAATAAAGAATATTTGTATTGTATTGTATTGTATAGTATGTTTGTATGTAAATGTCGTCGGCGATGAGTAAACACCCGATAAACACAACAGATAAAATCGTTTACTAAAGCAGTTCCTTTTTTCTTTTATTGCATTAACTTTTACTATGGATCATCTTATAATAATCTCTTAATGAGTTTGGGTGTTCAAGTGCGATATGAAATGAAAAAAAAATGTGTTTGGCCTTCGCCTTAGTGCAGGGTGTAGATGCTACAGTAAGCGCTACGCCGTAGGTAACTAAGTAGACCATGTCTACGATAGTTTTAAATCTTCGCTACGTCGTAGGTGTTAATGTAGATGTCTACGATAGTGCTAAGTCTACGCTTCGCCGTAGTTGCTAACGTAGATGTCGAAGATAGTGTAAAGTCTATGCTGCGCCGTACAAAAGATATGTATTGTCACGCACCAACATTAAATCCTTAGTTCCAGGCGCCAAATCAGACATCCCCGTGCCAGTGAATACTGAAGTGCCGAAGTACAAGGATGATGCTGCTGGCCGCTCGTGCATCGCGTTGTTACTGACAAACACCTTCGTCTCCCAGTAAATCAGCTGGGCCATCCACGAATTCTGCAGGATTTATTACCTAGCTCAAGTTAATGTTGAATTTAGCTAGCTTATGTGAAGTTGAATTTGTTAAAAAGATTTTTATTCCTTTTTAAATAATGGAGGAGGTTCTAAAGAAGCTTGTACTTGATGATCAGTTTACTAAGGTAAAACAAAGAAAGATGGCTGGCTTTGTTTCAACAACTAAAAAGTATTGCACTTTCATCTTAAATCAATCATAAAGTTAAAAACAAACGTTAGGCATGATTATGTTTTCAATTATATATATAATAGCTGCTAGAAAGTTCTTTTCAATTATTCTTTTCTACAATTTCTAGTATAAAATGAAATGATCTCTTTGCCGGGCTATGCGGGTTGTACGCGCTTTGTATTCAAATTGCAATAAATTTTCTTTGCATTTTCATCTTACATTACTTAGTAGATGTTATAATAGTTTCATGGAACGTGCTTTTTCCTATTACTGTGCACATCGCGTCGTTATTACACCAAGATTATACGATATTAAATATTTATATTCCATATTTTTATATTTTTGTTAAAATGAAAACGGCGATCACAATAATTTATTATTACTTTCTACCTTTCTACATACCTACATTATATTTAGAGATCGATATGAAAACGAC
Source organism: Hesperia comma (assembly GCA_905404135.1). Lineage (NCBI taxonomy): Eukaryota > Metazoa > Arthropoda > Insecta > Lepidoptera > Hesperiidae > Hesperia > Hesperia comma. The sequence goes on from FR990023.1 coordinate 12,738,850, forward strand.
GAACACGAACAATGATTCATTTATATTTATCTTTTTGTATGTATGTACAATAGAAAAAAAGACGACTGAAATTCATTTCCATGTAAACAACAAAAGAATGAAAAATATAGTGAGGAAAACTCACAAACTTAATTAATAAATTGTATGTTTGTGTTTTTGTAAAAAGGCTAGCTATTAAAGATTTGTACATTTTTAATATTATAAAATTTTATATCAATACTTACCTCTCGACATAGCTTCTTGGGACACGCAAATATGTATAAAAGACAACCAAACCAATAGCAGCAGATTATAAATATTACGGAGAATTTAATAAGGCACAGGAACTATAACAAACGATTATATTAAGTAAGTAATAACACATAATAATGGGCAGAGTATTAATCAAATATAATTTTCAATACGAGTCCGTGGCTTAATAAGTTATTTTTTTTCTTTCCATGTTGGTAACGCATTGTTGATGTCTTTGGTTTTATTAGGTAGATAATATTCACGAGTCATGGCGCCCACTTATTACTACGTAGCTCGTTTGTATGTAATAATTAAAAAGATAATGATAGATTGTAGATTTCTTATGATAATACATATAATACCCATTAAGTATGCCCTAGCTTAGTTGGTAGCCATGCTGTTAGCACAGATTCCAAGCCAAGGCAGATATTAGTGGCAACGATAAGCTTTTTAGTCGTTCACTGATCACACATTTCACCAACAGCTGACATACTCAACCTGAAAGCTAACACAACTGCGCATGCGTGTGACGGAAAACCCTTATACATTTTTCTTCTAACCTCCATCCACACCGTGCGATAAGGAATTTCTTTCCAATAGACATTTTAGTACCTTCAAATTGCTGTGAAAACTTCTTTCCCATTTATTAAAATAGTCCCAAATATGCCACACTTGAAGTACGGGCGTCATTACTATCAATTGGCTCATCAATGACTCTCCCCTTGGATCTAAGGTATCCGTAAAGATATGTACGGGGGACACCGCTAGAATATCGAGGTAAAAGCCCAGAGAACCCATTTTCTCCTCAGCTATTTCTCGCACTGTTTCTTTCCGAACGTTCTGTAAGACGAAAGGACTTGTAACACTAAGTTTGAAAGAGAGAACTTTGAAAGAGGGAACTTTTAAGGTCTTGGTGGAAAAGGCAAACATTTTCCGACGATCTTAGTAAAATATTGTTACGTGTCAGGAGTACTGGGTTCGAGAAAATGCCAAAATGTACCACAAAGACTTTATTGTACTCGTAGATACACAATTACACACTGTACACAGTACACACCAAAACACTATGCACGTAGGTACTCGTAAACACACTCGTCGAACACTGTATCGCCCGTAGAAATCACTTCACTTCTCACTGGTATCGCTGGTAACTTCCTGGTTTCGCTTCCGAAACTAGAATGCCCGCACTTGACCGAGTGCCCCTTTTTATACCACTCACGCATCATTCAATCCAATCCAGAATATTCCCGCTAATTCCGGACCCGAATCGAATAAAGTTCGAGTATGTTCCTTGCAACCGACTTTCGCCCTTATGACTATTGCCGTAATGGCGAAGCGTCGTGCGCGTAGTTTCGAGACGGCCACGCTCTATTGTTCCTATTGTTTGCTCGACATGTTTATGGCCCCTATTGTTTATTGTTTCCGGTGTAGCGAAGTAGATGTGCCAGGGTTGTCACAATATTTTCGATATTTTTTGTAAAAATAATAAGTGGATTCGTAATTTTGACCCTAGCCGGCTATGAGTTGATGAGGAGGAGTTGAGTTCAATGAGGTCCGTTGGTAGCACTACCCATACAAAAGGTAGCTTGGTAGCCTAGTTTAGCCGCTTAAAATAGGGGATGAAAATGAAAAAAAAAAGAATTTCGAAACGAAACGAAGCCGCAGGCGGATAGCTAGTAGAGAATAGGTTGGAAACTGGACACTACTGCAATTATACTCTATTTTAAGCACAAGGCCTTCAGAGGCATAATCAGCCTTAAGCTACACCAGCTTATGGCTGGTGTGGCTCATAATACCTACCACAGGCCATTTCTCAGAAACGGACCAATCTATCATTTTATTATTAAGTTGCAAGTAAACAAAATATGTACCTTATGCACAATAGCGGTAGTAAGCTGGATGTAGATGTTAAGTAATAGCAGCGCCATCATGATTATTCCAAATACTGTCTCCCAGTCCGATTTAACGGACTCAATGGCTATGTGTGGCATCACTATGCATACATAGATTACTGTTATAAAATGTATAACGTCAAACGTATATATCTGTAAATATAATAATACGTTTGTTTATGTTTAAACATAAAACAATACAAAGGTTGAAAACTAACAAGTGTTTCCTTCAATTCTCAGATCATCTATTAAATGTCAGTATTTCTTTTGAAATAATGTTCATATTTGGAGCCAGCTGTATTAATTGTAGTTCCCATCAATGTCTTGTAAAAACATTAGAATAAACCGATACTGGTAATAAGACTGATAGTAAACTGTGCACAGTCCAGTGAGTTTATTTTAAAATCAAAATTTTTGATGACAAATGAATATAATATTATACAGCGATAAAATATTGTTGGTACAAGGTGCTGTACCGCGGCGCCTCATATGGCACATCGATGTGTCGTCACGTTTTATGATATTTCGATCATAATAACATTCTTCGCAAGATTGAAATTATGTTTGTAGTAGCTAAATAATATTTTATACGTTTATTACCTTTTAATTTATTAGATTTTATCGATGTTTTACACAATTTTATTGGTATTTGATTGTATCTATATTGGGTAATAATAATATAATCATTAATTTATTTCGATTTGATGACGCCGTACGTAGTTGATCTGCTTGCGGAGCGCAGTGATGTTTGCGATTTATCTGCTAGGTAAATGTTTGTTCTTGGGTATTAGTGACATGTTGTTTGTATTGTATTGTCCATCTTACCTGTGACATAGGGAATTTATTCATGTGATCATAAATTGGGATAGTTACAGATTTTATACACATAAAGAAAATACCAGACACCAATATCCATACACGTATTTTGAATTTGAATTAAAATTTGAACGTAAAATATTTTGTACCAATGGTCACCACACTGCAGCACGGACATATATTATGTATTATATTGACTTGTTATTTAACTAGTTTTTTAATTTTAATTTTGTTGTTATATGTTTTTTTTGTTTGTATTTTTTTTCATTGTATAATTTATTCTTGTGTTTAATTCAGCTGCAGTGTTGTTAACAGTGAATAAATACTTTTTCTTTCTTTCTTTCTAAATGTTTTACGTGCTAAAATCTTATCATAAAATTTATTTACTCGTTGAACAAAAGTATTGAATAATATAAATGTTTGTTTGGAGTTGGTAACAAGGTCAAAGTGTCCCGAACTTCCCCGTAATAAGTTCCAATATCGAAAAACTTTTCGTACGTAGGTATTTTAGTATTTCGGATGACAAAGGCTTTCTTTGAATGTCAGTGGTAGATATTGAGTAGTGGTAGATCTATGATTGAATTTAGTTGAAGAACGTCATATGAATAAAAATATATTTGAAAACAAAAAACTTTTTTTGCAATTGTTGTTCTTCAGACTTTATTTATATAGTTTATGGCATTCATTTCTTCATTGTTAAGCTTTAATTTTGAGTGAATCTCGCTGAATATAAACAATGTATTGCAATTGAATCTACATACGAAACTAGTATTGGGTTCCAAAATCCATGGAAAGTTAGACCGGAGACACACTCTGGGCGCCTCCACAGTCGTTACGTTTGCCGACATGCGGTACAGTTCTAGGTAATCCCTCGTAAATTTCCTTTGACGTATATTGTTTTCGTCTAAAACCAAATAACCAGTTTATAGTTACGTATAGCCGTGTCCCATTTCAATTTCGATTCGGTTCGTAAAATCTACAGCTATAAAATAATATTACATTAGATAAATTTTTCTACATTATTTCAGATGTAATAGTTGTCTGAGATTATATTTATGATTATGGACAAACAATTTGGAATTTCACTTTTTATGTAAATAGAATGCGACGAGCCACTTAGTGGCAAGTGGTCATCATTGGCCATAGACATCAACAATATCAAATGTATACAATCACCATACAACAATATACCTACCGTATAATATTATGAGAAGACCCGAATGAGCATTTCAACTTTTAATGCTGATTTACATTGATACAGTAGCTAGCGCCAGTATCACTGGATTCCGGACCTGGATCAGTACTGTATCAGTTTTAACATGTTACAAGCCAGTCCAGCATCTAGTATCCAGCACTGGGTCGAAATAGACCGGCCGCCTATATTTCGATCCAGTGACCGCACCCCGCACGCCGCGCAACCCTTGCCAGCAGCACTGGATCCGTATAATAACTACGCGCCAGTGATCGCGATCCATCGCTAGAAGCAGTACAGCACCAGAATCCAGTGCTGGCGTCAGCTACTGTTTCAATGTAAATCAGGAATTACAGACAATGACTAATTGATCATAGTCAAATGATGTACATAACAGTGATACCTTTGTAATACATATGAGAATCATCTACAAAGGTAGGGTCCTCCTCCTCCACACCAGCCAGATGATCTTTGAGGATCTTCATGGGGCGGTACCGTGTGCGCAGGAGTCTTGAATCGTTACTATCATACTTTACAATGGCTTCCTGAAAGGTCGTAAAATTATATTTAATTATCTTTAATAATATGTGTTTTAATTATCTTAACAAAATATTAAAAGTTATTAAAAAAATGGACGCAGTAAAATTAATTAGTCTTCAATTAGGTATGTTATCTGCCTAACATATTTCAAGAAATTAAAGTAGAGATCATCAAGAAAAACAAATCCACCAAAATATATTGTGTAAATGAAATGATGATGAGTCATGCACTTTGATCATACATATTTAATCTCGTGGCAGTTTTATTGCACAAATTAAAGATAGAGTAAACCAAACTACAGATAAACCAATATTTAAACCCTCTGGCACTAGCCAAGCCTAAGCTAGGAGCGTTTGAAAACACGACGAAACATTTTGGAGAAAGTGTATAGTGCGGTTGTAATCGTAATCTGTAATCATGATTGGTGATTACATTTTGTCCGTCTCTGCTATACTCGTAGAAGATAATAACATGACCATACACATATCGCAAGGCCCATATGGCTACTTTAGATAGGTCTGCGATCTTACTCAAATTACGAATTTTACGTCATCGGATAAAAATATTCTTCAGCGTCCTAAAAGGGTTTCGTAGTCATCCATTTTATATGTGAAAACACCCAAATAAGTTTTAGGATGGATGGGGAGAGCCATAAAAAGACTTTAAACGTCGAGTAACGACCAACTTTACGACGTGTATTAGCATTTTGATCAAGTTAGTTAGGAACTTTTATCATTTTGGCTTCTTATATTTACCGATATATGGCATGCAGTTAAGTGGCGGATGTTATCACGGGTCATGTTATTATAGGAGTTGAGAAAAGGCCAGTTCTTGGAGGAGGTCGTACTGTTGATATGAAAATATCAAGAAAATTATTACTTCGAATACCTGTAGTATGTATTATCATCCTTTCAATAAATGTAAGTTGACACGATAGCCGTATTTACTGTAAACATTATTTATATTTTAACCGGGCTTATGTGGTACATCAATATCCCACAGAATGCCAGCTGAGTAACACTGAAGTTCATTTATACCTATAGGCATATTGGTATATCTTTAGGAAATGTTCATCAAAAGCAATATCATTTTCTATGCCATTACTTCGATGTCTTCTATAGTTTTCCTGATCTCGAAGCAAACCATTACCACAATCTCTTAAAATTTTATAAATCTAAACTATCCAGAGTTAAAGGTAATGAAACGAACACAAAAAATTCATGCAGTAAAACTATTTGAGTATAGATATTATATGAATATAATATATCTTTATGTATCTATCTTTATATCTCTTTATACATAGGTTAGTAAGTATTGACATTCTCTTTTTATCACGTGGCTTACACTTGATTTATCTTAACTATTGCAATATCTATTTTAAAACAACCAACGCACGATTAGGTTTCTTATATTTGCTCTAAAAATGCATTTCGAAATTATATTCATGGGCAAGTGTGAGTATTTCTCTGTCATCAAGGGCCTCTCCGCGTGATGGACAGCTCTTGAGCTAAGTGCAATCAAGCTAAAATAAAAATAACCAACGGAATGTAAATAAAACTTAATGTATATATGTATGTGCTCTCCTATCTAAAGAGAGGATTAAAATTTTGTTAAGTTTATTTAATATTGTTAATACCAATTTGTTGGTTTTATTTTATGGAAAATGCAAGCATTTTATGACTATGCAGCATCACCCTTCCGCTGCAGTGAGCCATCTGTGACTGTTTTTAAAAACGACTCAAATGTTGACAAGGATGGTAAGACCGATTAGCAGAGTGTTAGAACGTCAGTTGGTTAGTGCACTGTTACTGAAAGTTTATCTTGTTAGTAGTTGTTAGTAATAGCTGTGGTAATAGTCTAGATAGTAATTGTTGTTAAATGTTTCGATTTAATTCGCTTATGGATGTGTTTCTACCATTGAGGACTAATAAGGTCGCCGCTAAAAAATAGTAACTGGATTCACATCTTTCTAACCGAACATTATTGTTGTTAAAATAGTTACACAGGAGAAATGGTACTATTAAGTACTGTGGATGGCGATGGTACTACCTCGGGTAAACTCCAGCCTCTTTCAATGACCAAAAGACTGATTGTTTATTACGCTTTCATGTCTTAATCATTTTATCTATTATAGATAGTTGTCAGCTTAGAAATTTATATACCTAATTCGCTTCCCCAACTTTAGCACGAGCGAAGCCACGAACGAAAGCTAGTTATAAAATAAGTAGAGTTTCATTCAACAAGTTCGCCTCTCTGTGTAATAGACAGCCCTCAGCCTAAGTGCTATCTACTTGACAACTTGCCTTGTATTATGTATCTATACTTATAATGTAATGAAATAAAATTGCAACTCATGGTATATCGCTGATTGCGTGTTTTTCACTACTATGATTGTAAGAATACCTATAATCCTAGGCACGAAAATATTCATGTCATTTTATGGTATACACTACCAAAATTTGCGACCACTAGACCGCCAGACCACCAGACCGACACCAGACCGAAAACGGAAATTTAAACTCATCATTCAAATTTTCGCCTTGCTGGGAATTAAACCCAGAACCCTAGGAACGGCGATCCGGCATGTTAAGCATTGCGTTTTTCGGGTTGTCAAAATTGGTCTAATGATGCTAGTCTATATCGGTCAAAGTGGATGATAGCGAAAGGGTTATTTTCCACGCTCTCGTAGCATCTTACATCCATAAAAAAGAGTTTAGCCATCTAAGTAATGTAGTTAAATAATAGTATAAATAATTATATTCATCACCTGTTTAGTCTTAGAACTTTTGAGTCTCGTTTCAACTTTCTTCCTTATTTGTTGAAGCATGGCAGGATTCTCCACCATTGCTCGCATAAAGTCCGTTCTACGTAAAACCTTTGAGTAAAACCAATATTAAAGTTCAACAACATGGATATTCCTCAAATATTAAAGGTATATCTACGTACCTGCAGTTCTACGTATGTAGCCGCCTTCACTGTAACTTTTGCTGGTATTGAATAGAACAGACTAATTTCTCCCAATACCTGTAATGTTTATTAAGCTAAATAGAATTACTACTACGTTTTTTAGCATCGTTTTTTAAATCTTAATTTTAATAAACAGTCCGTGTTAAACATATTTAATTAATTATATCTTTACATTTAAATAAAATTTAAGTGTCTGTCTGTGATTTTAAAATAACTGCATGTTCTCAAGTGCACAATAATTAGGTATTTACATGATATGAAAATACAAACGAACAATTTTAAAATTTTTGAATGTCTGTCTTTCTTTCTGTTGTCCGTAATGAACAGCATAAATCATAAAAATATGATGTGTGAACCACCCACTCGAGAAGAAATGTTTTTGTCTGTCATATAAATCTTTTCCCCAGCCGCGATGCGAACTCTAGAAAGGTCACTAAAAATCATGCTATAGAGTTTTTAAAGTTAAGAAAAGGGTTATTATAGCATATACTTACAGTTCCCTCTTTGAAAGCAATAACAGGACTCTCGTCGTCTTCGTCAGAGAGCATCTCTAGAACGCCTTGCTTCACGCAAACCATACCACTTTTGACCACACCCTGGTTCCATACAGGTTGTCCTTGTAGGAACAATTCGTGTCTCATCAGCAGAGATATGTGACGCATGAACGCTTCCGCTAGAATGGATTTAATGGGACTGAGTAATCGGATTTAGGTTAATTTATATACGTATATGTGACATTTTCGTACCTATCAAAGGTATTAAACTGCCAAATAAAAGCAAATATGTAGGCATTTTATTACTATCAAACGAAATAAAGGCAAAAATTATTGTTGTGAGATCCATTCATTCCCCTGACCATTATTATTATTATTTTTCTCAAATATTTTTCATACACAGATATAGGTAGTTACGGTAAGGTATATAAATTATTTATTTATCTAGGTAATTAACCAATTACTATAGTTAAAACTGACGCAAAATAAATAATATGATAAATGTAGTTATAATAACCCAACGTAATACGAGTAATATTATAATCATATCAAAATATTGCGTGCCCACCGAATTTATTTTTCACTATACTATACTGTTTATATAGGTATGCTTGTATATTTAGCACAAATAAGAGTCAGTCTGATCGCTACATATTAATTTCTTTCAAGCACACCAAATTAAAAAAGAGTCAACTTTTTAGGTAATGAGATGATAATGCTATAAGTAGATATTTACGTGCATCTTTGAAAAGCAAGGTATCATGAAAATGTCCCACGTTGATATCAAAGATGAGCTCCATTTGCAGAGGTAGTGGTAGCTCCTGAAGGTGTTCTGACGTCAGCACTCCATCCTTCATGTTCCAGAGGTTCTTTTTATACTGCTTCGCTTGTTCGACCAGCGCGGTAGGAGCACCACGAAACTCCAGATATTCGATCATGTGGTGGTACTAAAAGAATAGCACATAGATTTTTGGTATGCACTTTTACTCGTATTGTAAGCATACAGGATCTATAACTATATATACTATTTTTGGCTTGGTTGAAGTATCCATTGATTTTGACTAAAAATGTCAACCGGCCTTAATTATTTCCTTACTACTTTAGTCAAAATATATGGGGTTACTCTATGATTATATAGGTACATACGTTCAAAGTGCATTTACGACATAGCACTGTGCCAGGATAATCGCTTGTGATTACACACAAGTTTAATTTACAATTCTGAAACAGTTCTGAACAGAATTTACTGCAAAATAATACCATCTATTGTGAGGCTCCATTCAAGTACAATAATAGTGCTTTAATAGTAATTTCAGTAGTACTATTGTTGTAGTTGTGGCAGGTTCAGAGATAGGCAATATGTAATCATTATTATGGATTATAATTTCACCTGGCGCAGTGATGCCCCAATGTAACGAAGATTACGTAATACGATTACAACTGGAAGCACTGGTAACCGCAAATTATGGGGCAAAGCCAGGGTCCACCAACATCGCCTGGATAAGTACCGATAATTCATCCACAGTTCGGCCTTCACGTTAATTTCTGCCACGCACTTGTGGACATCATCCTTTGGTGTTCTCACATTGCTATGATATGGGTTCCTTCAAGAAGTGGGTCCATTAATTTTTTGTTGTTCACACAATTAGACTGACAGCGTAAATGCACTCTTTTTCAAGTTTTTGTTTCACCGGGAATTGAACCCTGGACCCTTCAAATGGCCGCCCGGCAAGGTTTCCAGTGCGCGATTAGGGTGAAGAGTTACTAATGGAAGTGTAAGGATAGTAACCTGTTCAACAAAAGCAGCCCATCGTTCCTCTCGCAGGATGAGCTCCCAAGCCAGAATGCCGATGAACCGGTACCGCGTCAACACGAACCCAGTCAGCATCAGGAATGACGTCAGCCATTTTTCAAGACAGCTCTGAAACATGCTTATATTAGGGTGTACTACATATTTATATAGTTTTAATCGTTTGTTATACCCGTATTTAGATTTTCTAGGTGAAATCTAGGCGTTATTACCCAAACAGGAAACATTGTTGGGAATTTTTGTAAAGCGTTGTTTTTATTATTTTTTTATGAAAATGAAATTTTATGCAATGAATAATAAAAAACATAAAAAATAAGCATATGTCACAAAGTCATTAAATTGATTGAACATCACTTAATAATTAAAAAAATCTCTCCGGCGGGGAATCGAACCCCGGTCTCCCGCGTGACAGGCGGGGATACTGACCACTATACTACCGAAGACGTGACAGAATGGCGCAAATTTGTAATCAGCTACTAAGTGACACATAAAACATTTTCTTACGCTGCCCTGAAATTTTAGAAAGAAATTCCTTATCGCGGCTTCACTTCGTCAGCGACAGATTTTTTATTGAGATGTATTTTCATAATGCGATAGTCGTACACACTCATACAGACAAACTTAACAAGACAACACTAAATTAAAAAAATAAGATGTTTAAATAGATGATAAAGCCTACTACCATTTAAAAATAGGTCTTGTATTTACGCATTTTGTTTACTGCATATACACTTAAAACAATACTTACAAGAGGAAATGCGTCACCAAAAATAACATTGAAAAGGCGACAGGCGCAGTAATACCAGCATGCTGTGTAGCTGCAGAAAGAACATAGAGTTTACAACTACTTTGAAAATCAAAGTTTCTTCTTCTCAACCCCACTGTCCCACTGTTGAGCTCGGGTCTCCGCACACAATGTGAATTATACATGCCACAATCCATTGCGATGGCTCACAATATCAGTGCGGAATGGCAGATAAACTGCACTCATATTGTCTCTCACAATATGAGTGCGGATTGGCAGACAAATTGCACTCATATTGTATCACACAATTTTGACAACTTTATGGAGAGTCCATAAATTTGTAAGAGATCTTGCTGGTTAAATGACATACTTACACAAGTAGAATTTAACTAAGTCATTACTAACAAATTAATCTGATAAGATTGTCTTCGTATTAAAATATTAATAGACTATTAACTGACTTGTCAAACTTTATTTTCTGCATGTTGACGTGCGAAGGGTAGCCCAGGGAGTACCATCTTTTCATGTCATTCGCTGGTATTTGGTGAAATGAATACCACAAGCATGTACCGCCATGCAGTATTAGAATCATCGTCACTAAATGTTCTAAAACGTAAAGTTTCGTTCGTGAGTTCCGCATCTGAAGAGTAAGAAGTTATTGTTACCTTCGAACTTATTGTTACCTAATTTACCTATTCATGATTGTTTTCGGAACCATTCAAAGTGGCTCATCGCAATTTAATTATTAATTAAGGTGTTTTCTGCTTATCCTTAGACAGAAGTTGTCAATTGGTATCGGGAAGTGACTTTGGATACTTGGGTTGTACACGAAAAGTAAATATTAGACTGATACTTCATTGTTACAAAAAAAATCGAATCTCTTTGTTTTCAAAATAAATGAAAGAGTGATTATTTTATTGGAATAGGTACTACAGTTGGTCGCTAACAGGTTTAAACTTTATTTTGAAAATTATATTATGTATATGTGAGGTTATTCTTCTTATGACTTATCTTTTTAGTCAGCGGCGTTAAGCATCCAGACATTGTTATTGAGGCAGTAACCTCGTGTTGTAGTACCGACCTTATTTTACTTTAGGAAATGCAGTTACGCATACCGTCCGCTTCGGGGGAACAAACGGTTAAGTGGAACTTTTACTGCCGTAAGAACGGCTATGACCTACGATCGACCTAACTTAACTTTCCTTTTTCTTCTTTCTTAGCCGACAACGCATTGGTAACTTGGTGATACAGATTTTCGTAGGGGGGGAAATATACCACTTATCGTAACGTGGCTCATTTACCGGCTATTATAAAAATATGTCTTGCCTTCAACCCATTAAAGGCCCTACTGAGCACAGGACTCCTCGTAACTGAGGAGGCGGAGGGCACACTCCACGCGCAGAGCGGGTGGGTGGAGAATACTATCTACATCTTACGTACCTCCTATTATTTCAGTTACGTGCTGTAATGAAACAATGGCGACGTAATATTTTTATACAAATGAAACATGAAATTTAGGTAATCAGTATTCATCCCAGTCCGCATGTGTTTTTTGTTAAAAATAATGTAACATTTTTCCATTCCAAAATTCATTTTCCCGTTGACTTTATATTATACGTGTCGATTTTCCGCAACGATTTCCTTCTTTTTTAGAATATGTCATTAACTTTTCGTTATTCATATTTCATACGACTACAAGGCCTTTATAATCAATCGGTATTAAAATTGGCCCTGATCCCTTTTGTATTTATATTTTCCTGGTATCTATCAAGTTTAATATGAATTCTACGTCGGTATGTACATATTAAAATTTAATTGTTTTGTTTATTAATAATTAAAACTGAACTTATCCTAGACCTTACTATTAATTTTACTTTAATTATATGGACAATCGTTATATGTGTATTGTACTGTATATATATATAAAGATATTTTAACCCGGTTGACTGGATCTATTTTTTTTTTTTTTTTTTTTAATCTTTATTGATTTAAAGGGGTTTTGTCACGCAGTGACTATGCCACCCCCGTATGGCTTAATTACATATTATTATCCAGCGTAAACTATAAAATACAACGGTAAAGTTTTATCAGCATTTTGGCTTCGCGAGATGACGGAGAAGCCAGAATGCTGTTACAACCGCCAACATCGAATGTAGTTGAGATTTGAAGTGATTGTCTTACTGCCTCGTTACGAACGCATTCCTTCAACACATGCTGGACGTCTTCAACGACGTCACACTCTGGGCAATTAGGCGAATCTGTAATCCCAATCAAAAATTTAAATTTATTCGATGGAATGTGACCGCACCGAAGCCTTAGCATTGAGATAACATCTCTTCTACTGCACTTATATCTATCGAACCAGGGGAAACGAGGAGGCTGGCACTGAATAGTTTTGTACCATATTCCTTTTGTGCGTGACCGTTCATCAAAGTACTCGTGCCATAAACGTGTACAATTAACTTTAACTTCACTCAGGACTTCATTGTGTAAAGGTAAACAGCTATATGGTATGCCGTCACTAATAGCTTGCTTCGCTGCTTTGTCGGCCTCCTCGTTTCCCTCTATTCCAACATGGGAAGGTATCCATTGGATAAAGACTTCCTTTCCGAGAGCACCCAAACTGCAAATGGAGTCCAGGATATTGTAGGCTATCGGAAATCCTCGAATATTCGAGGAAAGCCGAGCCAAGTGTAAAAGGGCACTTTTAGAATCTGACAATATTATAATTTTTCTTGCCTCTAATGATGTCGAGTATTGTAAAGCTTCAGCTATAGCAACCAATTCACAATGCATTATAGATAAACTGGAACTTATGTTAAATTTAACTGTAATATTTGCTTGCGGGTCGAAAAAGGCAGCCCCACATCTGGTCTGATCTTTTGAACCATCTGTATATAACATGTAGAAGTCATTGAAATTAGTAGATAGGTATTCACAGCATCTATTCCGCATATCAGCTTTGTTAGCAAGCCTCACAGCTGAATCTATACCATCAACCAAAACTATAACATTTTTGGAAAGATCGTATCCTGTTATCCAATTATGGAGTGAGTAAGATGGCAAATTGGATTGCGAATGCATCGGATAGTGACAATATTTATTATGAATTTGAATAAGTAAGGGAATTCTTTTCCTGGTCCAATATGCACTATGACACAAAGTTCTCAATTCCTCCAAAACTTTTATGGTTGTATTATTGTTAAGAGAGTTTGATCTGAGCCAAAATTTTGCAGCTAAGAGTTTCCTGCGGATAAATAGAGGTTGGAGGCATAATTCGCTCTCCATTACATGAATCGGCGAACTTCTTATAAAACCACCGATCACTCTCATCGCCTGGTTCTGCACTTTATCCAGTTTATATAAATTACTTTTAGCACTATTGTCAAAAAGAAAACTACAGTAATCCAATCTGCTGCGTATTATAGCTATGTACAAGCGTCTGAGATGAGTAGGGTGAACACCCCAACTAGACCCAGCCAGCACCTTAAATATATTTAAAAATTTTGATGTTTTGATATATAATTCGTTAATATGTTTACTCCATCTCAAACTCTTATCTAACCATAAGCCCAAATACTTAACAGTTTCAACTTGTTCAATGTTACAATTGTTTATTCTTAAATTTACGTTATATCTATATTCATTTCTTATGTGACCCCTAGTAAAAACACATATCTTAGATTTCCTGTGAGAGATGCTTAAACCTAAATCTTGTATCATGTTATTTATTCTGTCTAGGGCACTTTGTGTGGTAGAAACCGCAACATCAAAATTTTTGTGGCTGGAATACAGTACAAAATCGTCCGCATACTGAGATATGTACACTTGTGTGATATTCTTACAAATATTAATAGTTGCCACGTTGAATAATATTGGAGACAATGGGTCACCCTGTGCTAAACCTATTCCTGACAGTCGGGTTAATTGTTCGTTACCATTAAGCTGGATTGATAAGCGTCGTGAGTGTAAAAATTGCCAAAGATAATTACATATTAGAGCACCCACTCCAAGATTATTCAACGTGTTTAAAAGTGTTAATATATTAATGTTGTTGTAAGCACTGTCAATATCAATAAAACAGCTTACAGTATGCAATCCCTTGCTAAATCCACTTTGTATTCTGGACACCAGCCTTGTCAGATTGTCCATGCAAGACCGCGATCTTCTAAAACCTACTGTTTCTTCTGAGAAACTATTGCTTGATTCAAAGTACCATTCCAATCTACGGGTGATAATAGTATGGAATATCTTACATGGGCAAGATAGCAAAGCAATAGGCCGAAAATTGGATTCTGAGCTGTTACTAGAACCAGGTTTTGCAATAGGTACGATTTTTATATCTCTCCATTGTCTTGGAACGGTACTCGAAGATAAAAATCGATTATACAAAGTTACCAATATCGTTTTAGCATTCACTGGTAAATTCTTAATCATAGAATACGAGATTCCATCAACGCCTGTTGCCGTATCAGTATTTTTAATAGCAGTAGAAAGCTCCTCAACTGATATTGGTGCTGATAAATGAGTATTTTCGCTACAGAAATTAGGAGTAGCTGGACAAACATAATCAGGCGCTAAAGAGCACAATAACGATTCCGCTTTCTCGCGGGCTATGCTGTTGGTGTTCGTATTATAATAACCCTTTATCCATTTCATCTTATTCCACATTTCTTTTGGAGAAGATACATGGTCGATATCGTCGCAAAAACCTCGCCAAGATTCGCTTCTACTCTTACGAATAGCTAGCTGAGCCTTGCTGACCATATTGAGTAAACCTTCCAAATTATTTGGTGTCGGATTTCTTCTGAAGACTGCAAGAGCCCTACGTCTTTGCGCTATCGTCATTGATATATTTTGGTTCCAATAAGGTCTTGGTTTAAAATGTTGGAGTCGTAAAGGATTATTGCAATATCTAATATATGGGATTGCTTCATCCGCAGCTCTGTTAATTATATTAAGAAAGTCATTATACGCCACAGTTGGATCGTCAGACATCTTGAAGTCTCGGAGGTATCTTTCAATAGTGTCTCTGTATTTTGACCAGTCAGCCTTTTTAAAATTACGTTTTTTTGAATAATTGTAGTTGACTGAAACGTTAGTCCTGATTTTAATCATTAAATGGTCACTCCCCAGATTTTCATTCACCACCGTCCAGTTAAATCTCACCGCGATGTCCACGGATGCCAAAGAGAGATCTGGCGAAGATTTTTGAACAGAACCGTTGACTAACTTCACTCTAGTTGGTGTTCCATCGTTTAATGAAACAAATGAATACCCCATCATCGAATCCAATATTTGTTCCCCACGCGAATCTATCCTGGTGGACCAGTTAGTATGATGGCCGTTAAGGTCTCCTGCTACTAACGTTTTTCTACCGACTAATGCAAAAATTTGATCCCAGTCATTAGTGGTAGTCCTCACGGTAGCTGGGCAGTATAAAGAGAGTATGTTTTCCAAATGATCACAATTAAAAATTTTGACAAATAAAACCTCTATTTGAGGGTTATTCAATTGGATATTACATTGCTGTACTTTGACGGATTTGTGTGTTATGACGGCCACCCCTCCGTATCCATCAGCACGATCCGATCTGAATACATTGTATTCATTTATCCGAAAAGAGCTATTAGGGACTAACCATGTCTCACTTATAATAGCAATATGTATTTTTTCCTGTCGCAACAACGCTTCAAACTCTAAACACTTCGGACGAATGCTTTGAGCATTCCACTGTAAGATATTTACTGGGAGTTGTGGGTTGTTGTATTCCATAATAATTGGCTAATGAAATGACAACAAGGCTGATCAGCAATGAATTGCTTAAGTAATGATAATAGACCTTCAATAAGAATTGTGAAGCATCCCTTTATATTTTCTTCCCATGAACCTGTGTTTTCTTCAAGAATTTTCGCCTTAAGCCTGCTTAATAATGATTTCCAAGTCAACCGGTCTTTAAGTTCTGATCTAAATCCCTCGCCCAGTTGCCCCTCATTTCTACTGTCATTCTCGCTCACTTCTGAATTACACTCAAATGACATAGCATTTTTTTCCTCATGAGTTTTTTTCTTTTTCTTCCGTTTTTCAAGTTTGCCCTTTTTTTGTTTCTTTCCTGTCTCTTCTATAATGTGGGTGTAGGGTAGAGGAGTATTATCTGCCTGTGTTGTTGTGTCTTGTGAAGGGACTTGACTTACTGTGTCTGGATTCGGCAGCGGTGGATCCAATACCATATCAAAAGTTGGAGGTGATGGCGGCACATATAAGGTAATAGCTCTTTTATACGAGCAATTGAATTCGGCCATTAACTCCCGTAAACGTTTTTCTTTTTTGTACACTGGACATATTTTAGCCATTGCCATGTGCCTCCCGGTGCAGTTACTGCATGTAAAGTAAGTTGTCTCGCAGTTCGCGTGGTTTTTGGAACACTTAGGGCAAATAGTTTTTAAAGAGGGGCAAAATTTTATCGAATGACCATATCGTCAACAGCGAGAACATTGAGTCACTGGATAAGTATATGGGTTGACACCCGCCCGGGTATTAAATATGTATACATGTGCGGGCAAAGATGAACCTTTGAAGCATATTCTTACCGATTCACTCAAATCCCAGTGGCCGTCGTTAGTATTTTTGCGTTTTAATCTTTTAACTCCCAGTATAGTTGCGTCACTACTAAGTCCTTCTAATATTTCTTCTTCCTTTAAATGTAAATCCACATTTTTTATAACTCCATAAGACTGACTTGTCTCTAGGGTTTTATGGCACTTGAATCCATTTTCATTAAACGTTTTTGATTGTAGAAACATCTCGGCGCTTTCTTCATTACTAAAATGTACTAAAACCTTGAATGCATTTATGTATTTAATTTTAATAACATTCTGTATATTTTCATCTCTTAAAAGTTTTGCTAATCCAAACTGTTTTGGTATTTTCTCCGTTCCCGTCAAACAAATTTCAATAATATCCTCTTGAATCCTTGAAGTATCGTCATGTCCATCAGATCGGCCAAATCTTTTGGCCTTACGTACAACCGATGTCCAAATTTCATCTTGGTTTATTTCTCGATTTCTTTTTGATGGTCTTCCTGTCTTCTCAACGTTTGTATTATCCTGCTCCATGTCAAACAACTGGTCCCGCTCCTCCATACTCCGTGTCATCTCACCCTCATTCACTCCTAACTCGGTAGATTGCAATAACACCGCGTCGTCACCACTATTCATTATAAAATAGCGAGCGAGACATCGTATGCAGAAACGCACGTAAACAAAGTGAAAGGAATTCGAATCGATAAGGAGATGAACAAAAATCGCCGCGTCTAGCTGTAACGAGCGCTCGCGCGCGACTGACTGGATCTTAATCATAGTAAATCAAAGGGGAATATCTATACGGTTAACCACAGGTTTAAGACGGAACATTCCCGCACAATGTACCCGTTTTGTCGGTTATACCCTTGGTTAAACCTAAAGGAAACCTTGTTGGCAATTATGGCAGAGCTTATAGCTATATTAGGTATAAATCTAATTAAAACTATAATGGGAAAGCTTATGTGCATAATATGTTACGGCTAATACCCGAAGTGCGGCTACACCTAGTTTTAGCCGGTTACAACTAAGTGCAGCCGGCCGCGTGTGGTTTGAACTAGGTGTATCCTAGGATACAATATACATACATACATACAATAGGATACACCTAGTTCTAACCATACGCCGCCGGCTGCACCTAGTTGTAGCCAGCTAAAACTAGGTGTAGCCGCACTTCGGGTATTAGCCGTAACATTTATATAAGTCATAAATGTGTAAACATTTAATGTGGTTGGTTATTCTTATATGTACCTAAACAAGTATTGAATTTGAGATTCCGTTTTAACTGTAAGTCCTTTCAGTTAAGACGAAGCAAAGGCATAATAAGTAAGGGGTGCGTCTTTTCGTAAGGCATAGAGAAAATATAGGTGCCTCTTAACTTGAAACACGATATAGGCTTTTTAGTCATAACGGTTCGTTCAGGATAACTGATACTGATATGAAGATAAAATAATGTTTTTTCACTTAACGATGAAAGAGGAAGAAACACAGAGAAAAAGGTACTAAAACTTGTTTACAATTTTAAAAGCAGAATCTAAGGTTTTTTGATGGAATTAGGGAAGAAAATGAGCATTCAACGTCATCTTCACGTTGACGACCCAAATGGCGCAATGATTAACACGCCGAATCGCTGTTTCAAGGGTCCTGGGTTCAATTCCCAGCGAGGCGGCAATTTGAATGATGAATTTGAATTTCCGTTCTCGGTCTGGGTGTGTGTCCTTGTCTTGTGTGTTGTCCAAGGCACCCACGACACAGAGAATCCTAGTGTGGGGCTTTGAGTGTGTAGCGTTATTTATTTATTTATTTTTGCACTGCCGCTTATGACAACTGTGACCGACCTAGAACAAAACTTTGATCGGGACTAAGTTGATTAAGTTAGCAGACGGTGTTAGAACATCAGTTGGTTAGTTCGTTAATAGATATAAGCGATTGTTTAGTTCTTGTAAGTAATAATCCTGTTAGCAATTGTCAGTAAGTCTCGTTTTTATTCGGTCATAGATAAGTTGTTCTTGAGAACTAAATAAGACGTTTGTTTCTGAAAAGTGTAACATGGGTTCCCAGTGTCCATCCTGTCTAACCGAAACACAATTTTTGTTACGCATTCTTATCATTGCATTGCGTAGGTATTATTTATACCTACAAGTATATGTGAAGGTACTATTCAGATGACTCAGATTAATATTTAAAAAATCCGCTATATGTTTATCAAAATAGAAAGAGATCTCACCGACACATTTAATAGTTGAAAGTAACCAAATATTCTATAAATTCTGCAAATCCCAAGCCATCTACCGATCATTAAAATCTTCTTATAGGATTTTTGATATTTAACTGAAATAAAATATTTTAGATATTAACTTTATAATTATTATAGATAGATTAATTTATAAAGCAGGTTCATGTTTTCAATTATTTTTTTTATAAATGAATGAAATATGCCGATAATTGTTGAGATAATTTTAATAGGCATTAATAATTAGCTCATCTGTTCATTTGTTGACCCATAAAAACACGGGAAATATCGTTAAAAATATAGGATGTACTTATCAAGAAAAAATACTCACATATAACAGTTAAAGGCAACAACGTTATAATATCATAAAACAAGAAGATGTAACTTCGTCTGTATATTCGTACATGAAACCTGACGATTGGCCAAAACATATGCATAATGTGGATGAAGACATCAGACATGAAGATTGTCTCCGCCAATAGGATTATGATGTCGAGGAAATCCCACGTTCTGCCTAGATAGTAGGCAAGCAAGAAGTGGCAGACGTACTTGAGCATGACTACCAAAATTACTAATGTCTGAAAAGATAAGAAAGTAAAGTGTTAATTATTTATTAACTTAACGATCTTTACCCATTTTTAGCAAGCGGTCATTAATTGTTATTGAGTTGAAAACATTGAGATACTATATACTAAAGTACATTTAGGTACATCAATGGTTGAAAACATCGTTAAATCAAAACAAGTGAGTTGTCGTGAAGTGAAACATCGTGAAATCTGCACACTTGAATCCTCCTTGAATGAATTATGTTCACAAAGGTGTGTGAAGTTTGTTAGTCTGCATTTTGCCAGCGGAACTTTGGCCGATACCACCGGTACCACCGCCCGCCACGGTACTTAGTACCATTCCTACCGTGTAATAATTGTTTTAAGAACAATTGTGTTCCGGATAGGAAGGTGTGGAGCCGTTTACACTTTTTTAGAGGCGACCATCTCAGTCCTCAGGGGTAGCAACGCATCTGGGACCGAATTAGAACGAGACTCATACTAACAATAAATAACTGGGCTTTTACTAACATTAACTAACAGGACTAATTATCACTAACAGTCCCTGTCCTCACACATATTAACAAACTAACCAACTAATATTCTAACACCATCTACTAACTGGACTAACCATCCTAGTCCCTTTGAGTCTAGTTCTAGGTCGGTCACAGTTCTGTTGTTATGGGTGGCAGCGGAAGGGTGGTGCTGCATGCTCGTTTGCTATCTTAATTCCACAAAAAAAAATTTTAGACGATTCATAAATAAAACGAAATCACACGAATCAACGTCTATAAAGAATCCATCCTTAACACTCGTTCTTTGATTCTGATGCTTAACGTTACAGTCACAAGAATGAAATTTGCTTAAACGTCTCAACTTTTTCAATCAAGCACAAGTGACGGATATTACGGGTTTCACGGTTTAGTACCCACCTGCCACCATATGTTCCAAGGAGCGAGTAATATTCGTTTGGCTATGTCCGCACGTCGACCCTCCCAAAACCACTGGCCTTTGAAAGAATATGCCACTTTGATACTGTTAGGTATATTAACATCGTGTGTTGCAGTCGTTCTAAAAATCCATTAGTGTAATGAAATAAATGTTACTTTTTTTATTAGAAATAGTAGGTACTTAAGCTAAAACTTAAAACGCAAATCTATTTATTTGATGTACGAGTCTTTTAGAGGAGCGCAAATAGGCTTTTACTAAGTCAATCCTTTGATGTTAGGGTGTCTTTCCACCAGAGATTTATGCTATGCTACATTGGTAAGGATGCGGTTGACACACACCAATGATTGGCCTGAGTAGCATCCGCATCCCCACTCCAGCCTAGGCAGTGCAATGTATCCTCTTAGCAACGTAGCATGGGACCGATGGGCCGTCTCTGGTGGAAAGGCGCCCTTAATAGTGTCTATTGGTGGCGGTGATCACTTATCAACCAGATCAGCTCTGTTTCACCTAGTTACATGAAAGACTACGAAATTCCTACTTAAACATTTTTTGACAGGAATTAAACTTCTAGAAATATCTTGGACTTACATATTTCCGATTGTACCTAAAGAAGGTTCACTCACACTTCTGTACATTTTCAATTTTAATAACGTTTATAAGGTTGTAAGAATTTTGTCCTCATATCTTTATGTTGATAACCTTGACCAACTAGATGGGTTAAAACTTATTTTGCTAGTTTTTCAAAATTATAATATAGGTAGTATGAATTCTTGTATCCACACCCGATAACGTTATAAACAATTATATTATAAACTCTATTTAATGTATCATTCTAGAAAATGGGATTCTATAAACTATATTATATTATAAACTATATATATAACACTAGAAAAAGAGAGTTTCTACCTTATCATAGAGTCATAGACTAATTCAACTAGGCGTAATTATTTTAATCATGGGTGATTGAAATGGTTAATTGTTTTAGTGTATCAAAACTTTAATACCTACACTACAGTTTCAAAAAGGTAGATTTAATCACGCTTAGAAATGGCAAAGAACTCGGAACTTGCAACTGTCGCAAGAACGTTTTAACGGATATTGAAATTTTACTTGAAGGAGCTCGTAAAGTAAGTGCGGTAGTGAAGTGGGGCAAAACGAGAGTGGATGAGTAAGTAGGTAATAAACCGGAAATGAGATGACAGTGGCCAAGCCGTAAGCGATTCGACATAAAACGACCGTTATAATTCCGCAGAGTAACTTAGAAATTTGTCGCAGATAAAATTCTTTTAAGTAGGTATTAAAAAAGTGAGTATATAGGATTTTAAGCTTACATCGTGGCCATTAAACATTTTAAATGCACGGCGAGACTGTCTCACCGTAACATATTATAATCTATGCAACTGGGTCGAAATATCACTAAAACAATGCAAAAGCGTTAGTACTTTTTTGCATTAATACAACGTCAATGTATATCGGTATTGTAATAAAAAGATCTACAAGAATACTTTGTTAATTTATTAAATAAAAATTTCTCTTGCTATTCAGTTATTCCTTCATAATAGGCGTCTTCAATGTCATGAAGCGATTTTGTTAATGACCTTTCGAAGGATGACAAAAATTGTGCATCGCTTGGGTGTCGTGGATTTCAAAGAGATTTTTGGAAAGATGACAAAAAGTGAGATAAGACAACATCATAAAAACTGCGTGTAACTTGGCTACCGCAGCAACATACTCATACACATCAACGCCTCGCTATCGGAAAAGCAAATATACGATCCAGAAACGCTGAATGTTACGTACATAGCGAGCAGGTAAACAGAGCAACAATGTGGCCCCTCGAGCGTCCACACAACACGTGTAAACAAGCCGGCAATATACCCGAGAGGAGGGCACTCGACAACAAAGCGGAAGGAAAACAGCGGCCAAGTTTGTTAGAGAGTCGTAAGAGAGCCGCTCGGTCACGTTCTGTAGAGGCCGCGAGGGGAGTCTTGCGAACATAGACTGTAAATCAATTAGAACTGTCTGGCGCGTCGCGTCTTTGTACTTTACACCCAGAAATAATGGAACATTACAACGCTAACATAAGAACTGCGAGAGTGCAATTAATTTGAAAGAAATAATTGAATGTGATATTGATTTAGATTGAAGTAAGCGAGCAAAGTTCAAAATTTTGTCAGTCTATGGAACTAACATGCGTAAACCGCTCGGTCATACTTTCGTGAAACTTGGCATACAACTTATATCATGGGTCAATATAACGTTGAATACGAAGTGAATGTTTCGGTTATATTAGCTTCATTCCTGATAAAATGGCACAGCTCAATTTTCACTCGAAAATATTACATGGAATTGGCAATTCAAATAAAAACATTTTCTTATTGCCATAATTCGTAAGGTACCTATAGATAAGTAAGGCTTCAATTTCGTGTCTTTGATTGGATTTAGATCATGGCTTATCTCACTAGCCAGATGCAATGCTAGCCAAATGCTAATAACCAAATACCATAAATAGAATGAAATTATGTTTAATTTGAAAATTTTAATTTATGATACTTACACGCCAAGTTTTCAAGTTTTTTTTTCTTTTTGCATTCAAAAAAAGCACTTAACTACTATTACTTACGTATATTATAATATAAGTGACGACCCACATGGCGCAACAGTTACGAAGTTGGATCACCGTTTAAAGAGTCTTGGGTAGGATTCCTATCGAGATGGAAGTGCTCTCGAACTTGTTGGGTGTGTTCTCGTCTTTTTTTACAATCACGCCCTTTCTATCAGCTGTCTGTTCTGTGTGTAGTGATTGAGTTAGCGCGGGAAATGGACGTCCGCTGTCGCCCTGTAACGCGATGCCGTGGCAAGAGCCATTTGCGCCCGATTGAGTTACCGACGCGACACAAAGAATGGAGTCAGCACTTCTAGATGTGCCTATTTCTTTGTATAATTATGCCGTGATACATTACTTGTATATGTATGCGATTGTCCAGGCTTTTTGTTAGTTGACTCCAGATGTTTAGGTATTTTTTAACGTTAGGCAATTTCAATGAAAACACACACAAATTCAGTTAACTACAATGATTTTTAGAATTTTGCTTCTTTATTTATGAATTCGTATGAAAATTCCAATAAATGCTACTTTAACTGATGCGCTTGGATAACATTAGATAAGTGTTTGCTTTATCTATAACGGTTATTCTTATTGTATTACATACTTTTAATCGGCAGGTAAGTTCTTCAAAGGCCTCCAAAGGACAGATAGAAGCCAAAACTATCATAATTAAAAATTGTCTATATGTTTGTCCAGTATCACGTAAAAACTACAGAATGAAGATGCGATATTCGCAGTTGTACCTATTGCTAGAGATGAAACTCAAAAAATGGTGATGTTTCATCTTAATAGGGTGCTTATAACCTGAGATATAAATAATACAGGTTACGGTGAGCTATATTTTATATATATATTTATATTTTATATATATATTTTATATATTATATATATTAGCTATATTATATACTATAATTTGTTTAAAATTACCCAAACGACGCAGTAATGTGACGTTTAGTTTGTTAAAGGTACAGTGAAAATAGCATTGTACATTTTTAACTCCTTTTATATAACTACAATAATATTTGGTATTTATTTAATGACGATTGATAATACACTTCTAAGATTGTGTCTGTTATAGACAAGGCCTTGATAACTTAGGACTTATTGGCAGGCATACACTGCGATCGAATTCTTGTTTTGTGACATTTCATTTGAAGTGCATTGTATACCTACCCTTATACAATGTTGAGTACATTCGAGGTTTTCCTGAAAGATTTTTATGAACAAGAGATATGGCATGACAGGTTCGGAAATCTATAAGCAAACAATATCCAGTCACTCACTAGGCATGAAACCTCGAAAACTACTTAACCAATGAATAAAGAATGAAGACGTCAGCTAAAAAGGATTTTGTGACACCTTATTCCTAAAGGGATTAAATAAGGGTTGAAAGTTTGTTTAAGATTGCCCAGAAGAAGCTATACACTCATCACCCCACACTTGGAGTCCCTATTTCGTGGATGCCATGGACAACATATAAAATAAAGACATACACCGAGAACGGAAAATTAGTCTTATCATACAAATTTTCACCCCACTGGAACCCAATCGAACCCAGGGCCCCATGGGTCTGACCCCATGAGTGCTGGGTTCGATTCCGCAGCAATCCGACCATGTTAACCATTGCGCCATTCTATTATTATTAGTATTAGTGATTTTGGGATACAAATTCGCAGGCAAACATAGGACAAGTGCATGTAAAATATAACATCAGTTAAAAATCATTAAATAATTTATCGCCTGCCAAAATTTTACATACGTCAGTTATACCCTATTGCCTATTTTTATCGCTTTTAATTTTGTTTTTAAGATACAACATTTATCAAAACATCATATCGGCTTAAACCAAACATATTGTAATTTGAGCGTTTATACGAAAAGGTTTCCTATACGTTAAATGGAAATTACCAAACGAAAAGAATTTTGATGCGAAAATATATTGAAGTTATTTTAGGATAATATTATAAAAGAGTGGGTATATTTACCTATAGCCTCATTATTATTCTCAGGTGTATCGCCTTTGTTTAGTTTTGACCTCATTAATACCGTAGGCCGAACAAGTTTCTCTATACACTAACTTCGAAAACAATTAACAATTTGTAACTTATATATTTTGGTATAAAGAAAATCGATCGGATTGCTCAAAATATTCACTATTCTGTAGAGTAATCTCTTAGCGAAATAGCGCCCTAAGTTTAAAGCACCTCATATTAAATTTATTGTGACGTCACACCTAAGCCATGATGTTTTTAATATTATAATTGAACATAATTATGTATGTATGAAATCGTATTGTCCCTTTCCCCGCGTCTCACCCCGAAAGCCATGTCGACCTGTCGCGTACCCTTATAGCATGCACACCCACGGAACTTTATGAGTGGAAGAACCTAGATACTTTCACTTGATTATCAAATAAACTTGTATTCCTTACTAGTTTTTGCCCGCGGCTGTGCCCGCCTGAAACACAAACAACATCAAAAAACATACCTTTTGGGAATGCAGGGAGAATTAATTATTTAACGAACAGTTGACTAATAATGCCGGCCACCTACATTCTTAATTTAAATAGAAATAATTAATATAAGTTGAGGGTCTACCCTGTACCGACATTTAATAAAAACATTATACCCCTTTCATTCCATTGAAATACTATACATAGTGCCTCAATGTTTCATTCCCCTTTTAACTTCCGGGAAAAAAATATCTTGTTTTTTCTTAAGGTTAACTCTATATTTGTACCGTAATGGCTAAAATCGGTTCGGTGGTTCCATGGAAGCCTCATAGACAAACAGCTAGGTACTTTCGCATTATAATATCAGTAGGGACGTAAAAGCAGCGAGCAGAAAAAGCACGTAAAAGACATTACATTCCTTGGAATGCGCAGTTGGCTATTGGATAATTATCATTAGATTTACCTAAATCAATGATAATTACACAATTTCACAAAATCGGTTTACCCGTTTCTATGATCAGGGTTACACATACAGATAAAACAGAAACATAGATAAATAGTCTAGTAACAATTTCATCCATAAAAATGTCGATCAGGCATAAATATTTATTATTTATATAGATTTGATGGATTTTATATAGTACCTACCTATAACTAATTAATAGAAAGGCGTGGCACTGGAAACTAATTTATACTAATAATTAAAATACTTATCATAATATTTATTTGAAGGCAAATAAACTCTATATTCTTCCATGTAGTTGCTAGTAATTTGAAAATGATGTATTTGATATTTATTTTGTTCACACGTTAATAGTTCTCTTAGAGTAGGTAATGATATACGTATGTAGTTGTAACTTGTAACGAGAAGTAAGAATTTAGGGTGCTTTTTTGGATGAAGAATGCGCGCAAAAGCTGTGATTTCTGTCTATAGGCCCAAAAAACTGGAAAACGCACTCAACTAAACCGCAATAGTAAGAATATCTATTATTTAACTTAAAATGGCATTGACCACTTCTAAAACCGCACAAAATTTTATGCTTAAAAATAAGAATATTTTCCATGTTTCATTTACATTCGTGTTAAAGTTATTTTTTATTATTATCCGCGGTTGTCGAGGGTGAGGTTTGACGTCGCAATGAAAAATCTAATTTTCCATATATTGAGGTGGATGCCCAAATGGAGGCAATATCGAAGTGCTGATTTGTCGCTCCGCTGGATATTGGTCTGGCGTTGATTCAAATCTGTGCGAATGTCGACCCGCACCGAGGAATATCGAGGTACATTTTAACCACTCGTGTTACTCATAACTAGAAGCGGTGGACAGTAAACATGATTAAAAGTAAACGTAAGTGTATGCTTAATCAACAGTTAAAAGTGTAATATGGAAGCAATATTCCCGTTGGCTCCCATTCTCGTTATCACCCGTCCCACTAGATCCCAAAATTGATTAATTTGATTTCTAGCTTTTTCGTACTTTTACCTTTTTTCAAGTTGTACGTACCATCGACATAAAAATAATGATAATGTTATTTTGTTATTTTGTTTAAAGGTTTGTTACTTAATAAATAATAATACAGACATGAATTAAATGTATTAACACACTCACTAAGTGTATGTTTAACTCAAATAGGGCAATTGTAAAGGACTTCTTTTATATTCAAGACCTCGATTCCTTAGCCGTATTTCATGAACTTTACTCAGGGTAGTCGATTGTAGCAATAAGCATAATATTTTAGTATCCATTTTTCGTCTGCTAGCTCATCGCTTTTCGCTTCAGATCGCGCGGGTTTAATTCTTCGACAAAATAGCTAACGTTCATTTCTGTTTCGGTATCTTCCTTATTGGGCGCTTGATGAAATATCACGGATATTAGGTACCGTTCTCTGTCAGGCTTATTACATTTATTGGAAATAATTAATAGATAATAACAAGAATAAGAATAGATTGTTATGATAGATATTTCTTCAGTTATTTTTAGTTTTAATCTTATAAAATTCTTTAGTCATTTAATGGCAGATAGGTAAGAAACCTGAAATGATATTGGAATGTTCTCTCGGAGAATTTCGAAGAGGTTTATTTATAACGTTATAAAAACAACGGAATAATTATGAGTTATTATTAGGTAACTGTGTCAGCATTAAATTAAGGAAATAAATGCAAAATATAAACAAGCAATATTCCAACGTAGCAGTAACGTACACATAACGTAGTCCTTTGACGTTTAAAAGAGCGCATTCTTTTCAAAAATATCACGCGCGAGCAAAATAAAAAGTATCATGTCGTTAATTATGAAAAGTGTTCGCGCCTTAAACGTATGTACTTAACTACAGTTTCAAACAAGGACTCCGGCCGTAATGAACGGTTTTTTCAAACGAGAAAACGCGCATTTCCCCCATATTTATCATTATTTTTTGCGTCATTTGCAACGGCAGATGACATTGAGGCATGTAGAAGATTAATCTGAAGCGGGCGGGCAGATGGCAGCACAGGGGGCGGGCTGAGGAGAATGGGGCGAGATGTCCGCGTCATTTAGTTCAGCATTATATCAGTCTTCCGCAATCCTTCTCTTGAGATTAAATCAAGGCTCTTTTTACTGACGAGATGTAATTGTTCCTTGTTAGATTTTACAAATTGCTGCTATAACTCTCTCGTGTCTATAAGATTGGATTACAAATAGGTTTAAAATAGTAGATTGTATAACAAGGGAGCAAAGAAATATTTTTACGGCGAGGACGCTTTTTTGAATCCAGAGCGAAGTGAGGGAGTCTAGAGTAGGTAGAATCCCGAGCGTACTTATTTAAGTCTTTTCCGCGCACTTAATTAAATAAAGAGGACGAAAAACTCATTCCCGCCCGCTAAAAGTTTCTTGTAGAAAACACCAACTTTGTGCACACTTAAAGGCAAACCAAGTCGTCTTTTTCGATTAGGGCGCATTCGAAAAGAACGCTGGTTACCGGCGCCGATCTGCCAGTAGGTTTGGGTAAAAAATATCGATATATCAAAATATATCGATATTTTTTCAGAAAAATATCTATAAAATAAAAATATATATAAAATAAAAATAAACTAATCTGACCCGGTAAGAGGGGCGCTACTGTCTTGGTCTTTGTCTGACAACAGTATAACATTTGCATTAGTTGCAATTTTGGCAACCGGACCAGATAAGTTTGTGGCACTGTATGTTGATTTTTTCTTGGCTACAGGTACATAGACATGTTTTTTAATAATAAAACTGATGTCATAACAGCCAGATGTGTATTTAGGTACTTTAAAATTTCGAATATTTTGGCAATTTTTATAAATAATTGCTCATTGGGCAAAACATACCGATATATCGAAATATCAATATTAAATTTCTTGGGTGGTATATATCGATACATTTGGAAAATATCGATACGATAAATGTCGATATGTTTTTCCCATTTGCCCATCCCTGTCCCTATCTGTCAGCACGTATCGGTATAGTCTAAGATCCGAATCTAAATCGACATTCATCGGGTTGAAAAGAGAATCAAAATTATAAAATAATAAATTTCGTATAATATATTAGAAAATATATTAAAAATGGGTAGACAACAAAAATCCTGGACAGAATATTAAGTATTAGTTTATACCACTCTTTAGTATTAAACAAATATTTCTTAGTATTTAAAATGATTTTTTTGTGTTTAATAAATCTGATATTCATTTATTACATATTAATAAACCTTTTTAAATACTAAGAAATATTTATTAAGCACTAAAAAGTGGTCTCTAATAAATTATTTGTTAAATATTAACAAATATTTTTAACTATCAAAAAAAGTTTCTATTAGTGTGTTTGATTCTCTTATCAACCCGATGAATGTCGATTTAGATTCGGATCTTAGACTATACCGATAAGCGCTGGCAGATCGGCGCCGGTAACCAGCGTTCTACATGAATGGGATGAAAACTTTTTTATACGCCCTCTTTTACATAGGTATGTACAGTCTTTGATATAAAAACGTTTAGTTATTTCGGGTGTATTATTAAGAAATAGTATACCTAGTTGATAATTTAATAAGAAAGAAAATGAATTATTTTCTTTCTTAAGTATATATTTTTTTACATCTAAGTGATAAGGGTTGTTCACCCTTAACATATTTTGGCAAAACGACGTTTGGCTGGTCAGCTAGTAATACTCTATAATTTAACATTAAACGTGCATTTTTATATGTTAAATTTAACTATGCCCAAAATCTCTGACGTACTGCATGCATTATTCTGAATAAAACCTATAAATTGCGTAAGTATTACACAATTACTTCGTCAAAAATTCACGTTCAGAGAGGACATTGAGACATAATGGCTTTTAAATAACGAATTAAATACTTTGAACTAACTACTCTGAAGTTTCTCATTATGTTTCTGCCAGTAGTACACAGATGTTTTCTTTCACCCTCATATGCTCGTAAGATCAGACTTTTCTCGAAGGTATATGAAAAAGTTAATTTGCGCGCTAATCCACGTTAATGAGTTCACATTCCCTCGAGATATCACGTGCGCACGACAATATCTGAGCCCGAATGAACGCGCCAATAAGAAAGGCAGTCTGAATGTTGTAATAACATATCCAGGAGTATATTCCCAGTAGTAAAAAACCATAGGTATAGCCAGCTAAAATACCCATGGTTTTCTATATTGTTTTAGGTTTATTTGTGGTACTTTTGAGGTGTCAGGTTTCTGCTATTCTCGAGTCTATTGCAATTTTGTGGGGTCTTGGTGATTTGTATTAATTTATTTATTTATTTATTTTGTAACACCTTACAAAAGGTATACAAGGGCAAAACTTAATGCCTAAAAGCATTCTCTGCCAGTCAGCCCTGGGTGGATGTGGAAAAGGCAGATGGCAGGTGTTAAAAATAATATTGAGTTATTAAAATTAGTTGGAAAACACATGAAACCATAATATATAAATAATAATATGAGGTGATATATATATTTATAATTATATATAGCCAAACACAAAAATAAATATAATACACCTACATGAAATAAAAATATTATAATATAACTACAGTTATATACATACATATATATAAAATGTATATGTATATGTATATTAATCTATACATAGTTATAATATATTTATAACCAATCGTTGTCTGTACATAAAAGATATATGAGATAAACTATTGTCGGGCGTCTTTATTAATTCAATAGAACCTAAAAATAAATATTTTTAGAACTTTTGTCTGTGGTTTTGTATGTGCTAATCTCAGCAATGGATTAACTGATTTGGATTTAAACATTGTGGTAAGCTTCATTTAATATTTAGTGTTTATTTTATCGCAATTAATTAGTATTAAATCTTGGAAGTTGCTAAAAAATGTAATTTAACTGATATAATTTTTTTACACAACAATACAAGAAACTTGAGGAACTGTAAAACTGTATCAGATCATAGGCAGAGAAATAAAATACTCAGCAGACATCACTTGGATCACTTGTTTCCGATCGTGTTCAACTTAAGTTAGGCTTATTCAACCGTGACATACGAGATACCTACGTTGTAACGATAGTCATGAGCAACTATGTAGTATGAACAATATACATAGGTATATATTAAATATTACTCGTACACACAGCTATTATGTTTATTCAATTTACTATGTCTTTCAGTGTTTTTTCAGTCGATTATTATTGTTTTTGTAGGACTTTGTGTACGTAATCTATTATTATTACTAGAATAGATAGTGTTGGTAATATAATGTTGTAATGTCGCATAGGCCTGAATTGATTGCCACTTATTACGGCGAAGGAAAATACAGTAACGCAGCCTGCTCTGCATACCTATACCTACCCATACAGATCTCCTTAACGATTGCCTGATGTACAGTTTTTAATACGAGTTAATTTTGAAAGGTACACAAATAAAAATAAAATTGAATTTTCTATAAGTATGATTGATAACCTTGATGCTTCAATGTAGTGAAGGTAATTCTATCCATGTTACTCGTAACATTATAAATCTCATCAACTGAACATCATCTGACTCATTAACTGAACGTTGTTAATAGAATAAACATGTTGAATAAAAATTCTTAAACAAAGATTTTAAGTGCTTAAAACTTATTCGATATTTCAATGCGACATAAATATATACGAGTAATTAGTATTCTCGGAGTGTGCTTAATTGGGAATTAAGTATCTATTGAAAGCTTTTTCTGAGACCGAACGAAGTGTTGTGAACCACTACTCGTTGTGGATTATATTAAGCTTAAAATTAGTTTCGGATTATTTAAGTCACTGTAAACGATTAACACAGCCGTGATATTCTATTTTAGACTAGCTGGCCCGGCAAGCGTTGTTCTGCAACCTATATTATTCGTGTCTTTTATCATCAGATGACTCGTTTCATTGTTTTGTCAGTTTTCAGTTAATTCACCAAAAATATAATAGAAAAAATAAAAAATAATTTATTACTTCAAAATGCTTTTCGGTTACAATTCTATGGATGGCATCTTACATACAAATCAAGCTAATATAGGTACTCTAACTAAAATACTCCTTGAGCAAGTAAAAATGATATTCTTTTTTGTTACAGGGGTAAATCTTAAGCTAGGTTCACATTATTGTGTCGGGGTGTGGTGTGGCGCCGTCTGTTGTGTCGCAGAGTGTTCATACTAATGTGGTGGGTTGTGTTGCAATATGGCGCATTTTTAGATCATTCGTATTTCAAGAGTTGTGGAGTGAACACGTAGGTATATAAAATGGAATCGTCTGACTCTGACAGCGATTTCGATGAAGATGTTCAGTTTCTTCTAATGATGAATCTTCTAAAGAAAAAGAAAAAGAGATATTGGGTTCATCCTTTAATAGAACCAGGGAGACTAGAGGTGCATTTCATTGTCTTGTTCAAGAATTAAAAAGTGATGATGAAAGATTCCAGCGATATTTCAGATTTACTAAAATACAGTTTGAGCAATAACACAATTACAATGCACACTTTGAATTGTCGTACTAATTCAATAAGTTCATGTAACATTTTAAATAATAAACAAAAATATTCATTCAATAAGGCGTCGTAATGACATAATTGATCACGTTCACACTAGTGTGGCGCGACAGATCCCCCACCACCTCTCTGTCGCAATCGAGCGTCGAGCGATTTGACAGCGACACAACGCAACACAACACAACACAACCTACTAATGTGAATCTAGTCATAGTAAATGTATGTAAGCGATTGCCTTCTGGCGCGCCACGACACACCACGACACAATAATGTGAACCTAGCGTTATGTTCGTAGCAAAATCAGAGATGAAAAACCTTTTTTGCACCTGTCCACGCCAATATCAATACAGTACCTCATAAATCGGGAGTCTTTGCCAAAATTGAAATTCTTATTACCAACCCTGTCGGACGGAGCCTCGATAATCCCTTATTCGTATGCATGTATTGCTACTTTGGACGTGTGCTGGTGATCAGATTGAGAAAGCATTTTCTGAATATTCTGCTGATCGCAACGGGGATTTGCGTCTTTTGTTATTGCGTCAGTCATCGATTCACGTTACTCTTCCTTGGCACATACACTCGAAAAATTATTAACACGGATTTATCTTTAAATTTTCATTTTTTCTTTTTTTTTGTTAAGTTTAAGCCCAGATTATTTTTTATTTTTTAGTCATAAAGTTCATGACTATTTCTTGTTTACGTTTATTATTTGGTTGTATATGTATTGTTTCAGCATAAATCGATTGTGTTTAAGAGTTTAGTGATAAAGGTCATAATTGTTATTATTTTTTATTTTTCCTAATATTTCGATCTAAGATCACACACCAAGCAATCATTTTTGCTTATGGGCAACACTAGGCTTTATCGATATGGCATCGGCCAAAAAATACGATATAAGAAATAGAAATACAATTCTTACTGTTTGGTACAAAATGATTCGGTTTAAGCTCGCGAATCTCTTTTGTGGTCTCGAGAGAGTACTCAAACGCGGAAGGGAGAATAATCGTTTTAACTTTGGAACGTCACTACATATACATATTTACTAGGTAGAGCTCCAAATAAATTCGCGTTCATGTCCAAATCAGAGTAGAGTACAAAGATGTTAAATTTTGTTTTAACTACAGTACTAATAAACATGATTTGTAATGGTAAAGTCAACTAATTGATCTGGTTTGATTCATCAAGCAAAATAAAATTACTTTTAGTTTTAGATATTCGTAAAAGTTAGGTAGCGCTCATACACACCTTTGAGAACGTTACAGAATTCTCAGGTCTCCTCATAATGTTTTCCTTCACCGAAACATGTGATAATATAGAAGATAAATTCTAATATGCATGCCATTTTTGACAGTTAAATGGCTGGTGCTGGGTTCAAACAGACTTCCTAGTTCGAGAATCCAGTGCTTAAACAACTCGGCATTCATGCTTGTATTACATCTGTTACTAAGGCTTTCAGCCAGTACTTGGCTGCAAAAGGATTGAAAGTAATATTTTAGTTTAGTCATGTGAAAAGAGTTTCAGACGTATTTCAGTGAGAATAAACCGCACCACGCTGCGGTTGTGAACTTTGAAGACTAGAGTTAGTGCCGGTACCCGGTACCACTTCGACGGCCAATTTTCACTTGAGCAATTTTGTGCCAAATTGGTTACTAGTTATACTCGTAGTTGAGTGAGCTCGGTTACAAATTGACTTTATTTACAAATGAACTTAGTGTTAGTTCGGAAGAAATTTAATGAAGGTTACGTTAGGTTTAGGTCGGTACCTAAATTATCACATATATTTGTTATTGATATTTATTAACTGCATTTGTACCAAGTAATTTTATTACTAAATTAATTATTTAACTTTAATAAGTCTTGGTATGAAGAATCAATCGTTCGTATAGAGTTTATAAAATCTAAACTTTTTTTGATAAATCTACCTATCCTTACTTCCTTACTAATATTATAAATGTGAAAGTGTGTTTGTTTGTTTGTTTGTTTGTTTGTGACGCTTTCACGTCGCAACAAAGCTATTATATGGTAAGGTTTATGTGTGTGGGGATAGTTAGGAGGGTGGAGAGTGACGTAGGCTACTTTTTACCGCGGAAAAACATCACATTCCCATGGGAAGATCGATGTTTTGTTAGTTGCTAGATATTTATTTTCGGAGTTGTTAATAGATGGCGGTAATAAAATTCATTTGCAAGTTCTGAATTACGCTATCAAATACTACATGTAATTTACTTAAGTCATAGGCAAATGTAATAGGCTACTTTAGCTCTGCCTCGAGAACTCCCCGCTCCGGCTGTATTCAGTGTACCGCCCGCCCGCTCGCACTATCCTGTTGACTGATGTCCGCAAATTGCTCAGCCAACAGGATAGTGCCAGCGGACCAGAGGGACCTTCGAGTCGAGAGCCTGAACGACTTCATCGAGAGATTTGCACGCAACATGTTCGGGCGTGTCGACGCGTCGCGGTTCCCGCATCTGCAGGACCTGGCGCCGCTCCACGCCCGTCCACCGGACCGCTGGGCCTTCCCGCGCGACTTGCTGGATGTGCGGGACGGGCCTAGCACTGACTGATACTGAGGCTTCGTAAGTCGTCGCCCGGCGCTGATCGGCTCCTGCTGGGCTTCCCACCAGCGGGATTCACCCGGCAGGGCCTCGATCGCCTGGGCGGCGCGAAGATGAACCCCATCCCGTTTAAGACTCTGTGGCCTGTAAAAAGGCTACCACTCACCGGACTTGACCTATTGGTTAACCACAGATGGACAACCAAGGGCCTTAGGGCCCAGCCCAAGAACCGGCCCGTTTTAACGGGCCGCGAGAGACACCCCCAAAGGGGAACTAACTGTCCCGAGGGCTCCACACACCTCAGACAGGGTGGAGTGAAGAGAGCGAGTAGTAGGCTACTTTTTAGCCTAAATTCCTACGGGAGCGAGACCTACGCGGCTGTTACCTACGGGTCCCGAAGCGAAGCGCGGGCGGTTCTCTAGTACTTTTTATAAAAAAGTAGAGTAGGTACGATATTCGTACCTATGTTATATTAGTGAAACGTAAAATGTTTTGCTTTTAAACCAATATCTGTTGATTTGAATTCAAACTTGTAAATAAAAAATGTAATTTATGGACATTAAAAAATCAAAATAAAAATTATTTTAAATAATGACCGTGAGTTGTTTTATATTTACATGGATTATTTCTCGCTAGCGTTACGACAGTATTAATTACTTATGACTATCATTAACATGAGCTGTGTACGTCCATTACCCTAATCAAGCGGTCAGCTCCAAACTGGTAATTTTGCTGAGTGCCTCATGTGGTGCCTACACCCTATCGCACCTGTGCGGGCTTACGCCTCTTTTACGTATAACATGTAAAAAGTTGAAGTAACCTTCTCTTTACTTTATATGGTAAATACGTCGTCGTGTTTAGATTTTGAATAATAGAATTTGTTAGGTTTTAAACAACACATTTGACAATCGGATCGTAATTAAATAATTAATTCAAAAGTTCTTGTCATCTTAATTTGTTGCCGCGTGTGAACTGCTTTCTGCGCATGCATTTTAACAAATGTTATCTTGTATTACTGTGACAACATTGATAACGTTTCAGTAATCGTGTAATTCCTAGACACTGTTTATAATGGCGTATAATTTTGTATGGCATCAAAAGAAATAATAATAATGAGGGAATATTAGGGGAAAAATAAACCTTCGTGTTACTCGATTCATCGATTGATTATTTATTTTGCATAGCTGTACATATCGGAATGGAATGATTTTTATGACTTAGATTAAGAAAAAATAAGGCTTGTTTTTGGGAATACATTTCATCCCAAATACAAAGGTTTGCTGCGTTGAAACTAAATGTTTAAATGATAAAAACATGATGATATTAGTTATAAAGTACTATGAAATATGAAGATGCCTATGTATGCAAGAAAAAATAATGTTGTCTGTATCAAATTAGTCCCAAGTAAAATCCGCTGCGCTTTATAAACAAAGTGACTATACGAAAATTCAGGTCGCTATTTGAATAAATATGAGTTACTTAGCATATCGCAGTCGGCACTTTCATTAAAAATTCATAGTTGTGCTCTTCCATTTACACATACGACGGCGAAATGGTTTCATCTTAAACGTTGCCATGTATCATCATCATTTTCATCATCATCTTCATCATCGCTGGAATGTGGTCTATTACGAGTACAATATGTGGCTCTAAGGGTGCATGTGGGTGATCTGTATAGTCAAAGTTCATCATTCCAATATGCAGTCTAATTATCAGTACTAATCAATCTTGGGTTCATTACGATGTTCCTTTATAAAAAAAACAACTGTTTTTTGCAAAACCACCGACCTCGACATCGAAAAGTAGTGATACTAACTGTTTGATGGAACCACAAGAATAACACCCGCTTTCGAACAATAACGAATCGTAAAAATTGGAACACTCAGTAAAAAGTTATGAGATAACACACGTAAAAATACACTGTCGAATAAAAAAAATGTTTTGGCCTATAATCTGCAATCTATCTTTCCAATCTAATCTGAAGATTATAATTTCAATCTGGGGATTCATTGTTGATACATTTTTCTCCTTATCTGGATTAAATATCCGATGTTCAGTCTAAAGACTTTGGATTAAATCGTTTTTTAATTTGGGGTGCATATCAATACCAAAGCCTATCTCCATAAAAAAAATTCTAATTTCCAATGTTCATAATGGATCTCGTTGCTATACTATTATTTGTCAATATATTTTGCACAGATATACTTAGTTTGTAATGTATAATTCTGACTCCCGCTGCGATGAAGTCATTTTAAAACTTTCTAGAAACTATCTTATCATATTACAATGTAGAATTAGAGTGTCTGGACGAGAGCACGGATAAGTAAAAGGTGACAATGGCAGCTAAAAGTTTGGTGAACTGCACACTCAGAAACTTTTCACTCAAGTTTATTTTGCATTTTGTCGAATGTAGGTATGTGTGCTTCGTTTATATGGTCTTTTACTATTTTGGAGTTATGAAACTGCAGCGCGTTATTTAGATCTATACACAAATTTAATATAGAAGTACTACGTAGGTATAATATTCTTTAAAATAATAGTTTTTGATAACCGTTTTGAAAATCATTTTCCAGAATATTTTAGGCAATTGTTAGCAAGTGCTTACAATGTCATTGCTTAGAGGTATTTTCCCGATTCAACAAGTGCTTAGAAAAATTCCAATTTGATGAAGTGGCACTATTTTATTCAATGCATTTAAAGTTCATCGCATCTGCCTAATATTTGTAGTTGGCAAGTGGACGGTGAAGCGATAATAACATTTGAACTCCGCTGCCTACAACTTTACCCACTGTGGTTTAGGACGACCAAGCAGGTCTAAAGTCAAGTCCAGGGCGATACATACTTGCAATAACGTAACTGTAAACTATCTGAAACGATCGATATAAAAGAAACGACATAATAGAATAACAATATAACTAACTTTTTACAAAACAAGTAACCAATTTCAAAGTCGAGATAACTCAAAAACCACTCGCCAGATGTCGCTCCTATTTATAAGGTACCACATTACAAGCACTATCTTTCGAACAAAAAAAGAATAATCAAAATCGGAACACCCAGTCGAAAGTTGGCATTTAATTCACATTATTGAGAATAACTCAAAAACTGACCGTCAAATGTCGCTCAAATTAAATAGGGACCAGAGGGCAGTAACGTGCTTTCGAAAGAATTATCGAAAGTAGTTCACCCAAGTTATGAGGTAACAAACATAAAAAAAAATATACAGACGAATTGAGAACCTCCTCCTTTTTTGAAGTCGGTTAAATACAATACAGCTAACTGCAATGTCCTTACATTGTATTAAATGTTATTAATAGATTTACATAAAGCTTTTATGATGGTGTCAGTGTGAATACATTCGGAGCGACTCAAAGCTGCTACAACACAATCTAATGGGCGGTCTACTGAATTAGCTAGTCGATGACAAAGTTGTGCGACTACAGATATGCGGTTCTTAGGGGAATAAAGTTCCTAATAAGCTCTGACGTCACGGTTAAATCTAAATATAACCTAAGTTCGATCTTATATTATTTGTACTAATATTATTAATGCGAAAGTACCTTTTTCTATCTGTATTTGCTACCTTTCTGATTTTGAAATGTAGGATGCGGATAGTGTGGGACCGTGGAAAGAACAAGGGCTAATTATGGAAAAAACGCTCGATGGATGGATGTGTACATAAAAATGATGTTTATATTTGTCTTTTTATCGTATAAATATGATTTTCGTCTAATGGCAGTACCTAAGGCGTAGTTTTTAAAGCAAAGTATTGGCGATTACAACTGTATGAATTCATGTATACTTAGGGCCGCGATAAGTGGACGTGCAAGGCGTGCTTGCATGCGGGCGGCACACGTGGCGGCGACAATTGGGTGGCATAAAAGTAATTCTGTGATAAGGTGGTATTGAAACGGTAAGGGAGGTGGGGGGCGGGGGTTGTAGCAAAATTGTTTTGCACGCGATCGCCCATAGGTACTGCTAGCGGCATATAATGCGGTATGTTATGGTTAGACAATATTTTGCTCCCATCGAAACTAGGTCGGCCAAGGAATTAATAATTGCAACAATATCGACAGCGAACGAACTAAATATTTCATCAAAATGCAAAACAGTTTGCTGGAGCGGACTAAAGTAGAAAGAACTGTATTAAACGGACTCCGGGAAACAGATTACTCAATTTGAATATCTCGTTCACACTGAACACTCAGAGTAATCCAAGTTGCTCTGATTAAATAATGCGTTGACATACTAGTGATTGTAGTTCTTATTGATAATTTATATTCCCTTCACAAAATGAAGTGAAGACAAAAAAGGTGTTTTAGAGTACACACAGACCCATACCATGAACAAAAATATAAACTCATCGTTATTTTATTTGCCTGGGAATTGAACTCAGGACTCGACATGGTTTACAGTTACCATTGCGCCTCATGTATTCGTGGTCGTAGTTGTCTATAAAGAACAATATATGAATAAAGAAAAAAACAATCAACCAAATTTTGTTTCCTCTATTCCTATGAATATACGAACCTATACCGATTATATTATAACCTATATTACGTGAACATTACCTAGTTATTATAAAATAAATGAATTTTTAAGTCTTTAATTTGTAATCACGCAACTCCGTATTTGCTTGTTGTAGGTAATTTGAACGCGTCTGGAGTCGACCTTTATGCAAATTTTTAATGATCTGCCACGATGAAATGCTGGGTTTCACTCTCGAATTTATTAGGTCGTAATCATTAACCAGATTAGAGGGACGTAAATTGTAACGTTTTTGAAATCGGTTTTTGTATCTATTTAAAATGGTATGTAAGGGCACGTATCCATTTAGAAGAGTGGTTATAGTTCGACTGTAATGTGGGGCTGCGCTAATTTCAGTTGTTTTATGTTGATAGATTGCAAACTAGCAGGCGATTCCCAGATTCATCGTCATTCACGGAAACTGGTAACATCAAAGTCATCACCAATTGAAAACTAAAAAAAGGATTTTTTTATGGAATTAAGGTAGCAAACGAGCAGGCAGCATCACGTTTCTGCCGCTGCCCATGATAGTAATTGTGACCAACTTTGAACAAGACTCAATTTAGGGACTGGGATGGTTAGACGATTTAGTAGATGGTCTGAAAAAATGTAGTCGCTGTGCTGTTAACCGTTGAGAAGTTAACCGTCTCTTTTTTCGAGCATGGAATGTTTGTCAAACATTGTAATGTCATTGGCACTTGATCTCTGTGCAAATCCCAAGTTATTAAGACTTATTAAAGTTGGTGCACATTAGGCTAAATAATTCCATTACAAACAAACATACGTATATGCATGCAGGCATACAGGTCCAGCTAGGTAAAGCCCTTTACTTACTTGCTTGCTCTCCGAACCAAAAGTGACGCTATAATATTCCTAAGCCGACTCCACACCAACAATAAAATCCCCCATATTATAACCCTTTGAAATTATTCAGAAATTTAAAAATACGTTTAAGTATATACCAACATGTAAAAATACAGGGTCAGTGTCTCCGTTCGATTGCAATGCCTTAAAATCAAGTGAGAAAAGGCTTTTGGTTCTCTTTGTCACCCAGGACTAAACTATCACTTACTATCGGATGGAATTGTAACTGTGAAACTCTAAAGGCGCTCACTAACATTCGCGCGAATACGCAAACTAACAGAGTAGGACTGGATCTCTATGGACGGACCTTCGCAAATGATTACGCGAAGTTTTTGACATATTCGTGAAATTAATAGTGATGTCAAAGCTGTGACAATTCACGCAAAGGTTCGCGCGCATGTGAGTGACCGCGGTAACAGATAATTCCAGGAGATCGTTGAAAAAATCGCGCATTATTTATACAAAGCTTTCAAAAAATTCAAGCAGATATCGCCTTACATAAAAAATAATTACGAATTTGTATCTGCTGTTACTCGATCTGTCGCCATGATGTATATTTTATCGCAAACCCCTACAATTTAATTGATGAAACCCTCGGGAACCACACTTTTTGTAGCGCTGTGTAAGCTTGTTTTAAATGTATAAAAAATTTAAATACCTCAAAATGAACTTTTGGTTAAGCCATTGTAAAGTGCAAATGCGGTTACATTTGCTCAAAGAGAAATGTGAATTTTCCTAACTTCATTTTGTTTATGGACCGCCCATACATTTTTCTTATCCCGGAGTAGTTCGTATTATAATGTGAGAGCCAATTTATTACTTGAAATGTATTTTTCAATGTAAGCTATGTTTTACTTAAGTAAGCAAACATAATTTATGTGAAGAGAATGAATACATATTTCTCAACAGTACCTAGATCAAATAGGCTTAACAAGTTGAAGTATGGTAATTGAAAAAAGACCGCAATGTAACCAGGGCTTTGTAGTTATTTAAGCAGGAAATTGAGTCAGTAGGCTTATACTAGGTTAGGGAGTGCGCTTGAACACTCTTGACTACATCTACATAATATGTAGATGTAATAGTAATATTATTACTTTTATTGGCAGTGTAGTTACTCTTTAACTTCTTTGGGTATAGAGTCAGAAGAATGTTGCGCATGCATATCATGGACAGCATAAATACCTGACATGTAAATTCTTAGCCAATTCAAAATCATACTAAACTTTCCACAATCTAGCAGATCTGATAGCTCAGACCTACAGACTCCTACTGCCATATAACGTGAAGACAACCAAACAATTTTGAGAAACTGGTTGTGGTGGGTAAAGTTGACGGGAGAAGTTCTAGAGGACGATCACCTACTAATGGTCTAGTAGGCAGGAAACGATCTAAAGGCCGATCACCTACTTATATAGCATAATAGTAATTATAAGCCACTTACTGGTATGAAATCTCCATTCCAAGAGACCTAACACCATTGGCAATAAAACCCTCGCTTTGTAATTACAATAACCTGACGCACATGTCAATCTCTTAATAATCACTTATCTAAATTAATCACATAACGTTATGGGTACTCTGAGGCACGTGAGCTCTCAAGCGTCATCGTTAACGTCATAACGAGATAAAAACGGAATGTTATTTTTATGAGTTCCAATAACTCGAGGCACAATTTGTTCAGTATTAACGGGTGTGACATAAATCATGCCGGTACTCGATATTTTATAGGTTTTAATTTTGGAGTTTTATGTTGTGATAACATCTGCGGGCGTAATGGCCGCCTGCCGAGGCCTTTACGAGGTCCGCTTTACGGAGCTTTCGTTCGTTTACTATAAAATTGCGTTATTTTTGAACTGATTTACTTTTTCCCACTTTT
Source organism: Hesperia comma (assembly GCA_905404135.1). NCBI lineage: Eukaryota > Metazoa > Arthropoda > Insecta > Lepidoptera > Hesperiidae > Hesperia > Hesperia comma. The sequence continues at coordinate 12,781,708 of FR990023.1, forward strand.
TGTTATTGTTTCTTTTGAACCTCGCGTGCTTTAAATATCGACAATACATTGTTAACATAAATTATGACGTAATATGGATAATATATGTATATGTTACCGGCCAAACCCGATTTCAGGACTAGGCAAAACTAGTTTGTCCTGAAATCGGGTTTGGCCGGTAACATATATATTATGTTTTAAACTGAAAGTTAAAAAATCAATACTTATAGTCGGCACAATCATAAGATTCCGATATGACGTCTGTCATGTATGAACACAAACTAACCTTGTATGGACGTCTTCAATTTACTCATTACGGAAATATTTTTTTTTAATTTGAACCGCTGGTAATGATAATATGAAGTGAAGATATTTCCTAGTGAATGATAGGTCACTTTGGTTAAATTATGCAATGCACTATTTACTGTGCATATACACTTACAGTACACAGTTTATATTTATTATATTAGTTAGTATTGACACCTGTTATAAAACATGTTTGTAACTTAAGCTTGCGAACTGGTACCTTCCCGCAGAATTTCAAAACTTCTTTGATAACACCAGTCCACAAGGGTGGGCCTAGAGACAGTGTCAATAATTACAGGCCAATCTCCATCCTTCCAGTCATGTCTAAAATTTTAGAAAAAATTATAAACAGGCGTCTTATCACCTATCTCGAAAAGTTTAATATACTTGCATCAGGACAATATGGCTTCCGTAAGGGTAAATCAGCACAAGACGCTGTTTCTGCCCTTACAAACTTTGTAATAGAACAGCTCGATAAGAGAAAAAAAGTAATAGCAATATTCTTAGACCTTGCTAAAGCGTTTGACACTGTCTCCCTGCCCATTCTTGTGAACAAACTTGAGAATGCTGGAATCCGCGGCAAAACTCTTTGCCTTTTGGAAAGTTATCTGTGCGGAAGAACTCAAAAGACAAAAATTGGTGAGGTTGTAAGTGGGGTGGAAAGTATTACTTGTGGTGTACCTCAAGGTAGCGTTTTAGGTCCTAGTCTTTTTCTAGTATACGTCAACGATCTCTGCAATTTAAATCTCAAGGGTGGGAAAATAATTTCGTACGCAGATGATACAGCTTTAATATTTGTAGGTAACAACTGGGATGAGGCTACAGAAAACGCTGAAAATGGTCTTAAATTAGTCGTAGATTGGTTGCGTGATAACTTACTTTCCCTCAACATCGAGAAAACCAAATATATAACCTTTAATACACGAGGCAGAACACCTAACATTAAAATTACCGTACATAAAAATTGTGTCTCTACAAGTTGTTCCTGTCCTGAACTACAGCGTGCACAAAGTATTAAATATCTTGGGGTAACACTCGATTACAGACTTAGCTGGAAACCACACATCGCTTCCTTAACGAGCAGAGTTCGTAAACTTATTTATTTATTTCGAAGTATCCGCGAGGTGGCAGACAGAAAGACCATATTCAATGTATACAATGCACTCTGTAAACCTATATTAAGCTATTGTAATACAAGTTGGGCTGGCACAGGCAAAACACATTTAATGGAATTAGAACGTGCACAAAGGGCTGTACTGAAGGTTGCCACTTCTAAACCAATACTCTTCCCAACCTCGGAGCTCTACAAAGATTGTGGAGTGCTTACTGTCCGACAGACATTTATATTAGATCTTATACTAAAACAACATAAGAATACTCCTATACATGAAATATCTCAATCAAGATTCAAACGTAGAAAGGATAGAGTTTTTGCAGTACCCAAAGTAAGCACAAGACTTGCACAACGCCACGAAGTATTCCTTTGCCCACATCTCTATAACAAAGCTTGTAAATATGTCACAGATTTAACGATCCTCAGTTTTAGGGATGTAAAAACTGAAATCACCAAATGGTTAAAAGGTCTTAGCTATGAGGAAACAGAACACACACGCACACACCACACACACCCACACACACACACACACACACACACACACACACACACACACACACACACACACACACACACACACACACCCACCCACACACACCCACACCCACACACACACACACACCCACCCACACACACATACATACTCATAAGAATTACACTACACTTATTTGAAACTCTTATTTACTAACTAACCTATAAATTAGCGGATTATTTACGAATTGGCTGCATAGTGCCCTCGAAGGATATGCAGACACCTACAACACAAGGAATCTTAGTGTAGGGTCTGCTTGACACTAATTGTAACTAAGCCTTTCATATTATGGACAATAAACTTACTGTATCATGTAAAAATGTAAAGTTTTTAAATTGTGTGTGAAAAATAAAGTTTTTTATTATTTTATTATTATCAATGCAGCTTTATAAGTAGGTACATAATGTACTTGTGAATCCACCTCCTCTTCGCTTTGGAAAATTGTTTTTATGTTTACAGATAATAAACACTTCTTCCCATTTTTGCAACATATTTTATTGGTACATCGCTTCTATTGCTCGTAGCATGATGTTATAAAATTGCCCACAGTTTGTTAAATATTTTAATTAGGCATTAGTCCGTAATATTAAACGCAAGTAACTAGCGGGTTAAACGAATTGGAGTAATATTGTTTACTTACTACGAGTATTTAGATAGGTACTTACTTACTTATAGGTACGTACTTACATAGGTAAATACTAGAAATTCTGGCGAAATATGTAAACCATCCCTGCTTGTTTTTTATTTGTGTTATTTATAAATTGTTTAAATAATTTTATTTTATTTTAATCAGTTTACATCATAAATTGTGTAAAATTGAACAAATATTTAAGACGTCACTACAATGTTTTATAAGGAGGCTGGATTTATAGTTAAGTGACCTCTTGAAACAATTTATGAATCAACCATAATCGATACATTACTATAATCGAAAGTATGTGCTACCATGTCACACTCAAAATACAAATAGTTATAGATTCCTTAATATGTCTAAAGCATTGCGATTTTTCGTAGCTATTATAAATTCCCGATACATACGTTTTTAAGCCTTTTCCACTCAAATCGGATAATTATTAACCGTTTAATAGTTTCTTCGTTTTCACTAGATTAATGTATGGGGGTTGGTAGTACTATTCCCCCATTAATTATGCGTTGTGTGTAAGCAGGAGAAATAAATTAAGTCCGAAACCGTTTTCACTAAAAGTTTATTACACACAACAGAATAGGTACACTACACAGATAGAAAGAATAAGAGCGGAAGATACAAAGAACGATAGAAAAGAAAGTCAAGCGTTAACTACACAGAAGTTAGGAAGTTACAGAAAGGCTAATAGAACACTAATTACAATAACAAGCAAGCAAAGCGTATGCGAAAGTAAGCGCGCGTAGTCTACGTACGGAGGTCGAAACGAGACTGGCGCGCTGCTAGCTGCGCAGGCGCAACGGGCCGCCTAACGGTATTATAAATGTAAGGTGCTGGCCCAAGTACAACGCTAGTAGCGTTATTGATAGAAGTGGCGGAGATGGTACGCCACATATTCCCCCTGGCCAGACCGTGACTACGGTCGATAAAAATCAGGGAACCGTACTCTTCTGCCGCTCCGGGTCCTCTTCTCCTCGGGAGGTGGTTCCGTAGCAGGGATCGGCAGGACCTCGTCTTCAGTGGTAGAGGATGAAGATGTTCGCGCTTCTCGCATTAGGTACGCTGGTTTTAACCTGTCCACACTGACGTTTGTCTTCTTGCCCTTGACATCCAGGGTAAAGTATTTAGGCTGCCTCTCGATGACAAGGTAGGGACCGGCGTATGGAGGCTCTAGAGATCCGCGGGCATGGTCTTGACGCAGGAACACGTGAGACGCTGAATTCAAGTCCCGTGGAATGTAGAACGGAGAAGATGTGTGCCACGAAGTAGGTTGAGGAGTCAGCTTGCGCATATGCGAACGAAGACGTGTTGCATACTGGGTGATGTCATCGGAGCTGAAATCTTCTCTCGGGGAAAGGAACTGACCAGGTAGGCGTAGAGGTTCGCCATAGACCAGTTCTGCAGCGGATGACTGAATGTCGTCCTTCCATGCACTACGCATACCCAGTAGCACCAGTGGAAGGGCTTCGGTCCACTGCGAAGAAGAGTGACACATGATTGCCGCTTTAAGTTGCCTGTGAAGCCTCTCGACGATGCCATTGGCTGCAGGATGGTAAGCAGTGGTGCGGAGATGGCGTGCACCAATCATGGAAGCGAGAGATTTGAAGAGATGGCTCTCGAACTGGCGTCCACGATCCGTTGTGATGCGAGCAGGGCAACCAAATCTGGATATCCATCCAGAAACAAGGGCAGCAGCACAAGTTTCCGCTGTAATATCTTTCAGTGGGACTGCCTCAGGCCAACGAGTAAATCGGTCGATGACGGTAAGGCAGTACCTGAAATCAGAACAGGAAGTTAGAGGTCCGACGAGATCAAGGTGTATGTGGGAGAATCTCGCGGAAGGGGTAAGGAAGGAGGATAGAGGAGATTTGGTATGACGGGTGATTTTAGATTTTTGGCATTGTAAACATTGCCTAGACCACTCTCTACTATCACTACGAATCCCTGGCCATACAAATCTCTGTGTAACCAGTCGCACAGTAGCTGAACTTCCGGGATGATGTAGATTGTGTAGCATGTCAAATACCTGTCTGCGGAGCTGTGGAGTGATAAAAGGGCGAGGCTGTGCACTTGACATATCACAGAAGATCGGTATGTCGCTGTCTATGGATTTTATCTTCTGTAGCCTTAGACTGGAACCGTTAGTCAGCAAGTCTTGCAGTTCTGGGTCTGTTTCCTGAAAGCGTGCAAGAGCTTGGTAATCCAAACCTGTGATTTCCTCCACACGTGACAGAGCATCCGCGACGACATTTTCCTTCCCAGGTATATATCTTATGTCAGTCGTAAACTGGGCTACAAAATCTAAATGCCTGAATTGCCGCGGGGAACAATTTTCCTTGCATCTTGAGAATGCGTAGGTCAGAGGCTTGTGATCGGTGAAGATCGCGAAGGTCCTGGCCTCCACCATATGGCGAAAGTATTTAATTGCCTCGTAGACGGCAAGTAGCTCTCGGTCGTAAGGGCTATATTTCGCCTGTGCCGAAGACAGTCTGTGGGAGTAAAAACCTAAAGGTTGCCAGTCAGAACCCTTGCGTTGCTGCAACACCGCTCCTATGCAAGTGTCTGATGCATCAGTGACGATTGCTAGTTCTGCCGAAACGTCTGGATGGGCAAGTAAGGTTGCTTCAGAGAGAGAAGTTTTGCAATCTTCGAAGGCGCGCATCAAATCAGGAGTCATCTCCACGGGGCTGGAACTCTTAATATTAGGACCAGACAACACGGCGTTCAACGGAGCTTGAAGTTGAGCTGCGTTCGGGATAAAACGTCGGTAGAAATTCAGCATTCCTAAAAAACGTCTGAGCTCTTTAACCGTCTTGGGTACTGCGTAGCTCTGAACAGCTTCCACTTTGGAATCTAGCGGTCGAGTGCCATGAGCTGAAACATGGTATCCCAAAAACGTTACGTCTGACTTGCCTAACACACACTTCGCAGTATTGATCAGCACTCCATATTGCTTAAGGCGCTCGAAAAGTAGACGGAGATGCCTTTTGTGCTCTTCAAGAGATGACGAATATACTAAAATATCATCGATGTACCCGTAGCAAAAATCAAGGCCTAAAAGTACTTCGTCGATAAACCTTTGAAAGGTTTGAGCCGCATTCCGAAGACCAAACGTCATGTACTCAAACTCGAACAGTCCAAAAGGTGTCGTGAGGGCTGTTTTTGGTATGTCAGCTGGATTTACCCTAATCTGGTTATATGCCTTCACCAAGTCCACTGTAGAAAAGACAGAACATCCTGAGAGCTGGTGAGAAAAGTCTTGAATGTGACGAATGGGGTACCGATCAGGAATCGTTCTAGCATTCAGAGCACGATAATCGCCACAGGGTCTCCATCCATCATCTTTCTTTCTTACCAAGTGGAGTGCGGAAGACCATGGACTCTCAGAACGCCTAGCTACACCGTTTGCTAGCATGCTCTCGAACTCCTTCTTCGCAGCTTGCAGTCGCACAGGATCGAGACGTCGAGGCTTACAGGAGACAGGAGGGCCTGGCGTCGTCCTAATATGGTGTAAGGTGTTGTGCTTAGGAGGTGAAGGTATACCTGCAGGTCTCGTGATCTCGGGGAACTCTCGCAACAGCATGTGGAAGTCGGATTCACCTGTCACAGTTTTGATCGATGCTGTGTCATCAGGTGTTCCGGAGAGGGCGTTCACCGAAAGCGAAGTGACGTTATCCACAAGCCGCTGGTTTCTACAGTCGACAAGCAAGTCGTAGAAACTAAGGAAGTCTACGCCGATGATAGGCTTGGAGACGTCAGCAATAGTGAAACTCCAAGGGAAAACACGTCGAAGACCTAAATCGAGTTGCAGTCGCATGATACCATAGGTATGTATGACGGAGTTATTTGCAGCAGTCAGGGCAAACTTTGACTTGAAACAGGGCGTTTTGACAGCCGATCGCGGGAAGACACACAAGTCAGAGCCAGTGTCTACTAAGAACTGCATCTTCGAGGCACGATCGGTGACCATGAGACGGCCTGTTTGTGAAGAAGGGCAGTCGTTGGCCGCTACTTGCGACCGCCCTGAGAGTTTTCCGACGGCTTGAAACTGCAGGGCTGCTTGCACTTCTGCGCTTTGACACCGAAGTTGTAATGGTAGAAGCAATGAGGGTGGTCAGCAGGCGGTTGCCTGAAGCGGGAGCGTGAGCGTGAGCGGTTGACTCGGTTGTTCCGGTTCTGCGTACGTGAACGTCCATTATTATTTGCTACCTGTTTGGAGAGATTAGCAACTTGCCTTGTTAACTCGCAGACTTGCTTGGCTAGGTCATCATATGAGGATGTTGACGGCGCTGAGTGGGTAGCCCTAGATGTACTGGCTACCTGAGGAGTAGTAGGGGCTATCTCGTGCACCTTATCTGCTAAGTCGGACAGCTTTTCCAAGGATAAATCATCTACCTGGGATGCGATTACCGTCTGGATACTGGCAGGCAGTCGACTCGACCAGATGGTGGTCAAGAAATCCTTCGGAACTGCTGGACCGGCAAGGCTTTGTAGGTGGCGAAGGAACTGCGAGGGTTTCCTATCACCAAGCTCCTCGTGCATCAGCAGCTGCTTCACGCGTTTCTCCTGTGACGCTGAAAGACGTTTAATTAGTTCCGTTTTGAGCTTATTATATTTATCGGTTACGGGTGGATTAGTGATAATATCCTTGACTTCAGCAGCATATTGATGATCTAGTTGAGAGACCAGGTAGCAAAATTTTGTCTCATCCGTCGTTATTTTGGACAAAGTAAATTGGCTTTCGACTTGGGCGAACCATAAAGCAGGCTCCTCTGGCCAAAATGGTGGTACTCTAACACCAACACGCAGTACTTCAGGACTGGCAGCTGACTCAGCATCCATAAAATCATTATTATGTGCCATCTTGATAGTAAAAAAATTTAAAATTCAAAATCGCTCACCGCTCCGCGCTTATACCATACCCTATGACGCTGTGTAGTCGACGTCGAGTTCTCGAACTTTCTGCGTATGACGATCGAAGGCCGCTGTTCTTACACCTTGGGTCACCAGTTATGGGGGTTGGTAGTACTATTCCCCCATTAATTATGCGTTGTGTGTAAGCAGGAGAAATAAATTAAGTCCGAAACCGTTTTCACTAAAAGTTTATTACACACAACAGAATAGGTACACTACACAGATAGAAAGAATAAGAGCGGAAGATACAAAGAACGATAGAAAAGAAAGTCAAGCGTTAACTACACAGAAGTTAGGAAGTTACAGAAAGGCTAATAGAACACTAATTACAATAACAAGCAAGCAAAGCGTATGCGAAAGTAAGCGCGCGTAGTCTACGTACGGAGGTCGAAACGAGACTGGCGCGCTGCTAGCTGCGCAGGCGCAACGGGCCGCCTAACGGTATTATAAATGTAAGGTGCTGGCCCAAGTACAACGCTAGTAGCGTTATTGATAGAAGTGGCGGAGATGGTACGCCACAAATGAAATTTCCATTTTAATAACTAATATAATTTCCTCACCTTAACTTACTAGTCAAATTGTCTTATTATCCCTTTCGGTGTTAATCTCAACGCTACATCTGTTTTTACCTGATTTTAAGAAAACAATCAGAGGTCGGTTTATAAATTATCGTTCCGAACTTAATTAACGAAACGATTAGAAAGTCTTATTACTTATAATCGGTTAAATTTATAAATCGGTTTATTTAATGCATCGATTTTTGTTGTACTTCACTATTGTCACTGTGATGACAGCCTTCATATCGGAATCTTATGATTGTGCCGACTATAATGATATTTTTATTTCTCTCTCTTCTCTTTTTTGTCATCAATGCATCGCCAACACCTTTGCTGTGTAACGTTTCATGCGATCTAGGTAGAAAGCATTACTGAATTAGTCTATAAGGGTGCGTACAGATTTAGTAACATGTTTTATAACTTCTGTTATATGTATAACACGTCCACACTGTCTAACATTGTTGTATCACAATGAATCATAATAAGTATAGACCAAGAGAAGTTTTTGTGACACAATACATATGGTTAAATAACCATACAGGCTTGAAATTAAGTGTATGCCTTACCCTTAATCCATTAAAAAGTTAACATTAGGAGCGTAAAAGTATTGGCAGAGAAGCGAGCAAAATATTTCATCTAAATGCAAAATAGGCATGATCCATGTGGACTAAAGTAGAAAGAACTGTATTAACTGGACGCTGGGAAACAGATAACTCAATTTGCATAACTCGTTCACACTGCACGTCCCGGTAACCTAATTTGCACTGACAGGTTAACTGAAACATGCAATGAAATTTTTATTTTCCGTGTCGTACTAATGGATGGTGTATGTTGAATACGTGAGCGTAACTGGTCAGGGACTGCATTTTATTATAGACTTTTCTTTGTTTAAGATTCAGGATGTAACAGTAAATATTAATAAAGTAAATAAAAATTCCTATTCTATACTACATGGCGTGAAATGATGCAAGACTGATAAAATAAAAGTGAGAAGGAATAAAATATGTACAATGGACAAAATTGAATCGTACCCCACTTCGTCAACAGTTCGTTTGAACTTTTGAGGATGTCAAATTCGTTTTCATTTCAAGCGTGTCTGCTGCACATATGACTTTCTTATTATTATGCTCATTCCGTCAAATCGTCAAACGTCGCTCTAAATTTTTGTCAAGTGCAATGATTTACTTTTTCCAATCCATACTAATATTATAAATGCGAAAGTCTGTCTGTCTGTCTGTCTGTGACGTTTTCACGGCTAAACCACCGGTCCAATTTGGATGAAATTCGGAATGAAAATAGTTGAAGACTCAGAGTCACACATAGGCTACTTTTTAAAAAAAATCAACCCCTAAAGGCTTGAAAAAGGAGATGAAAGTTTGTATGAAAAATCTAAGCCGCTTGACCGATTTCGATGAATTTTCCCAGGAAGATAGCTTTGGTGACGTACCCCCTTCCCCACTTCCCCGGTTCGCGATATAAACGAAATCCACGCGGGCGAAACCGCGGGCAAAAGCTAGTATCTCATAACTGCAAAATATATTTGACAGGAATCCTTATCTCTTTTGTATTAACTATATACAAGTTTTTCTCGCGGCTTACCAGCTAAGCAAAAAAATACCGTTAAAATTATTCCATGGGAATTTATTTAGAGGAGTAAAATTATCCTTTGTTTTTTTTTCAGAATCTCAAACCTCCTCCATATAATTTCCAATAAATTCAGCATTCAGTCGTTTCAACAGATTCAGCAGTTTAAGTGTGAAAAGCCAATAGACGAACAAAGTTACTTTCACTTTTTAATAATTTTATTTATCAGAAATCGTTTTTGCAGATTTGAATATCTTTACTTCATGATGGACAGACAATGTGTTTAATGTTTATGTTATTATTGTATTATATAATATGTCAAAGTATTCAGAAACACAAATCTCGAAATATAAATAATGTATTGTCAATGTCATGTAGAGTATTAACAGGTTTGTTTCCAAGGCAACGAATATTTAAACGAATTTCGACTTAATTGCACTTGATGTGCTATAAGAAAATGAGCTGAAGGTGGGGTACGAATCAAACATGAATAGATTTATTATATAACTGGTCAGTGTATGCTAAATCTATTGATGCATGGGCAAATACCTAAGCGAGAATGCATGTGTAAATAAAATTGTAAGCTAATAAATATTTGACACGAACGACTTCCAAATATTTCCGTCTGTTATTACTTGTGAAAATAAGGATCACTTCTGTATTTGGTCGTGATTCGCAAAAGTTTTCACCAGACAGTTTTAGTTGCAAACACATACGATGAGTTCTTTGTGCACATATCGAAGACACGTCAAAAAGCGACAAAATCGAGAATTTCGCTACGAAAGTTTCCTAAATTTCAAAACTTTCGGACAAGAATAATTTCTCGGAAAGATAACTTACTTTAGCAGCACACTTCATTTCATCATCACCCATAGACTTTAGGAACCGAATATTTGCATTATAATTTTATAACGCATAATGAAAGAAGGATGTATAAATTTATTAGATACTTGTATACTTTATTTTTTTTTAGTCCTGTAATTGTGCACCCTACCGATTTTTGCTTAGTTATTTTTTCCTACCCAAAGGTTGTCTGGAAGAGATCGCTGCTTAGCTTGGCGATAAGACCTCCTTTTGTGAAATTTCTTTCCAGTATATGTATGTTGTAATGTCCTGTTTGTGCACAATAAAGAATATTTGTATTGTATTGAGTCTTCGAGTCTGTGACGTCAGAGAGTTGAATAAGGTATGTGTGAGTATGACTTCAATCCATTAGTAGTTGAATTACTACTAGCTCTGTCAACAGAACTGCTCAATAGGCAAGACAGATTCATTAATTATATAAAGTAAAAAAAAATGGACCGACACAATGGCAAATGGGTATATTAGCAAAATGACATAATATTCTCCTAATCATTTACCTATTCTACCACACGGTCCAGTGCAAATTAATGGAGGAAAGCCAAAACATGTGATCACATTTATCCATCTTTACGACCCGTGTAGCGCAATGATTACCACGCCAAACCACCATTCTTCCTAGTTTCGTTTCCCAGCGAGGGACTTTGAATGATGAGTTTAAATTTTTTGATCTTTCTGGGCGTGTTCTTTCATTTTCTTGTCTTGCTTGTGGTCCATGGCACGTAGTAGGGAATCCTAGAGGTTATGAGTACATAGCTGTATTTATTTCAAAAAGGTTACAGGAGAATCTATAGGTAGATACATTTGCAGTATGGAACTTCACTAATTTACCTACTATAAAACAGATTTGCCTTGAAAACTTTGTCCGTTACTAATAAAGTTAAAAGTATGGCAGAGATCAGAGCTCCGTGGTTGGCGGAGTATTTAACAAGTTCACCACAGGCTAAAAGGGAAGCAGGCAGCTAATTGGACTCTGGTAAACTGATAACTAAACTAGCACAACTGGTTGGAACTACACGCTTCGGTAAACTAATTTACACTGACGTTGGGATCACTGAAATGGATTTAAAAAATCGAACAGCCTTTCTCTGTCTTCTATTTCCCATTTTGACGGGATTCACCGGTATAGGAGCAGAAAGGTCAGGGAGTAAGTTGGCAACCCCCTTCACCAATACCTAACGTTAAAGACGCGGTGTAAATCAATAAGGTTGTGAAGTACTCAGACTTGACTCGGAAAGAAATAAACATGTCGAAATAAAAACAAAAACACAAAGGGTTGCAATTTCTGCAAAACGTAAAAAGTCGACGTTATTACTTTTATTTACAATATAAATAATTATTTATTTTGAAAATATCCAAAATTACGTTCGGAAGTTCTTAAGTAAGTCTAGCGTTTTTACAGCATAAACCAAAGCTTTCGCTGAACTTTCAAATGCTACATTGTTACCTATTTTCTTTCTGGAGCTGCAAAACGCCATCCTTATTTTTCATTCAGACGGGAGTGAGCAGTTACCATTAAAAGGTCCATCGTTCGCCCCCGAGAGCTCTTTCATCGGCCGAGCGTATGTGTAATATGAACCCTGAAAGTCGTCGAGTGCAACGTAGATAGAGTAGGCTCTTTGAAAAACTGAAATACTCTTTTTAGTAATGTTTCAACAAAACTCCTTCGTAGGTATGGTTCAGTGTAAGGAGTACAAAACCTTCAATGTCGATATGTTGAGTTGTGAATTGATTAGGTTCAATACAACATAATGTTATAAAGTCCTTTCGTGAATTACTTAATACATTATATTGTTATACCTAATAATATCTATGGCTAAAAATCAGTGGTTCAGCTACGTCGAAGATCTTCAAACGTCATGAAGACTTCCGATACTTCGGTTGGCCACTAACCTAAAATCCGCACTAGACCACCCATGTGGTGGAGTATGCTCTAGGCCTCCTTAATGGATAGAAGAGACTTGTGCTCAATAGTGGGTTATTCTTACGTAAAAAGGGTCTTTAATTTGCAAACTAAAGCCAGTTCCATACTGTTCTCAGGGTACACTGCATGTAAGTTCTGTGTGTGCATCGACACCTGAAGACACTTGTTTGTATTAGCCCATTCACTACGATCCCGCACGGATAGCGTCGGTTACCTTCCGAATCAGCCGACTCAATGCTGACAGTTGATATCACAGGATAATGAGGAGGAAAGAATTAATAAAAGCGTTACTAGTTTTATTACTTATGATATTGTGTTTGGCTTCTTTTGTAATGTAAGTTTCGTATTCAGTTGTAGTAGTTCTAGTATTTAGTTCAGTTCAATCCTTATTTCATTTGATTATTATATTTTTTATTTGGACTCCAATTGAAATAATGTAAACACTCAAGGTTACTAGAATATTTGAGTAAAAATTGCCTCTGCCAATTGCACAAACACATAAAAAAATGTTAGATAAAAGGTGAAGCTGGAAAGTCGGGTCTCCCATATGGCGTATCTCCCATATACATTCTAACTACAACAATTTATTTGTAAAGTATTTGTTTACGTACTAATATTGTTGAATATAAGTTTATTTTATATATTATAGGTTTAAGTTACTGCTTTTTATATCACTGCCCAAGCTTGCCTTTCATCGGCATCTTAATTTAAAGTTTCATAAACTATGGAACTACTTTGATGAATCCAACCCGTACGTAAAGATAGTTTGGTAGACTGGTGTACTTTAACGATTTTTACTTTATTTTCTTTAACGTAGAATGTAGATACATATTTGCAAAAGTTAAAAAGTTTGCAATTTTTTATATAAAACTTGGTACGTACATATATATATCAGAATGAATGGGGTTCTTACATTTTCAAAATTACATTTAGAAATTCATTCAAACTAATCTATTGGTAAGTATTAACAAAAGAATCACCGAAGCGTTTCCAGCCAAGAAAGAGGGAGAAAAAAAGAGAAAAGAAAAGAAGAAGAAGAAAAGGCTGTTATGCACCCAGTTCCAGATGGCAACACAAATTAAATAGAAGCAACACCGACAATTTTCACGAAAAGGTGCCTGTATTTCAAGGCTAACCGCCAAAAAGTAACATAAATTTTACAGATTAACTTCATCCCAACCCATGACAAAACACACATCTTCTCCTATAATCACGGTGATCGCTGGCAAAGTACGCATTTTTGGACGGTGGATCTCACATAATATCTTTGAGAACTCTTAGGTTTGCAGGTTTCCTCATGATGACTTCCTTCATCAAAACAAGTGATAATAAAATTTTTACATTATTTTTTAAATTAGTGGTGCCTACGTGCAAGATTTTACTGATTGACTGTTCTGAAGTCCAATGTTCAAACCAGTGAGATATCACTGCTTATAGATTTATTTAGTTCTAGTATAATTTCGGAGTCGACATAAATACTTAAGGTGTACAAAGGTGTTCCTGTGGACAATGGATTAATCAGATTATGAGCCTAGTACCTATAAGTCGTTAGATTAACTCTCGTAATTCATTATTACTTCACCGCTAAATCTACTCTGCGCATCACTCAGTACTGGAATAACAAATTAGGTTTCATAACGACAAAAGAAAAAATCACACAAATTGCCTTAGCAACAAAGACTAAATTGCCTTTGAGATTAAAGTCTTAATTACCTCAGATGTCGTTGAATATTTTATTTGGTTTAGCTAAACGTCTTCTATCTGCTATCTAAGTAATTATATAAAATTGTTCAAGGGATTCCACGAAATGTAGAGACCGGTCTTTCTTGCGCTTTTTCTTGTATTACACTTTTCCCATCCCAAAGGAATGAGTTTGGCATCGTTATATTCAAATGAATAAATCCTTGAAATTACTTGGGTTTTATTTTATCTTGAAATGCTAATAGGAGCTCATTAGAAGTACGTACTTATCTTGGTTTAGGGATGACAAGAAGAACGGATGGATAATTAAAACGGGAATTAATTATGTTCCAAATTTAATAAGAATTGATGAAAGACTTTCAAGTTTTAATCAGTGAAGCTAGGTGCGTACCGCAGTACCTATCTTTATAATTTGCAACTCATTAGCGAAATTTAACGACGTGGTAAATATAATATCTGTTCTCTGTACAGTCCCAATTACATACGAGTTAGAATTTGGTTACAAGACACGAATACCGGCTTGGATTAAAGTCGTATAATGGAGAAAGAGACTCGTTACAAGGGGCAAAAAAAAAAGAAAATCTAATGCTTGCCATCAAAGTTTTCCACCATATAAAGTATATTTCAAACTTAGAGCAACTTTAGCATTTTCGCTATCTACGCATAACCTAAGATCTCTGTGTATACATATACTGTATGTACTACGAGTAAAGCAAAAATAAGAGAAATATATAAAAAATTACATCTTATTGTTATAACAACATGAAAATCTAGAGCATCTCTGTTAAATGAAAAATGGGACGAGTGCTTTAACAAAATAAGAGTAGGAATAAAATCCACCGAGGCTTGAGACCTGCAGCTTCGATCCCAAAGCCCACGATTCATCTAATTAGACATTACGTCTGTTACATTTCTGAAAATCCATTGTGTTGCAGAACTTTATGCGTTCTTTGTCGTTTTAAGGGCCTCAACGCCGGAGCAGTTTAATCTTTATTCCGCTATGGATAAGGTTTACTTTTTTATTGGATAATTGTAAATGTTGAGCCTCTGACAATCTCGAGCGCAATGGGGCCGGCCATTAACGAGGCCTTCCTCCTCATTTTCATTTTATCGTTCTCCCTTCACCTACTATTTACAGTTTATTCTTTATTCCGTTGATAACTTTTGTTGGTTGACATATCTAGTAAATAGTTGATATTACGATTCGTATGGCGCAATGGTCATCACGCTGGACTGTCATTCGAAGGGTCCTAGTTTCGATTTTCGCGCAACGATTTGAATACTATGTTTAAATTTTTGTTTTTGGTCTGAGTGTTTGTTCTTGTCTTTCTCGGTGTCCATGGCGACCACGACCCTGGGAATCCTGTTATGGGGATATAAGAGTGTAGCGTTATTCAGGTAACTTTCATAGGAATATAGGAAGGCAGTTGATGACGCTAGCTCAAAAATAGCCTACCTTTTTTTAAATCAACCCCTAAGGCGCCGAAATACGGGAAAAATTTAAATTTCCTTAATGGAAGCGAGGACGTTCACTAATAGAAGGTCTAAGGGCTTGGTTTAAAAATTGTGCATGTTAAAATAACTTTGGGTAAGTTAACCAAACTTAACCCAAAATTATTACATGAAGACAGAAACAGAAACCTCGCACAGTGTTCAAAGTTACGCAGGAGTTCAAAGTTACGGGTTGACTGTAATTAATATAATAGATATTTATTGAGCAGTCGAGAAGTTTTGACAAATATTGATTTATGTTGACCGTAACTCAGTAATAAACATTATTTATGATATTGTTTAGTTACAGAATCTTGAAGAATTTTTCTTCCAGTATGGTGGTGTCTTCAAATCAAAGGTGAATATGAATAGGCTTTTGCCAAGTAAGTGCGCCTTACCATCGTCACTTATTATTAGGTACGATAGTAGTGAAGCAATAACTTGTAATTATTAAAAAAACACCACACGCAGGGAGGCGTTTAGACTTACCACCTAACACTTACTGGTAGGTAGACTTTCTGCTCTATCACAATGGAATCATTTAGTCAATAATTTTGGAAACAATCGCATCACTACATTAATATTCACTACGTAACACGCATTTTACAATTTCATTCTGTATTCGAAATGTAATGTGAATAAATTTATTGTCCCGTAAAACAAAATCATCAACAGTTGATAACATTAATTCGAGGACATTGAATTGATCGTTCGTGACCGCATTCGATGATTACAAATAGGATGAGTGTTTGGATTACAAATGAATGGTGGCTGGTAATAGCGTGCGGTTAACGTGTAAATTGAAAATATTGTTGTTGTTTTTTTGGGCATTTCACACTCAGAATGAAATAATTTAGTTTCTACAAAATATAAAACCGAAGTCAACATCAGTAGGTATAAATGGTAATCCAGAAATGAGACCACATTATATGCGCTATCTCTAATAAAAAAAATATAAAAATCTCAACATTAAAGTAGTGGAAAAGGCCATTTTACCGCGATAAAGCTCCTCCAGACAACCTTTGGGCAGATTATACAATACTTAGTACGAGTATATCCTAACTGCCTAATTTCGAAAATCACTAAGCACTTAAGTTTTACTATGGACGAAATATTCTAGAAGACTAGCAGGGTCACAGTTAACTTTCGTACACTGGGTTTTACATAATTGCTTGGTAGATTCCGCTTGGTTAATTGTTTATCATGAACTCACTCTTCCTTTTAATCTCTTACAGAATACAGCCTTACAGAATACAGCTCATCTATGCGACAGGATAGTCTAGATGACGCTATGCGGTCATTTGTTCTTTAACGCAAAATATTTACTAAGGTGAATAAACGTGTTTTAACAAAATTCAATTTCATTTTATTATAAGATATCAGCACAAACACAAAGTGAATAATTTTATTATTAATTTTTTACATCTTCCTTAACGACAATTTTCACATAATCGCCTATCATTTTATTACCTTTACAGCGTAGTTTTGGAAATTTGAAAATTCACATTCCCAGAACTAAGTTCATTGAACTGCGTCGTTATAAAACTGGGAGTTAAAAGGAAATAAGGACTGCGGCGACAAAGCGCGGTAAAGGGTTTTATGTGGTGTGATAATTACACGGGCAAGATGAAAGGAGAAATAAAAGGTTGAACCTTTATTATATCGTAAGACGCATTATTTTGAAACGGCATCATTGTAAGTGATCAACTGAGTAGTTTTGAAAGTGGTCGATTCTACAGTTTTCCTTTGTGTTAAGTCGTCGCACGCGATGGTTTACGTTAAATAGAAGTCTTTAATAATATAAGCAAACTTCGGAAAACATAAGAGTTTTATTTTTAAACCAGTGTCTACCAAAACAGAACAACATGCAGCGTCTGGCTGCAACTTGGCAATAGTAGGATGTTTTAACAAGTCTGTACTTGATACCTGACTTTTGTACCTTTGTAGCGTTCTTTATTATGGCATAAGCCTTACTTGGTGTGCATTACCGACCTATTTACCGAATATATTGTACATTGAAGACTTATTTACCTAATGATACTATTTATTTCTCTAAAGTGCCCTTGCTTGCTTGTCCATTATTACGTTGAACAGCAGCACCCACCACGACCAAAGAAGGTTGGATTGAGGAACCCATCATTTTTTCTGCTAAGTTGCCATGTAAATTTACTGTGTGTATAAAACAAGGGGATATACGTCCACGTTACGTGCTGAGGGCACACTACAGTTCAAGCGAGCTTAGTCAGCCCCATTTACCTAGATATAGTACTGGCAGGCTTTTAGCAAAATCTGTGCACTGTTTGTGCTTTATTTGAATTGTATTGTTGCATGTTAACTACGGTCAGAGCCGTTGAGTAATTAATTTTGTTTATGTGACGTAGATGTACAATGTATATAGTCCATATACTAATATCTAAACTGGTACTTAGGTACTCTCACATAATTACAATATGCTATAGTGGACATTATTACCAAGTGGCAGAGATAAGAATAAAAAATAACAGAAATTCTTTGACGTCATTGAAGAAGTGACCTTTCGTTCAAGGTCAGGGAAACATGTATCTACTCATTTAAATAATATTTAACAACATATAAAATATTAAGTAATTATAAGTATACGAGACATAAGTTTTGTACTCGAAAAAAGGACTTAATAAATTATAGATACGACAAGAAAAATTTTGGCAATCGCAAAAGAGCCTTCTGATCAAAAATTCAAGGTAAATTAGCAAACAAAAACTATCAACAACACCAATTCCTGCTTCTATCCAATTGGATTAAACACGACTGCTGATAAAACTCGAAGAAGGTTTGGCTCCAACCAAAAGTTCTCGGTGTTTACCCGTGAGTATAAACTATGAATGTATAAACTATGAATGAACCGCTTTGTCAGGGAGTACAATAGACTTAGGTTAATTAACGTTTACGTATGTATTTGTCTCGTCTGCACTGGTTCTGAAATAGAAAGGCTTCCAAGAAAGAGGAAACTCAGGGTAGAAGATTTGTTTGAAAATTAGTTAAAATTAATACGGCGATATTTATAATTATGATAATAATAATAACGATACACACGCATAGCCCCACCCAAGAATTCCCTGTGTCGTGCGTGCCATGAACAACACATAAGACAAGGATACACACCCAAACCGAGAACGGAAATTTAAACTCATAATTGAAATTTCCACCTGGCTGGGAATCGAACCGAAGACCCTCGGGGCAGCGATCCGGCATGTTAATCACTGCTTCATTATGATCGTTGAACTAATAAACTAATCAAACCGAGAGTGTCAGTGTTTCGTACGGTGAATGTCTTGACGAGTACCTATGGCTACAACCCATTAAATAAATAAATAAATAACGATACACACTCAAAGCCCCACACTAGGATTCCCTGTGTCGTGGGTGCCTTAGACAACACACAAGACAAGGACACACAGCCAGACCGAGAAATTCAAATTCATCATTCAAATCGTCGCCTCGCTGGGAATCGAACCCAGGACCCTCGGAACAGCGATCCGGCGTGTTAACCATTGCACCATTGTAGGGTTAGAAACAGTAATGACAGCGAACCTACAGAAACGCTTCGCGAAATTTGCCACAGTGACCAGTATAATAAAATGGAATCAAAATGGATTCGAAATAACGACCATTAAGATTAAGAATACATCAAAAACTGACCTTCAGTTCTCACTCATATTTAATTCGGACAAGACGACAAGCACCAGCTTTCGAATATAAAAAGTATTATCGAAATCTGTCCACCCAGTAAGAAGCTATGAGGTTAATACACATACAATTTCTTAAAAAACAAAATTATAAAGAGGTAGTAATAATAAATAAGTATCTATTTATTAACTGTGGTATTTATTAATTGTATAACAGTCTGTCATGAATAATAACTCAATAAAAAATTGAAAGTACTTTTTCTTTAAAATAAATGTTATAAGTATTATTATTTGTCCATATCCGTCGTGTTTACTGTCGTATATTTATGCACATAAATAGAGACAAAACACGACTTCATTATATTGAACCACGATACCAATAATAGGTAGGTATGATAACAATAGATAGGTATATCTATATTAAGATTATTTGTGAATTTTGTGATTTTTTTACTGGTGTACAATGGAGTGTTATTGTATTGTATTCAACGAACAATGAAAAAAGCCTGAGATATTTGAAAGGCATTCAAATGTCATGCTAATAAAAATAAGTCTTAATATTGTATGTCAATCTAAGGGATTCATTAAGCTACGACTTTACTGGTGTTAATTTTAATGGTCCAAGAGTAAAGTACCTACTTACATATAAGAATATTGATAAGTTTGTTTAAAGTTATACTCGATAACTTGTTTCATTTTCAGCGTCAATTTGTCGGCCGTCTACGCTAAGTGATTTAAGTGACTTAGATACTTTCTTAGCGTGGTCTCATTTATGAGTCATTTAGTGTGGCATAATCTGTCTATCATTATAATCAGTATCAGTAAAATTCCGCTGTGCCATAATTTATTCCTGTTTTAATGTAAAAGGCGACCGAAATAAAGTTAACGTCGGCTCTGGACATCAGATATTAAATCGTGATTCGCTGCTAGTGAAAAAACTTGGAAGTAAATAGCATATTTACTTCTGGCTCTCAGTCTTCTAGCCGAAACACAAAAAGTCACTTAAATGTACCTGTAGCCTTGACGACCCTGTAGCCTAGTTGGTAGCGACCCTGCTTGCGACGCGAGAGGTCCCGGGTTCGATTCCCGGCCGGGGCAGATATTTATGTGACAGATAAATATTTGTACTCGGGTCATGGGTGTAATTGTAATGTTATATATGTGTAGTTCATGCCACCCGCGACACAGGTGCGTGCACCCCTACTGCGGGGGTACGAGTGTGTTATCGTTTATTTATTTATTTATGTATAAATATGTAGTTATTTATTAACAAAGTTATGTAGTTGATTCATACACGTTAAGTTATTGGAACAACACTTTAATCCATTAGTTATTCAAACGCCATTAAGTTGTCAACGGAGTGTCATCGGAAAATTTATCTATTTTCACGTCCCGTCGCTCCATTTTCCTCTTCAAAAGTCTACCCTTAGGGCGATTACGGATTGAGCGTGTTTTCCGCGAGTTGAAGCCTGTTATAATATGCCACTAGAAAGGTGTCTTTATGACGCTCGCATCTTCAACGAGCACAAGCAAGAGCATGGGTGTATCCAGCCCATATCCAGGGATTTTAAAGAAAATATTGATAGAACCTTGATTTGGCTCAGTAGAAAGCAATTGAATTTATTTTAATTTATGAATCCAGCGTAATAAATGGTTCGTTAAAAATACGCTCAGTGTGTAAACACAGCATATTTCAATTGACAAGTTGACAGAAAATCATTTGCGTGGATATATTTTTTCACGTAATATTTTTAGGAAGTCAGTAGAAAGTTCTTTCAAGAATTATAATAATAAGGAAAAAATATACTTTACATTTAATAATTTATCTTCAAAATTGAACAATTCATGTAATGTCTTGTTTGAGGCAGATAATATACATTGATGATGTTGAAGCATTTGTTATAATATAACATCCCTCATGGCGCAACGGTTACCATGTCGAACTGCCCTTAGAAGAGAGGATCCTTTGAAGTTTGAACATAGGATGGTTGAAATCCCAGAAAAGGGGAAATTTAAATTATGACTTTTAATTTCAGTACGGGTATGTGTATGTATTTGCATATTTTCCGTAGCACTCACCAAACATCATTCGAGCATTTAAATCTGACGTTCAAAATAAGTAAATAACTCAATTTAAAAACAAAAAACTTAAGTAGGAATATTTTTATTCTTATTATGATAAAATAAACACACACCAGACATACACACACAAATTCACACAATGTTACTGAACTGTAGCGCGATGACAGTGTTAGAAGTGATGAACATAATAACAGACGGGATGAGGCTCATGTCCACATCTATGGAGCCGAAGGTCTGCGTCCGGATGGACCGAGTGGACACCAGGCGGAGGAAGTCTTTCGTCAATTTATATTCTGCATCGTCTAAAACATAATAAATGTTACAATTACTTAATGCTTTAGAATATACGCTTACGCTTATATACACAAGAGGGAAACTTAAATTTATTAATTATACGAGCTGTGGTCCTGCGATTTATTTCGCACGTTTGAGTTTTCCTTGAGAAAATCCCGCGCGTCTAACGAGATTAAAAGTAGCGATTCCTTGCTGCGTAAATTTGTCTATCTCCCAATGAAAGTCCCATTGAAATTGGTTCAGCTGGTCCTGAGATTAACCCGGTCAAACAGAAAGACACATACTTACACAATTTTAAAAATCGTTTGTTACTAGAACATAGTGTCATGTAAATAACAATTTAAATCACAGCAACACAACAAATTAAAATCACAGACAGACCATTAAATTTTATTCATGTATATTATGTATAGAAGATTATTCAAAGAACATTCTCTAGTTTAGGTATGTCAACATTCTCTGCCTCTACGCACTACTAAATAATTTCTGTTTCTATATAGAACATAGGTAAAGTTACCTGTCTATTAAATAACTCCCTCTGCTAACCGCTTAAACCTCACAGGGTTCGATTTCTCATTAGGATAGGCGTTTATTTGCCAGATAAACAGTCGTTTACTTAGGTTACTTACTTATTTACTTAGGTGCTCGTAAGTCTTATTTGAGTATGCTAGGGCCACCTGCCACCTGAGATCTGTATGTATAATGTCAGTACCCCTTTCGGTGTCGCTTCGCTTCAGGAAGCGAATGGTGTTCAGTACAGGTCGTATCTTTTTATTTGTAACGGGTAAAAATAAAAACAAACACTAAAATATTACTTAAAGTTTACTATAATACACCTACCTGATACTGCTAAGCCGGTTAATTATGACAAATAAAATGGATCAAACTTTGCTTTTTACCAACTTCAAAAAAGGCGGAGGTTATAAATTCGACTGTCCTTTTTTAGGCATGTTACCTTATAAATTTGTAATGGGTAAACCGATTTTTTATAAAAAAATAATCCGAAAGGTCATACTTGTATCGGGTCCCGTACAAATTTTAGCAACATCTGGCACATATTTTATGAGTTATCTGTACTTGACAAACATGAAGTCAGTCAGTCACTCAAATAGTCAATAATTAGCCACTATAATGTCACCGTCATTTTTTTTACGCATAGCAAGTGAAAACGAAAGAAACCCTTACTGTCTACATAGCTGATAAGAAGTTTCCCCAGTTGCTGTCGTAGGTCTCTCGCATTATTTAGCTTCTTCTGCGCAGCTTGTGATAATATGAGTACAAGCAGGAAGAATATCATAAGTCTATATACGCTGGCCAACACTTCGGTTATTTGATGGAAGCCCTGCGAAAATTCATGAACTCCTATTAAACTGAATGTTGGTTATTCTACTGACATTTGTACCTACTCTCAGCCTGTGTTATTGACAGAACATTTCTACTTTCTCTTTTACCTCCCACCAAAAGACATTTTTTACGAACACAATAATAAAGTACCTCTTGTTTCTTCAAAAGATTTAATTATACTTACTTTGATGCTGAGGAACGCCGTTGTATACAGGAACAAAATGCAGTAAGAAGTTGCCCATCCAAGCATAAGAGCTAACTAGAACGTAAGATACAAAATACTTGCTTTGAAATTATTAGGTTGTTCGGAAAGTCATTTCGTTTTTTTAATATGAAATTGAAAGCCATCTTTCGCATGAATAAAAATATTTCAGTAAATTCTACAGTGGTCATTCTGGTTCAGCATTATTTGCCATCTTTCTGGTAGAATGCAATGTCATCTTTCTGGTGCCATCTGTCTGGGTTTTACAGACAAAAAACTGATACAGATTTTTGAAGTGATCAAGTAAAGATTTAACCGTCCAAAAAATTTTGCAGCGAATGGAACAAATGATAATCCGAAGGCACCAGTTCTGGAGAATATGTTGGAAGTGGCATTACATCTACATCAGTTCATCCGAAATAAAAATTGTGACTTACTTAAACAACATTTAAATTTTTCCATACTAAAATATATATAGTGACGAAAACGCTGCTTATTGCTCGGCGTACTTAAAAGGAAACCAACCAAAAACTACTGCATAGATTAAATTGAGCTTTTTCACACATAAACCTTGCTTTATTGGGTCTCAAAACATATAAAGGCTACGCGGCTTAAGAGTGAAGTTTGGTTCAAGAATCACAATTAACTTTGTCCGGAAAAATGAAATTACTTTCCGAATAACCTAATTTATTAGTTATTCACCAGTTTGAAGTTGTTAGTGGAAAATTCTCCAAACTTCTTCAACAACGAGAAGAGATTTCTGCTTAGTCGCTAATTCATAATCTCATACCAAATCTCCCTCTCAATCACCTCTCATCAAGTCTTCCTCTCTCTTCGAGGATAAAAATAGTTATTTAGCATAAATTCATGGAACATTTTGTATTCTACTCAAATGATAGACAATTTATCAACTTCAGCTATAAAGGCGTGTAGTAAATTACATAAAAAACTTACTTGTAGACCATAAATTTGGTTGAATAATTTGCAGCACTCTGCGATATTTGAGAATACATAAGACAATTCTTCAAAATTTTGTATTTCTTCTGTTGTTTGCCTGAAATTTTCATTGCTAATGTGCCTTCGTTCGCCTACAAATTTTGGAGATGCGTTCTTCTTACTCACAATGCGTGTAATACATGCCAGTTGTTGTGACATTATGTACAAAATGGCATACAGCGAAACGTATTCAAATATATTACGCCAATCGCATATCCTCGAGTTTGTGGTGAAGATAATATTAAGAATTATGTAGTTGATCTCCGTATTTCTGACATAATATTGATACAAAGCACTAACGATAGTAATCGGAATGTGAATAACAAAAACGATTTTTATGTTCCTGTCCTTTTTTCTGATGATAGAGTTGTATTCCACGTCGTCGGAAAAATACGAATTAATATTTTCAATCAACGAAAGGAGTTTGTTGAATTTTTTCGAATAGCAACTGGCGAACAACACAGGAAATAAAGAATTGATAAAATTCGAATAATAACAAACTAAGTCATTACTAGTAGAGATCGGTACAAGATAAACGTAATGGATGACTAGGCTTGATATGTTGAGAGCGATTTCAATCAGTATTCGAGAGCATATTATGTAACGACGCTTAGTTTTCAAAAAGTCTAGACTACGGTAAATGGAAAATAAGTTTTCAAGGAGCAAAGTGAACCTTACTGGCTTGATGCTTGTTGGTACGAACATGATGTTGAAAAATTCCTTCATGGCTCATTTTATCAAATTATTTTGTTCGTTAATTCACTTAGCGCATTAATAGTATGGTTCTCGGTAATGTTTCCTTAACAACGAACGCACCAACACTAAGTTCCTCATAGAATGTGACCTTATAATATGTTTATGGTATGGTTTTAAACCTAATGAAATGGAAAACTGCATTATTTACACATACAATTTACACATGAAAAACAAACTCATTTAATAAGTGCAATAATGTAATTAACTTACTATACTACTATAGGCCTGATCAATTTGTCGTTAAAGTTTAATATCATTTCAAACGAAATGGTCAATGATTTTGATGGATGAATCGAAATTTGAAATTTAAATTTTGAATCCTTATAGTGAGGCCGCGTTGTGAATGCTTTCCTGACACATGTCAATTCGTCATGACTAGTGATGTACAATAAATAACATTAAGCGTTATAACAATAACAACATGCATTCATTATGCATAATATTTATTAAATTTATATGTTGTTATTTTTTATACGCATTATTATATTTCAATATATTCAATAAATATTCGTTATGTAAATAAAATTTTTATGAATCAATTAATTGAATTGAATCATAATTTCTGAATGTAATCAAGAGAAAAAAATTAAAATGTTTTATTTCTTTATTTTATTTTCATTTGATTCATCTGAGTGATATTATAACACAAATTTTCCTAAGCTATGTTTGGGCGTACCTTTATTATAATAATATTATTAATTTTATTGAATACTTAGTACATTATATAATATACTATAAAATTATAACGTTTTACTTTATATTTATTATTATATTATCGACCGATTTATTATATTACCGACATTGTATTAAGATTACAAAAATATTCGATTACAATTGCCTTGTTATTATGTCACATCACTACAAAAACAAAAAAGTTGATATAACATGGATATAACCTTGAAAGAGCGCCATTTGACGTGGTTTTACTTTTAAAAGGTATTGTTTTTATATTTGTTATTTAAGTAATTGTAATAATTTTAGCCCAAGATTAATACATTTATTGTAAGTAGGCATAATTATTCGATTTAATGTTTGATTTTAATGTTATCACTCGTTAATAAGGCAATTAAAAGATATGAAAAAATTGTCAATTAATTGTACGCCAGTTCAAAGTTACATCGCCCAGTCGATCACGATCCTTCAGAAACGCATTCTTAGCGCGGCCTCACTATAGGTACCTTTTAATTTAAGTATCCGTCTGTCGCTGACCTAACCTAATCCTTACGTCAATTATTAATTGTTATTTATCGATTTTATAAGTAGGTATCAATTATTAGTAATTATCAATTAGATATTATTAATATTATTAAAGGCAAAATGTTCATTAACTTCATTTAATATCTACAAGTATAGGTATATATCGTTTAGGAAAGATGTATGAAGGTGTTGGTTATAGGTATTTGATATGATATTAATAAAAATACATCGTTACAATTTATCAATGTATTCAGCAATCAGTGACAACTATACAACATTATTAAACTGTAGTGCGATAACCGTGTAGGAGGTAATGAACATGATAAAAGAGGGGACAAAAGACATATCAATCTCAATGGAACCGAAAGTCCTCGTCTGGAGAGCGCGGAGCGACACCAAACGGAGAAACCCTTTGATTGTCTTGTAGTAGGCGTCGACTGAAACTAATCATTACCATTAGAAACATGCTCAGGTGTTAAAGGAAGTTAGAACATTGAAATTATTAGGCTCACAGTTTCACAGACAGGGGTTTTTGCGTTACGTATACGCTTAATTTTCCAAAAGTCGTGCCTTTGTTTAAATTATTTAACTTTGAGGTTGTAAAAATAAAATCTAGTCTTTATGTGATTTGACTAAGTAAGAACTACCTTGTCTTAATAAAAAACAATTTTAGTGTTTGCTTACATACCCATTTGGTATACTTAGTTTGTAATTAAATACATACATACTTATGTCACAGTCAACCAGAAGTTTCCCGAGTTGGTACCGTAGATTGTTGACATTGTTAAGTATTTGCTGGGCGCCCCAGGATACTAGTACTATGGGTAGGAAGAATGTGAGAAGCTTCAGTACGCTGCCGGAGAGACCGAGCAGGTCGTTGAAACCCTACAAGTAATGTAGTGCACTGATAAAAACTTACGTTCAATTTAAAATATCCCATCATACCATAACGAACCTTTTATAACTGATTGATGAATGTACATGGAAGACTTACGTAAAAACTATTACAGTGGATTTTATTAACGAGCCCAGGAAATATTTTTTAGATTCTTTATCTGATTGTTGGTATGCAAGTTTGTCTGTGATCTTGTTCGGGCTTTATTATTATTATTATTATATATTCTTTATTGTACACCACATAACAAAACATTACAAATGAACACAGTATAAGAATGTACAAAAGGCGGTCTTATCGCTCAGGTAGCGATCTCTTCCAGACAACCTTTTGGTATTAGACAGACAGACAGGGCTTTTCTAAGAAACGGTCAATTAATACCAACCTATCGCTTCACTTTTAATTAAAGAAGATATGTCAGGTTAAATAATAACGTCTAACAATATCTGAATGTAGCGATTAGTTTTGCTGTCGGAAATCGTCACTACCATTAAAATTACCTAAATATCAAAATCAATGATAATGTTGGTTCCTAATGTAAACAATTTGATCTAATTAGAATAAGACTCTTACTAACAACTACTAACAAGACTAACTATCACTAATAGTCCCTGCCCCAGTCCTCATAAATACTAATGAATAACCAAGTAATGTTCTCATATCGTTTGCTTACTGATATTTTATTTTCAATTTGCGCAAATGTTATATATTAAAATAAAATCAATAAAATGTAAATACTTACTTTAACACTAATGAAAGTCATATTATACAGAAACAAAATGCAGTACACAGTCGCTATAGCCAGCATTAATCCCAACTAAAATTAAAAAATATCATTGATTAATTCAAATTTAAAATTTAAAACAGACACTTGAATACAATTTTAATTTATTTTACAAAATTGCTATATTGAAAGACCGAAACTTAGTAATGTGTTAAAACTATAACGGACATAAATACGAGTAGAAAATCACGTAAATGAGACCACTTTTACTAAATGTTATAATCAATGTATGTCGGTTTGTACGTGACAGTTTTACTCTTTGGAAATTACCACAATACAAAATTAAATCAAATTTGTTTTCTTATGTGCAATTCCCAATATTTAAACTTTATTCATACTAGAGTACAAAATGGTTTTGTTCTTCAAAATTAGAATGGTATGAGAGTAATGTATGCTTTTACACTGTATATGAATATTATGCATGAACTTCAATCGTTAGATTGTTAGAAAATTTTATGTAAACTAAATGAAAAGAATATACCTATAATATGAAGTTTTCTTCTTTTTACTTACTTCTCGTCCAAAAATTGTATTTATTATTTGAGAGCTCTTTTTAATATTAGAGAAAACAGTAAGTAACTCCTCAAACTCCGACAATTCTAATCGTGATTCTTTGTTTTCCGTATTATTTCCTACTGTCACATTTTTCCGACTTATGGCTCGTGTAATACATTCAACTTGCGATGATATTACGAACATAAAAGTATAAATAACTAAATGCTCACAGACACATCGATAGTTATATAACCTCACAATCAAAATAAACAAAACATTTACATGCACTTCCATATTTCTAAAATTTGCCATATACATTAAGATATAAGATATTAATACGAACACAGTGGAAACACAGAAGACAAATTTGATGATCGAATCTCGTTTTAACATATTCTTATGATATTCTTTGTCCTTGACAAAAAACTGATGATTGTCTTCGATAAACGTAACAAGTTTCCTGAATCTTTTGGAATAAATGATAGCGAGGGCCGTTACGATGATAGAGCTCGTCCCAGTCATGTAGATAATTACTTTAGTTTTTGTTGTATATGGAGCTATCAAAGTCATAATCATACAAGTGATTATTATACCAATTTCAAGAACTATACGCAGGTATATGATGTTACGGCTTCTCTTGTTATAAATCAAAATATTTCTGTAGACGCCAAGAACATTTTCCAGAAGTAAAACGAATTTGATCGGCTCAATACTACACGGTATGACTATGGTGTTCCATATACCTTCGAGTTTCTCTTTAATACCCATGTTTACGCGTTGAGTACTTTATTTGATATGAAATGGTTGGTTATTTCATAACAATATTAACAATCGAAGTGAAAGCACTCTAAAATATATATGCTTATAATTTTATGAATGTCTACCAGTAGCTACTTACTTTGAATTACAAATGTAACAAATCATATTTAAGGTGTTTGCTCGACTTATGACTAGTCACTCGTCGATATTGTTCTACAACGCACCCGATAATTAATCGAATTTAATCGGCTTTTTCAATTTGGCATTAATGTAAAATATAATGTCATCACGAACTTGTCTTGATAGTCTTTTAAGAGCTTAAATAATTATTTATGCATGAAATCTTCTAACGAAAATGTATGTCTAAAGGACATAAAACATCACAATTCGCGTAATTGTGACGTTTTTTTAATCATCTTATCAATTGTACTTATCACTGATTAATTTATTAACGCTACTTATAGTAATAATGCCAATATACTCGTAAAACAATATCCGAGGGTCGCGAGACCTTAATAATTTTTGAAGATTTATTTCTTATGAAGTCACGTAATGTTAGTATAAATATTATGTTACTGTAAGAGCCCGAACCACGGTGGATCCTAGTATTTATCTAATGGTCAATCCTAACATTCACCAACAAGAGTTGGTAAATGTCCGAAATAACAATAAAGTGTCCATTTTTCCTGGCTTTTATCAGCATTCATTTGGTGAATCTTAGAATTTACATGCAGGCATGGTAAATGTTGGTTTTAAAAATAGAAACCGGCCAAGTGCGAGTCGGACTCGCGCACGAAGGGTTCCGTACCATTATGTATAAAACGCCAAAAAAATCTGGTCTGTTGTATGAAAGCCTCACTTAAATATTCAATTGTTTTATAGTAGCCACATATTACCCACAACGCCATTTCTTAGACCAAAAGGTAACTAAACTATCGCTGAGGCGTCGAAAGTATGGGCGCCCACTTAAATATTTATTTTATTCTGTTTCTTAGTTTTTGTTGTTGTAGCGGCAACAGAAATACATCATCTGTGAAAATTTCAACTGTGTAACTATTACGGTTCATGAGATACAGCCTTGTGACAGACGGACGGACGGACGGACGGACGGACGGACAGCGAGGTCTCAGTAATAGTACCCTTTGGGTACGGAACCCTAAAAACAATGAAATGAAATGAAAATTTTTTGCAAATCAGACAAATTCTTACCATTTTAAATTTGGGGTTTCTATTTGTTACGTAAGTAATTTAAATTAATTTTAAAGGACCAGCTCTTGCTATTGTTAATAAAATGCTGCTTGTTGTTTGTATTCAAAAATTCAAAACTTTTTTGTCTTCTATTGCGGTAAGGTAATAAGGACCGCAAGTAATATTTTACTCATATATCTTCCACGTATGATCGATTGATCGATCATGAGAAGGGCCTTAGAGTTAGACTTCACGTAATCTATGTATACCACATTACGTGATTAAATGCATTTATTTCTTCAAAAATAAGTAAGGTCTGGCGGCCCAGGGATCTTGTTCTAAGCAACAGAGAGGCAAATTGTTCATTATCTTTATTTAATATTATACGGATTCATATAGGAAATTAATTTAGGAAAGTTGTAGGTTTGGTTAGAGGTATTTATTAGTAGATATAAAAAAAACACATCGTTACATTTATCAATGTATTAACGAATTCAGCAAACAGTGACAACTATACAACATTATTAAATTGTAGTGCGATAACTGTATAGGAGGTTATGAACATGATAAAAGATAGGACAAAAGACATATCGATCTCAATGGAACCGAAAGTCCTCGTCTGCAGAGCGCGGGGCGACACCAAACGGAGAAACCCTTTGATTGTCTTGTAGTAGGCGTCGTCTGAAACTAAGTATCATCATTAGCAAACGTTTCTGCCCCACTACTGGTTTCGGGGTTTGCGGCGCACTTAATTCAAAAAGTGCACGGCAAAGATAATTGCGGCGCGCTTATTTAAATAAAGAGGACGAAAAACTCATTCCGCTCGCTAAAAGTTTCTAGAAAACATCAACTTTGGGCGCACTTAAAGGCGAACCAAGTCGTCTTTTTCGAGTATGTGGAATGAAAAACTTATTACTGCCCGGTAAAAGTTTCTTATAGAAAACATCAACTTTGGGCGCACTTACCTAAAGGCGAACCAAGTCGTCCTTTTCGAATAGGTGGGATGAAAATACAATTTTAGTTTGCTTAATATTTGGTATACTTACTTTGTAATTTAATATCTACTTACTTGTGTCACAATCAACCAGAAGTCTCCCGAGTTGGTATCGTAGATTGTTGACACTGTTGAGTATTTGCTGGGCGCCCCAGGACACCAGTAGCAGCGGTAGGAAGAATGTGAGCAGCTTCAGCACGCTGCCGGACAGACCGAGCAGGTCGTGGAAACCCTACAAGTAAGTATGTATTGTATACTGATATAAATTTACGCTCTATAAATTTATAACTCATCAATTCCCGTACATGGAAGATATACCTACGTGAAAAACTATGGTATTATAAGGGGGCTTTATTAATGCAACATAGTCCGGGATAAAGTGATCCGTGGAGAGAGTCACGACCCTCAGCAATGAGGATATCGAAGCAAGGAGAGATTAACGCAACATAGTACAAAAAATATTTTTAGATTTTTCATCGGTTTGTAACGGATTTCAAATATACAATATATATAGAAGAGTGAATAGGCTTCTATAAGTTAGTGCGTACAACATCTTGGACTTCATCGCCACTTACCATCAGGTGGGATCGTTGTCAATCATTGACTTATTTTAAATAAAAAAAAAATACTTAGTGTTTGTTTAATTTCAATCCATACTAATATCATAAACGCGAAAGTCCGTCTGTCTGTCAGTAGCGATGCTTTCACGTCTAAACCACCTGCCCGATTTGGTGATAAGTGTTATGTGAATGAAAATAGTTGAAGATCACCTGAGGGGCTGAAATAGGGGACGAAACTGAAAAAAAAACGAATTCCATGCGGGCAAAGAGCTACCTATGTACCTATGGGTTAGTTTGGCTAGTTATAGAAAATACAATCAGTAAAATAAAATGTCAATCGCGAATCGAAGCACTTATAGCCCGGCGTCTTGCGTCGACAGGTAGGTGGAGTGCCTTCTCCACCACGCTGCTTCAGCGTTCTCTAGCGTAGGCCTCCTCAATAGGCGGGTCCACACAGAGCAAGCAGCCTCGCGCGGCAAATGCCTTGCGAGGCTGCTCGGTGTAGACGTGCCTCGGCCGAGCAAAGCGCGTGAGCAGCCGCGGGCGGGCCACCGAGCGGCCGAGCCATACGAGTGTCGGTTTTTGGTTTTGCTAAAAGGCGCCTCGGTCCTTAATCGGTATAGTTATGAAAGATCAGTGTTTGAAATTAATATCTCTCTATGGTGTAAACTCCTGGCTTTGGAATGCAAGTGATCCTAATTATATGAATAGAAGACGCCTAGTTAAATATATTATGTCTGGATCGTCTTTGTTTAAGTTTTTGTTGTCTTCTCTTTTTTATAATCTAATTTGTAAGGATAAAAGCAACAGCTGCCACAGTAATACGTACGTGTGGGGCCATGATTACTTAACTCTCAACTGTACGAACGAACAAATGCCTCGCGATGATACCGAGGCTGCCGCGCTCATTAATGATGTTTTAGTAATGGCCTATTAATAGGTTGTAGCCAAAAAATAACAATACTTACTTTTACACTAATAAACGCCAGATTATACAGGAAGAGAATGCAGTAAATAGTCGCTGTAGCTAGTATTAATACCAACTGAAATAAAAAAATATTATTGATTAATTTAAACTTACAAACAGGATATCACGTAAATGAAACTTTTATTAAATATTATATTTAATACAGGTATGGGGCATTTTTACACTTCGGATACTAACAAGATACAAAATAATTTAAAATTTGCTTTTAAAATGTTGGGATCGTTGGCAAAATTAAAATGTGAAATCATAGTTGGACATTACTATCTACCTTTTATATTTTAACCACAGAAGAGATAAATTTTAACTTTGTACAGCATTTGGCTAAGAAGGTGCTACACATCGACATGAGAACGGCAATTATACATTAAATAATTATTCAAAGAAAAAAGATTTTGGAGATAAAAGCCATCTAGACACACGGTAGCGTGCCAAGCCAAGTTCTATTCTAGTTTTTTTATATATTTGTGTGCACTTTTAACATAAATACTTTATTCATACGGAGTATAAAAAGTCTTTGTTCTTCATAATTGATATGCACCTAAGTTTTTTTACAATGTATGTGAATATTACCCGTAAACTTTATGTTTAGGTATTAAAAAAATACAAACGTAAACTTAATGAAAAAAAATATGAATTTTCCTTTTCTACTTACTTGTCGGCCGAATATTTTATTCAATTGTTGAGAGCTCTTTTTAATATTCGAAAATACAGTAAGCAACTTCTCGAATTCCGACAGTTCTAATCGCGATTCTTTGTTTTCCGTATTATTTCCTACTGACACATTTTTCCGACTTATGGCTCGTGTAATACATTCAACTTGCGATGATATTACGAACATAAAAGTATAAATAACTAAATGCTCACAAATAAATCTATAATCGTATAACCTCGCAGTCGCAATGAATAAAAAAAATACTTTAGCAGTCCCATAAGTTCTAACATACACAAAGGTATAAGATATTAATACAAAAGCATTGGAAAAACAGAAGACATATTTTATGATCGAATCTCGTTTCAACATTTTCTTATGATATTCTTTGTCATTTTCGAAAAACTGATGATTGTCTTTGATAAACGTAAGAAGTTTACTGAATCTTTTGGAATAAATTATGGCGAGGGCCGTTACGATGATAGAAGTCGTCGCTGTCATATAGAAAACTGTTTTACTTTTTGTTGCATATGAAACATCGCTTATCGCATACGTAGCCATAGAAGTAATTACTGATCCGACTTCAATAAATATACGCAGGTATATGAAGTTACGGCTTTTCTTGCTATAATCCCAGATATTTCTGTAGACGCCAAGAACATTTTCCAGAAGTATAACGAATTTGATCGGCTCTATACTAGACGGTATGAAGATGGTGTTCCATATACATTTGAGTTTCTCTTTAATGCCCATGTTTTCGCGGTAAGTGCTTTATTTGATATGAAATATTCTGTCAATCGAAGTGATAGCACTCTAAAATGATGGTGTAATGAATATCCAATTAATTTGAAATACCTACAACTTACATAATAACTTATTGTGTTTAAGGTGTTTGCTCCAATGACGACACGTAAACCTACGATATATCTACGATATAATCCTATAGAGTGCCCGTTAACTGTAATACAAAATACCTAGGCAATATAAGTATATAATTTACCTATTTACTTATCTTTTATTAAAATTTTCATATTTCAAGCTTGAAATTTTTTTATTAATTTTCATAATTAAGATATTTTAGAGCCACATGAAAACAATACGTTGTATACTAGACTAGAATATATTTATTTTAAATCAACAAAACAGTAGATATACATGATTATTTCTAAAGAGTTCCCGCGGCGATTTATTTGATACCCAAAGTGTAAATTAATATCGTTTACCTAAAGCTTTGTTATAAAATCCTTGATAAGAATATATTTTTTAATAAAATTTATTCAGTGAGTGTAAAAAAAGAATCATCAAAATCGGAACACGAAGTTAAAAGTAAGCATGAATTAAATTCACATTATTGAGAATAACTCAAAAACTGGCTGGTAGATGTCGCTGTCGCCCAGTTTACCCAGTATGAAGTTACGAGGTAACACGCATAGACAAAAAAGACGAAAAAGCCCTAAGTGGTATTTTTTGATGTCCATAACTAGCGCAAGTACCTTTATGTTTGGTTTATTTTGATAAGCATACAGCAACGACAAGCCACGGTAATATACTTAGTAGTGTCATCATACCGGCCACAACAATCGAGACATTATTAATTTATTTTAGTAGCGCCTGTACTGCTCATCAACTGTAAACGTATGGTGTAAGTAAAAAATAATATTTCGTGTATATTACGTGGTTACCACCATACAATAATAAATTTAATTTTATGTACCTAATGATTACCTAAGCCCCCAAAAAAAATTTCAATCAAATACCTCCATTACTTTAGCTACAACAATTTTTTTTTCAATATTCAAAATTTCAACACGCTGTATCTATTATTATTGTAATAGCAGAAGATTGTTGCCGCTCTTGTCAAAAGTGAGTGACTGACGTTTAGATAGGGTGTCCTATTTTTTCCTGTATTTTGTGCTACTTACTTTGTTTGAAAAAAACATTTTTGTAAATAAGATGTTAGGCGTTTTTTACTCAATGTAATAATATGTTCCATGCATGAAGCAGGGCTCGTGGTTCCATTTATTGTTGTATGGTGGTATCCACCTTGTATAATGTATATAACTAAATAAAACGTAACGCACTTATAGTCCCGTAGGTATAGCTTCATGTTGGTATTTAAATAATATTAGAGATAGCTAAATCAATGCGTATGTCTATCTGAAATTAGTTTATAATTCCGATACTTTGTTTTTCTAACTTATTATGCAAAGGATAGATAGGAATCAACCCTGAAAGGTAGGTAAAGAACGTATTTTATATTAAAACGCTGTTGAAAAGATTATAAGTTCAATTCCCAAAGTGACGAATTTTTAATGAGTTAAACTTTCTGTTCCCGGTCTTAGTATGTGTTTCATGTTTTGTGATGTCCATAGCACCGATAAAAATATACCGGAATCCTAGTGTGGGGCTATGAGTCTGTAAAAAATATCAAATAAAAAATCTTCTATCTTAAAACTAGTCTAATAAAAACTCCTATGCACGAACGAAGTCGCGGGCAACATCTAGTTATTTATAAAGTGTGAAAATATTGAAAACTCCGGAAGCTCATAACTTAATCCTATCATTGACTCCGCTATGCTGTTTGCACAGCACTGAGCGTCGGCTGTCACAGTAATGGATTGAACTTACATCGGTAGGTATATTTTTATTTCGCCATGCTTATGCTACACCAAACCAATTATGGCCATGTCGTTTTAATGATAGTGTGCACGCGGCCTTTGTCAATCGATTTGTTTTCATTATACACGACTAATGTAATGACTTATGAATATCGTTGCGTATTTTTCAAATAGATTACTTGATGCATGACAGGTAATAATAAATTATTAGAAACCGAATATTGAAAAGGTTTTTAATATAACTAGTTTTACCCAGCGGCTTTCCTGATGAAACACAACCAACGTCAAAATACCTGTAGGAAATTGGGATAGGTACATAAAACGCGCCATTGTGCGAAAAGATCCGATTGCTGACTAACGGTGCCGGCTACCTACGTTCTTTATTTTAAATTAAAATAATAAAATTAACTTACTTGACAGTAACATTTATACAAGAATTGCTCGTTTAAAGACATTAGCTTAACCACATTTTTATATAACAACCATAACAGTATTTTATCATCATTTTAACAAATATACCTACTTTTAAGTGAACTAACTTTAACGAGCAATCAAACTAAGTTTTTAATAAAAAAATGTTTAAATTGGTGCTCAATGTATCGTATTCACTGACTAGAAAACCACACGCGTAGGTACTTGGCAGCCACTACACGGTACTAAAAATGTGTAATTTCAAAAATATTTTTATTCAGATACCGCATACGTGGCGGTTCAATGCATCGCGAAAGCTGAAGAGGATCAGTTATTCCCTCGTGAATACCATTGAAAGATTTTATGTGGTTTTTTTGCTTTACATTGCTTGTTAGTCTCAATAGCTTTTCTATCCTATGCTAACGTACGTATCCCATACCCACACAATCGTAATTATCAACTCCAATTAATAATATTAAGTTTCTCTCTTTAATACAACGTATCAAAGTATTTTTGGGCCTAATATTTAAAAGTAGGTATACCTACTTATGTGGATACCTATAAAATCTTTTCTAATAGATTTATTCTTCCTTTCTTATATACCTATATAATATGAAAATAACACTGAATAAAGATATGATGTTTGTCAATTCAGTTACATAGTGTGCTTGCATTTTAAAGTGTTCTGATACTTATAATGTGGTTTCACTTTATGTCTTCAGACTTACGAAATTTTATGTAATGCTTGAATTTAATAAATTATTAAATACGTATTATACAACAGTAGCATAATCGTTCCCCATGAATGTTGAATTTCAAAGTCGGTAGTCATTCTCTCTTTGCTAATTCTATCCTCCAACCGTCCTGTATACTCTTCACAAAAATAGGTACCTACTACCACTAATAGGTACTCTGTTTGATTTCGATCTGGTATTTGTTACAATTGCATGGCACACAAATTCCAGCGTTCCACCAATTCTCTTAAGGTACATTTAAGATTGACGGCGTTATCTAAAAATGTCCTTAGTAAATTTTTCTGACAAGCTAAATTGAACTGTGAGCACAGGTAATAAGTTTGATTTTGGCGGAGAGTGGCAATTCCATATGCTCGATGACTCAACTATAAATAAGCCAACCTTTATACTAATTGTGCACTCCGCTCAACATAACAAGAACCGCCAAAAGCTTGTTGACAGTCGTTACGCTACAATAAATTGAATTGAAATCGAAATTAACCCAATTATTGGAAAGAGCGACACACTGTGTCGGAGTTTTCCGCTATAAAAGGTAACAAATGACTATTTTTAAAGTCTTTCTTGACATTTTATTGTTGGAATACGACTCGCTACGTCTTTTCCTCCTTCCTCGAAAGCCGTTGGAGTGAAAAATCGCTAATGAGGTCGATTTTTCCAAAGAAAACATACTCGTTCTTTTCGGTTAGCCTGCTGGGATGTCAGCGATGTTTCCCGAATTGTATTTTAAGTTATTTTGGGGTGTTTTTCATTTAGGCAGGTAGCATGTTTAGGTAGCTTTGAATTTTATATTCTTTGGGTTACATGTACACATGGTGATCAACAAAGTAACTGATATTTTTTTTAGGAGAGTTGTTGATACTCTGGTACACTGTACAAACAAAAATACTGGCCGGTAGTCATGTATCAGAGTTTTAAGCCATTAATGATCTAAGCGCTGATAGCCTAGTGGTTAAGAAGTCTACCTTTTATTCGGGGGCTCGGGTTCGAATTTCAAGGCGCACACTTCTGACTTTTCAGGGTTATTTGCTTTTAAAACATTTTAAATCGATATAACGCTGAAGGAAAACATTCCAAGGAAACCAGCATTCCGTAGAGTTCTCTAAACTCAAAGGTGTGTTAAGTGTGCCAATCCGTACATGGTCAGAGTGGTGAACCATAGGCTTAACCTCATCATTCTGAGAAGAGACTTGTACTCAGTAGAGTGGAAGTGATCATAATTATTCGTATCAGATTGAGATCAAATGCACCTAATTATACCATGACTTAAAAAGGGGCATAGGACACCTTATTCTTGATGATACGTTTTCTTAGGACTATTTTAACGTTATTATGTAGTTGTCCATCTCTCAAGAGGGAGAAGACGCGAACACCGGAACAGCGAAAACTAGGATTAAATAGAAATGAAATGTTTTTGCTTCTGTCTGAAAAACCATTTCACAACGCCTCGTTCTCACGCGTTTTGTTGGCTACTAACATACATACTTCTTTGTAATAATGCAACGATTGTATGCTAGGATCTAGTTCAAAAACCTGTATGATAACTTATACTGGGCAAAATCGATGCGAACACGAACTAGGCGTTGCTATGGCAACGATAATGTTTGAGTAAAGTCGAGGTATTTTCTTACCATTTATGCCCTGTGATCATAAACATCGGTAAAGACACTGTAGAAGTTTTTAGTTTCTTAAGTTTTCTAAGAAACACTAAAAATGAAGTTTAAAACCAACTTTCAAGCGAGCTCACATTTCTTTTAAATAGGTGCTCAGTATACCAACTGCCCGGCTATGAACTTAACGATCCTTCTGAATTTTATTTTTATTCAGAAATTATTTAGCGCTGAAAAACTTTCACGCCGATTAAGGGATCTCGATTTGAAATACTTACTTTAAGCGATTTACCATTTTATACGTATAAGCAGCATTATTAAAAAAGTTAGACAATAGAAAAATGTTCTTTCCTTTTTCTTGATAAGTAATTCCTTCGTGCGGAAAATCGCAAAAGGGTTTTAAAGTGCTGGGGGAAGGGGAATGGGCGGTGTGGATTAATAGTGGGGCTGAGACCAGCTCGTTAACGACAATTTTTCTCAAAGCTCCCCAGGAGAATTGTCACAATTCCGATTGTGACGAATTACGCTGGGAACATCGCGACGCGCTCTTTTTATTGAATGCAATGTGAGAATTTAAACCGGCGCGCGGCGTTCGTAAACATTGCCCGCTTGCGGCTAACCCCCATTTAAACGAACAAAGGACGATATACGGACGACCTATTTTCGTGTAAATTTTCTTTCTTTATCATTGGTTCGTTGTTACGTTATCTGGAGGAATTTACGGTAAACTAAAGGTTTATAAAATATGATACACACTCATAGCCCCACACTAGGATTCCATGTCTATCGTGGACAATAATACACAAACAAGGGCACATACACACTCACACACCGATCGGAAACTAAAAACTTCTTTCTCTCTCGGTGGGAATCGAAACCGAATACTTGGACACTTTAGGTTTCATGAATCTCAATCTTATGAAATTTTACGACATTCAAATAAAAAAGTCATAAAATAGACAGTAATGCAAAATAATCCAACCGAATAAAAAACACTGATTTCGGTAAAATTTTTCCCGTTTAAGTTTTTACATAAGGTCACCTAAAAGTTGTCTTTTTCTGCTGTCACCTATTTTCAGTCGTTATAAATATGTTGGTGTTACTTGATGCTATTAACAAACTAGTAATCCTCTAGTACATTCCTCTAGTACTCTAGTGCCTCTAGTGAAATCAGCGAAGTTTTATTAGATAGGGTAAATTTAACAGCAGCATCTATTTGAGGTAGGTGTCGCTGTCGTCTAGAGAGTAGCAATTTAATCAAAGTCCGCCGGAGTGATTGTATTAAAAAGTAATTTATTTTAGTTGGCGCGGAAGGCATGCGGCTGTTAATTACGAAACTAATTAAAAACGTCGATTCTGTAATTAATCTTCCCTGCTCCCGACCACTGCTAGATTTTTAAATACTGAAGTTAAAATTCACGGTGATTGGTAATTGTAGGACTGAAATAATTAACCTTGATAGGACTTTTAAATCTGGTTATTTAGTACCTACTCGATTGGAGTATAATAGGGCTTTTTGTCGAGTTAATTCTACCGCGTCTTTTCACAGTGCACCTCCATACAAGTAATAATGTTAAATTTCGCCTTTGTTCCCTACGAAGGAAAGGTAAAATAAATGCTTAATGGTATACCAGCATAATTCTAACAACATTGCTGCACACACTGTGAGTTTCAAAATTCCATAAATTAACAACAGCCACAGTACGCTTCTTGAATACCGCTGTAAGTGTCAATATTTGTCTCCTAAACTACCGAAAAAGATCATGAAGAAACTTTCAAGAAATTGTGTTTCAATCCGCATTTGTGTGTATATGATGGACTATGGCCGGTTTCCCTTACATTGAGGAAGGCAACTCGCGCACAGCAGTAGCACTATTATGCGTTGTGATTATGATGATAATTCTAGCTATAAATATTCATGTAAGGTAGTGAGGTTATTAACTACCAGGGTAATACAACTTTCTCAACTTGCTTTAGTTGTAATAAACGCGAGCTTCTATGTCATTATTTTTAATTTACACTACCTGCTTATCCCATTAATCACCTTTTAAATAAAAACTTCATTCATCACGACAAATAATTAGATTACTAAAAACCGGCCAAGTGCGAGTCGGACTCGCGCACGAAGGGTTCCGCACCATTATGTATAAAAACGCCAAAAAAATCTGGTCTGTTGTATGAAAGCCTCACTTAAATATTTAATTGTTTTATTGTAGCCACCCATCTCTTGGACCGAAAGCTAACTAAACTATCGCTGAGGTGTCCAATGTATGGGCGGCCACTTAAATATTTATTTTATTCTGTTTTTTAGTATTTATTTGTTATTGTAGTGGCAACAGAAATACATCATCTGTGAAAATTTTAACTGTGTAACTATTACGGTTCATGAGATACAGCCTGGTGACAGACGGACGGACGGACGGACGGACGGACAGCGAAGTCTCAGTAATAGGGTCCCGTTTTACCCTTTGGGTACGGAACCGTAAAAAGTGTAAACCAAACTTTTTCTAATTTTATTTTATTTGCCGTTGCAGTTTGCAGAATGCAGTTTATTTATTATTGGTAAAGCGAAAGACTAATAAGTAGGTAGAAATTAGCCAATACTTCTTAACAAAGCTTTTATTCAGGTTCACTAAGAACTTTAACCTTACCAGTTATCGAAACTGCAGTATACTCATAGTCAGACTTTTATACTACTTTGCATGGAAATACGCAATTAGTAGTTTATATTGAAAATTTGAAAGCTCTACCGGCCTTCATAAAATGCATTTTTACTCTCATTGCCAATGAAATGCTTTGTTTCCTGAATCTTATTGAGGCTAAGCGTTTCGCTAATTGGGCAAACGATCCTTTGCTCCCAGGTTATATTTAATTTCTGCTTATAACTCGTAAAAACGAAACCAAATTAAACTGAAGTCGCAACTGTACCGACAGTATTGTTTTCTTATTTTGTTATTTATAGCGCAAGGTTTTTAATTCAGAAAGAATTCTGATTGTAAAAGAACCTATCTTAATCTTTTCAGGAACGATACTTTTTATTTCGTCAGTGTGTGTAAAAGTGGAAATAAGTTGCATGCTTGATTTTTTTGTTTACCTTTAAAATATAGACAGTGCCATATTTTAATGTAAATATTGTGTCATTTAATAAGTATTAAAATATTATCCTGTATTTACAATGAGGACAAAACATCACAGTGTCTAAATTACCTACCTACTTTATTTTCGAACACAATTTACAGGGCTCCATGGCTCATCACGTATCTATTGTGTTTTTGAACTGTTTTATTACAGTTTCTAGTATGAAAATTTGTTCTTAAAATCAAATTCCCGCGATAAAATTGCTTTTCTATACTAAAAGCCGACAAATGTTGGCAAATTGACGGATATCGCCTCCTTTCACTTGAAATGTTGCGAAGATCTAATTTGCAGACCCTTCTATTATTCGCAATTTCTCGGAGATATGGTAGGTACAGGTGAAAAATAGGGTACGTAAGTAGATTAGTTATTACTTATTGCTTTATGTAACTTCTAGTTAGCGTCTCTTGCTAGGATTTATTCTGACATAAATTGGATCCGTCAAGAGAAGTGGAAAAGACGAAATAATCTGAATTACCTTTTAGTGACGAGGTTTGTTTTTATTTATTTACCATTTAGGTATTTCCTAGTCAACCACTTGTCTTAACTACTCAAAAATACTATTAAAAAACGCGTTAAAGATTATTACCTCAATTCTAATAACTAATTTGATTGCTCCATCATTTTCAGCTTTCAAGATGTGTTCCAAGTTTATATTCAAATTTGTGCAATGTATTTGTGTGTGTTGTATATATTGTATTATATCGTATTTTCTATGCTATATATTATATTATTGTATATGTATGTACCTATATATGTATGTATATATTTGATATCTTTGATTATTGCACTGTACACCCTACCAACATTTCTTGTTCTTTCCCTTTGTCATCTCCCCAAATGTTATCTGGAAGAAATCGCTATTGAGCGATAAGATCGCCTTTTGTGCACAACTTATAGGAATTATACCATAATCTCTATGTATATAATATGTATATAATAAAAAAATAAAGACGTATTCTCAGTATCTTATCAAATATATATATATATATAATTTCAATATAAATACAGGTTTTTACTTATTAAATTAATTTATGTTTTCCATTGGCTCCTGTCTTCTACTGCAGTAGTTAATCTTACTGCATAATTGCACTAGTACTTCGTGGACATTGAAACAACTTACTCTCTTTCTATACTCACATTAAAATTCAGTGTAGGAGTCACTGATTGGACTTAAACACTGCAGTTAAGTTCGTTCCGTAACATCAGACTTACTCTTGGAAAATGCCACGAATTTAATCTAAAGAAAATTGAGAAAGCTGGATGGAAGCACAAAATTTAGAATTTCCGTTGAAAGGAAGAGAAAGAGAAATTTTGTGAATCGTGCTATAGAAATAAATTTTATTTAAGTTTTGTATGTCTTGTGTCTCACATAATATAATATGTTTGTAATGAATGTAACGAAGACAGCTAAAGTGTGATATTAGGCAATATTAGAATTCGCCGGTGTCCTCTTATGTATACAATTATAAAACTCGATGGG
Organism: Hesperia comma; assembly: GCA_905404135.1. Lineage (NCBI taxonomy): Eukaryota > Metazoa > Arthropoda > Insecta > Lepidoptera > Hesperiidae > Hesperia > Hesperia comma. The sequence continues at coordinate 12,825,171 of FR990023.1, forward strand.
GTTAGTCAGAAATTATCACATTGAATTTATTATAGATTTTTTATTGATTATACTTATATCGGTATAAAATAGGATGAATGAATACTTACCATGGAAATCTAAATAAATTACAATGAAAAGAAATATCGGACCTTCACCAACTTAGGGAAGTGGTTGGTCGTATCGTTTACGAGTGGTAGGTATGCCTTAAAAGGCATACCTACCACTCGTAAACCTACCACTTTGCACACACCTCTAATTGCATATGACTCTAATCACTCTCAAACCTAGGAGTAACACGAACGATTAGTTTTAGTTTTAGGAGCTCTATCTTACACTCCCGGCTGTCTTCCGCTTGTGTTCTAACGTTATTCGTACTTGTGAACATGTGATACTTGTGAATAGAGATTATTAGATTCTTTACTAGTCCAGCTCCAACTTTACTAAAACTTAAACTTACCTTTACTAAAACTGAAACTTAAACTTAGTTTTTACGTATTCCTGCTACAACAGTGAGGAAATAGCTATCGATTTGCTTTCGTCGGTAAAATAATTCTTCTTGAATTCTGACTTATATGTATGTATAGTATAGTGACCTGTAGGTCAAAAAGTTACATCAAATATTACATTCTCGTCTCGCATATATGTAGGTACTTATTCGATTTTGAGCTCAGTAGAGACTGAGCTTTAATTTTATACGAGTATACATGCAAAACGTACAGTAAACGCCTCCCTAAGGACGCAGCACGGAAACTGGTCTACATTATCGCTAGCGCTTCAAATACGTGTATCTACTGGTGTAAATATCCCAAAATTTTTATAAAAACTTTCAAATCCTCGTTACATAATGCACATCGAGCACAGGTCTTATAATGACGTAATCTAGTTCTACTAGGGCAGTGTATACTAAGTACTTAAGGTACCTAAATTAAATTGTTTTAGTCTTGATTTTAGTCGGAGTTATTCAAAATTGAAATCGTAGATTACATCATGCATTTTATTTTGCAAATTACTTTACGAACAAACAACGTCACATTTTAATTGTATTTTACTGTAGGCATACCTCGATCTGCATTTTCAATGTAAGCTGGATTTCATTACGCAAAAGAGAATTGCGGTTCTCAGATAGAATTTCCTTAAGACTGCATTCGCAAGTTAGAATGATTTTAATGGGATTCTTGGTGCATTTTGCATTTCAAAATTCATAGTCATTGTTCATATACCTACGTGTCATTTGTGCACGCACGTTTTTTGTTTTAATTTTACTATAGTTTTAAATTAGTGCTTTTAAAAAGAGCAATCAGCTCATCTTTATAAAAGTATGGGGATAATGGTATTAAGTGCCTACATAATTATTGAACATCGGAAGTGTGAAGGGTTTAAACCCGCGCCCCACAGCTCGGGTGTCCAAATTTTAAACCACTCTACTATCATTACGTCGGCTATGGAAGACATTAGTAGCAGAGATTGATAACTATTTCATCGATGATACTCAAATATATAATCAATAATAAGCACTCATAGCCTTGCGTCATAAGCTTGCGTCGATCTTAACTGATCGACAAAGTAAAGCAACTGGTGGCGCGGTCGGTTGATAGATGGGTGACCGCTAGTGGTTTTTCTCGAGCGCTTCCACTCTTCGGAGTGCTCGTAAAGCCGTCGGTCCCGGTTGTTATCAATAAATAGCAGCCCTTAAGCCATTTCGCAGGCCTTCGGGTGGCATGAATTCTTCCGATAATGGGTTGGCCACTAACCCTTCCAGCGTTCCAGCCATCCGCACTGAAGGAGCGTGGAGAAGTAAGCTATAGGTCTCCTCAATAATGAGGTGAGACCCGCGCTTAGTAGTGGACCACTAATGGGTTTTTAGCCTAGCCTAATATGTTACCAATTAGTACAATAACAAAAATAAAATTCAAACCTTTGCTGAAACACATTTGGCGCTTATAATAATGCCTCGACGCGACGTAGAGATTTTCCGACCGCAGCGAGCCCATCAAATATGAAAGGCTCGCGCGGGCCAAACACCCATCCACTATATGGGAGTACATTTAATAAAAGTACCCGCAGAAATATACATAACTTTTTCATATTTAAACTTTTCAGGATGTCGTTCATTTCAGGAGCTTTTAATATGTAAACAGAACTTGAAATGAAGTTACAGTTTTCATGCTTTTCATAAATGTTTCGTGCGGTTTTAAATGCCGGAATATGTGAAGTAAAGAATATTTTTCAAGAAAAAAGTGCTATCGAGCGTCGTGCATTGCTATTAAGGAGTCAAATCAGGTGAATTTCCTACGATTATTTAAAAAATATAATTCAAATTGTTCATGTATATGTTACCGTTAATTTGCGTAAATCAGATAGAGTGCAGATTATTATTCTGCAGATTATCTGGCTGAGTCAGTTAAAGTGGAAAAAATAATAATTGAGTTCCTACATTAACTAGTTAATCTGCAGACTAACGACCATGCATACGGTAAAGTCTATAAAATAGGTTCTTGTTTGAATAAAAAAAAATAATAACAGGTGTATGTAGGTCGAATTGGTTACTTAACCGAATTAGCCTACCCCTACTCCACGTAGTCTTGTATGCCCTACCCCTAGAGTGTTTTTTAGAACCCGGAGGCGCGGAGGGAGGGCAGCGAGCGTGGGTGTCTGTGCTTTGTTACGCAAGAGCGAAGGGGCTGCACCTTCCGCAGCGCCGGAGACGTCACGGTTCGAAGTTATGCCCTATTTTCCGCGTTTTTACGATTCGGCCAAACGTTGATGACCAAATCGTGAAACGTAGACGATTTTACGATCTGGCCAGCTGAGTTGACCATTTCATGAAATGCGACCATTTCATGATATGGTCGATCATTTCATGATGTGAGCAAATCTACGATGTGGCCACGACATCAACACAAATTGGTACTCTGGTAGCCAGTCTTCCGCAATTTAACGATGTACTATGCGTTACTGTGCAGACTAACTGGGTAAAGTGCAAATTTTACACTTTAACGAATGGTATCAGTGAATCTGCAGATTTTCATGGTGGTAGAGCCTAGAGTTCGCCCGGGGTAGTACCACCGCCCGCCTAGGTACTCAGTACCATTCCTACCGTCATAATAATTGTTTTAAGAGCAATTGTGTTCCGGATAGGAAGGTTTGTGGAGCCGGTTTCACTTTTTTAGAGGCGACCATCTCAGACCTCAAGGGTAGCAACGCATCTGTGACCGAATTGGAACAAGACTCATACTAACAATAACTAACTGGACTATTACTAACATTAACTAACAGGACTAATTATCACTAACATACCCTGTCCTCGCACTTATTAACAAACTAACCAACTAATATTCTAACACCATCTACTAACTGGACTAACCATCCTAGTCCCTTTGAGTCTAGTTCTAGGTCGGTCACAGTTGTTATGGGCGGCAGGGGAAGGGTGGTACTGCATGCTCGTTTGCTATCTTAATTCCATAAAAAAAAACCTAGTTAATGTGCACATTAACTTATTATGCATTTTAACGGTAACATATAATATACGACTATACTAATATTTCCATTCTGTATTTCCTACGTATCTCACGATGTGAGTTTTATTGTGATATTATTCTAAACCACATAAACTAATTATATTATTTATCCCTTTTTGACTTACTTTACAAACAACTTGCTCCCGTGTCGTATTTTAATCCCAGTATTAGTTTTTTATTTCATTCATTCTAAGTATGCCATTAACTGAGAGATTAAATTGTAGTAGGATTGTAAAGGTATATCCAAGACAACTTTCAACAAATAAGTCTAATGTTAGTTGACTGACGATTATTGCAAAAGGCTGTCTCTAAAGGAACATTTTATACTGTACACTCACGTCATCACATCCCATTTCTTTTCAAAACGGTGCGATTTCGCGATAATTACGTATCACAACATCGTGGTATACGTCGATGAATGAAGCCTGGCGTAGAAAACGTTGCCTTTAGAATCGAGCGATACAGCTAGTGAGAAAAGGTAGGTACGCGTATAAAAACCTTTGCTTAACGCGTTTGCATTTCAACACGGATGTGAGGTATGAAATATGCCTTTTGCTGCATGTTATGTGTGTGGTGTGAAATGACTGCATTTTTTCGGGGAACATTTTCGAGTGCAAAAATGAATTCCCTTTCGTAAGATCCTTCTTCACGTTTTTATCATTAACCTGTGTACCTACATACGTTTAAATTTAACAAGTCACCAATATAGTTAGGTAAACACTGCTTAGATACTTAAAGAGAAACAAAATTTCAAAAACTTAAGGACCAGAAAAAGTAAAACACAAAGTAATGTTATGTTATGAATGCTACTATAAAAGTATTGTAAATAATAATTCCCTAACAAGAAAATTTAAAGGATTGATTGATAAGTTCGTATTTTTGTAATATTCTTGTATCTATTAATTTGTCTAAAATATTTTACGTCGTTGTAACTAGCCAACATATCTGTAAAACATTTAGACCGAGACTTACTAACTGGACAATATAGACATGCGGCAGCGTGTCAAGCCAAGTTCTATTACTTAGAAAGGAAGGGAAGAATTGTGACGCCTGCCTTGATAACTTTGGTGTCGCGGTTAATTTTAATGGGTGGCATAGCATAGATTATGTGTCTTTTGGTATGCATTGGAGGTTATCCTGACAAGTTGTGAAGACTTTAAATATTTAGTCCTATAAATAAATAACTTTTTATATCAATAACAGTTTATCCTCTCTGTCGCGCTGCGCTTCATTTTACTTGATTCTACCCCTCTTCTGTGCTCTTTTCTCTCCATCATTTCAAATACCAGCAATCAGTTTATCTAACACTAGATATAGCCGACATCGCGTATGCGAAGTGCATAACGTAACTGCACTATATTTTCCGTAACACCACGGTTAAAATTCATTTGCATAATTTTACTTACAAGATAACATTAAACATTGAAATTTTGTATCTAGATGAATCTAGATCGCAACGCCAAGGTATTTTAAAGCGTTATTCCATTTTGGAAACATTGACTACCACACAATATTCCAATTTTACCGTCTATTCTGATTTCTGTTGCCTGCTTTTGATGCTGGCTGTATCAGTATGCAGCAGAAACTAATTTTCGATACTCTGACTGTTATGTGGAAGTGAGGTTTAATTTCTATTGGAAGTCAATTGTCCCCGTATGCGAGGTATACATTCGAGTTAATTTTAGGCATCATAGGATTTTGTTCGTTAAGGTTTTTGTGTCCATTTTATTTTTTACTAGAGAACCGCCCGCGCTTCGCTTCGGGACCCGTAGGTAACAGCCGCGTAGGTCTCGCTCCCGTAGGAATTTAGGCTAAAAAGTAGCCTACTACTCGCTCTCTTCACTCCACCCTGTCTGAGGTGTGTGGAGCCCTCGGGACAGTTAGTTCCCCTTTGGGGGTGTCTCTCGCGGCCCGTTAAAACGGGCCGGTCCTTGGGTTGGGCCCTAAGGCCCTTGGTTGTCCATCTGTTGTTAACCAATAGGTCAAGTCCGGTGAGTGGTGGCCTTTTTACAGGCCACAGAGTCTTAAACGGGATGGAGTTCATCTTCGCGCCGCCCAGGCGATCGAGGCCCTACCGGGTGAATCCCGCTGGTGGGAAGCCCAGCAGGAGCCGATCAGCGCCGGGCGACGACTTACGAAGCCCCAGTATCAGTCAGTGCTAGGCCCGTCCCGCGCAACCAGCAAGTCGCGCGGGAAGGCCCAGCGGTCCGGTGGACGGGTGTGGAGCGGCACCAGGTCCTGCAGATGCGGGACCCCGACGCGTCGACACGCCCGAACATGTTGCGTGCCAATCTCTCGATGAAGTCGTCCAGGCTCTCGACTCGAAGGTGAGATCTGGATGACTGTGTTCCTCACGTACCTCAGCGCACCAGTCAGCCGGCGGAGCGCAATCGCCTGAACCGCGCGCATCCTCTTGCGCTGCGGTTCGCTGGCGAACGCGTACCACGCCGGTGCCGCGTACGTGAGGCGGGATCTGATGTAGATCTTGTAGACCCCGAGCTTCAGTCCGAGAGGGAGGGCGAGGAGAGCACTGGTTTCTGCCATCGCGCTCCTGGAATTCGCGACGGCTTTCGTAACCTCGTGGCTTCATCGAGAGTCTTCCGTCGATTTTGCCCGCAGGTATTTGGCCTGTGGGACCCATTGTATATCTTGTCCGTGAAGCTCCAGAGTAGGGTCCCACTTATTGAGGTATCCTATGTTCACGGCCTGCGTCTTCCCGACATTCACCGACAGTCTCCACGCGGCGAGCCATTCGGGGAGGGCATCAAGCGCACGCTTCATCTTGACGATGGCGTGGGTTCTTTTCAGCGACGTGGTGATGTACGCCACGTCATCGGCATACAGGGCAAGCGACGCCCCCCTGCCGCCGGGATGTCGTCGGTGTAGCAAGCGTAGCAGACCGTGGACAGGCAACTCCCTTGCGGGACGCCGGCTGCGATTGGACGCTCGGTGGATTCGGCGTCTTCAATCACTACTCTGAAGCTTCTATTTTCGAGGAAACTGGAGATCACCTTAACGGCACGCCGGGGCGCCGACGACTGCGAGATCTTGTAGAGCAAGCCGTCGTGCCAAACACGGTCGAACGCCTTTTCCATGTCGAGGAATACTGCACACACGCGTTCTCTCTTATTCAGAGCCGCGGTAACGGTGTAACAGCACCCTCGACAACTGAAGAGTCGTATTGTGTTCCGGCCGGAACCCAAATTGCTCCGGTCTGGGGACAATATGCGGCGCTAGGTGTCGCAGCAGGAGCTTTTCGAACACCTTGGATAGGGTGGGAAGCAGGGTGATTGGCCTATAGCTCTCCGGCTTCAGCCTGTTCTTCCCCTGCTTGGGCAGCATTATGACCCTCCCCGACTTCCAGGCCTGCGGGAAGGTCCCGGTGCGAAGGATCCCGTTAAAAAGGCGCGTGGCTGCTCCGATCGTCCTCTGAGGGAGATGCCGCAACGCTCTGTTCGTGATCCCCGTCAGCACCGGGGGCCTTGTTGGGAGGGAGCTTCTTGATGGTGCGCTGCACCAAGCCGGGAGAGATGACGATTGGGTCTTCTTCGGGAGCTATAGGCAGTGCAAAGTTCCAGGTGTTCCTCCCAGCTCTCAGTCGCGTGTGCATCTAACTCGGCCTTGAGTTGGGCTGCGGTCCGGTTGACTCCTGCCAGCGTTTCTGCAGGCTGCTGAGGGCTGCTGATAGGGGAGAGGTGGAAGTTTCCCCGGAGCTTTCTGCTCTCTGCTTGCAGCTTGCAGTGCATTCTGCTCGCTGACAGTGAGCTCAACCGCTAACTGGTCAACGTCCGCATCCGTGCGGACAGGCTGAGTTGGGGTGGTGATCTCCAGTTGCTTCTCGAAGGTTGTCCAGTCCATAAGGCGACGGGGCCTTGGCAAGACTCTGCTGGGTTCCTTCGCCAGGAATAACAGGACAGGAACATGGTCGGACCCCATACTGTCCTGTAGCGTCTCCAATCGTGGCTGGCAATGGAGGCCTTGGTACACCGCTATGTCCAGAACGTCCGATGATTGTCCCGCGTAATCTGGGAAGTGCGTCGGGGAATCCGAACCACAGACGGTATAGCCGTGCTGTTCAGCGGCATCAAAAAGTAGCCTTCCACTTCTGTTGGCAGCTACGTTATTCCACCCTGGATGCTTGCAGTTCCAGTCGCCCGCGCCCACCACCGGTGTCGGTGAGTCCAGCAACTTGCGGACATCAGCCAACAGGATAGTGCCAGCAGGGGGGCGGTACACTGAATACAGCCGGAGCGGGGAGTTCTCGAGGCAGAGCTAAAGTAGCCTATTACATTTGCCTATGACTTAAGTAAATTACATGTAGTATTTGATAGCGTGATTCAGAACTTGCAAATGAACTTTAATAACGCCATCTATTGACAACTCCGAAAATAAATATCTAGCAACTAACAAAACATCGATCTTCCCATGGGAATGGGATGTTTTTCCGCGGTAAAAAGTAGCCTACGTCACTCTCCACCCTCCTAGCTATCGCCACACACATAAACCTTACCATATAATAGCTTTGTTGCGACGTGAAAGCGTCACAAACAAACAAACAAACAAACAAACACACTTTCACATTTATAATATTAGTAAGGATTTTTGTTGGAGCTGTTTTCATAATTAAGCCTGAATTTAACACAAAATTTTACTGCGTTCTACGTGTTTGTGGGTGTAATGGATACAAACAATGATCATGTTATCAACCATCTAGAAGACATCGTTACTTGTCGGGACTAGGGTTGTAAAGCGGTAATATTACCCTGGTAAGTTACGGTCATAAACGATATCTTACGTAAAATACGGTAATTTACGGACAGATACGGTAATTTTCGGTAAAAAACGTTTTAAACGATTACAACAAAAAAGCGGCTACGGCACTGTGTTTATACACATTCCCGTTGTGGCATAGTATATCGACACTCCAAAGAAAAATAGTTTTTTACCTAAACGTACTTTTCCTATTCAACTTGCAAAATAAAAAATTAAAATGTTTGCGCTTTGAAGAGTAAATACAACAAAATATCAATAGCAGCATATTAAAAAACAACTTAGTACTTACTTAAAGTATGTTTTATTCAGAATACCAATAATTTGTTTAAATAATCAACAAAATGTAAAAAATAAATGTTTTTTTTATGTATTTTGTCGGTTTTAAAGACATTCTATAATGTGACAGTATGAAAACCAGCCACTGATTAAGTTAACACTTTTATCTCATATGCAATATAGTAAGAGTATGTTGAGAAAATACAGCGATGCTGTATCAAAGTTACCCCGATTGACTATACCGCTCACGCAATAGGACGGACTGCACTAATCAGCAACGTTAATAATGATTTTGTAACGATTTGTAATGATTTTGCACGCGAAATTTAAAACAAATTAGAATTTAACACGTCATAAGTCGCCGGTAATTTTACCGTAATTTATAGTATAAATGACCGTAAAATACCCGTATTTTACCAGAGTTTTCGGTAATATTACGTAATTTTGCAACTCTAGTCGGGACTGTAATATAATATGTTTTCAATTATCAATTAAAAGTTTGTTGGAAAATACAATAAATACCTACGTTTATTATTAAAATTTCTTAATTGTTACTTTAAATTCCTCGCGCAAACTCATTGCATAATGTACCTACGTTCACTTACTATTTACGTTTAAGTAATAAGAATTAGGGGTCTTTACCTATGAAATTGCCGTTCTGCCGTGCTGGCAATTTCAAATCAAAATATTTTTTTTTTGGCTGATAATTCTAATTTCAAATTAATTATATTTTTAAAACATGGAATTATTTTTTCTAAAATCGTCATTTGTTTAATAGTTAGTGTTTTATTTTCAACGGATTCGAACATTTTTCGTCATCATGGATACTTTAAAAATTAGAGTAATTATAGAGTATGAGTACCTACCGTCGTGGCAGCAAAGCGGCACAAGCGGCACGCAACATCAACGACGTTTACGGAGCGAACACTACAAACGAACGCACCACCCGTTATTGGTTTGCCCGTTGCCCGTTTCCGTTCCGGAAATTTTTACCTGAAAAATGAACTCCGTGGTTGTCCGAAAACTTTGGTTGACAATGACGAGTTGAAGACGATTGTGGAAGGTGATCATAATCAATCTACGGCTGAATTAGCAGCAGCTTTTGACGTTAGCATCAAAACAATATTGGTCCATTTACGTCAAATTGGCAAGGTAAAAAAGCTTGACAAATGGGTACCCCACGAACTTAATGATCGCCAGCGCGAAGTACGCGTCGAGACGTGTCTTGCACTGCCCAACAGGTATACAAATGAAGGAATTCTGAACCGCATTGTTACATGTGACGAGAAACGGATCCTGTTCGACAATTGTAAGCACTCAGCAAGTTGGTTGGACCCTGGTTCAGCACCCAATCATTGTCCTAAACGAAAAGTTACCCGTACAAAACTGATGATCACTGTTTGGTGGTCTAACGCGGGCGTAATTAATGACAGCTTCTTACCAAAAGGGAAGAGCATTACTGCAGATGTGTACTGTGAAGAACTGATCACAATAAAGGCGAAGCTCGCACGTCTCCAACCAGCTTTGGTCAATCGTTCAGCTCCACTGCTCATGCACGACAACGCGCGACCTCATACTGCACAGCAGACGGTCTCCAAGCTACAAGAGCTGGGGTTAGAAGTTCTTCGTCATCCGCCGTACCACCAGACCTTGCGCCTACAGACTTCTACTTTTTCCAGAATTTGGATAACTTCTTGACGGGAGGAAAATTCAATACCCGAGAGGCAGTACAAAATGCCTTTGAAGAATTTGTTGCCACCCGCCCAGCCGATTGTTTCAAAAAGAGCATCAATAAGCTGCCAATGCGTTGGAAAAGATGCATTGATTGCATGGGTGATTACTTTGATTAATAGAAATAAAAATATAGAAAAACTAAACGCTTCATTTATTTCATGAAAAACGGCAAATTTCATAGGTAAAGACTTATGATTATTTTATGAGTCACTTTTAGAGTGTTATACCTATTATACAGGATGTTTTGTGTCAATTGTATTTCCTCTTTTATCAATAAATAGTGTACCCAAATCAACCTAAATACAAGGCATTGAAAACGGTTTACCCAATATAAAATCACAGGATATCTGAATTTCATTCAATCAACGTCATTTAGCAGTCGTATTTCAAAGAGAATCCAGAGCAGGTAAGTTTCTAAACCGTTGATTAATAGAGCACGGAAGACGAACTAATCGCTCTCTGGGCTCGGTCGTTTGTCAGTAAACAGCGGTATATCTAGCTTAGTGTTACTACTCCATTTCATACCTCTATCTGTAGTGAATTTGATTGCTATGGTCGTAACAGGGGAACTAGCTTTGGCTTGTTACTGAAAATAATTCGAACTCAGTTTAATTTTTGACTTTCGAGCTATTGTTTATTTTTGATTAGTAACTAATGCATTTTCCATGAAGCTTACTTGCATTTGATATTAGATATTTATCGCAGTCTAGTAAATTCATTTCAGTTATCAACGATTTTAAAATTAAGTTTATCCATGCGATGACACGATTTTCACAATCGTTTTAAATTGTTCGAATATGTCTTCTATAAAAATACACACCTTTGACACAATACGAAACGATTAAACAAGATCTATAGTAACAGCTCGAACTAACTGCTGCAGCACAGTTTTGAAAAAAATGGATGATTCGAACAGCTTACAGAAAAAAATCGAGATTCAATTGAATACTGATCCGAGTTCAAATCGTTTTCATGAATAAGTAAGTCGTCCAATAGATAAAAATACTTTTTAATGTCATTATGAAACAAGCAACCCCGAGTTCTTTGTACAAACGACGGGTTTTAATGACCACTCCATCGGATTGTTTCCATTTTATATAAATCCGCGGGGAAATAGATTAAACCGGGTTTGATAAAACGTTTCTATTTGTATACAGATGAACCCGAAGCTTAAGCGGCAACGAAATATACTATACGTATTGAAATAACTCCATTTGTATGATAAGGTAATCGGCACTCGGACCTGCCTTGATATTGAGTCGACCCAAAACTTTCCCTGGGCCTGTGATAATACTTGAAGGGACCGTTTTCCATCAAGTTAGATTTTGCGAATAAAATTTGCATACAAACGTGTTATGTACGGTAATATACTCGGCGAAACTCGTTTCAGAACTGCCTACTAAACTAACTGAAGTCCATCTGGATTTGGTAACGTTCGCGCTGGTTACGTAGGCCGAATTTCAACTATTCCGTTAGAATTTTAGATTTTATTCCACCCGTCAGGGTTTTGATACGCATATTGTCTATTATATTTGAGCCTGAATAACTTTGATAAGCCAGAAATAAATTTTGCGCAAATTACTTCGTATTAAAAGTAACGTAGGGACGAAATAACGGCACATAAAAAGGATGTCTAAGTACCAATCAATAAATATTTGCATTCATACTGCCGCAATGGGATTACCTTTGCCCGGGGAGGTAAGAATAACCTCAACGGACATATCTAACAACCAGGACCAGAGAATTTTAAATTTTCGCATAATTGCCTGCTCAGACGGGAATCGAACTTTGGCTCCTGGTTTCGCAGACAGTCTGCCAACTATGGCATGAGATCTTTCCTGAAATCGTTTTTTATTTTCTATATTGTGACTGTGACCAAAAAATTATGTATTAAACGAGTAAACATTTCCAAAATATTTTATATAAAAAAATGTTTGAATAAAACTGAGGGAAATAGTTTGTGCAGCAAACCATTAAAAACATTTGCGCCCTTGCGTCTATGATATCGAGCGTAGGACATAGGATATTGGTAAAACTTGGATGTAATTTTACATTAACCCTATCTTATACCGTATCTAACCATAATTATAAAAATCGACATACTCTGACAATATACCTACGCTAAGCCAAAAAAATTACCATTCCAATGGACTGTATGTGAAGTAGGTAAATGATTTGAGTTTAGTTTGAGTTCAGTCTCTGGAATTTCAATCCATTACATGGATGAGGGTTGACACACATCAAACAAAGTTTATAACATTATGGTGGACTCAGGTGGGTGCTCAGTAAATGTAGGTACTTCACACGACTTTGAAAAAGTCCGATATCAGTTTGAACTTCAATATTATTCTTAAACTCTGTATTTTTATACTTTCCTTATACTTACGATAAAATTATGCAATGGTCAAATGACCAGATATCTCAATTATGATATTGTGTCATTACTTAATCATAGCCTTATAGATTATCTACAAAATGGATCTTCTGGTACAGTATGAAGAGCGGTCACTGTAATAAGCAATAGGTTGTTTAGGAAGCTTACATTTTTTACTTTGGTATTTTTACTTTGTTAGTTTTGTATCAAAATAAATTATTTTTGTTGGTCTTTGTTGTCAAATCACCAAAGTATCTTATACTTATATATGATTTCATATACTAATGTATAAAGCTGAAGAATGGGCTAATCTCAGGAACTACTGGTACCATTAAAATAATTATTTTGGATAGACGATTTATCAGGGATATAACATCATCAAATTAAATTATTTCATAAGTATCTGTCTGCCCCGAGCGAGAATCAAACCCGCAATTCTTACAAGACCTACTAAAACTTCTCATAATGGTTAGTTAGCAAGTAATGATGTATCTACTACTTAATATGTACGTGTGTAGTCTTTCCTATTATGAGTAGTTTGACACGACACAGTTAATCGGCTTACGACGTAAGGATGCTTAGTCTAACGACGCGATGTCTACGGATAAGCTCAATTAGATCTACTATGTATTATAAATTACTTTACGGCTTAATAGTTAATTAGAACTACTTGGTATTTTTGTAATTAATTATCTACGTGTAATAGTACCCCTAACTGCACTCTTAGGGTTAGTTAAGAAAATCTGTTTTTATAAAGGATGTTCTGTACCTCTTAGTTTGTCTGAGTGCAGAGCATATTTATGTACGGTAGTTTTTACTCAAGTATAGATCTATATTTTAACCTTCTTCTAAAGGTGTCTTAACATCGATAATGTTTTTAACGTCACTGATGTATGTCTGTGATGATGACCACTTACCATCAGGTGGTATCGTCAGCTGTTTTGTGAGGTTAGCCAGTATTGTGAATGGCCATTTAACGTGAAAATTAAACGGGGTATTGTACGCTTATCATGGTCGCCGTCGCGCGTCGCATGTAGGTACAGATGAATGTCTACCAGCACGGGGGACGCGCTTTGTTTTGTTCTTTGATGTGTATCAAAATTCCTCAAATAGTTATATCTCGCGTACCTTCAGGATGACAAAGTGAGTGTTTAAGTAAGAATGAATAGGCTTTTAATAAGTTATTGTGCTTCCTTTACCACATCGCTTCTCATCGCTTCATAAGCATTAATTTATAATAAGTCCCTAAATTAAATTGGAATAAAATTACTTAGTTATATGAATATCAGATCCTAGACTTGACTTTTATTATTACGGCACAAAAATAGCGGTGGGCATATAGGCAATGAAAAAAACTGCATAATATAAATAGACAATATTATTGTAAAAATTTGTGTATACATATTAGTATGTATAACTGAATTCACTAATTAAGTTGACTAGATATATTTACTAAACAGGCAGTGTTTTCTCAACTCCCTGAGTCTTGTGAGCAACCTGTGGACAAAGAGAAATCAAGTTATAGATACTATATTCCGTTTGAATTCGAGCTGGAATTCGTTATAATTGCATGGCACACAAATGCCAGCGTTCCGCAATGCGATAAAGGTACATTTAAGATAGACGGAGTTATCTAAAAATGTCCTTAGTAAATTTTTCTGACAAGCTAAATTGAACTATGAGCACAGATAATAATTTTGGTTTTGGCGGAGCGTGGCAATTCCATATGCTCGATGACTCAACTATAATTATGGACTATTTGGATGAATCTAGGTCACTGGCCTATATTTTATGCTTTACTAACCAAAGAATACTAGTTCCCACCTTTTAAAGGTCAGTTTTAAAGGTTACCGCATTTTATCAACTCGGGAACTTTGTACCTCGTCTCGAGCCTTTAAGTATTCTTTGAATGAAAATTCCTATGAAAGTGCTAACTAATCAGCATCGTGATGGTATTAGCTAATTCGGAACAAGTTCTCAGTTCTAGGCGAAGTGATATTTAATACTCTCATCATATAATTAACTAGCTGTGCGAATGTCAAAAAGGGACAGACACCACTTACCATGGTATCTGCTAGTTTGTATGCTTCATGTTTCCGCCTCGCTAGGAATCGAACCCAGGACCCTTCGAACAGCGATCCGGCATGTTCACCATTGCGCCCGGGTCGTCGTATAATTATAATAACTCACCATGATCGGGGCAATAGTGTCGTCGGCGTCGTCGGCGCCGCTGACCGTCGCAAGCGTCCACGCACGTCTCTTCTGTATCAAGCATTTACATCAATTAGATAAATAAAGTCATTTATAAGTATTGATGATTAAAATTAAGCAATGTATACCCAAATTGCTTAATTTTAATCATTATTACAATCAATAGAAGAGTAAATAAAGTAAGTACATTTATAAATTCTCTCAAGTGTGTGCCAACGACAAAGCAACACCACATTTCAAGCTACCATTAAAATAAATAATAGGTATGCTTTATACGTTTACAATTTACCTATAGATAATTTCCAAGAATATTTAGATTAATGTAATTATAAATTTTATATTACTAGATTACACTTCAGTAAAAGGTAGATTAAAACGGCGCGCCGTAATTAAAAGTAATTTACTTTTGAAATACCAACGAGTACAAAGTACAATCGTAATCCACTTCATTGAAACAGTTAAATCTATCAAGTTTTAATGCGATAAAACTTTTACTTGATCAAATTCTGTTGAGAATGAAATAGTTGTAACAAATCGAGTAGACAGTGTGAGTTATATCAGCATACACTAAACTTTGTTCTAATCTGTGGTAACAGAGAAAAGATTGAAGTCTGTCAAATTGACAGAGAGGTAAAATGACGCGATTGGAATGTAAATTATAACCTGGACGATACTGTGCGAAAAGTTATCTCGGTAATGGTTTGGCTTCACCTGCGTTTTATCGCGTTAAAGCATGCACTAACATGGTGAAATAAGAAGAAATTCGACTTGTCAAAATTGACAATTTCATGTTTAAGGAATATATGCTTACAAAATGTTATAATAGAAACCTTTACTTAGCTTTTATTTTTATAACACATAAAAATAAGAGTGATTGATAATTTTGAAAAGTTAATTTCTTTTTGTTTTTAATTCACCACATTAGCGCGTTAATTAACGCGTTAAGGTGCAAGTGTAATCCTAGAGTAAGAGTATAAAATAGTAGAGAACGTTTTTCAAGGTCTATATCATCATTATATTATGTACCTATCTATCTATATGCAGCACAAACAATCAATACGATTATCACGAGAAGCCATATTGCTTTGTGCCAAATCTACTCAATCAATCTTAGGGCGGTGCCCACGGATTCAATTAATTACTAGTTGCGCTCGATAAAGGACTAATTGTAACGTCATACTGAAATGTAAATTAAAGTCCCGCCATTAATACACAGCTTCAATGGCGCTCCGATCCCATAGTTTACAATATCCAACAAGTTATGGTAGTCGACGTTTATTAACCCATTGTTAAGCTTAGGATTAGATGGGGGTTTTATGATTTTCTACAACAAATATCAGGGCGAAAATAACTGTTACTGCGAATTGAAACTTCGGAATATTTATTGTTTGCACGTTTCCTGATTTTCATGATGCGTATTTGAGTTAATATAGAATGTAGGATACTATTTACATCTGAGTTATGAGAATTGTAATGAACAGAACATTTAATTTGACTATGGAAGGAAATATCCAATAAGCATATCAATTTAAAGTTCAATAAAATCACTATAACTAGCACACATTTTAACCAATTTAAAGACCAACTACAACTATAATTTTAATTGAAGTTGGTCATCATTCAATATGCTTACCTCCCACACACCGTGCGTGTATCGATGGATTATAACGTACTTACCTGCTCAGCGAGGAAATCTTACAGTAGCAGTAAGTACGACTATCGATACGTGAACCCGTGAACGAATGCTTACTTAATCATTTTGTGGCGAACAGTTATCTATGAGTAGAGTGTCGAATGTGTCAAGCGAGTGAGCGCACCTACGACGTGTGCTGCGCTCGCAAATTACCTAAATATAGGATACGCACCAATTCATAGCAAAACGGATGTGCGAGCGGCGTCGTCGTCGTAGCGAGCATGCGAGCGAGCGCAGGTGCAACGTGTACTAGCCGCCGTACGACCGCTTATTAACTCGTCCCAGCGAGTGGTTGAGGTAAACAACAAGTGCGTGTGTGCAACGTTTATAGTCCGGACCCGCTGCTTATTCCTAAACATAGTGTATTATTAACATAAGACACTTACCGTCGTAGCAAGATGGATGGGCGGGCGGGGAGGCTACGTCGTCGTAGCGAGCGATCAAGCGCAACTGCAAAGAGCTAACCATCGTACGACCGCTTAGATTGCGTTTGTCGTATTTTAACCCGTCGCAGCAAGTGGTTGACGCAAACAACAAGCGTGCACAATCGCTTATGGTCCGGTCCTGCTGTACATATATGTATTATAATGAGACTTACCGTCGCAGCAAGATGGGTGCGCGGGCGGCGCGGCGTCGTCGTCGTGGCGAGCGAGCGAGCGCAGCTGCAGCGTGTAGGCTCGCGAGCCGCTGCCGACGCCCGCGCCCGCACCCGCGAACGTCGCGTATGGACTTATCTCGTACACATCTGGTATGTACAATTATTGTTCAGCCTTTCGTTCGTTACCTACATACTTAACTAGCTTTCTACCGCGGTTTTGTCTATGTTTTAAGATCTAGTGAGAAACTAAAAATGTGTGAGTAGGTATACCTAAGAAGTTAAAACTTTAATAACAGGACCTTCAAACCTCAAGGTATTGTGTGCATAAAATACATTACTTTATTTTTGTTGGTAATATAAAACCAAGATGTGTTTTATTTTCATTGTCTTCTTTCCTATGTAACAGCATTAGGATGTCCATTTACTTTCAATAATAAGTACCTACCTACACAGAAACTTAATCAAGAATTTAGCTCAATTTGGACCCATCGATCGGAATGAAAGCCCCGACAGCTGAATGAAGACATTGTTGTTACAGTAAATAGCTCCCCATTAGAGATTTGAACAATGCGCTCAGTTACCTAAATTCTAATTGATTGAAGCCCAATCGTCATTTAGGTAATAATACACTTTGTTTGAAAACTTTGAGGTTCGGACAATTGACACTAATGGACACTTAAATGGCATTTATTTGAATGTATTCAATT
This sequence comes from Hesperia comma, assembly GCA_905404135.1. Lineage (NCBI taxonomy): Eukaryota > Metazoa > Arthropoda > Insecta > Lepidoptera > Hesperiidae > Hesperia > Hesperia comma. The sequence continues at coordinate 12,843,037 of FR990023.1, forward strand.
GATTCCTAATACCATTTCATTTGTTTCGTCGTTTATTGTCAAACATGTGTGTTCAAACATATTTGTTAATGTATGTATGTAACTAAAGCATGCTAAGAAAACAATATGAAAATAAAAATAGATTTATGATGTTAATTTAAAACAGGATCACTAGGGATTTCTTTGTTTAGTTATCACGTATTACTAGTTATCTTTATTTCAGGAGCTTTATTTATTTTGTACTGAAGAGCAATTTTTACTTAACAAAACCCAACCCTCGTGTCAGCAAATAAATCAAATTTGCAGATAGATTTAGAAAATATTTGATATTTATAAATACAATGAATTATAGGATACAATTTTTATAATAATAATAATACAAATACAACTTTAAAAAATACAATTTTTATAACCCGGATGCGTTATGAGGGTTATGTTTACATATTGTATTTTGCTTACCGGGGGGATCCGGTGGTAGTTTGGGCGTGGGATGTGGCGGCGCCCGGTAGGTCCCACACCCTGGCTTATCAGGGTTTGTTATCACGCGGGCTACTGCACCGTCAGTCCTGAGAAAATAATTATTTTAACATACCTACTACACACCTACAAGTAATTTTGTCAGCGTGTACGTTAGATTCTAACTTTTTTAGTATCAACCGAGATAAAAAGTAGTATACCTATACATTATCGATAGTGATTCTGGTTTTCTGCGAGGTATGTACCAAATTTCATCTAAATTGCACTAATCAAATCCAATAAATATTATAACTTTTATATTTTTAAAAGGACAAGACGATACTACAAAAATTGTCACGAGCTTTTTAAACGCGATAATCTTCACGTGATGATCAAATATTCAAAATAAAAGAGTATTCACAAGAAAATTACATAATACCAGGTTAAACAAATATTTTTACGTCGTTGACAAGCATGACCCTGGTCTAATCCGGCCCTGTAGAATCCCGTCATAAAGCAGGATCCCTCTCGTAATCTCTTCATTAAGTATGGAGATTAAATAAATATAAACACAATAGCCACGGGTTTTTTTATATAAATTTTATTTAAGGTATTTCATCACCAAAAGGCTTAACTCAAAAAAGGATATAAAATTTACAAAGATATAATTTTAGTTAGTCATTAATTATAATTTTTCATCCCTTATAAATGCGTACTCGTTCAACATATAATCTTTAAAGGTGTCAGATTTAAAAAAATATATAATCAACTTTTCACAATAAAATAAAAGTAAAAAAAACAAATTAAAATAAACAACTGTAGTAAGATTAATTGGCGCAATTGTTGGAGCGGATGTATTCAATTAACATACCAAAAATTTCTACGACCCATTAAGCCATCATATTTTTATCGATCGCGAAAACCTGCCTCGGCCTATAAATACTACTTTATTTTAGTTTAATGCATTATTTAAAGCAAACGCAACCTGCACAGTCCACTGAGAAGTATTGCAATTATAACAACGCAAATCGTAACGACATCGATAACAAACATTGTTTTCCCTTGATTGCATCATGTGTCAGGAACAAGCAATGCTGAAAAACCTTTTTTCCGACCATTGTCGTGTGAAATAAGGTACATTAGTGCGGATGAGAGTGGATTTTCCGCTTCCATTACTCTTTGTCAGATTTCCACGCAAATGTGTCATATCTGTACAAAGGATTGGTGTTTGAGATTTTTGGAATATGTATATGCTATCACTCGTCGTGATGAAAATCGAAGTTTTATTTATGATGTTAGAAGTTCTAGTTGCAGTTGAACTTTTATTTAACTAACCTATCGATTTAAGTGAACATCAAAAGTAAGCCTAGAATTTGATGTGAAAATAAGCGGGCATTGATATTTTAACAATGATGTTTTTTAGATACGACTAATGTTAACATTATTACATGTAACAAAACATTTTTATTCTAATTTTTGCGATGAAACTGTATTAAAAAAGTGAATATTTTAGTGGATCCAACCAATTTCATTATTAGAGAAAGGTAAAGATTGCTTGGTAACTACAGGGAAGTGTTTATATAAGAAAATGTAAACCTGAATTAAAATGAGCCTTGTAAAACCGGTTCTCGGAAGATTGGTCTGGTAGGTATTTTTTAAATAATAAATTCAGAAAGTATTTTGGTAAAATTATGAAAAAAAATTCGCCGGCTAAATATAATATCGGGCTTAATAACTGTAATAACGTTTACTAAAAAATTGTATCTACCGGGATATATTTTACAATGTTATATAATTAGTTATTATCATAAGAAAATTGTAGCTTGTTTTTTTGTCAAATTTGAACTTGATATCAATGAAATGTTTTGTAGACCAACCTCATTAAACCGTTTTTGATAGGTATCATTAGTGGTTTTACAAACTTATTAAACTTGTCTTTCGGCTCTTCGATTATTTTACAGAAGAATTGAAATACAAAAGGTTCACAGATCTAGAAGTCTTCAAAAAAAGTGTTAAGTTTTTGCTAAGTTACTGCTTTCACCATCATTATTGTACTTGGACATTAAATATTAGATCGAACAAACAAACATTAACTCATTTGCGTGTAAAAAGTTATTTAAAACATTTGAAAAAACACATTTTTCTATTATTACATTCCTAAGAAATTAACTTAAAATGATCCGTAATACTAGTCCTACATCGGTTATTGTCATAAATTAAACTTTGTTTTTCCAAAAAATCGTAAAAACTTTCTACACACATTCTGCTATTACGCCTAGGGATCATAGGGGACGTAGAGATGTAAGATGCATTCCCTATCTGTCTAACCTGGGAATGAGAATATGTAGTGTATCAATACTTTATCTCACTTTGTTATTTCATGAATAATAGCGTAAATATACCCAATATCGAGATATTGAGTTCAAACTGACCAGTGTTAGAAACAAGAGTTGCCGTGAGCAAGTTTTCGCGTATAAGAAAACCTATTAGGATTAGGAAACTTTCCTACCAAGTTTAATTATATTATGTAAGTATTCCAACCCCTTTCCGCTTTAGATAGTGTGGATAAAAAGATGCGAACTTTATACCTATACAGAGCTAATATTTCTTCTTCGCGCGGAATACCGATATTTGGATTGGATACTAATCCGTCCATTAATTCGCACTAGAGTACGGCACGAGCTCTAGCCTCCTCAGTGATGAGTAGAGACTTGAGCTCAGTAGTGACCCATTAATGGGTAGTAACGAAATGTTTGTATTATTGTATAGTACGAAACCTAAGAAAAAGTGGAAATTCCTGGACATATTTTGACACCCAAGAGACAGATTCAAGATCAAAAAAATCATATACGACAGATTCAAAAGTCATGACGAGGGATAAAGTCGAAGGAATCGCTTCCAGTTTTCGACGGGGCGCTCTGTCATACGCAGCCTGTTTCGGAATCTCATTTTAAATTACGTCGGGAAATAGGCAATCTCGACAAAAAGAGTGTAATCTGTTGCTCACAAGCAAAACAACATCAGGATGATCTTGATATTGTTTCAACGCTATGTTCAGGATGGCATTACGTAACTGGTGGATAAACAATGGATTTGTCATAACTTTGTCTTCTAGTTTAACGCCCTATATAGCGTTATAGCTACTATGCCGTACCAATGTTCAAAGGGTCCTGGGTTCATCTCCCACCGAGATTGTTTGATTTACAGGATTTTTGTGCTCGGTTAGGGTACCTGTGCTGTGCTTTTATTTTTTGTGTGGTTCATGGCCCCCATGCATGATACAGCGAATTCTACTGTGGGACTTCGAGTGTGTAGTGTTTCCTTTTCCCTTACTGTTCTTAGTATGATGTGGGTCAATTGTAGGTATGTGCCTGTATGTTATACTATTTATCCTATGTATTGTAATTGTATTTATTTACTAGTTGTGCACGTGCACCTCTTCATATTTTTCATGTCTGTTGATTTGTCCTATGATCAAAAGGATCAAAGGTTCTCTGAAATCGCAGTCTAGCAATAAAACCGCCTTTTGTACTTGTCTTGTATAGCTGATGTAATGTTTTCTTGTGTGTGCATTGAAGCGTATCCTGTCTATCTAGTATGTAATGATTGAATGAATACTGGGACATAATACAATGTTTTAATTTCTGTAATAATAATAATTATAATAATTGTTATGCACAAATAAAATAAGCTTGTACTAAATCGGTTTACAAATTAAACATATGATAAAAGCATTTCTATGATTAGGTATTGCTACCAAGGTACAAGTTTCTTTAAGGGAAGTCTAGGGAAGTCAATTCACATAATAATATCCTAAGTAACATTAAAATGTGTACTATCTACGGTGAGTAAAGTTCAAAGTCAAATGACGTACCTCTTTCGCCTCAACAGTATAGCAAGTATTGTGAGCGCAGCAAGCGACAACGCTGCACATAGCGCGAGCAACAAGGCGAGTTCTCCCGCCGTCGCGGGGAAGGGAGCGTCTACTTCCTCAGCGTACCCGCCCTCTGATGGGGACGTGGTGAACTCGTACACCTCGCGCGTCCAGCCTGCCTCGTTCGATGCTCGGGCCGCGACGCGATACCTCGAGCCCGGGTTTAAACCTGGGGTTATTGGACATTTGAAGCGGCTACTCAAAATATTGTAGATTACATCGTGCTGTTATTTTTGAAAGCATAACTTAAAGAAAATATTTTGTATTCCTTTTTAGGCCGAGGCCGCATCACGGTTTTTTCCCGCAGCAGTAACCGCGTATCCGCGCGAAATGCGAAACTATCAGAAACCGCAAGTGCGGCCGCTTGTATTGCTTTCCATGAGTTACAAAGTAATGTACGTAACATCTTATAAAACAAAAATACGCGTACATAATGTACTTACTTTCCATAATATACCTATCAGCAAATGGCCTCCAGATTTTACTATCTAAACAACTACCAATAAAGATTTATTGGTGTTCAAAAACTTGACACTGTTTACAGAAATGGAATGTTATTCGTCCGTTGTCATTACGGAAATTGTTATGTTATGTTCCAGAAAAGTTAGTTCAGAATTTTGTAAGCAAAACAAACAAATATAGTGTTGTCTGTTGTGGCTAGTACCTGCTCTCTATCTCGCTCTTGCATGTAGTAGTTCAATCATCGATCAATAATCAACAACGATATAGCGGCGACCCTAATATAATTTTTGTTTCTGCTCTTGTTCGTCCAAATCTCTCTGACGATTAAACCGATTCGGACTCTATTTTCACATCTGTATTGGTCATGGGTTTCCAGAAGCGAAGTCGAGACGTTTAAAAGTTATAAATAAATCTACCGAGTTATCCTAAATGAAGCCAATGACGCGGATGCAGTCAAAGTTATAAATAACTAACTTTGCCTAATCTAGCTTAGCTAGCCGTAACTCGTTCCGTGAGCTAACTTCTAAGAACTTCAAAGTTACTAAGCTACTTAAATATATTCAATGACGTCCTGTAGTAGAAGCTTTAATATTTTTCAGCAAGAAAAAGGGAATATTGAAGGAAGTTTTACAACCCATATGACGCAATGGTTACATCAATACAATCTCGAACCGCTGGGTTCGATTTCCAGTGAGGCGGAATTTGCAGAATGAGTTTAACTTTCCGTTTTGGGTTTGTGCGCATGTGTTCTGATCATGTATGTATGTAAAGTATTTAACGTGACATATTCGCCGCTTATATAACGGTACTGTCCCTAGACACATTTTCCCCGGAAAATAAATTTGTTTCTGTAAAATTTAGTACAGGCTTTGTAAAGAGGTATTGACTGTTTAGATGACATTAGTGTAAATATTACCATAAAATAATACTTATATTTTAATTTACAAAATACCAAAACTTGATCTTAAATCGATAAACTCGAAATTTGTATTATAAAGTGTAAAAACATTCAGTAGAAATGTTTTTGTAGCACCAATGTATCGAAGCGAAGTGTGGAGGTTACTAATAGATACATAACAGTGAATTAGTAGGTAATAGCCATTTTCTTGCTGCTCAAGTAGTGTTCCACCCGATTGACTTAATCAGTAAGGGCCGAGTTTATCTATATGAGCGATCTCTTAATACCTAGTAAGAATTAGAAGAGTCTTAAGAACCTTGTTTGTTTGATTTGACAAAGATCTACTCCCACTTATTCATTAAGAATCTATAAGGAGAATTGAGATCAAAAACTGTGGCAGGAAAGTTAAAAACGAAGATTAATTTACCTTAATTTAACAACGGTTACTCTAATTCTAAACTTCAAGAATGTAGTTTTAATTTATTTGCCAACTACGAGCCAGTTTTTTGATAACTTCAACTTTCTCTCTTTTCATAGTGAACCTACAAAAAGTTATAATTTTACGAACTAAAACAAAATAAATTCATCTAAATGACTTACCTAACTCTTCATTTCAAACTAACTTACCTCCTAAAATAACTTCTCCACCAACCGGCACATCCCTAGCCCCAGCAGCGCCGGAGCCGGCCCACTCGAGTTTCAACGCGACGGGTCCACAGCCGCCGTCCGACCACATGGTGGTATCAAACCGCGCGTGCGTCGCGTTCGCGCGAATCCACCTCGTGTCGGGCGGCGCGGCGGGCGGACCTCCGGACGTCCGGATCGAGATCTCCGCGCCCGGAGCGCCGCCCGCGGACCCGTACGCACGGTACGCGGATCCGCAGCGCAGACCCGTTAGGGTGACCGGACCTGGGTTGGTTGATTGGATCCGCCATTCGCCCTGTAATAGATGCGACTGACAAACTTTGCTAATGTGAATTTGTTTACTAGACTTTGCTAAAGTATTACACGCGATGACTCTTCGATGACATTACGTTCATATTCATAAAGCACTTGGTTTTCATTCAAATTATTTAAATCGTTTATTTTATAACTAAGTTTTTGTAATGCGTTTAAATAAGAAAATTAATTTATTTATAAGGAATATTGTTACAAGAAAAGAAATATAAAATCTTACATTTTGTAAAAATCTACAATTCTTTTATTGAATTTTTACATCATTTTTCTTATAAAATGTTAACTTCCAGTAGCACCAGTATAATAAACTTTATAAAAAATGCTTCCCCAAATAAAGCGAGCGCAGATTACCAAAGAATCCATTACCTCCGGAGCAGCCAATCTCCAATGCACAGTATACGCCTTAGGTATGGCATGTCCAGGCGCGCGGGGCGCGGGGCGAAGGTCCAGCTCTAGCTCCCGAGAGCGCGCCTCCAGCAGCGCTAGCGCAGGTGGCGCCGGGGGACGTAACACGAACACCCGCCACGTCACCGAGTCCGACCCGTGAGGGTTCTCCGCTACGCAGGTGTAGTTGTCTGCGTGCGACAGTTCTAAACCTGAACAATAGAATGCTTGGTTCAGAGTTTGGCAAAGGGGTCTCCCGCCAGGGGAGACAACATGCCTGAGGGCTGCCCCGGGCTCTGAGTGAACGTCCTCGGAGCGTTGTAGATTATACGAGTAGGTATATGTTGTAAGCTTCGTTAGCGTGATTAAGGCTTCCAAGACGTCACCGTGTGACGTGTGTGCGATGTCGCTACAAAAGCTTTGTGTTCTGCCTTTTTTCTTTCAGATAAACTACCTGATAACAGGTGGTGATTATCACCCATGAAATAAGCATCACCAATGCGTTCTTGACAAAGAAGAAAGAATGAAAATACTAGTTCTCAAGCCCCGTCGACAAAGCGTTTCATAGCCGACTCCAGCAAAAGGGTAGTAGACAGCCAGCCGTATAGAGCCATACCATCAATCCTAGAGTAAGTACTTTCGGGATTAAACAGTACAGAGTTCACCAACCTCAAATAAGCCATTACCTCGTACGTTATAGACTATAAATAGGTACTACAGCACGAGTAATTTAGGTCGATTACGTATTTGAAGACAGAAAAATTAAGTTTTATTGCAATTTATCTTCGACACTTACCACGAATAAGTAAAGCATCTCCATCCAAGTGGAACGGCGGTCGTGGATGCAGAGGATTCCCTCCCCGCAGCCACCGTTTGGCTGGTGGTGGCACGCCTCCCACCACGCAGCGGAGGGTCAGAGACCCACCAGCCGCGCCTACTGCCGTCCCTCCAAATGAAGATATTCTTGCTGGTGCTAGGGAAAAAGGTGTTATGTAAAGGATGATCTGCGAAAATTCCACTCTAAAAGCAAAATGTTCCGATGGAAATATTGTAGTAACGAGTTTTCTACAAAGCACAAGTGATCGTTATTATTATCGTTTTTAATAGAAGAATCCTTTTCTTTGAAGTGTAGCTAGTCTTTTTATTACTTAAGTTTCATCTGTATTATAAATGTTGTATTACGTAATGAAGGAATGATATAACAGCAAAGTGAAGTTTTATGAATAACAGGAATAATAAATTACAAAATTAATAGAACAGTATACTCGATTAAACAAGCTAATTTTATTGTTGTCTTTAAGAATTCGGATAATCGAATGTATGAAGAAAAGCCACTTTGTGCATATTTGTAGTGCACCTAATCTGTGTTTATTATACTACAATTATACAAACGAAAATCAACGTTCATTATGAAATTATTATCAGATACATCACAAACATAAGTACATAGTAAAATATTGCAGCCTTAATCATGAAAATGATTACAGAAATTCGAATTTTAGGTAGGTATTTATTACTATAGGTTGGCGGTTGGTATAATTCGTACGATCGCGAATTCGTTTAACCAAGTGTCGGATAATCGAGTTTCTAGTGTAATGGGGAAAGTTATGACAAGAAAAAATATTATATTGACGGGCGTCCAACAAATAGTTTTCTATACAGTTGATTTTAAGTACAAGTTACTTAAGTATAAATAAAGGAAATAACTTAATGTGACTAAATAACTTAATTCGAAGGGTTCATTGACTTAAACTCGATGATACATTAATGCCTCCTTCAATCTATTTCTCTTCAAAATTTTTTGTCGTTCTTAGGAACTACATAACTTCATTTATCTTTGCGTCCACACCAACAATTCATAATAAGTAATCACTTACCAATGCTTAACAAAACATCAAGTTACTTACCCAAAGCACTGGTTTGGCACGCTACCACAGTGGAAGTGGGTCCTTCACCGGCCCCGGTAGCGGCTCGCACCCAGGCCTCATAGGTCCTGCCCGACCGGAGGCCTCGTAACGGCTTCATACACTCCACTGATCCTTCTCCTTCCGTGCACGCATTGACGCGTGTTACGTTTGGTTCTTGTGATCTGGATAAATATTCTCTCTTAGTGTGGGCATTTTTTATGGAAGTAAGACAGCAAACAGGTAGCATAACCCTTCTTTTGCCGCCAGTGACTACTATTACTGACGTATGTAACTAAATACTCAAATCGGAACGAGGGTAGTAAGTTCAGTTAGCAACTGGTATAAACGTTAGTCAGTCTTTTTGTAGAGATACAGAATTTATTTATTTATTTATTTAATCTTTATCGTAAAACCTTAAAAAATATAAGGACGTACAATGGGCGGACTTAATGCCTAGAGGCATTCTCTACCAGTCAACCGTTGAGTGTTACTGAGAGGATGTGGTAGGCGTCACAATATTTAATACAGATACAATTATAAATTCATAAACATATAGAATACATAATAATAATATAAATATATATATATGTCGGAGACGGAAATAAAATTAGATTAAAATCAAACTAAATAAATCATTAAACTTAGAATAAAACGTAAATCCGGAAACTGTAATTTAAATGGTAACTCTGTACGAATTGTAAACGTGTCTCGATGGGATATCGGAGAGGGGGAACCCAACAGAGGGCACCTCTGCAGCCACTTACGAACAGCGCGGACTTCTCGAGCAGACGTCGAGCTGAACGGTCGCATTAAGTTAACTAGTGTACTTTGTAATAAAATCCTATACTGCGTTGTACCTATGCCCGACGGCATAACGTTTCTCTAAGTGTATTTCAGTTGTATCACGTTTTAACATAACCTAAAAGCTTTAATCAAATTAAGTTAAGCTGTGTAACCTGAAACCCAATTTAAATCATGAAGAAACGTATTGAACGCCCACTGTGTTTTATTTTTCACCTTACAACCTGATAATCGGAGCATTATACCACCATCCTGACAAGTGTCTCCGAAATATATATAAAGTTATACAACAGAAATATATAATATATACCTATATATATATAATTATATATATAAATATGACACGGCTATAAAAATACATAAGTTATTATTCTGACTAACTCATGGACAGTTTTAAGTAATGCTGCCTGACTTGTGATTTAAATGAGTACTTAGTTGGCGCCTTCCTGATCTCAACGGGTAGGGAGTTCCAGAGTAGTCGTCGAGTCAAGTCGAGTCAATAGTCAATAGTCATTTATTCATACTTTAGTACACGTCAAAAATACAAAAGTTCATAAATTAAATACTTATACCTGTATACACAATATACTAGGTAAACAAATAAATAATTAAATTACATTAAATTAAATTGATTGATTACGATGGGATACAACCCTAAATTCATTCGATTATTTGAAACAATAAAAATTATAGAAACAATTATTGTACTACAACAAAATCATCAATACGGTACGTAAATACAAAATAAATTAAAATTAAACATTAATTTGTTTATTAAATTTATTTACAGTTTCTTTAAGTGTCATGAATTCCTCGACACTATAGCCTGAATGGTGAAGGAATTACCGAAATACACAGTACCTATTATGCGGTGGAATTTTTACCCTATAGTTATTTGTGGAACGAAGTAGTTTGTCATGTAACGAGCAAACATACTGAAAGTTTTTCTTTAAATATGAAGGAGAATTAGGATCATTCAGAATTGAATATAACAGAGCCAGTACCCTGGAGTTACGTCTTTGCCGAATAGGAAGCCATTTCAGCTTAGAACGGTATTGAGAGATGTGATCGTACTTACGTAGACAGAATTGCAGGGGGCGGTCAGTTGTCTGCCTTGTTAGTTATTGTTAGTTGTAGTCCAGTTAACAGTTGTTAGTACTAGTCTTGTTTTAATTTGCTCACAAATGTGTTGCAACCCTAGAGGACTAAATTGGTCGCCTCAAAAGAAATGTAACCACATAAAGCTTTATATATGTACGTATACCTATGTACAATTGTACATAGTATCTTTTTTTTTTTATGGAATTAAGATAGCAAACGAGCATGCAGTACCACCCTTCCCCTGCCGCCCATAACAGCTGTGACCGACCTAGTACTAGACTCAAAGGGACTAGGATGGTTAGTCCAGTTAGTAGATGGTGTTAGAATATTAGTTGGTTAGTTTGTTAATAAGTGCGAGGACAGGGTATGTTAGTGATAATTAGTCCTGTTAGTTAATGTTAGTAATAGTCCAGTTAGTTATTGTTAGTATGAGTCTTGTTCCAATTCGGTCACAGATGCGTTGCTACCCCTGAGGTCTGAGATAGTCGCCTCTAAAAAAGTGAAACCGGCTCCACAAACCTTCCTATCCGGAACACAATTGCTCTTAAAAACAATTATTATGACGGTAGGAATGGTACTGAGTACCGTGGCGGGCGGTGGTACTTCCCCGGGTGAGCTCTAGGCCCTACCACCTGTACGATACGGTACGTCAATGGATACGGGTCCAGTATTATTGTTATGATGTTCCTTAACCCACCGTCTATTGTCTATGGGCATAGGCATGTAACGGAAACCCGTTATCATAGATGTTAATTATTATGGTCTTCATACTATAAAATAGTGACTACATCCGAAACCATTATTATTATATCTATTTACTAGTAAACCCGCCCTCGCTTCGCTTCGGGGAACCAGTCCCTTCAAAAATCTCTATAAATTTTAACAAATTATGTTATTTCGATGTCTACGCTATATTACTGCAAAGTTTCATGAAAATCCATTCAGTAGTTTTTGCGTGAAAGAGCAACAAACACACACACACACACACATACATTCTTACAAACTTTCGCATTTATAATATTAGTAGGATTAGTATGGAAAGAGAAAACATTTGTATCTCTTTGAATTTTGTTTATATGGATGATGCAGGTGACTAAATTTCATATTGTTACGAGTTACGAGTATATTAATTAATAATTAATAATTATGTAGTATAAAATATACATATTTGTGTTAAAAATATGCATATATCAACGTTCATGTATTACGATTCACCATTATCCAGTTTTTTGAAGGGTTTATTTGAAGTAGTTTTCAGAACCCACAGACTTTAAGAATTTTATTCTATAGTAGATGTAGAAGCGGTCGAATATAATGCTTTGTCTTATTTAATGGTTGGGAATCCAATGTAGCTTCTTATCCCTTAGTTAAGTAGGCACGTGGGACTCACCAGTACCTACTTCTGAAATGCCCACTAAAATCTTGTGACTCCTTTATTCTAATATCTTTATCTCATAATAAATTGTTACGCTAACGTCCTTGTGAAAGTACATTCTGTACATGTCCCAAAATAGAGTATTATTTTTACTACTGAGTTACAATAAAATGTATTATTATGTCATATGAAACACCATTCGTAAATTTTGCTACTTTCCAAGTGTCCTTAACTATTAAAACTAAACATAAAGTTACTTGAAACTACATAATGTGACCAATAGAAAGTTTTTAAAATGATTAACATTTGTAAACTGTTAAAGACCCAAAAAACCCCATTTCGACAAATAAGCACTAAAACTCAGCTAAAACTTTATATGAAAAAGGTACCTACTTATTTATTGAGGTAATAAGGTATGTAATGGTTTACCCCGATATTTCATTTGATAGCCATATTGCCAAGAAAAGAGAAAAAACAAGACTATCCCTTCTTTTTACTATTTTTAGGTGCCGTTTTAAAAAAAATATGTTACTCAAAATTCTGACCAATTTAACGACACCTCATTATCAAAATCCGTTCAACCGTTGCGGTTGTAGAGCCTGAAAAGGAAATGGACATACGTACATAATATATGCTCGAAAAACATTACCCTCTTTCTGACGCAGTCGGGGATAAGTCTACAATTTTTTTACATCTGTCTGAAAGTTGTATAAACCCCAATTTAAAATCTAATAGGTAAAAAGACATACCCCCAGAAAAATCCTTGACGTAGAGCGAGTAGTGCGTCAGTTTCCCGTTGGGCTCGGGCGGCGGCAGCCAGGACGCGCGCAGCGACCGCTCGCTCAGCGCGATCAGCTTCATGTCGCCCGGCGCGCTTGGCACTGGTATTGGAGAATAATGAACGTATGTGGTACATACCCAGACAAATCCTTGACGTAGAGCGAGTAGTGCGTCAGTTTCCCGTTGGGCTCGGGCGGCGGCAGCCAGGACGCACGCAGCGACCGCTCGCTCAGCGCGATCAGCTTCATGCCGCCCGGCGCACTTGGCACTGTTGGGAAATAATGAATTACTGGTTAAGGGGGAGTTGGGAGTTGGTTGCGTCTTGAGGATTTCTTAATATTATAATGTCTGTATATGGTTTTTTTTTGTTTTTAGCCAATAATCCACGTCGCTAGTAAAATAGTAAAATGCGCGTTGGCAGACCTTACACATCTTTGAGTACCTACGTTATAGTAAATTCTATGCGTATGCGTTCTTAATGTTGTTTTCATTCTCGGAAAAATCATAATAAATTATTTTCTAATACATACAAAAAATACATAATTGATTTCTCTTCATGTTTACATACAATGAAGATAGATGAAGTTTTAAATTAGCAGCACAATTATTTATTTTGCCCCTTATTTAATACCTACTTTCCTTAAGATACATTGTGATCTTGTTTATTGCTTCTTGATAATAAATAAAGTATAGATTTCAAAACACCCTCACCCCTCTGCCAATATATAAAAAACCAAACTAACCATTAGACTATCACAAAACTTTCTTTATTTGTTATGTACCATAAAAAAGACTAACAAGGTCTCATGTAAAAATGTTGCTCCTTGTACGAATCTCCCTCTAGGCTAAGCCCATCGTTGTCTCGCATTACAGGCCGTTGTTCTCGATGTATCCTTCGTATATCACTCAGGGGACATTTCGCTTATCATTATACGAAGAGAACATGGAAATATACTTTATCATTTTATTGTTGTAAATACAGTACACTGTTTATCCTAATGTTTTTATTTATGTTGTTTTTTTACAAATTAATACTGCCCCTATGTTGAACAGAGCCGCGAAAATAAAAGATAAGGATTTTCAAGGTAACTGTTTTTCATTTGACAAATTATAACACAATTTTGTGTATGATTTCCAGCATACTCCACGGACTCCACCACGTTGCTCCAGTACGGATTGGTGGAGATACCTAAGGATACTTCACCGTAATGATGATTAACGGAGAGGATGGTTCATTTCATTTTGACGTCTCAATAATATTAAAAAATGCAAGTTATTCACAGTTTTATATGTAACACTATTTCTTCGTGAATATTCATAATTATCCGTGTGCACTTCTTTAGACCCTGAAAGCAGGTCACAGTTATACTTGGCGTTATTCACGATATTCTGCCGTTCATTTATCTTTATTTCTTTCTTACCTATCCATTGTTTCTTATCTTTTGTTGTTAACATTCGCATTGTTTAGTTTTCAATGGTTCAATAATCAAGTTTCCCTTGTGTTATTATATGCTTCAGTTTAAGATTGTATTTAGAGGGTGAGGGGTTGCAGCCTATTACATTTTATAGGTCATATAACAGCATCGACCTCCATAATATTATCATATTATAATGGAATTTAATACAGTACAACAAATATAACGATTGAAATTGTTTGGCAAAGTAATATTTTTTATGAAACTAAAAACATTGTCAACTTTAATAAGCACGTCATTAAGCTCACGTTTCTAGGTTCCTAAAATTCTGTTGTAGTAAAGATGTGTTGAGATGACATCATAATTCGCGATGATATTTCAGGTTTAAAGTCTTGGGATTCTACCTACTCATAATTAATGTTTCTTACAAAGAAACTTCAAGCGACGATGAACTTGCTAAAATGCAAACACAAACATTACCTAAATGTAATTTTAGGTACAAAACATACTTTATAACAAGGCATAGATCAATGTCCGAGCAATCCTAGGTCACGAAATTTTGCATAGTATTTATTTTTTGACAAAAAACAATATATTTCAAAATCGATGAGTAGAGATAACTCAAAAACTACACATCAGATGTCACTCAAATTTTTATGCGGCCAGACGACAAGCAGATTTCGAATACAAAAGAATCATCAAAATCGTTTCTACCAGGGCAGAGTGGTGAGGTAAACACGTATTTAAAAAAATACAGTTGAATTGAGAACCTCCTCCTTTCGAAGTAGTTTAAAAAGTAAGGGCTCCCACACATAAATGCGACATCGTGTTAATTCGTGTTGTAACGCAAAAACCTGCAGCAACCTACTTACATTTCCTTTTGCAGCGCGCCGTGAATTCACGCGTCACGACACGATGACATATTTATGTTCGAGCCCTAAATATTCTAGTAACTTACCATCTTCATCCGTCCGACAGAGTTGCGGCGCGGACAAGGGCCCGTCACCAGCCGCGTTGTGTGCCCGGACCCTAATGTCATACTCCGCATACGACGCCAGCCGAGACACCGTCGTCTCTTCGCCCTGTATAATAAAGTTTAGGTTGCAGTATCTAAAATCATGTACCTAGCCTTATTCATGCATCCCTTTCCATATACTGTGATAGATATTTATAAGAAAAATAAAGATCGCTTTTTATAGCCTGTCTATTGTCTATACTATATCTTTCCCCGTCAACGAGACATTGCTGAAAGAGGTAAAGCTTATAAATGACAAATAGTAGATCGTATAGAAACCGAATTTTAAAGATGCAGTAAAATAGTACTAGTCATGGCTTACTTTACTTGTTATTGTTACTTATTAACTTAGTATTAGTTAAGTACTAATGTACTAATAACGTATGGACTATAACATAATAATTATACTAATACTAACTCGGTTACGAGTACACCCTACAAAACCCTACTCCACGAAACCCGCAAGTCCTTAGCACGAGCCTCTACAATACTTACCTGAACCCTCAAATGCGCGTCTTGCACGGGCATCAGTGGGTCGGCATCCCGTCTGGTGTACTGCAAGGTGTAGTGTGTGATTTGACCACCCCTGGCCTCCTGTGCCGGGGGGCGCCACGACACACGCAGTGACGTGGACCCGCTGGAGATACACGACAGACCTTCTGGCCCGCCTGTGGGGGCTGGGAAACACGGGATTATGCAGACAACATAATTACTTTTGCAGGAGACAATTACTTTTATAGAGGTGATCATCTCAGTCCTCCAGAGTAACGACGTATTTGTGATTAATTTGGAACGAGACGTACTAATAATAACGAATTGGACTATTATTAAAAACAGGACTAACTGTCACTATCAGTCTCCGCCCAAGTCCTCGAACTTATTAACAAATTAAGCAACTATCATTCTAACAACATCTGTTAACTAGGCTAACCAACCTAGTCCCTAAATTGAGTCTTGTTCTATATCGGTTACAATTGTCAAGGGCGACAGCGAAAGGGTGGTGCGCTTTGCTCGTTTGCTGTCTTAATTTTGTAAAAAATGTATAATTGTTACTGTATTTTAATTTTTTTTGTTTGTCCAGCTTCATAATAGTAGGTATCCAGGGGCGATGGTGCCATCAACTTACTCATTTATACCGTTGTTGGCTATTTACATAAAAAGTCGTGTTTTCGGCCAAATCAAGCTTACCAATGTTGTTAGATAATTTTGTTAGGGCTTTCGAAATGATCAATTAGGGATGAATACCTCAACAATGAAAAATAAATCACACTATATACCTATCACTACTACAATATACCTACGAACAAAAGCGGTTATTGTGACAATTATTTTTAAACTTGCCGGTGATGGAGCGTTTAGATAATGACGGAGTTTATATGTCTATATGTTTGAGTGTGCGTGTTCCGCCATTTACATTTGCTTTAAAATACAGCTATTTATTCCCGGATCTGAAAAGCCATCTATAAGATACGGCGCGGCGCCGTCGTTATTGCCGGCGAGATGTAGATATCAACTCGTGCGTTCTGAGCATAAATAAGCCAGTTTTGAAACATGCTTAAATTTTTAAACGAACTGAAAATTTAATAATTTCATAACGACGCGATTTCATTATAAGCACGACTGACTAAATAGATAATGGAACATAATAATTGCTTTTTACAAAAAAAATAACCGACTTCAATCTTGATAAGTAGAGAGAACTCAAAAACTACTCGCCAGATGGCGCTCAATTCAACATGTAAGTGTAAAGTTCTCGTCACTACAAATTAATCAAGCCCAAACATTAGATAACTGCAGTAAATCGTTGAGGAGTTCCCTCGACTGTCTTTCGGCTTCATCAGATCGACTCCATATCTTCATAAAATGGTAGCGCTTTAATGTACTTATGATAACATGAACAAACACACTGGTTGTCCATACAATTTTCGAAAGTTCCCCTCGATTTCTCTAAGATGCCATCATCAGATCCTGGTGTCCTTATCAGGGGACCCCACTGTGCTTATCTACTTTACAACAAAAAAAGAATTATCAAAATCGGCCCATAAACGACGAAATAATCGCTGAACGTACATAAAAAAAAGCATATATACGATCGAATGAGGGTAACCGTTTTTGTGCTCACCAGTTGGCGCCACTGCAGAGGGCGGTCATGCTGTCAAAGCCCGCCCATACATAAACAGTGACAAATGAAATTCAGACAAGCGAAAAGTGACAGACAGACCTCCCTTCTCACTAGCGCCTCTAGCGGAAAATTCACACGCGGTTACCCTCATTGAGAACCTCCTTCTTTTTTGAAGTCGGTTAAAAAGGTACAGACGAGGCACACTCTGAATTCTCTGAAAAGTAACTGCCTAGAGAAAAGTCCCGTGCAACAGTAAAATGATAATTCTTTCGAACTAAACTGTCCTAGCGATTGACAATACGTTTTAATTTATAAAACATTATCGTTTAAATTTAACCATCACTTCGAGCTAAAGCTTTTGGCTGGTCTATAAAAGGTAATTAGAGTAGGTAGCGAGCGGGTACGAGCTGAGTGCAGCCTTTGTGATGTTAATTCGAATCGCACAGAAAAACTATTGTCGCAGTTGTAAAAGGCCAAACAAAGCAACCGTATAAAAGAGCTATCAATTTGTTCCGAATCGTTTGACCTAGATCGAAAAGGCCACGGTCCAATTAAGCCATTTTGCATTTTGATGGGAAAATTTACGATAGCCGCTTTTCGACAGCAGCCCGTAGGTATTATTTTATACTGAATTCGAGCAATGATAAATCGGCATAATACGTAGATCAGTTAAGACCCTATACGAATTCCAGTGATATCGAAATTCTTCTGCCAACTTGAGTATTCTCATTAGAATGCCTGAACGTTTTGATCAAAATACGTTGTTAATTTTACGACGAGTAACTCGATAATCGATGAGTAATGAATGCTACATAAATCAGGGGTATTTATAGCTACGTTTTACCAGTAACACATACATAGAGCTTTCATTTGTACTCTCATTAACTTATAAGAAAATAAGTCTTTATAATATTAACAAACGGCAGCATAAACGGGTTTCATCGGTTTGTATGACATAGCAGGCGATAATAAAATCATATAAACATGTGAAACAATGGCAAACAAAGGTAAGTGTTAAATAAACAAGCAGTCAGTATTCAGTTGTGAATTTGTAAATTTGAGCGTTATCGCAGCACTTCTGTGGAACCTACGTACTCGTAAAACTTTTATCCACCGACAGCCGCAGAATGGACGGAAATAATAATAATAAATGGCCACAACAAAATATTTCAATCACCAATGAAACATTCGTGTTTCTATACTTTTTGTTGAATCCTTCCTTGGTCGAGTTGGCTTCGACTGTAGACCACGTTGGTCCACTTTTTCCAAATGACTTCAGAAGATTCAAATTTTTTCACTGTGTAAAGAAGATTCAAATTTTTACTATGATTTAAGTTGCAGCGAATACATAATATTCTTGTAATACACTAAGATTAAGGTCTTAACCACTTACGAGATTCCAAAGTATGCCGGTAGTGGGGTGGAGACAAAGGACCGGTGCCAGCTGCATTGTACGCCCTCACAGTGACGCCGTATCTCGTAGCCGCCTTCAATCCCCTCAGCGTCGTACTGGTCGCATCAGCGCTGGCCCCGCTCTCAGACCCGGCGTCGGTTGGAGCGTCCTTCCCTTCGTCAGACACTTCCCACCAACGAATCGTGTAGCCTAATAACGTCCCGTGCCAGGTCTCTCTTGGCGGCGGCTAGGGAAAAAATGCTTAGTGTAATTGGATGATATTAGGCGCAGGAACGGTGCCAGGATTATCAGACGGGTAAAAAATAAGATTAAATGTGAACAGAGGCTGATGACCTCGTTTCGTTGATGGAAAATAACTGGTATAGCGAAAATAGGGATAAATAGTATTGAGTTATAAAAATAACATGTTATCCACAAACATGTTATCGGAGAAAAAAGTTTTGAAGTTATTTATTCGTATTAGTCGTATTAATTTATTATTTTTGGTTCAACATCAGCTTAATTATGCAACATACGACAGACATAATGCTTAATAAGCATTCTTGATCAGCCTTGTTATGTTTAGGTACCAATTTTATTATTGCATACGATAAGTACAAAATATCGCGTAATTGTAAAAAATTAGGGGTGCAGTAGGGCTTTCATCTGTCTTAGTAACGAGCCATATCCGTAAAGTAAACATACTTAATTTAAATAAAAAATAAACACAAATTAACTCAATTAGCTCTTATTCACATGTTAAAATGGGCAAAGCTATAAGCTTCAGCGAGAACCAGCGAACAACGTAGCTAAGTTTTTATCCGCTTCTTTAATTTTACGAAAGTGTCAGGGCTGTGGACACTGTTTCTTGTTATTTCAAGTTTAAAGCTCCTTCCTACAGGGTCACTAGGTTTTGTCGTACACACTTTAATCCTGTAAATATGCAAGTTGGCAGGGTTTCTTACCTGCCTACAAATGCCAAGTTACAAGACTCCTTTAAATAATCAATGCGGAAATGTTTTATGACTTTCAGTTACTGTTTACGCTGGCCTGTAGCAACCCTTTCTATTTCGTTTACGGTGTTTAAATAGATCTTCTGCATACATCTTGATTAACAAGAACCTTTTTACTGAGCTATTGACGTTTGAATTATTTTTTTGGATCTCTAAGTTAGGCTTACACGCATCCGAAACAATTACTGATTCATTTTAGAGAGTAGAAAATTTTAGTTTGGCTCATGTTAATTATAAAGAGTATGTTTTTAGCCTAAACAAAGTTAAATATCAATGTTAATTTCGACATAGGCCTAAGGACCGTTTTGAGATTTTACTTTACATGTTCGCAATTAAACTATTTATAGGAATTTCAAAATCACAAAAGTTAATACCGTAGGGACCATTTTGTGAATATTCAAAGTGAACAATATTATGCGAGCTCTAGTCATTTGATTATTTAGATGAAATTATGTCATTTGTCACTATTACGAGTATATTCATTTGGCTTTGATCCCAAAAATTTAAGATAAAATGAATCATAGTCTATCATTTGACTATTTGTGAAAAAATATCTCATTTATATATAGAAACAGTTAAATATTGTGATAGTAATAGTGAGAACCTAAATGACCAACCTTAACAAATATAAAAGGTGTATAAATATCGATGTTATGATAAGGAAACATTGTTAATTTATACTGCTACTGAAATTTCAAAGGTTATTTCGTCCAGCCATGCAATATACAAAGATCCTTACTATCCCTTTGCTTCTACAATATCAAACAAATAATCTAAATTAAACATGCTTGCCTGACTTGTCTCAAAGAAGGGTATCCGAAAATTTCCGTCTACCCGCAAGGTAGCAGCTGAGACAATTTGGATCTTTGCTGCAATTTAGTACAAGCTCGTCACGAAGCATCTCTTTGCAAGATAATTGCCGAGAGCTATCTGTGCCGGGAATATTTCAAGTACAAAGGCACAGGCATCCTGCATCTTCGAGGCGTTTGTTGCGTTTGACGCGACCGGTTCAGGTAGATAGACAATATTTATGAGAAATTGAATTTAGTTTGTGAGATCGTTTGATCTTTTTAGCGTCTAAAAATAAGTTTCGATAAAAACACGTTTTATCAATAGTGATATAGCGTTAGAAGAAAAGTATTTATCCTTAGATTGAGAGACTTTAATTAAATGTTAAGTGGAGTAATCTAACTTTTTTTGGCGAATGTGAAGAAATAGGCCATTTGAAAATTTAATGTTTATAATGGACTATATTATAACTACGTGATTCTGTAAACTTCTCGGAGGTAGCGTAACTATCATACACGTGATATACACCCACGATATATACTCGTATCAGTAAACGCTGGCCCATCACTCCTCAGTTTCCCTTTTTGGAATAAAAAAACATAATTGATTTAATTAACAAAATAATTTATCTCGCTTAATAGCGCCCTATGCACTTCAAATGACTAAAAGAATATCAGTGGTTAGTAAATGAAGGTCATGAAGTTTACCTGCCATGACACCAGAAGTTCCCGAGCTCGTAACGCGCGAACTGTGATGTCCCGCGGCACGCCTCCAGGTGCTAACAGGAACAAACAACATTTTTGATTATTCAATTGCGAAATTCTAAACTGGCTCAATTTTCTTTGATTAAATTCAATTCCCTTTACTTATTCTTAAAGAAAATTCAAAGAAAACGAGAAAACATAATTATACTTCGTGCTTCGTCCTCGAGATTAGTAACCTGAAATAGAAACTTATTAACACACATATGTAGTAACGCATAGCGATCACCACTCTTTGCACTACGTTGAGAAAAAAAGGAGGGTAGAAACATTATAATTTTATAAATGTTACTGAAATTGGGGGTAGGCAGACTACCTCACCCACTTTACCTGCTACCTGTCGTCGTCTCGGAGCCTCATTCGCATTTTAGTGCTTCACCACTCAACACAGTTCCAACCGACGTGGAACGTATTTTTATTTCGTTTTATTATAATAGTTTTTTCTTGTATTGAAACCAAGTACACCTTTTATTTAGTGATATTTAGTGATTAAAAGTAGTTAAAATGTTAAAACATAAAAATTCTGAAGTGGAAGAGTTACAAATATAAAGAAACCGCGAAGTCGCCGACGCATACACGTGATTGAGGATTCATCTTCATCATCAGATGAAGCATTCAGGATCTATCATCCTGCCTTCAGCGAATAACCTTCAGGTAACACGTGTTCTTTTTACGGTGCCTTGCATTATAACAAGAATAGCTGCTTATTCTAAATGCACTCTGAGCAGTTTCTGGGACTGTCTCGCCGCATTTGTGACAGTTGGTTTGCGTTCTTTTCATTGGGAACTGAATCTTACCGACTATAAGCAAGCGTAATAAACTCATACCAATAACTGAGCAGTCTTCGGGACTGTCTCGCCATTGGTGAAATAGTTTTCGTATAATTTTACAAAAACAAATCTTAACATGGCTTCATGTATTACGCAGCTACTGAGATTCCTTATTATGTGCTTACGCAGCTCATGTCTTTCAGACGGAGGAATTTTTGATTTTAAGAACAAGGATAGCTGCTTATTCTAAATGCACTCTGAGCAGTTTCTGGGACTGTCTCGCCGCATTTGTGACAGTTGGTTTGCGTTCTTTTCATTGGGAACTGAATCTTACCGACTATAAGCAAGCGTAACAAACTCATACCAATAACTGAGCAGTTTTTGGAACTGTCTCGCCATTGGTGAAATAGTTTTCGTATAATTTTACAAAAACAAATCTTAACATGGCTTCATGTATTACGCAGCTACTGAGCTTCCTTATTATGTGCTTACGCAGCTCATGTCTTTCAGACGGAGGAATTTTTGATTGTAAGAACAAGGATAGCTGCTTATTCTAAATGCACTCTGAGCAGTTTCTGGGACTGTCTCGCCGCATTTGTGACAGCTGGTTTGCGTTCTTTTCATTGGGAACTGAATCTTACCGACTATAAGCAAGCGTAACAAACTCATACCAATAACTGAGCAGTTTTTGGAACTGTCTCGCCATTGGTGAAATAGTTTTCGTATAAATTTTACAAAAACAAATCTTAACATGGCTTCATGTAATACGCAGCTACTGAGCTTCCTTATTATGTGCTTACGCAGCTCATGTCTTTCAGACGGAGGAATTTTTGATTTAAAGAACAAGGATAGCTGCTTATTCTAAATGCACTCTGAGCAGTTTCTGGGACTGTCTCGCCGCATTTGTGACAGTGGTTTGCGTTCGTTTCGTTGGGAACTGAATCTTACCGACTATAAGCAAGCGTAATAAACTCATACCAATAACTGAGCAGTTTTTGGAACTGTCTCGCCATTGGCGGAATAGTTTTCGTATAATTTTACAAAAACAAATCTTAACATGGCTTCATGTATTACGCAGCTACTTAGCTTCCTTATTATGTGCTTACGCAGCTCAGGTCTTTCAGACGGAGGAGTTTTTTGATTTTAAGGAGCGCCCACTGTTGCCAGAGCCTGTTGAACCCAGACAGCCACCCAGCTTATCGAAGCCCTCGCAACATCCGTACAGGACAACCCGCCGCCAGTAGACGAGGTAAAATATGCTGGTCAACTATCGTTGTATTACAAGCAATGGGCACTCCTAACATCCGATCGTAAAATTCGAGACTGGATAAAGGGGTATAAACTCGAATTTTTGCGTCCTGTGGTACAATATGAAGTCCCTTCTCCACCTAAACTTACAAGTAAAGAATGTCTACTTGTAGAGCAAGCTGTACATAATTTAACCGGTACTGGGGCAATTTCACAATGCCTTCCATGCGAAGGACAATTCATATCGAGTTCCTTTTTACGTCCAAAGCAAAACGGCAAGATGCGATTCATATTAAATTTAAAACCGTTAAACAAGTTTATCCATACGGATCATTGTAAGCAAGAAGACTTAAGGACGGTGTATTATTCCTAGTTAGGGCTAATCTTGGGATATTAACATAGAGGCATATTTATCTTCCAATCATTTATTAATAGAATGACAACGTCAGTTCCTACATACTTCCTTATCGAATGGCCATTCTTCTCAGTGGCCATACCGCATACATCACAGACGGCTGTAAAGATAATTACAAAAAATTATCATATGGCTATTTTAGAGCTTAAAGATGCCTATTTATTTATAACAATTCATCCTGATTTTAGAAAATATTTGCGGTTCATATGGGACAACAAAATTTACGAATTCAATGCTCTGCCTTTTGGACTAAATACAGCCCCGTACGTATTTACTAAGATAATGAAACCAGTCGTTAAACTCCTCAGGGCTGCAGGATACTTGTCAACGATTTATCTTGATGATTTACTTTTAATTGGACGTTCTTATCAAGAATGTGATGGTAATATTAACATCACGAAAAAGCTACTCAGTTCTCTAGGTTTCATCATTAATAAGCAAAAGAGCAATCTTGTAAATTTCTCGGTTTTATTATTGACTCACAGAAAATGCGAGTTTCTCTACCACATGACAAGAAAATACAAGTTAAGTCTGAAATTAAGAATTTTATTAAAACGAAACGTACTAAGTTTCTTGGCTCGAGCGGCAAAGATAACTATGAATTATTTATAACGATTCCTAGCACTGTAATGCCTGATTTACAATGGTGGCTTAACGCAATTAATAAGTCGGGTAAAAGAATACTTAATGATAAATATGCTATTGAAATATACTCTGACGCCTCAACGACGGGATGGGGAGCGTCCTGCAATGGGGAAACGGCTAGCGGTCAATGGTCCACAAGCGAGCAGGGCTACCACATCAACTATCTTGAACATTTAGCAGCATTTTTAAGTTTAAAATTTTTTGCAAAACAACTTATAAACTGTCAAATACTGCTTAGAATAGATAATTCAACAGCTATTTCATATATCAACCGCATGGGTGGTATCGAATTTCCCCATCTCACTCAAGTAATTAAAGATATCTCTGGCAATGGTGTGAGCAAAGACAATTATTCATTTTCGCATCGTACATCAGATCTGTGGACAACAAAATTGCAAACGCGGAATCTAGAAAAGTACATCCAAATATCGAATGGGAATTATCAAATTCTACCTACGAAACCATAATTTCAAAACTTGGTAAACCTCACATAGACTTGTTTGCAAGCCGAATTAATCGTAAATGTGAAAAATTTATAATATATCTTTGCACAGGGACCCCGATGCCTTTGCTATTTATGTATTTACTATTAACTGGATTAATTATTTTTTCTACACCTTTCCCCCATTTTCAAGGATATTACAGTCGCTCAAAAAATTATTAACGATGTAGCTGATGGGATCATTTTTACAAGTCTTCTTAAGTCAGACATAATATACCTCAAAGCCAACGAAAGTTTAATTTCTTGTACCTAATTCCAGAGAGTCCCGACGGATACAATCAAACCTTATCCTGGCGGCCGGGAGGTTGTCAGGTCGGCCTTAATGCTGCGAGGCGCACCGCCTTCCTCTGTAGAAATAATGCTATCCTCCATTTCAACAAAACAGTATAGCGCTTATCAAAAAAAAAAAAAATGGCATAATTTCTGTGTAAAAAATTCAACGAATCTTTATAATGCTAGTATACCAAAAGTTTTAGAATTCTTAACTGGTGGTAGTCAATTTGGCTCCCTTAATAGTTGTAAAGCCACATTGTACTAGGGCATGATATCATCGATAACGATAATATTCAAAGATTTTTCAAAGGGGTATATCGACTTCGACCACCGAATCCAAAGTACAATATTACTAGGGATACAAATTGCGTATTAAATTTCTTAAAAGCACAATACCCTAATGAAAACATTTCTCTCGAACAACTATCAAAGAAATGCTCTACTTTGATTGCTTTAACTACCGCGCATAGGGTACACACCTTATCACAAATAAACATAAATAATATAGAGGTATTACAGACGCAGGTTGTTATTAAAATTCCCGAACTGATCAAAACTTCTCGTGTAGGATCTAAACAGCCTATATTATTTTTACCGTTTTTTCGTGAAAAACCAGAAATATGCCCCGCGAACACTTTAGTCTATTATATAAATAAAACTGCAGCAATACGTAGATCTGATTCTTTATTTATAAGCTATAAAAAACCTTATAAACCAGTAGCTTCCCAAACATTAAGTCGCTGGATCATAGGAACCCTAAAGGACAGTGGAGTCGACGTATCAATATTTTCCGCGCACAGCACCAAACATGCGTCCACATCACGCGCATATTCGCGAGGAGTCAACATTGACCTTATCCGCAACACCGCCGGCTGGAGCGGAAGCTCTAATACTTTCGCCAAGTTCTACCACCGAACCATCATCGACACAAATGAAGTGTCTATAGCGAGTGTAATTATAAATTAAATTATAAAATTTAAATTAACCAAGTTTTTCAAATTGTAAAAATTGTAAGTGTTAGTTTTGTATCTGGGTATACATATGCTCATATTATTTCTGATTGTTTCCCTAATCTTATTACGCTAAATGGACAATTGATTATGAGTGGTTCGCCTTTTTGATTAATCCCCTTCTTGAAACCTTGCAACACTCTCAAGGTCTACATATGTGTGTTAATAAGTTTCTATTTCAGGTTACTAATCTCGAGGACGAAGCACGAAGTATAATTATTGATTAAACGAACTTACCAAGTGAAGTTCTATCATAATTATACGAGTGCTTCGTCCGAAGAGATTAGTAACACCCGCCCACCCTACCCCTATTGGTATGGGTTGCAGGTTTCATAAGGGACTCCAAACCAATGAGGCTCCGAGACGACGACAGGTAGCAGGTAAAGTGGGTGAGGTAGTCTGCCTACCCCCAATTTCAGTAACATTTATAAAATTATAATGTTTCTACCCTCCTTTTTTTCTCAACGTAGTGCAAAGAGTGGTGATCGCTATGCGTTACTACATATGTGTGTTAATAAGTTTCTATTTCAGGTTACTAATCTCTTCGGACGAAGCACTCGTATAATTATGATAGAACTTCACTTGGTAAGTTCGTTTAATCAATAATTACTAATACATAGGTACTTCTTGTTTAGCTTTTTAAATCCACTTAATCCGCACTTATACTCAAATTAATATCCTCTCGAGGGGATTGATTGATAATTAATTTGGTATTTTTGGCATCGCTTAATCTTTAATCTTTCCTAATTATTTATTAGGCATAATTTGCTCTGCCACATCGCCCATTAGTCACAGAATGAATAAAAAACGCTAAATACATAATAATGTTATTTAGTTAAAGATATGCAAGGACATACCTTCTTCCCTCGTGGTGAAGTGAATCGGTGGCGTGTACGAAGAAGCGCCAACGTCGTTGATAGCGGCTATCCTTAGTACATAACGCGTGTCCGGGGCTAGGCCTGATATCGAGGCCCCGCCGCGGCCTGGGCCTTCTGACCTGTTACAGGAACAAAATGCTACTGAACTTCTTTCTGAATTGACCCATTTTATTAACTTCTCGATCAAGCAAATAAGAATCTGTTAGCAAATAAAACCAGACCTGCAGAATTTATATATCTCTCAATAACTTGACTATCCCCATAAATAGATCAATATCTACTGTTTCGTCACACAACCAAGTAACAGCAAGCCGTCAAAGTTTCTTAAGTAGTTTAAGTATTAAACCATTATGTAACGACCTGCGGCCCAAGTCTGCTAATTTGTAAATGGTTCAACTGCGTTGTATCGGAATACTTTGTGACATTTTGTATATTAAATGTGTTAAACTATATAGGTACTCACATTTTGTCATGACACAATTAAAGCTTTCATAAATTAGCAAACTTGGGCCCTGTAATCTTTAGATAACACGAATGACATGATTTACATAAACCTATTACATTACTTTTACTGGAGATAATGTATTTATAACCCGCCTCGCAATCAATTACAGATTAAGGCTTCACACACGAACGACACGCGATTTGTATCGACGGTAAACACATATATTGTATACCGAAATTGAAATCCTGATGTCATTATCATATTCATAAGGCTGTACAAACTTACGCGACATGCAGCAAATCTGTATTAGCTAGTGTGAGGTTAAGGACGTCGGGTGTGTCCCAAGTGTCGAGTAGAGCGGGGAGCGGAGCGTTGAGCGGCGCGTTCGTTAGCTCATGGCTCAGTGAGCGGTACTGCAGCGAATAGTGCGACACTAGCGCCCCCCGAGCGACTCGCCATGTCACTCTCGCTCGGCGGGACCATACTTCTGAGACTCGAACTTCCTCAGGAGTGTTCGGCCGTTCTATGTAAAAGAAAATAACAGATTTTCTACTCTATTTTCATGTGTGTACCTTTTTATTTAAATACAAATGTCTTTGAAGAAAACTCTTTTACCTTAAGTAAATAAATAGCTGAGTTCTATGCTCAAAATGATAATTTCAACTTATTTTGCTACAAGAAAAAATATTACTTTTTTAGATTATATTTTTAAGTAAGTACAACAATAATCAAAGTGATATTTGAGATAAAACTAGGCTTGAAGTAAAACAATAACGTTAATTAGTGGATCATGAACGTTAATTACAAGTCATTTACGAGATATCTTTACGGGCAAATATATTATATCATCTAAGTTTATTTTGGTACTCTATAATTTTACGTCACATCACGTTATGTAGATATTTTACACGACAATCGGCGCTAATTGCCCCAGTATTATCGTGATTTCGTGATTTCAGCCTATGAAACTAACTAAACTTTCTTCTATTTTGTCTACAATTGTAAATCAGTTGGATTTTACGTCTTTTTGTCTAGGATTTTACACCTTTTTGAACAATCTAATTGAATCCTTAATACTTCTATGGCTCTATTCAATTATCATACTATGTACAAAAGGATTGCCGTAGCCGAACCTATGAAGTTCTTGTCATGCATCTCCCGTGGTGAAGGGAAATCAATCCATCACTGTCGTACAGATTGTGGAGTAATCCCAAGCGTACGGAAGACCCGCATATCCTTATTCTTCAAGTCATCGCTCTAGTTTAAACATGTTTCAGTCACGTAACATCCACTCTCATTGTTACGTACACTACGAAACACCTGTTTCTTAGAATCGGGAAAAATATTTTCAAAATTAATAAAGGAACCTTGTTGGAACATATCAGTGAATGATTTCCTAAAGTAGAGGTTATAATATTTTATTAATGATTCTAAATAGGAAGCAAAATAAAATAATATTTTAACGGAATTATTGGATCTATACATGACGAAACATTTCATCCATGATCTATATTAGTCTTTACTCCAACAATAATAGTAGGTATTCCGCTGAACAATAGCTTACTAATTTCCTACTGAACGTGATTCGCCTTGGAGATTACATCTAATTTACTTGACAAGTAATGATCGTGTCTACTAAAATTTTAATTACGACTATTGTCAAAGGGCGAATCACTGGAGTGTAATAAATTATTTGTGATGTGTAAATATTATAATAGATACGGTGAGAATTTACGTTTTGTTTTCCCTTGCCCTATCTACAATGGGTTCATCAGTGGCTCATCATGTAGGTATGTATTGTATGTGTATGTTGTTGGTCTCAAACCATTGATAGCCATGGAGCAGAGGTCTTCTCTTAAATGAGAAGTCTCCAATACTCCACGAAGCTACTACTGTGGACTGAAGGAGAGGTTAGTGGCCAACCAAAAGAATCATGGCAAGTTTCATACATTGAATTGTACAAAAAAAATTAAAAACTCGAGAGCCTGGAATGAGTTGTAATATTTATTTCTTATTTTTAGCAACACTTAAACACTTATATAACCAAAAATGATATAATTTTCTTCACTTTCTTGCCATTATAAAAATACGCCATTTGTACGCTAACTGTCAAAGTGACATAAGAAATGATAATAATGACATGACAATCATAATCAAAATGCTCGCAGTCCAATGACAATGTGACATATTGTGACAATGACAATGTCTACGACACAGAGTAAGTAATTGTTCCAACAGATTACAAATCAATCGAAATCACAGATTAAACGCTGATATAACAAGACAGAATCTACTTCAAAATGTTCGTCCAGAAATGGTAAACTATGTAAATAAGAAAATGATTTTAGGATCCCCGGGTTTTAAAAATATTTTGAATGGTTCAAGATAATACTTGAAGTCTAATTAAACAATTACAAGTTATTTCAAATTCTCGAGAATTATTATTTTTTATGTACAAAATCTGCCATGATTCTTTCGGAAAATTTTAAACCACCTTCGTCATTTTTCTTCTCAATAAGGAGAAGAGACACGTGCTCACTAGTGGGCCATTAATGGGTTTTAGCCAAGGCCTTCGATATAACTAAACAATGAAAACCGGGACTACTGCCATTAACGTGACCTCCGAAGCACGGAAATGTCATGAAAGCTTTAACACTAGTGGTCATCCTTCAACTAAAAAAACAAAGGTCGAGCGCCGGCGAGCGAGCTTCATAATTAATTTTGTAATTAATATCTTCCAAAACTACGGTTTGAACTCAAGATAGTATCTGAAATAAATATTAGTTTTTGATGCTTATTTTTCAATTAATAGAAGAGTTGTGTTGTTGTTAATTTGTGGATTCAAAGTTTCTACAAGTGTAAATAACTATAGATATAGGCCATTGCTACGAGTGCTACGCAGAGTGCACGCTATCGATACGCTACGCTGCGCTACGTAGGCAATGTTCGTAGCTATATGTGTACTTGAATCCTCGAGCGATTTTCGTAATGAATTGGAATTCGCACTTGGCGTTAAATTAATAGAGCACAGCAGAGGTTCCACAGTGGCAAACTAATCTAAGTTTTTGTGAATGAATTGTACATCATTGTATTAATAAATGCATACATAGGTGCATGCATGCCATACGTGGGCTACGTTGACAAATGGTTTGTTTAGGCCGGAATTTTCTAAATATAATTATGTGTGTGGATAGATCGATGAATATTATTCATAAAAGTTTTACATATAACATTAAGAAGAACAAGCTTTTAGATGTCTAAAAGCTTGTTCTTCTTATATGTGTGTAAAACAATTCACTGTTTTAAATAACTTTTACCAAAATAGAACCGACTTTAACGCCGATAAGTAAAAATCGGTTCAGTTAAACGCGGTTAATATTCCTAAATCCTTCTCCTTAGTCTGATAAACGCGATGCTGAAAACCGTATCAAAATTGATTCAACCAAACGCGAGATAATCGCTCACAAATATCCATACATACATACATACATACATACACACACACATACATACATACATACATACAGGTCAAACTGAGAACTTCCTTTTTTGAAGTCGGTTAATAAAGAACAAGTCAAATTGCTCTTTTAATTACATAAAGAATAACATTTAATTAAAATAAGTAAGCAAGATTTCTCAGTATGTGATGCGGCTTACCTTTGACAAACAGTCGAAACATCAGCTCGTCGCTGCCATAAAGGTTTCGCGCCAGACAGCGATAGTCCCCCGCGTGCTCGGGGCCCGCATGCGTTATCGTAATTTCCGACGTCATCCCGCCGTTCCCGATATCTCGCATCTCCACGCCACCTGACCCGCTGCGTAAACAATAGCAATTATGTTAGGTTGTGTCTTTGTCATGGTATCTTACGAATTTTTGGTATGTTTTATTGTAATGAGGGTAACCGCGTGTGAATTTTCCGCTAGAGGCGCTAGTGAAAAGGGAGGTCTGTCTGTCACTTTTCGCTTGTCTGAATTTCATTTGTCACTGTTTATGTATGGGCGGGCTTTGACAGCATGACCGCCGTCTGCAGTGGCGCCAACTGGTGAGCACAAAAACGGTTACCCTCATTGTGTAGAGGTGTATTTGATGTGCTGTGAATGAAATTTTGATGGAGGAAATATATGAAATAGTAGATACGAGTACCTGTATTTTATGTTCTTAAATGTTTTATAAATAAGCAATTATCATCTTCTGATAAACAGATTGGTGAGAATAGAGTGAGGTAAGTGAGGTAGGTAGGTACTTTATAAATAAATAAATGTTTTTTGAAAATTCCTCAATTAATAGAATTTATGCTTTTCTTTGATTTTAAATAATAAACACAATGGGAGCGATGTGGTTACGACTAACCGCTAATTAGAGCTAATTAATTTTATTAAAGATCTACCGCATTATTAAAATTATGTGTCATTACCACATTATGTTATTGTCTATATATTTATTTTGTCTTTATAATAAAATAAATCTATTGATGAGGCATTAGGTGGGGGTAGGGTATGTAAATTAGGAGTAGGCATTAATAAAATAGCTAAGTGTGTCTTAACAGTGTATGATATTTGTAATCGTTGTTACGTTAAAGTCAAATTGAAGCAAAATTTCGAAAACTACCACGTAGATAATTACTCGTATGTTAGTAGTTTGTCAGTAGAAGTCAGCAAAGAACTGACTTAGTAGATTTTCACCTCACGTCACAGGAGTAAAATAAGAAATGAATAATTTAAAAACCCCCGGGCAACAGTTAATTTTATATAATGAACATTATCCTTGAGTATATTTTGCCTGTCTATTTCAGGAGTGTAATGGAAAATTCCCGAAGGTATATAAAACAGTTCCATCAGATTACTACCGAATTGGGTCATTCCAGCGCTTACAGCGACACGGTAAGCGGGTTAAGCTTAAACGAACGTGGGATTTACAGCGACTGCAGCGATGACCATTGCATGAACTGACGTAACAGGAACAATTTTGATTTTGCGCTTTGCGGAATAGTTGCAATTTTAAAAATAATTGGTATGAACGGTAATTTGGCGATTAACTTGCTTTTTTATCCGCGTTTAACAAATACGTACAAATTGGTTTTCAATTAACTTAAACGATAAAATATGACGTATTGCGTTAATGAAAGCAAAGTAGCACTATAGAAATGGAATACTGTGTTATGTTATTATTACGATCTAAATTATAGGCAGATTGATCCAATAGGCACAGTATTACAAATATATCTACGAATTACTTTACTTTCTCTATTTTCACGCTCGATGTAGGTACATGTGAAGAATCACAAAATAAAATAAACATGAGACTTTCACTTATGTATTCCGTGTAGCGTGAGTGTTATGAATACAGCCCACCGAGACCAAAAATATAAATCCAACAAAATTTTCACCTCGCTGGGAATCAAACCCTGGACCCTTCGAACAGCTCTGGTATGGTAACAATACAGGCTATACTATACAGACGGTCAAATCATATACTTACTGTAAGGCCAAAGGTCGAGAATCATGTGTCCAATGTATGTGTATCTCCGGCTCGCCTCGGACTGTGCAAGTGAGACGCGCTGTGGAGCCCCTGACCACCCATCGGGCTTCCCCCCCACCCCCGCCGCGGGTCAGCTTCGGTGGTTCTACGTCACAAACATCCATAAATTAGCGGCTGTCCGTCCAAGCAGAAATAGACCGGCGGTTTGCGTCGATCTTAAGTGAGCGAGATAAACAACTGCAAGCCACCAGTTTTGAATGAGTGGCCCCTAGTGGCAAAAATATCTTGAGCGTTGCCTCGGAGGGCATGTTGTGCCTTTCGTTCCGGTTTTTACCATTAGATAGCGAACGTTAAGCCAGGTTGGAGACGTTTGGGCGGTTAAAAACTTCCAATAATCTGCACAGGAGCAGCGTGGTGAAGTAGGTAGACTTTAGGCCTCCTCCGGTATGGGGAGAGACCGTCAAAAACGCGTAAAATTTACAAAAAGAAAAACAATAACTAATTTGTGCCATTATAACGCTTTCATAAGAAATACAGTGGCACATTCAGTGTCTGCGTCAAGTTCAATTTCAAAAGCTATTTTACGATATCGTTTAGAAAAATTCCAATTGAACCGTCCTTACTATTGTACCATTTTTGTAGCTTCCCAATGTTGTTGGTACAAAAGAAATAATTTACGTTGAGAAAAAATATTTATTGTGACTGAAGTTTTTACATTAGAAAAAGCCAAATAAATTCAGAGATTTACCTTATTGGCCACGAGAAGTAGACAAAATTATTACAGAATCCCAACTCTGCTTAAAGTTATGTATGTTTATGCAACATACATATTCTGTCCAACAAATTGGGAAACGAAATGAAAATTCGACGTTGCTTTTTACTGATTTTCACTGGAAAAATCTAAAGTACAAAACTGCTAGCATTATTTAACACTCTCATAACACTGTGCTCTTTCGTCGGCTATTTACATAAAAATTACTACTGCTTTATGTTGTTAGTAACAAACTTACCCCTAACATCGAGAAAGAAGGAATGATGTAAAAATGCGTGTTGAGCCCTTGCTGTACACCTATACCATCCTTCATGCTCCGGGGTGGCGGCCCTCAGCCACACTGTTCCATCCGACAGGATCGATCCCTCACTTGCATCTGAAGATTCCGACTGACCCCAAAGGATATGTCGCCAATTCTCGCCGTCTGCGTAGTTAAGAAGTTTAAATTATCTGATTATAAATAGCGCTACATACACATAGGCCCAAACTAGGATTTCCTGTGTCGTGGGTGCCATGAACAACATATAAGACAAGGATACTAACCCAGACCGAGAACG
Organism: Hesperia comma; assembly: GCA_905404135.1. Taxonomy (NCBI): domain Eukaryota; kingdom Metazoa; phylum Arthropoda; class Insecta; order Lepidoptera; family Hesperiidae; genus Hesperia; species Hesperia comma. Next base: position 12,877,573 of record FR990023.1, read on the forward strand.
GAAATTTAAACTCATCATGCAAATTTTCGCCTCACTGGGAATCGAACCCAGGACCCAGGACTCTTGGAACGGCGATTCGACATTTTAACTACTGCGCCATTCGAGTCCCAGTGAAAATTTATCTTACTAAACCCCAGTGAATAGCTAATTAAGATGAAGGATATTTATAGCTGGTCTTTGAATTATTAATTAAGTAAAGCTTAATTTCCCTTACTTGTTACTGTCAAGGTTCTAATTGCTTTAAACTAACCGCTATACTTCATTAAAATTTTACTTTGACTATGATACATAAACACCATTGACCGGACTATAAGGTGCACTCACATAGCTTGTTAGTCCTGCTAAAATTAGATCTTAAATGGATTTATGGGATAGTTTAATAACGAATATGATACCTTTGACACTCGGAAGCCCTTTGCATTTACCTGAAGAGAAAATTATATTTACCTGAAGAGAACTCCCAAGATATTCTCGGCAAGGGTTGACCTTTAGCGGAGCAAGGCAGCAGGACTGCAGCCCCCGCAGACACCGAGGTGTTCTGTGCTCGCCACACCCATGTCGGAGGCTCTAAGTGGAAATACTGCTATATTTATTATGCTATGGAATTTTGTTTGATTCATCAGGACAAAACAGGGTTTGAACTACAGTGAAGCTAGCTTTAGTGATTTAATTTTTGCAGATATCTCAAACGCCTGTAAGGACGTCATAAATCTACGGTAAGATGTAAAAAAATCTCATACATTTTAGTATAGTTTCTTTACTAACAACCACTTCGCTACTCTTTGCCAAGCAGATCGTACAAAAGCATTAAATAAACACAAAATAGTAAAATAAGTACAGTAAGTACTTCAGTTTTAGTGTAAGTAGAGCTCTGTTTGGGATGGTGAATGTAAGTATTGTGCGTTTCAGAATACTTTTGGTTTAGGTTGTAGCTCTATAATTCATAGTATATTAGATAGTTACCTTTGACAGTCAGAGAAGCCGAGTGGCTAACAGTCCCAAAATCATTGGTAGCTCGACAAGAGTATTCTCCAGTATGTATCGAACTAAGGTCTTGAATTATCAATATTGTAAAAAAGTCCATATTTTTCTGTTCTACCTGCGAAACATTAATTTAATTGGAATACCAATATTTTTCGGATACTAAAATTAGGTGTTCATTTTAGGTTTTTGTACTAAATTTACCTTTAAAACTGACGGTATAGGTAAATTGTCCTTGTGCCACGAGAATTGTATTGGCTTATCTCCAGAAACTAAACTACACGTCGCTTGCGTACTTCCACCGACTTCTAATTCTTCAGGAAATTGGAAGGGCGCAATTTTCGGTGGCTCTGTTAACAAATCGATGCACAAATTATGTGAAGCAATAAAAAAATTGTTTAGAGGATACGAACAAAATTACCAAAGATGAGATCCTTTAAAGCATAGATTGAAAAATAAGTAAGTAAAAAGTTATAAAAGGCTTTAATTCGAACAGAAAAACAAAATAATGTCAGATTCGGTTACATTTTTAGAATGTTCACGGAGACAACTCACTATGAACATCAAGTCGCACAGTCCGTCGAGCTATTTCTCCACTCTCAGCTCTTACTTCACAAGTATAACTACCAGCCGTTGCACTCCTCACCGAAGTCAGTCTTAATATTCCTCTTTCATCAGTAGATTCAATTGGAGATTCTACTATAGATCCATCTTCCCTACGCCACAATACATCTCTAAAATTAATAATGATTTAAATAAGACAGATTATCACAGTGGTGAATACTATATACTCATGAACAACTTAAGTTTACTTACTTTATAGGATATCCAGAGTAAGGACAGTAAAGCGTTACATCTGTGTCAGTCTTCACATGAATAGGTGGTAAGTATCTAATATTCGGTGCACCTACAACAAACTATTTTTCAAATAACACATTTCCCAGAACGATTTCATCTTTATCAGCTATTGAATGCTCATAGATAATAGTCCACACAGACGATTTTACAATGTTTTCAGTATTCACTCTAAGATCACTACATATTTTTATGAAAATAGCATAGCATAGGTAAATGCCAATTCCAAATTGGTGATGAATAAAATTGTTTACCAAAAACGTTAAGACGTGCATGATGAGCATGAGAGCCTCCAGTGCTAGTTGCGTTACATCCATATCTGCCGCCCTCGTCAGCTGTCCGTATTGTCACGCTTAGCGTAGACACTATAGTACCCTCTTCAGCACCAGGCAAAGTCTCTGCTCTTGTATTTACACTATATCTGAAATGATGAAACTGCGTAATGATACGATATATTATACAAAAAGAAACGAAATGTCATTCTAATCCTTATTTAAATAACCTTCTAACCTTTGCCGTATTTAAATTATCTCTGTTTCTTTTATCAGAAAAAATATTTTAGTGAGTATCGAAAAACTTTCCACGGCAATCTAAAATTCCGATAGTATTTGTTACACCAATTTCTAGAAACAGGTTTCTGTTATTCGTAGAATCGATACATTCGAATCAAAACATGTTCGGTAAGGGCGAAAATAATTAATAGTCATACTTGTCTGGAGCTGAAGGCAATGGTCTGTCATCTAACGTCCAAATAATACGAGGCGGAGGTATGCCGGTTGCAGCACATCGCAAAGCTATGCTTTGTCCGATTCTAGTTGTCGCTTCACTAAAAGTCGATACCAATCTTGGAGGTCTGTCTAAAACCCAGTGAAATTGTTAAATTCAAACAATCACATATAACGACTAAATGTGGTAACCCAAAGGCAATTTAAGACTTAATTTGAATACATAATTACCAGCTATAACTAGTTCACCACCGGCAACTGCAGAATCAGAGTGGTCGTAAGCCGTACATTGGTAAAGGCCAACGTGATGTGGACGAACTGGTCCAATAGCCAATCGGCTCTGAGGAGAGTGGAGCGGCCGTCCGTCATGCTGCCAACTTAACGTGACCCCTCCTCCTCTGCCCCCGTGGACTGAACAGTTAAAATGACCAGTGCCTCCGGTACCGAGCATCTATTTAAAGAGAATTAAGGAAAATGGTTATGAATATTTTTAATAAATCAAGTAAACCAGAATTCACTGAAGGAGCATAGAAAATTTTATAAGGAAATACAGAGCACCGTATAAAAATATTATAATCGAGTCACACAGTAATTTACGAAGTAAACATAAAAATGCAATTGAATTGAGAACCATTTTTTAAAGTCGGTTAAAACTATGTTATAAATAGCTCATAAATAATACCCATAACACCAAAAAAGCTTCAAATTTCAATTCACACTCACCAAAGGATTAGGATTCACAGTCACTATAAGAGGTTCATACACGACGAGTCTAGTGAAGACTCTAGGAGCCGTCTCCGACCCTGGTGAACAGGCATATCGGACGGCGTGATGCGGCCTCACATTCGGCAATACCAGAGTCCCGGCCCGAACCACGCCTTCACCAGCCGCTGTCACCCACACTCCACTCACTTCCTGTCGCTGCCAACTGATGATTTAATCCTTCTATAGGCACTATGCTATTCTTTTACTATAAATATATACGAAGTGATCAATTCTAAGATTACATTACAGTTGACTTTAATGAACATTTCAAACATAAATTAGATGTTTGATGGGCATGAAAAAGTAATAGTGAAATTACTTAAATAGAAGCTAGAGAAAAAAGCATTTTTGTTATACACGAAGAAAAATATTTTCGTCGTTCGAAGAACTGGCGCGCAACACATAAAAAAACAAAATTCTAAAAACATAAAATTGTTTTACATCCAACGTTTTATGAAGAGAAGAAAAATATAATATGGATATTGGTTATAGGTTTTCGTTATAAAAACATAACAGAATTTACATTCATTCATTCTTTTTTCAGCTTATTCACCTTTCAAGCCAACGTCCCCTACACACGATGAATCCTATGAATAATGCAAGTCTATGACTGTAAATCCCTCCTGTCATAGATAGCTAAGTAATAAGCCGCCCAATTTAACACTAATGGTACTCACGCAAGGCTTTTGGCCGTCTGGCTAAGGACAACCTTGTCTTGGCTAGGTCTTCTAACAACGACCGTGAAATATTTTTTGCGGTCGTAGTGCCCAAGGGCCAGAAACAAAAGAGGTTTCCGAATTTCGATGATCCACCGTCGGATTGCTCGTAAGCTCGTTTATTGACTAAGTATATATACACATAAAATATATCATTATATAATAAATCATCTACTTACGTTATTGTATGCCCATTTATGTGCCGTACAATGCAAGGTATGATCACAGTATCCCCTAGTCGGGCTTCGATAGAATTTAATTCTATCGTTTCCAACCAGCTACTGTCTGAGAGTAAGAAAGACAAACACAATTGAAAAATAATAATTATACTGAACAAAGAAATTCATCCAATAATTTCTTTAAAAATTTGGATACTGTCGATGACTCTTAGCTTAAGTTATTTTGAACGAACAATAAACCTGAAATATTTCAATTTAAGTAATCTAAAGAATAAAGAAATTTTTACATTATAAATTATTTTATAATTGGTTGACCAAGTTCCTTGTATATTATATTATGTTCCGTATGTAAGCTAAAACATCTAGAAAACTTACCATCTGTAGTCAGTTTTAACGCAGGACTAGGCGAGTCAAGTGCGACGCACGAGTAGTCAGCTTGTATATCAGCTTGCGTCAGATCTGTGCCCAATAGTAACCCGTGGGCTCCAGACACCCACCGGGAATCTAAGACAGAAAGTTTATAGACATTAAACGTTAACAGTTTAGAAGCGCCAAAAATACTATAATTAATAATAATAATAATAATACTCTTTAGTGTACACCAAAGCAACACGATTACAACAATGTAAAGAAAACACAAATTTATACAAAAGGCGGTCTTATCGCTAAAGAGCGATTTCTTCCAGACAAATTAATTTATCCAGTATTACTTAATATATATTTTTAATTCTTTTAAGTCATCCATGAATTAATAAAATGGTTAATTTTAATAATTACTGAAGGTTTATGTTAAAATCAACTAAACTTAGAAATATTCAGCCACTTGATAACATTGTGGCTGTTTAATATATTTCGTTAAAGAATCATAGAAGTACGTATGTAGTAGTGTCAGAGCCGAACTAACCAAAAAATACAATAATGTTCCAATTAACTTAATGGAGTACTTACCAGCACCCATATAACCCGAAGATAAGGGCAATCCATCTTGCAACCACGTGACGTCAACGAAGCCAACTTGAGGGGACACTTCGCACCGCAACACTACAGACCCCCCGACTTTGGCCGGTGACAGCTGACGAATGGAGTGAGACAGCACGTTGTCCTCGACTGTACAATGAAGACGTCATGTAGGTAGAAAATTGAGTAATTAACTCTGCTGATGAAATTACTTAGTTCTTATCTAGATCTGTTTTTGTAACAAAGCTTCAGATTGTATTTACTTTTTGTTTGCTACTAATCGTTGCCTGCTCGTCTCTGAAGATATTGCAAATAGGTATAATACAAATGGTGTTATTGAAATTATGTGCACTTACGAACGATAGCAATTTATCATAGAGGCTGAAATGAATTACCTCTCTACATAAATATGTAAATACCTAAGTATATTAATGCACTTTAAGCTTTAACCCAAAAAATAAAACTATTTAGAAAACATTACTTGAAAGTTCATGAGGAGGAAGTTTTCAAGCAGAGAGTGATTAGACTTTTACTGAGCAGCCATACCACTCACCATCTTTTGAACTACTATCGAGTGGGATTGAGGTTAAGCCTTAACTTACATTGAAACGTAAAACAAATTCGGTTAAGAATACATATAAATTTGATGCCCTTTTCCACAAACTTGACCATATTTCCTAAAACATCTATCAAAGCTGTCATAGCATGCACGATAAACCCACACGGCGGCGGACATCGTTATAATAAGGACCCTTAAGTTGACCGAGGGCCGCCTATCAAATGGGACATCACATTGTCCTTAACAGAGCCGAAACTTGTTCAAGGGTTCGTTTCCTACTGTCTAGTCTTGTTCAAATTTTGGAAGAATTCTCGAGTCGAGTATCGAGTGAGGTCAATTGTAGGTACGCGAAATGAGGTCAGATGTAGGTTATGATAAATATATTCCAAAGTTCTGATGAGTCAATGTTTGTAAAAGGTGAGAATACTTTATTAAAATTACCTGCGATATTTACTGATATTGAAATAAGTAGTTTACCTAATTAATTACTTTTAACCAGAGATTTTCCAATTGGGTGCTACAAAATAATTTGTTACCGTATAAACACAGTGCTGTTATAATTTTTTTTGCTATTATTAAGTTAAGTACAAACGTACTTATGCAGAATAATTCAGTTAGATTTTCCAGAGTCATAATCTAGTGTCACATAGGGGTCTATATGTATAACGAATATAATTTAGAGATTAATTGAGTTAGTACCTTTTATAAAATTGAAGTTCTAACCAAAACTAGAACTCAGGTATTATATATTACCTTAATTATAACGCAGTAAGTATACACAAAAAGCGGTAGCCCCGGCAGGTACTCTGTTGTTTTTCCCAACAATAACACTTAGCCCATTTTATTACGTAGGTACACAAAGCAAATTATACTCAACCAGAAAAATTACGCTGTTATTATTTCCAACGCGGAGAATATACACACATAGAGAGTAGCATTCACAGTCTTGTATCAATGAAGCAAATTCTTGCGCGGTCAGTAGATAGTTAATTATGTGACTTGTTGGTATTCTTGCTTGCTTTCTTCGTTAATAGTTATAGCCGAAATCGGCAGGGCCCCATGAGAGTTCTCATAATATCCTCAAAACTATCGCAAATGGTTTGAGGAAGCAGATACAGGACTAATAAATGAGATACAAAAATGTATAGAAAATTGTCGTATCGGTTATTTGAGAATGACTTTTAACAAGCTTTCAAATATGCAGTTTTAGTTATAGGGTTACAGTTTTTAAACTTGAGTCTTGTTTGTATGAAGCGATCGTTCAAAAGCATCAAAGGCCTTTGACTGCCTAGAATGCCTAGATCTTCCGATATTCGAGTTGGTCATTAAATTTAACCCCATCTCAATTTCAAGGAAGGAAAGACGAGCAATCGGTCCCTAATAGGGAATATGCATGATTTTTTTTTATTGTTTTTATAGCTCATTTATGTTAATATAATACCGTAAAAAAATATACGAGTCATGGGAAAGTCCAAATTTATTTTAAATTAATTAATGAAAATTGCAGTGACATAAAGCCGATTCAAACGCCGCCCTTTTGGCGCGTTCTATGGTGACGTCATCGTTCGTCAGGTTGGAGTTGTTTACTAACAAGTGGTTATGAGCGAGGTTGAGAAAGAGTATTTTATAGTATTAAATTTACGTTTTCTAGTTTAATTTCATAAACGGAAGTATGGATGGAAACCGAAGACCTTATTTTAAGTACTGTATTGTACCTATGTGCAAGAATACGAGATGGAACGCGCCGGACAAAGTATTTTTTCATGTTCCATGGGATGCTTATATAAGAAAAATTGGTGTAAAATTGTGAAAAGAGATATTATATCTACAAAAAGCACTGCATACTGTTGCGAAGATCATTTTAACGTAAGAAGAAAATAATTATTTCTACCAAATATTAATAGTTTTGGTTTAATTTGGCTAACAAAAGTACAAACCCTAAAAAGTTGTTGTAAGATTCTCGTTCAGATCTGGGATAAAAACAGATTTGATTATAAAGTATTCCCAAACACGGATTTATTTATTAACAACCATTTATTCCTAAAATGTGATATGAAGGATATAATATAATTTGTATGTAGAAGGTAAACGTCTAAATCTTTACAGGTTATGTTAAAGACTTTTATGAATTACTTAGAAAAACTGTACGAGAACCATGTACCTAAATTAAATATCTATCACTTCCTCACCTTGCAGCTTTGACTCCCCTGATTTCAGCTGATGTAAAATCATTATTTGAGGCGAAGTACGAACTCATCATGAAAGCATCTATGTACAGTAGTACACTGGAGCTTGGTGCTCAATAAAAGATGATGTGATGATGAACAATGGGTTTAATTTTGGACTTTGCAAATACAATTATCATCTAATTTAATTTAATACGTGAGAAAGCTTATTCACTGTGTGCTCCGTTAATAGTATGTTCGAGTCCGAATGTACGTAAGTCGCGGGTAAAATATAATTTTCACCACACAAACTACCGACATTATTGCGAGCGCCTGCACAAGTTTTCAAAGCAATTTCACGTCAGTGAATGTAACTGTAGGCGCAAACAATCAATTATCGGAAGATTATCCGATTGCGCCTTTTGAGATCCACTTTCAGACATTGTTAGTCATTCAACACATCACTAACAAACAAAAATCACGCAAGAAGTATACGATAAACTCTGAAAGCAATCAAATTAACTGAAATATAAATGAAAACAGCTAGTTCTAGTATGTTTTTGACATGTCCATTGCGAAGGATGACGTCACGCCGATGTCTAAACAATGGCGTTGCGTTTCGACATTTTAAATTTGCCTCGTAAAATTTGCACTTTTTATAAATTTATTTTAGTGATTTTAAAAAGATTAAATAGAAAATAATGTGACAGATATCATTATTTTAGCGATAACGACTGTACAAAAAATATTTACTTAAATTTGAATGACATGCATATTCCCTATTGCTAAGCCGAAATAAAAAAATTAAGTTAAGGCCATTCAATCTTCGAGTTCGTTAATCCTATATTTACAACAGGGTAAGCAATAAACAATAAAAGAAATAAAAATATGAACAGATAATAGCTAGAAGAATAATAATTGCTTTGGACAATTCTTTGTTTGCAAACTGTCATTATTTACTTAGTCAAGTGAGATTACGGTGTAGTCGGCCCTTGTTTTTCATTTTAGTTTATTGATTAAAGAACAGTTGAGAAATATCGTATGAGAAATAGCTCTCTAGCTTAGTTAGTAGCTAGTAGCTACTTACCATTTCTCTATTAATAAAACAATTAAAAAAAAACTACCTTAACTTTTACAGTACCAGCACTGCTTACTTACTGTAATCATTTACCTACATTAACTATGAATTGCATAATTAATTTTACGTGGCAGAAATTTTGCAAAAAAACTTCAATTTGTACTAATACTCCATGAGCCATGAGTGAGATACTCCATGATAAGAAAACACATAATATTGCTTCAATTTTGTTTCATAAGTAACATTTTTAATTATTTTACTTATTTTTACGCTCGTACAATTAAATACTTCTGCAACAATAACTTCACAACAAAGCTTTATATTTTTGATGCTTTGAATTACCTTAATTTGAAACAAGTACTCATACATAACATCTGAAGCACTTACATCAGCTTTGAAACATATTAACCAAATATCAAACGTCGGTAATTGAGTAAATGTTGTAACATCAAAGTGTCGAACATTTTCTTGGGAAGTTATTTGAATAAGAATAAGCTACTAGTGCTCTACTATTTGTTGCCTCCCAATTCGGCCTTTGTAGTGAACTTCATTGTATGAGAAAATATTAAAATATGGTAAGTCAAATCTGTAACTTTGAACGCGAGGGGTAAGTGAAAGGATGTTCCGTTTCAATTTGATGGAATTCGTTAACCGAACTCGAGTGGAAATCGATTTCCTGCTTAGGGTCACCATCTCAAATTAGCTGGATATTCTTAAATATCCGAACATTTACAATTAATAAATTGCAACGCAAGTCACAAAACAAAATTTGAAATAGTTATCCCAATAGCGACACAAGAAATCCTAGGAAAAAGGATATAAGTGTTGATAATTATAAAAAAAATAGAAGTTGCGAGTCGCCATATTTGATGTAAAATATAAATGAGTTTTTATATTAAAATATGAAAACTTATTACTTGTTACATTTTTTTGAATTCCTATATGATATTTATGCACCTAATTCAAAAGGCCGAACACGTTCTTAAGCCAGAAAGAACACCAAAAATCCGGACGTGTCCCGACAAATGCGAACAGATGGTATCCCGTTTCTTGCTCGATTTCTACCAAAAGTCGAGTATTGAGAGTATTATGGTATGGATCTTTTCATTCCTTGGATTTAATGTTTCATAAAATTTGAATAATGGAGACAGTGAATTCGTTAAATAGACAGTTGATAAAATTGCTTAAGCGAGGGGTCGGGGAAGTTTTTCAAATTGAAATTCAATATCGATTATTCATGTATCATGGTATCACTGATTGATGACGACCCGAATGGTGATTGACGACCCGAATGGCGCAATGGTTAACACGCCGGATCGCTGTTCCGAGGGTCCTGGGTTCGATTCCCAGCGAGGCGGAAATTCGAATGATGAATTTAAATTTCCGTTCTCGGTCTGGGTGTGTGTCCTTGTCTTGTGTGTTGTCCATAGCACCCACGACACAGGGAATCCTAGTGTGGGGCTATGAGTGTGAAGCGTGTGAAGCGTCACTGATACATTTTTGCACGTCTATTTTTTGCTTCTATTTCAGTTTTAGAAAGGAAGATACTTTTTTTTCGAATCACTTTTTTCAAAATCATATTAAATTAGTTTTTAATGCATTGTATTTATTATGTAGGATGTAATTATTTTTAAATATTAATTAGTGGAGCTGCTGTAAGAGGCTATCCAGCTTATTTTGAATACAGCAACCTCATCTTTCTAATAAAAAACAATTTTTCGAAGCGGGCAACATAACGTTGACTAATCTTTAATTAAAACTTTTCGAGTCCCTCGGTAGGCAAATAATAATTGGAACAAAAACTGTACTTTTCTACATGTAGAGACGTTTAATTTAATACACGCCTTTGTTTGCTTTATGAAGACGACGAGATAAATAATAATGAAGTTTTGACAACGAATCATAGTCATCACGTTAATGAAATGGGTAACTGAGCTTGTATTGGACTTTTGAATCTTGTTTTATTATGAAAAATGGAAAATATGAGAAGTAGAATTTGATTGTATATTTTTCTAAATTAAACAATGTACCTCGCTATCAAGCAAATGTGAGGTTATTTTTTGACAAATTAAATAAATAATAATAAGCACTTTTTATTACCATTACCATCCACAAAATGCTTACGTACACATACCTATCTAATATCTACTATGGTTTTAGAGGGTTAATTTTTTTTGGATTTCTTTTATGAATGACCTATTGTTACAAATTATTGTAATGTAAATCATGCATTGATCAAATAGAGATAAGATTTGATAATATTTATTAAGCGTGTGTCATGTCCATTACTGAATCAAGTACCTTACCAATGACAGCTATAACAACGCATTGTTCTTTTTAATAACTTCCCGGCAACAGGACCTTTCATATCTTTCCTAAAATACGTCATTAGGTACTCAAGGTTACTTCCGAGGCACCTCATCAAAGTTCGTAAGACGAATTTCGCTTTATTTAGTCCTCGGAAAGTAAGTAACTTTTAACAAGATCGACGGGAGTATCAACCTTCAGAATGTTTACGTAATCATTGTAATAGCCAAATAATTTTTCTAGCTGAATTTCGGCGAACAAAAGAAAGTTACCTTATTCCGGACTGACTCTAATGTCATTTTTAATCCCTTAATTAAAAGTTTTGCCGCGTAAAAATCTCGAGTGGCCGTGGGCTGTTTTACTTTTTATTTCATATTTCCCTCGCTGTAACGGAAAGTTAATTGGTCCGACTCAAAGTTGTAATTTGTTTCCCTCTTCCTGTACATCTCTTTATTACATTAGTCTGTTGTTTGTGGGAATCCCATTATCATTACATCCGAATGACGAACATTTCGCTTAATACAAATGTTTAATGCTACTTTTTTCATCAGTCTTGTCATTCTTGTCGATTACAACCATACATTGAACCTTTCTATTGCGTTCAAGTTGCTATACGTATTATAATTGGGGAGTCATAAAGCAGGCTGCCTTTCCACCAGAGATGTGCTATGCTACGTTGCTAAGGATGCGTTTGACATCCACCAATCATGGCTATTATGGTGTTTCTAGGCGGGCAAATGTATGTGATTGGTGGATATCAAACACATCCTTAACAACGTAGCATAGCACGTCTCTGGTGGAAAGGCACCCTTAACAAATGCACTGCTGCAGTTTAGATTGGTAGATTAGAAGTCTAGGTAAAATATTTCATCAACTCGAAAGCTGCTTATATGGCTAACGGCTCCTGTATAAACATAATCAAAACAATCTTATCAAATCACGGATGCGTTGCCGGCCACAAAGAAGGAAAAAGGATAAAAAGGTTGTTGATATAAAAATATATCTAATTATTACATCAGTATTTACTCTGGCTGTCTGTCTGTTAGAACAGCACGACTAAACCAAAGTCAATTCAATTTTACTTTTGATACATTAGTGGAATGCCGTAAGCTTTAAACTTCGGAATCCAGGGACTATGAATGAATCTTCATAAAAACTGTTGGACTGTATTACAAAATAAAAAAAAAATCGGTGAATAAGTTTTTTTAACTTTTCTATTTGTGCATTTTGAAATACAGTCCAACAGTTTTTATGAATATTCATTCATAGTCCCTGGATTCCGAGGTTTTGCCATTTTTATGTCTTACGGCACTCCACTACATGTATATTTTGAGTTTTGTTAAAATAAAGAATATAGGCGGCCAGCACCGTGTATCAATAATTCGGTCGTTTTGCATAATGGAGCATTGAATTTTCTCTACATTTCCTAAGGGTATTTTGACGTTCTTTGTCTCTCACTCAGACGAATCCGCGGGCAAAAACTAGTTTCAAATATTAGCACACAACAATAATAAATGATTTATTTTCATAACAATATGTGTCTAAAAATAATACACGCTCCTAATTAAATAAATAGAAAACCAAGAATGAAATGTATTATCCTATTCTAATATACACATTTCTCAGTTTTACAAGCTAACATTTACAGGTACATTAATTAACGAAACCAAAATACAAACACGGTTTACGGACTGTACACAAACTAAGTTACTGCAGCTAGTTACAAACAAATCTTGCTTATTCTATTTCAGTAAAACACCCACCACGTTTAATTATACTTAACATTAACCGGTTACTTAATATCGCAATGCGTTAATTGTTCACTGCAAAAAAACTTATAACGAGTTGATGCTTGATGTTAGTTAACTTAATAATTATGAGTTGGTTAATCCATGTTATTTGGGAAAATTCCCGTTAATTAAATTAATTCTCGTCCTTTAAAGAATATTTTTTCCTGCGAGTTTTATCGTAAACATCTAAATAACGGTAGGTACCTACTAATAAACGGTTATATACAGAAACCATCGCTGTAGAATTAATTACCTTTGTTAACCGACAGTGTATAAATGTACGATCATAACCAAGTCCAAAACAAAAATTCAATTTATAAGAACCCTGCCTGTAAAGCGAGTGTTCCCAAGTATAATTCTATAACATTAGTGTGGCGTATACCATCCGAAATATATGGAACTCTACTTCAGGAGCAAGAGCATATAATAAGACGTAACCCCTCTCACCTGGTTGCAACAGCACAGGCCTGGACATTGTGACCCCAGCTCGGTTGGACGCTCTGCATCTCAACACCGCGCTGTTGCCGCCACCGCCCGCGTCCACCAACGAGCGCCGCGTCGGGAGCATGAGTGTGTAATAAGACGTCCTCTCACCTGGTTGCAACAGCACAGGTCTGGACAAGGTGACACCAGCTCGGTTGGACGCTCTGCATCTCAACACCGCGCTGTTGCCGCCACCACCCGCGTCCACCAGCGAGCGCCGCGCTCCCACCACCAGACGACCGTCCGACAGCACGTGCCTGTAACGAGTGCCTATGTTAATAACTTTCATCTAATTGAAAAGTGGAGAAAATTACTCTTCAGATGTTGGTCTAATTTGCATATGAGACTAGATGGCAAAATCAGTTCATCCAGTAAAAACTTAATGGTAACATAGGTACATAAAAAAAATAAAGTCAAATTGAGAACCTCCTCCTTTTTTTGAAGTCGGTTTAACGATCAACGGTTGACGATATCTAACGAGTAGTTTTCGAGTTCTGTAATGGTCGAAGATGTTTTTTTGTTGAAATTTTTAAATCATGAACCATCTTTTTTGCTTAAAAAAATATAAGTACGAACCTGACCCACAAAGCGCAATTTTGTATGTCTTCGAGTCAAGGTTACAGAGGGTTAGTGATTTTTTATTTTAGTCAAGTTTGTGTACTCTACAACCCAAGTCTGTATCACCTTTTACCAAAGGATTGTGTCGAAGTATTAATTCACAAAAAATCATATATTTGCCTTTTAAAGTTAAGTAAGTATTTAGCACATAGGTATATGAAACCAAACGTAGCGAAATTCTTAGCGCACAACGCGGACAGAGCTTCCATTAAAGTAGTTTATGAAACTATTACAAAACATTGTGCTTCCCAACTACTTGGACAAAATTGAACCACCTATCCGTAGTCTACATAAGACTATCACTACCCTATCTCTACGGTGGCGTATAATAAGTAGTTAAAAGTTTTGCAATTTAATTCTCCGCGCCTTTGTTCCTGGTTGGCGCAGTTATGATATTAGATTCATATAACAATGAGCATTACGAATACTGCTCTTGTCTTTTAGTTTTGTTGTTGTTACACAATATTTTAGTTAAAAGTTAAAACAGTTGGCAAATGTCCATAATAATTTCATAAAGAGAGAGTGCGAATTTTATTAAAACACCAGTATAAGAGTAGTATCTAGGTACTTGTATTTGGTCTATAACTATTTTAAAGGTTAATTATTCTGGATGTATGTAGATTTTTTCGTGTACATGTAAGATTAGCATAGAATTAATAACACTATAATGGGGTAAAATCTGTAGTAATGTTAATGTTTTTGTCGATATACGTAGAGACTGAGTCTCTCTTTTTAATTAATCGACTATTTCGCCTAAAACAACTGAATACGAGTATATAATAATATAATACATCACTCATTTTACATATCTGTCTGTATTTAGGATACTTTACTCCAGGAAACGAATTTGTTCCCGCGGGATACCACGCAAAATTAGGGAGGGGGATTACTAATTCATTTATGAAATAGCTTGAAGAATTAATTTTTAACTTCGTAAGGCCGAATATTGTTTTGTTATTACGCTTTCACGCAAAAATTATGGAACCAATTTGATAAAACTTCACAGTTTTTTAGACCATACACCCGAATGCTGCTATCTCAAAGCTACACCAACGCACACCGCGTAAAATTAGTTTTTTAAAGCCAAACTAGACTTTGAAAGTATTTCAAATAACCAGTTTCAAAATAAAGGTATATATTTACTTTAAAAAAATCGTAGCTACCATCACGTTGGTAATATAATATGTCATTCCGTCCATACATACATATCCTACATATTATTTTTACAACATAACTGAAAACATCAGTCAAAATAATGGGAAAGTAGATGTAGACATTCCTTTCATACGAAAAACTGAAAGCTAATTTTCTGCTTGTTTTATCCAATCTGTATCGCGCTCTTTAAATGTTATTTGGAAGTAATTTTTCGACTTTATTTTGTACTGGATAAAACTCGAATACATTTTATCAATTTCATTTAATCAATTCACCTTCAACATATTGCTTCAACCCAATGAAAGATAATAATTTTGAAAGTAGGTAATGAGTTTTTCCTAAATTAAAAAGATTTGGAAGTGATCGTACCTATTTTAACGCCGATAAGTTACGAACCGATATTTACACCGACTCGAGGTTTTGTTATATGGTTTAGCAATTGCTATCTAACGATTGGCATTTCGCATTGCGATCGAACACAGTCGTGTCGTTCACATGCGCGTACCGCGCGGCATTAGCAATTACTGTCACTATGGGCTCTCAACAACTCATAGTAAACGACTTCTTGGCTTTTGTCAACCATGCCATCGACACTGTGGACGAAGTAAGCATCTCGCAGATCTGCAGATCGAACTTCAAGGAAGATGAAATCTGCCATGGCAAGAGGCTACTCTACCAAGCGCTTGGGAAGCTGGACGAGATGCCTCCCCGAAGAAGAGACGGAACGGAAAGAAGTGTTCAGGACGTCATCAACTTGCTAAAGGTGACGGATCCAGACGACGTGCCTGCGATCGTGGCCAAGGAGCTACATAAACTGCCCCCTGTCACGTTCGACCACGTCGATGTTACCAGGCTGTTGAGGGATATAACATCGAAGAAGACAAGCTGAAGTACAGGCTGAAGTACATTCCAAGTTGTAAGTGTCCGACAAGACCATCGGTGAATTACGAGCCGAAGTAGCGTTGCTACGCAGCGTTGTTTCGGTAAGTAGTAACATCAAACCTGCTACGTCGCAGGCCAAGCAGACCAAAAGGGGACGGCAGAACCATGATGAAGCAATTCATCGTGATCTGTCATAGCCAGGTCCAGTAAAAGACCAGGGTGATGAGGAGGGCTTCGTCAAGGTCGAGAGGAAGAGGAGGAAGCCCCTACGTCGGAACCAGTGCGGTACCTCACCTACAGGACCGAACCACACGCTGCGGCCGGCTGTGCCGACAACGTTGCTCTACGTGTCACGTCTGCATTACTCCACGAAGGTTGAAGACGTCGTGGAGTACATTAGATTGAAGACCACCTTCAGAGTGAGGGTCGAGCGGTTGGAGTCTCGCCATGATGTAAGTTTCAACTCTTTCGTGGTTAGATTGCCAACCGATCAGCTGTCGACCTTCATGAAAGAAGAGTTCTGGCCGAAAGGTGTGGTATTCCGGTGTTTCTGAGGCCGGCTACCGGACTCCGCGCGATACACGACGCCGCGCCGTCCAATCGTATAGCATAGTATTATATATTATTATGTATAGTATTTGTAAGTAGTTTGTAAGTTTTTATTATTGTATAGTGTATCATTGTATTTTTGCTTATTAACCTGTATGTATTAGTTTGTTATATTTTTATGTGTGTATTTTACTATGGGCCTTAGTTGCCTGATAATAAAGTTATTTGAATTTGATAACAATCGACCAAAACACTTCTTCGCCCAACTAACCGACAAATGAACATCGGACCACTTGATGGCAAGTTACCCATGGTCATTGGACATCGGTAACACACGTCATCACTGACTCTCCGAAAGTTTCGCTTCAAATATTTGTTCTTCGTTCTAGCAAAAAAATATCTTTATAAGTCTTTATACTGGACGCAGGTCCCAGGTTTTTTAAAATGCGTATGAAGACTAAGAAACTTTCAACAACCAAAGTTTACAACTGACAGAAATAATCGGAATACGAGCAATTATCATATTAGTTCCACTGAGGACCTCAATACCTCTTTAAAGATACCGAGAACGGGTCACGTACCGGCGATTTTAACGCGAGTTCTTCAAACTAAGCGAATAAACCCCGAAGAGAGTTTACGAAGTTGTCCGAATCTGAAGTAAACTTTAACTTCGGTATAGTCAACAGAGCTATGTTACCGTCAACACGAGTTATACACGAAGAATCCCGTGTAAAGCTGGCAATCGAAAGTTAGCCCTAACACTATGTGATAAGGTCGTAACATAGTTGTATTACAGCTTCGTAAAGTAGGTGGCTGTTTCGCCCTTCCCTATTTTGCATCCCGAACTTTGCATTGCGACATGGTATTGTATTTAAACCAGGTTGTATAGGTAGTATTCGGGTAGAAATCCCAATTCCCGCCCATACACAACTTCCACAAACTTTGTTAGTTAATGTTTGTAATGAAGTATGACTTCAATAACAGTACTTTTGCCATATTTAATCATACTCCTAATAAATGATAAATAAATGACTACATACTCATAGCCAAACTAGTATTTCCTGTATTGTAGGTGCCTTAAAGAACACTCCAAAAACAATAGATGAACTCCGATCAAGAACAGAGAATGTTATGTTATGTATTACACATAAAAATTTTGGTTTCTCTGGTAATCGAATCCATGACTGTTCTAGTGACGTGGTTCTAGTCCTGTTTCAGTATTTATATACATTGTTGGACTATTTCGTCACAGCGTTAATCGAAGGTCTAACCTGATTAATCCCAATGGACTGCGTCCTAATACGTTATGTAATTGTTCGCACGAATTTCATGGTTGATGAATTTAACTATCAAGTGTTATTAATGACAAGGAAGTCCGACACTTATAATGTTGACATTCAATTCGTCGTAGGCTATAAACTTGTTTTTTAATTTTTTAACTGTGTAAAAATCTCTATAGGCTCTATGTACCTATTAGTTTAATGACTAATCTTCTGTAGGAAGCAGCTGTAGAAAGGATGTGGCTGTAACTCCAGGCTTCTTCTATTAGATTTCAATATAAATTACTTCAGTCACAATATATGTATACAGGTATAATGTATAAAACCAAGTAATAATACTGACAAGCGGTTTTTTTTTGGCCTGCACAGCGCCAGTGACTGCTTTGGTGTTACTGATTTACTGACGTACTTACATTAAACGATGGGGTTCACTCACTATCAGACTGCTAATCTTCTCTTTTATCAGCCATTTACACGGCATGTAATTATTATCACAACTTTTAATAAAATAACATCACGTATTTATGCATTTTATATTTTGCAACTCTCTTGCTTTTGCTTTGCATCAGGAATCATTCAATTCCTGTATTCAATGCTATTTGCATTTCATTTTATTAGCCATTTATTTGAGAGTAACTGACAATTCTACTATCATAATTCGACTAAATTACCCAAAAGCTTCATAAATTAACCTTTACCACATAGACCTTGCTCACAAATCACTCTATCTATTAGTAAAATCACATGAAAATGTAGGTACATATCTATTCAAATATTCCTGAGGGCATAGTGTTATACTTACTAATAGACTACACTTGTCTTATCATTGTCCCTATTTATAAAACGGCAACTGTGACTTACTACTTAGGGCTCTTTCAATTTATGCGTTTCGTATTGTACGCCTGCAGCGCGGAATCGGTACGTTTGTCGTACGGCACACGGACGGTCGTTTTTTTATACAAAGTGCACGGTGTGGCAGCATTGCGGTTGTCGTACGTTTGCGTTTACGACTACCGCACTGTTGCCGCCCCACGCACTTTGTATGAAAATAAACGACCGTCCGTATGTCGTACGACAAACGCAACGATTCCGCGCTGCAGCCGTGCCAAACGAACCGGGTAAATTAAAAGCGCCCTTACTTGGGTCGCCATCAATATGGTATTGCCACTTCCCACTAAAACCAAATTTAATACCTGTGCTCTCAGTTCATTTTGGCTTGTAAGCGAAATTTACTTACGACATTTTAAATTCTCGCCGTCAATCTGCACTGTACTTCAAACACAGGGAGGGAAAGCTGGCATTTGTATGGGATGCAATTAAAAGGAATTCCATATCGAAACACAAACGCAGCAGAAAACGGTCGTAAGTCGAACTCTAACGTAAACATATCGCAACCATCTGTCTCCCGTCCGCCGCATGTGACATGCTGCTGCTACAATAGTCGTTTGTTTTGTATTCACTTCGTAATGTATTTAAACTGCTACATCCCACTTCAAGGTTCGTTTTCCAGTTTAAGCTTTATCTTATGTTGACAACTTCCAGGTTGCTTTTATAGAATAGGAATAGGTAGACCACTACGAGTATATGCATATATATAGAAAACCTGCATTGAGGGCGCCAAAGTTTCCTTTTTTATCGCAACAGTAGTTATAGTAACGCTCAAAACAAAGTCGTTAATGTTATATAAGGGCATAAATGTTATTTTAAGGGAAACGTTATTTAGCACATAGAAAACCACTTTTATTTCAAGACTATGAATAATTTTTGGCATTTTAGTACAAAATAATCATTCAAACAACAAAATAAACCACGACAAATAACTTACTGACAAGCAATTCACGAGTGACGCTTAGAATGTAGGTAATTGCTGCCAGTAAAATAAATTAGTTCCATGGGCTTACCGTAGTATGGTGAGGTTTCCTATATTCCTAGTCGACCTGTAGTTAAGTTATTATACTATGGTTATTCATAAAATGACCATGAACCTATCAAAGAAGGAAGGTTTACAGTGTGCATCACAAATATGTTGGTTTAAATGAATGTTAAGATTTTTTTGTCATTGTGTAGTATAGGAGACTGACAGACAACGCACAGCATTTCTCATGTATATTCTTTGAGTACTATAGGGGAGCACTGTGAAAGGAGTTTTGGAAAAACATTAATAAGATTGAATAAAACATAATGTAGACGGCCTAATTGGGCTCTTTTGATCAGCATCATCAGGTATTTCCAATGTAGATAAAAAGTTATACAAAATATGCTCTAACCCGCTGCCTAAGCGATATTAAAAAAGGAGAAGATTCTCAATTAGACTGCATTTTTCATGTGTGTTACCCCATAACTCATCACCTCATAACTTTTGACTAGATGTTCCGATTTTATAATTTTCTTTTTTTATTCAAAATCTGCTGTTGTTGTCGTCTATTTCCACATAAATTTTAGTGACATCTGACGCGTAGTTTTCGAGGTATCTCTACGTATAAATTTTTAAGTCTTTAATTTGAATTATTAAAAGTTATTTCTTTTCTCATTTGAAGAATATTAAAAATAAAAACAATATTTCCTTAGCACTATTCTTATTTTCTTCTAAGAGTTATTGCTCCTCATTCCACCAATAGTCCCAATAATGATATTGTCCTAAAAATACATATTATAACAATATTGTAACATAAATCAAATGTCCAACAATAGACAAACGATATAATTACACGGCGGTGCGTAGAACGGAATACAATTTTATTGGTAAGATAATATTTCACCATAATGAGCCCAATTTTCCCCGGCCGAACCAATCGCAATACAAGTTAATGAAAAAGGAGGCGATAAATTAGTCGCCATGGAAGTTATACGAATATATTTGAAACTTTTCGAACTTCGCCCGGCTGTTACTATGTGTTACAAATACGTGAGAAAGTTGCTCGCGTCTGAGAAAGTAACAATACAAGGTATTGAATAAAATGGCGGACTGTGCAATGTTCCGCCATTTATTCGCTTCGCTTTTGCAAGTTTGTCGTGTTGTTAAGTCGTGTAAAACTTTTCGTTGTGACGATTTTCTGCAACTGTGAAATATATTTCGAATGGAGTTGTTTATCCGTATGCTGTACGTATGTCGAGGAAAACAATGGCGCTTTTGGCAAAAGTTATCACGTTATCGAAGTCGGAGTTGCTGTGTAGTAGACGATATTTTACATGTGTTACAACCCATATTGACTCATAGCTGGGCTTAGTTATTCCCTGAGAATGAAAAAGGTTGAGGTCGGAGTTGGTGATTTAGCAGGATTTATCGTTTATTGCCCGTAACCCTGCCGCGTGGTCCTAGACATATGGGTTTGGTCTAGAAAACTTTCAAAGATGCAATGACAATATATTTTTCTAAGCGTACCTTCAGAAAAAATTAATGTACCTGCAAGTTTTAAGACCGATAAGGGTTTTGCTGTTTTGTGATTCCTTAGGGCATTTCTTCCCTTAAATGATTCATTTATTAATAGCTAACCGGATTTTGCACTGAGAAACATGGCCCTTATTAGGGCCTCACATTCAGAAATTGTTGTAGATTCTACATAGGATATATTTTTCTCAAATATATTACACTAGTAAACCCGCCCTTGCTTCGCTTCGGGGAAGCAAGGGCGGGAAATCCCTTCAAAAATCTCTATTTTTAAGAAGTTATGGTATTCCAATGTCTAAGCTATATTACTGCAAAGTTTTATGAAAATCTGTTCAGTAGTTTTTAAAAGAGAACGGATACATACACTCACCGTGAAAGAGTAACAAACACACACACTCACTCACATCCTTACAACAACTTTCGCATTTATAATACTTAGTAGAAGAAAGTAGGATGTAGAGTCATAAACTACTTATAGTTTTATTATTATAGGAATTGGCACTCAGTATAACTACCCCTGTTAAAATTACAATGTATTTGTCACAATGTCAATCGCAAGTGAGACTACTTCGGGCCTTTTGAGTTAGTCAAAGATTATAATACCTAAACCTTCAACTATCTTAGTTCAGGAAACTTGAATCATTCTAACTTGGGAGCTTCAAATAAATCGCTGTTAGGTATAAGTTAGGTGTCTGTAACAAAGTAAACATTGTCGATTGAATCAATGACCTAATTACATACGCTGGACTATTTAAATAAAAGTTAACAACATAAAGCTTCTTCAAACGAGGTAACTTCTTTGTTAAGTATAACTAAAGAACCATTAATTTTTGGGTCTTCGACAATGCGACCGAAACACGTACATTAAAATGTTTAAAAAGTAGGGTGGTAGCTAGTCAGATATGTAAAAATCTCTCCATTATATATTCGGGACTAAACTTGCAGGTTTATACAGCACCCAGAAACTTCGAATAGAAGCCTCGTTTGTTGTTCAGTTAAGTTCACCACATTTAGGGATATAGCCATATTAGCTTGGACTCAATGTGGAAGACCCAAGTTACCTAGTATAGGTACCTAACACCTAAGCTTTCCGTACAGAAAACTAATTTTCAAGCATTGATCAAACAATACTGAGTACTTACTGCTCTTTAATATCCATTAGAGAATCGACCAAATATCTCACGTATCGGTCTCGGGCGAAGGGATAGTTAAAACTTTGCTCATCTCAAATACATATAGGTGGCTGTGAATAGACGGTCATTTACTCTGGTTGGTATTCAGATACGTGACTCGAAGTTCGTTAATCTCGTTAATGTAAGCGAGTAATCAGACGACTTATACGACTAAGGTTAACTTTCTGCGGATACATATAAATGAAGTTGGGAGTCGAGATTATGACGACTAAATAGGTATACCAGCGGAGCCGCAATAATTTATAACGCTCTATGAATATTTGGTTTCACTGTTTAAGTGATAGCTGAATTATAATACTTATACTTTTATATAATGTATTGTATTAAATATGTCAGTTAAACTTAAATTTTTACCGTAACATAATCTCTGCTTAATCCATTTAACAGTTCATCGTTTGTATGTTGTGTCAATAGTAGAGAGTTGAGCTTTTAACAGTATTAATAATTAATTTCAATTAAAGAGAGTAAGCAATACAGTATTGCCAAAAATACTGAACAGTCTTATTAATTTTTTATACATATTTTTTGTGGTTGACAACTATCCCACCCAATGGAGCGTAGCGACGATATCCACTACCTATAGTAAGCGCACTTACTTATAATAACTACTAAGTTAAAGTTAAATATGATGAGGTTTGTAAGCAGGAACACCAAAGTGGACAAAATGTTCCCGAAGAACAAATTCATACGAGCTGGAATATTAAAAGTTACCGGCTAATTTAATATCACCTTAATTTTACCTATTTATAAATTTTAAACAAAAATGGCTGTCTGTGTATTTCAAAACTTTGAGTAAAAATAAAAACTACCCCACCCAGTGTGAAGCGATGACGTTGTTTCTTTTGAAGTGTTTTTAAAAACGAATTTAACTTTTATTTTTATAGTGTAACTAGCTTTTGCCCGCGGCTTCGCCCGCGTGGAATTCGTTTATATCGCGAACCGGGGAAGTGGGGGAGAAAGTACGTCATCAACTATCTTCCTGGGAAAATTCATCAAAATCGTTGTTTTCATACAAACTTTCATCCCCTATTTCAAGCCTTTAGGGGTTGATTTTTAAAAAAAAATTAGCCTATGTGTGACTCTGGGTCTTCAAATATTTTCATTCCGAATTTCATCCAAATCGGACTGGTGGTTTAGTCGTGAAAACGTCACAGACAGACTTTCGCATTTATAATACTATATGTGTGTGCCCGCTACTTCGTACGCGCAGGAGTTTATTCCGCGTAACTCCAGATCCCGCGGGATTTCCAGGAAGACAGACTTGTTAGTTTTATATTAATGTTTGTTTAGAAGCTATTTATACCCCATACGCGAAGAAGGTTTTCCCGCGTAAATTCCGATCCCGCGGGATTTCTGAAAATATCCTATATGTTAATCTAAGTTGCCCTCTTTGTGTGTGCCCGCTACTTCGTACGCGCAGGAGTTTATTCCGCGTAACTCCAGATCCCGCGGGATTTCCGGGAAGACAGACTTGTTAGTTTTATATTAATGTTTGTTAGTTTTATATTAATGTTTGTTAGTTTTATATTAATGTTTGTTTAGAAGCTATTTATACCCCATACGCGAAGAAGGTTTTCCCGCGTAAATTCCGATCCCGCGGGATTTCTGGGATAAAAAATATCCTATATGTTAATCTAAGTTGCCCTCTATGCGTGTGCCCGCTACTTCGTACGCGCAGGAGTTTATTCCGCGTAACTCCAGATCCCGCGGGATTTCCGGGAAGACAGACTTGTTAGTTTTATATTAATGTTTGTTAGTTTTATATTAATGTTTGTTTAGAAGCTATTTATACCCCATACGTGAAGAAGGTTTTCCCGCGTAAATTCCGATCCCGCGGGATTTCTGGGATAAAAAATATCCTATATATTAATCTAAGTTGCCCTCTATGTGTGTGCCAAATTTCATGAAAATCGGTTCAGTAGTTTTTGCGTGAAGGAGTAACAAAGCTATTTATACCCCATACGCGAAGAAGGTTTTCCCGCGTAAATTCCGATCCCGCGGGATTTCTGGGATAAAAAATATCCTATATGTTAATCTAAGTTGCCCTCTATGCGTGTGCCCGCTACTTCGTACGCGCAGGAGTTTATTCCGCGTAACTCCAGATCCCGCGGGATTTCCGGGAAGACAGACTTGTTAGTTTTATATTAATGTTTGTTAGTTTTATATTAATGTTTGTTTAGAAGCTATTTATACCCCATACGTGAAGAAGGTTTTCCCGCGTAAATTCCGATCCCGCGGGATTTCTGGGATAAAAAATATCCTATATGTTAATCTAAGTTGCCCTCTATGTGTGTGCCAAATTTCATGAAAATCGGTTCAGTAGTTTTTGCGTGAAGGAGTAACAAACAAACAAATACACAAACTTTCACATTTATAATAATTACGTTCATGCATGACAATAATACCGCCAGATAAAAATAGTGTACTTAGTTTTAAGTGGTAAAGCGCACTAACTTAGTAGAATCCTAATAACTCTTGATAATAACGTCATGTGTGGGACACACTATGTGATTCAATCTGACAACGTAGGTAGCTACACCTAGCGATATTGTTACCTACTTACTTTTTCTCCTTTGATTTGAGTAAATTTACATTGATCTCAAAATAAACGAGCCATACTCAAAATAAATACGCACAAAGTGAAACTAAGCGCGTTCAATACAATATCAAACGATTTCAGACATGAGTATATCGAATATTATACAAGTTTGACTTGTGGACTCAAAGTTTGACTCACGTCGGACGCTCGTGTCCTCGCTTCAAATACGAGTTAGCTACAAAGTTTGGATCGCAGTACGTTAGGAGCACATAACTTAGATCAGAGAGCGCGGAGTTTATAACAGACTCCTATGGATGCTACGATTTGTACCAAATCATTTTCTCCGCAGTATTCTGTGCCTATGAAGTCTGGCTATAATCTGTCACAAGCAACTCTACTTTAAATGGCTAAGACACAGGTTATAATGTTCTTTACTTTTTCCTGTGGTTTTAATATACGTCATTGACAGTTGATGTACTCTTAGGCTGTTCTCACACAACGCTATTAGCAAGCGCCTAGGATCGTGTACAGGAAAGCAGGCGACGCGTGTCCTCTCAGTGACCAATTTTAGTGACGGCGAACCGGCGAATTGTGTATTGCGTCGGAGTCGCGTAGCTAATAAATAGCGTAGTGTGAGAAGGGCCTTACTTCACTTTTACGAGTTCGTATATCTACATTTATCCAGAGAGATTATTCACGGAAAAGATTTCTTTTAAGTGATGAAATAAGCTTGTTACTTTTAAACCTAAAAAATAAAAGAAACACTAAAGTATTGCACTAAGTTTATAGCAGCCACTTGGAAGCTTTACCGAAGCTTCGAAGCCTTATGTACGGTATAGATATATCTTAAGCCATAGAATTGATCCATTAATCAGTCAGCCTTCATATTAATCAATCATGAATCTGTCCCCTCTCTAAACTTGTGCCACTCTAACCGGTCTTGAGCCGTCTGAATCCAGCGGAAACCCGTCTTCTTTAGTCGGCCGTCCTTCCAACTATATAGCCAGCCCATTACCACTTAACCTGTTTATTCCCATAACGCCATAATCTACTTAAGACTGAACCTGAAGTCATCGAAATCCTAAGATATATTCATACGATATCAAGCCTTCTATCCGACCAGTAGTATTCCACAACTATTCTAATTAATCTTGGATCGCACTAGACCTTTATCTACTCACACCAACGTGTAACACTGCAGGAATTCCCGGGGCGCTAGCAGTAAATACTAACTTGCTTGCTCGGGTATCGCGCACTTATAAAATATAGTTGAAGTTCGAGTAGTTTATTTAATGGAGCCGTCGTCGACTTTTGCAAGATACCAACTCGCGTCGAACTAATTTGAAGATCGATCTATTCAGTTTTCACTTTGAAACTTCGATAATGTTTCACGTTTATTATAACAACAAGTAATATTTATTTATATTTTCATAATTTCTGACGAACTTCATTTTGTGGATGAACGACGACAAAGACATCCCACAACATGGGATGGACGAGAAGTAATGTGTAAAAACAAATAACCGACTTTAACATCACGAGTAATAAAATGAGAAACTAAAAGAATTAAGAAGTAACAAATAAAACACAGGTATAGTCTGAACTGAATTAGAACTGACAACTGCCCCCCTTATTTGAAGAATGTAAAACATTTTACTCATTCAGCACTAAGTGAAATGGGTCTTTCTCACGGCTTTTAGCAACAAAGATGTCTTTTTAACATCAAACATTGTATCTTTCCCCACGTTCATATTAAAAGTTCATAAAACACTACATAAGAATAAGTACGAAGAAGAACCATAAAAATAATCAAAAAACATCGACATAGAGAGAAAATAGGCATCGACCGCAATAATAAAACAAACTAAGTTTTCATTATTCGAAAAACAGCACGACAATTGGAGGTAAGAGCGAAGTATGACATTTTCTGCCGCGCGACTGATTTATTAAGCTCAGAAATAGAAGAAAACTGTTGCATTCTTCTGTGACAAGAATAATAGCATGACCCAAAAATTCTAGTTCATTTTTATTTTCTACACAACCAACAACTTCTGGGATGGATGCTTAAGTTCTTCGTTTTAAGTACTTGTAACTTTGTAACGTATTCATTTTACAAAGTTCGTTAATTAGCTTCTAAGAATTTACCTGCAAGGTTTAAAGAAATGTCTTGAAAATCGTGATATGTAATTACGTGGTGAAGTTTCGCAGGGGTTTTACTTCATCTCTTTATGACGCAATATTAACAACGAATTATAATCGCTATCCAAAGAATCCTGGGTTCTATTCCCAGCGAAGCAAAGCAGCGAAGCGAAGAAAATTTTAATGCGTTTAAATTTCCATTCTTTGTCTGCATGTGTGTTTTTGTCTTGTGTGTTGTTTATGGCACCCACCGAACAGAGAACCCTAGTGTAATGCTATGAATATGCAGCATTATCGTTACATGTGTTTCAGTCACTGACCTTAACCCAGGTATGGTGGTGATAACCTGGCCCTCTGCCGTGACCCAGTGTACGTCAGGGGTGGGATGGCCGGTGGCACGGCATGTGGCGTACGCCCCACGCGTGGCAGGCCACAGCACCCGCGCTGGCGGCTCCACCACGAAGTGAGGCCGTTTGTCAGGCGAGCTCGCTGCTAGGTGCACTGCTAGAAGGAGGAAGAGCCATCGCAGCTTTTGGCCTGGAACAAGGTTTATTTTTAGAAGTACTTACATTTGAGAAGTCTGTGGAATTATAGGACGTTTTTGTTTTTTTATGGTTCGGGAGCATTGTTGGACGTGCTAATAGTATTCAAGCTAATAGCTGCCAAATCGCTGCATCGTTTCAGGAGTCCTGGGTTCGATTTCCAGCGAAACGAGAATTTTGGATTATGAAGTTAAAGGCTGATGCCTGCTGCTCAGGTGTCTAGTCATCATAAGAATTACAAATCATTGTCTACCACAATTGCAAAGCGAAAATTGTCAGACTTCACACATCTTTACGAACATTAAATAGGAATAAAGTAGCAATAATAAATAATTTTTGGAGCGTAGTTTCTCAGGATGTTTTCCTTGAAGCAAGTGACGATTCAAGCCAATAATGCGTAACATTGGGCCTAACATCAGCTTAAATTTATTTAAAATCTACAACATGATGTTATAATATACGATAGAAATGTCAACATAACCGCATCGAGTTTCAGTACAAAATATCGTCATAAAATTAGCGAGGCTTCTATGTTACATCGTCTCGGGAGCTCTAAGTTAATTTATTCATTATAAGGTATCAAAATGTTAATTTCAAAATTTTGTTCATGAATCTAAAACGCGTTATTGTAAGGTCGCGCCTTTGTGGCCAGTCTTCTATCAGTGTGCCACCCGACAATATTTACATTTAGATGTCTTTGTAATTTAAAAGTTTACTTTGTTGCCTTAATAACCACATTTTGTAATATATTTAATGCACGTAAAATACTTTGCAGCAGTGATAGCCTCGTGGTTAGGAATTCGACCTTTTAGTCGGAAGTCCGGGTTTGAATTTGAAATTTAAGGGTACGCACCTCTTACTTTTCAAAGTGATGTACGTCTTAAGCGTTGAAATGACACCTAGCTATTACGGTGAAGGAAAACTTCGTGAGGAAACCTGTAAGCCGGAAAGTTGACAAAACTCAAAAGTAGGTAGGTATGTTATGTCTGCCAATCCGCACTTAGCCAGGCAGCGAGGTGAACTATGGCCATAACCACGCCATAACCTTCTCATTCTGAGAAGATAGCCGTGCTCAATTGTGGGTCATGATGGCTTGAGAAAATACTTACCTAATTATGTTTTTTATGTAAATAGCTGACTGTCTGATAGAAGTGTCCATTTTCGCCGATACAGATAAAAACACCCAAAGGCGCCATTATTATAATTATCACATAGTAGATTAAATCTATGCAATTTTCCAAATTACTTTGATGTTCTGATATTTTGACTAAATATAAACTAATCACAGACTACACATCTCGTTAGGTGAGTAATTAAGTAATTTGTCGAAGGATCGGCTCTAATGTTTCGTTTTGAATAGTTACAATGAAGCAAAATCAATGTAACATAATTATTAGTACTCTTATGAAGCCTCTATAATTAAATATTAGGCATAATTACAAGCAAATAATAATATCGTTTGTAAACCGTGTAAAACCGTATGTTTCCTGTCTTTCCTGTATAGAAGGTTTTCTCATAGAGATCGCTGCTTAACGTTGTATCTCAATATCTACATTGTTTGCGATTATTTTTCTGGTGTACAAATGAAGATTTATCCATCTATCTATTTTTTATATACCTTTAAAATAATTTGTTTATTTATTCGTGCGTTTGCTCCCGTTGATCTCAAAACCTGTGGTTTCCACTAATATATGTAATTAGATTCTGGACGTTTGTTTTATTTTAATCAATTCACAAATAAAAATATATTGTCTATCGTGTATAAAAACATTTTAAACAACTCATTAAGAAAGGTTTTCCGAAGCGTGGTGTATCGCTTGTTTAAAATAAATTATTTATTAAATTACCACAAATTAATTCAAACATTTCATTTTTTCCCCCTTTATAATTATCTCGCCTTTTTTAGTGTCTCTTGCTTTACAGGATCAAGGCAATAGGGTCGGATCCGTTCAAAAAAAGGTATTTTCATGTGAATACGATATTACCTACTTCTCATATACAACAAACATTTACTCTTAAGTAAATGGGAAAAAATAGCTTCAAATTTTGAATAAAAATCACTAGGAAATTCCCAACGTCAGATAATACTGACGTTAACTTAATACTTAACGCAACTAATGGATTAAAAAAATTACAAATACAAATAATCGGTACAGTTCGGTTTTGTTAAAGTGCGGTTTTCGTCATTATGCCGCTGAGTGGCGCTGCCGCCGTGATCCGTATAATAAATCAAGGCTCAGCGCTATCGCCCATGCCCCGTTACGTTGAATTGCAACTGACCCATTTGCTAAATATACTGACTTTAAAATTCACACGAAAATATTATTCGGGGTATATTTTTTATCAAAATTGCGCTTTTATGTTTCATTTACTACGTGTTTTGTCTACTTACTCTTTGTTCGCGAATTGTGGTTGTTGCGTTAAAATACCTAATATATCTTGTCTAGTTTATAAATAACCTTCTTAAGGGGCGAATTTCCAAAAATCCTTTCTTAGTAAGTACCTACCTACTTACCCATCCACCCTATTACAACGATGTATGTAGATATTGAGCGATAATCCAATTGTAAATCAAGTGTGTGCTGTTGTCGCTTCGTCCGGGTCTTGTCATGTACAATAACTTGTATGTATAATTCACACAATTACACATTGTACACACGTACCTAGTTGCAACTGACCTACTTACACTGCTGTACTAAATAACGCAACTGTCACGGTCCCGAATTTGTACTAATGTTTAATATTTCAGTAGTTTTTATGTAGGCTTGTTTTGTTTAAGATAAAGAGAAGAAAATACATTATTGTCAAGTAGGTCCTATACGGTATCACACGTAAATCATTTGACAAATTAAAATTATACGAGGCATATTTATATTAAAAGACAATATTAAAAATGCAAAAGTAATAATGTCTGTTCGTCTATTAGGCTTTCACACCTAAACAACTAAATCAATTTTTACAAAAAACATTTTCGTAATATGTCGGTATCCTCATCTTTATTCATATTTTAAATTTTTATTAAAATAAAGAAAGATTCCGGCACCGTCAGTCCACCAATCGATATTTCGCACAATGGCACGTTTTATTTTCCCCATAGGTATTTTGTTTGTTTCTCACGTTTGTTTCGCACGCACAAACTAGTGGATAATAAATAAAGTGGAAAATATCAAACACTTAGAAATAGGGTAGTAAACAGAACATAAAAGTCATTATCTAGTATCACACTCTCGGTACAAGAACACTTGCTGTCTTGAAAACATTCTTCGAAATATAAAAACACTTTTATTCCGTTTTTGCTCGTATCTCGGTGACAGCATGACACTTAACTTCTCCTTTAAAAGGAAATATTCCTGGTGTAAAAATGATTTTTGTGAAGCATGTACTAAAGTGAAGTGAAGTGGAAATTCCCAATTATCATATCTTTATTACGTAAATAGACCTTTTGTTGCAGAGTTAATTTAATTTAAACATGTTTTCATTTTCACTGCATAAGATGTACAAGCTGAGGTTCTAAACTGTTGTGGGCTAAAAAAAATTAACCGGACTTTCTTTTTAGAGTTTCATAACCAAATTGCAAAAACAGAAAGCCATGTCTGTGAATGAATTCTTCATGTCTGTCTGTACGTTCATAATGTTACAGGCACTTAATTCCGAACTACCTACTAGAAACTTGGTAGATAGATGTACTTTGTTTTTCTACAAAAGTTAAAAAATATAAAGGACTCCCCTATACATGAACGTGTAAAAATAAAAAATGTGTAATAAAATTTATAGGTCTTAAAATGACGTTAAGGTTCCTACAACCATTTGCTCTCAAAATATAAGATACACCTTTTCCAAATGTTAAAATGTTCCCCCGCTAACTTATAAAATGAGAGAATGAAAAGTCTCAAATAATATATGCTATTGATCTTTTTTTATGGAATTAAGATAGCAAACGTGCATGCAGTACCACCCTTCCGCTGCCGCCCATAACAACTGTGACCGACCTAGAACTAGACTCAAAGGGACTAGGAATGATTACTTTCACCGGAAGTCAATTCAAACGTGACTCATGCTAACAGGACTAACTATCATTAACCATCCCAGTCCCTAAATTGAGTCTTGTTCTGGGTTGTGCGGCATGCTCGTTTACTACCTTAATTCCATAAAAAAGCATTTTTCAGATATAGCACATTTTTAAAAACCGCAGTATAACTTTGTCAAAGAGTCAACAATCAATACAAAGTCAAATACTATGTCCTACTTTCTATGCATTGACATACTCGTATACTTGATTATTTGCTACCATGGAACAATTACCTATCAGAAAGTCCGACAGGCACATTTTTACAATATATCCTTTCTATAGGTACCTTCTTAAAATTTTGTTCCAATGAAAATTTTAAAATATTGAAACTCTTCAACGGCAATTATTCCATGTAGGATTGCTGCTCATTTATAGCTTCACTTAACATTTTCAGTTTTTAAAACTAGTTTTACTATAATGACAGTTTAGCTCAATTTTTTTAGGGTTCCGTACCCAAAGGGTAAAACGGGACCCTATTACTGAGACTTCGCTGTCCGTCCGTCCGTCTACAACAACAAATACTAAAAAACAGAATAAAATAAATATTTAAGGGGGCGCCCATACAACAGACCAGATTTTTTTGGCGTTTTTATACATAATGGTACGGAACCCTTCGTGCGCGAGTCCGACTCGCACTTGGCCGATTTTTTTTATGGAATTAAGATAGCAAACGAGCATGCAGTATTAAGTCAGTGTTTATTTATGTAAACGAAGCAGTGACACTGTTCCTACTAGGTACTACTTATACCTAGGACTTCATACGTTACAAATGGTATGAACAAAGTATTCGTAACATAACACGTAACATAACACGTAACATAGCATAACACAAATCACCACAACCTAAAAACACACATAAATCTGTCTCATTAATGTCTAGCGCGACCCGGAATTGATCCCAGGACACTACGTTCGGCAGACCCGACCGCTAACTGCGATACAGTTGTATAAATAAATTTTTGGACAATCGTAAATTGTAATAATATCCATTTTAAATTTTAAGGTAGTTGTAAACATTCAAGAAGCTCATTTACACCTAAAGGACTTCATAAAATCGGAACTAATTTTTTGTTGTAAAAGTTCGTTTATTAGGTACATACTTAAATTTCTCACTACAGAAATAAAAGTAAAAATTAAACGCAAAAATCTTATAAACAAAACTCAAACCAACCTTTCATCCCTTCGCAGTCAGTTCCCGCCAAATTCAGTGTTCAAAACCTTAAAAACCATTTCCACCTCCAACCGTCTATTTCACATGTATCGTTCATCACTGCATAGTTCCATTACATCCTGCCATTATGTAAATTAAAAACAATCATTTTCCCGATCGAGCAAAAGTTTTCCCTCTCAAATGGGGGAGGATTTGACACGAGTATTGTCTGCGAAGGCCGCACGCGGACTGACGATGTGTTGAGCGCGTCGGGAGATCCCAGTCTCCCTCTAGATGATAATAACAGTTACGGGGTGGCTCAATTAGGTATACTATACTAGACTAGATTTTATAGCTTAAAGTTCACATTTCGCAGTCGCATTCACAGAGTCGCAGTTTAAACGAAACACTTAGCGGTGCCAACACTGCCAACGACAATTTGGCGAGAAAAGCTTATGAGGTGTCCGTTGGCAAATAAAGCATATTTCATGAGTCGAGAATTATTTTAAGAAACATGTTTATTTTGTAACTAAGTTAACCTATAAGATTTTTATTTACTTGTGTCTTGCCACAACTTTGCTTGAGTTGAACAGTGATTAATCAGTATTAGGTACGTCAGTGACCGCTATCATAATAATTGTTTTTGCCGTAACAAATTTTTGCTATGTCTACCTATGATGCCCATCTTTAATTAATCTATACTAATATTATAAAGCTGAAGAGTTTGTTTGTTTGTTTGTTTGTTTGGTTGAACGCGCTAATCTCAGGAACTACTGGTTCGAATTGAATTTTTTTTTTGTGTTGAATAGACCTTTTATCGGGGAAGGCTTTAGGCTATATAACATCACGCTGCAACAATTAGGAGCGAAGAAATAATGGAAAATGTGGAAAAAACGGGGAAAATTATTCATTCTCGAGGGCTTTCGTTGCATGCGTTGCGAAAACGATTCAAGATACCAAAAATATATGTATGAAAGAATTATTCCTCTTGAAATGATCTAAAAAAATGTCCACGACAGTATATGTCTATCTTTTAAGATTAACACACTAGAACCGTTTTTATGGTAATCAAATTTGGTCGAACCCACTGCCATACCAAACTTGCCGCGTTTCCAAGTTTAATCTGAATTAATCTTGCTGTGATCCTTTGCTACTTTGCTATTATTTTGTCGTAAGCTTTATTTCTAAGTTTAATTTAATTTAACCTGAATTAATTTTGGTGATAGTTTATTATCTTCCCGAAATTCCTACGGGAGCGGGACCTACGCGGTTGATACTTACGGGTCCCGAAGCGAAGCGAGGGCGGTTCGCTAGTTATACATATATTTTAAGATAGTGGTAAACATTTCATTTCATAAATTGGTACAAATATACCATAGTTATTGATTTGATAGGTGGTAAGAGCGAGTTGACCCGGGGAAGTACCACCGCCCGCCACAGTACCTACTTAGTTCCATTTTTACTGCTGTAGCAGCAGTTATAGTTATATATTATTATTATTTATTATTTTTAATAGTTTTAGTTCCGCATATAAAGGTGTGAAGCCGATAGGTAAACTTTTTTGAAAGTGACCATACTTGTCCTCAGGGGTAGTAACACATCTGTGACCAAATTAGAACGAGACTATCATCTGGCTACTCTCAGAGCGCTAGCTGTGGAAGATCTCTATATGCTTGAAGTTTCCTAACGTGAAAAATAATGATTTATTATCACACTTATCATTCATTTAGAAATCCTAACGTTACCTACGTTCGTAATAAGACCGTGCAATCCTATTACCGCAATCGCAGCTATTTGTACCTCAAAAGCAGCTAAGTCCGATAATCGCCTCAATAATGGCAAATCACCGATTGCGGGAATGATTTCATTGCAGATACCTATTCCCTGAATGCGATAACTTGCATTAAAATCATCACTTCCTACTATAATTATTACCAGACGATATAAAAGCTGTACGTTTACTTGGAACTTTCAAACTTTCTATTGGATCTAAAGCGAAAATATTATTTTTGATCTGTAGGTTTATTCATGAATTTTTGGAAATCTCGGAATAATTTATTAAAATGATATGTAAATACAAATAAATATCTCTTTAATTTGTAAGTTATGGTATGAATTATTATATTTCTCACAATAATGTTGTAACTTTTTTACTATAAGTGAGTAAGTGCATAGGTACATTCATGCAGCAACGTTGTAGGCTCAATTGTAGGTATAATTTTACCCAATTACCTATCAATTATATGCGTGTATAAAAAATACTTCAATGTTGAACAGGTACATACCTACACTTGGGTCGCCGAGAATGTATAATTGCTACACCCTGCTGAAAACTTTATTACATTTGCTAACAGTTCAATTTAGCTTGTATACAAAATTTACTTAAGGCATTTTTAATTCTCGTCGTCAATCTAAAATGAACCTCAATCAGAGGGGCGGAAAGCTGGTATTGGTGTGGACTGCCATTCAAACAAATTCTACATCGAACACGAACAGGATATAGATAAGGAGATCTATGACATTCTTCAAGGAAACCTAACAAGGAACGTGTTTACGTGTCTAACATTACGCCGCGTAGTAGACCTATCTTAAGTTTTATCTTGACCCTAGCTGACCCGGTAGATGTCGCCCTGCAACATTAAATTTATACTATTGAGTAGATGCCTTCGCTTCGTTTCGGGAATCTTGTTGCTCCGCTCCATTTGGTCGTAGCGTAATGTTATATTGTATAGTCAATAGCCTTCCTCAGTAAAAAATGTACTATTCAACACAAGAATATTTTTTCAATTCGAAATAGTATTACTTGAGGTTTGCACGTAAGCAAACAAACAAATTCATCCGCTTTATATTGTTAGTATACCTAGATTTATCCACCGATGCATCAGTCAACAGCGATTACTGAGCTTCAACACCCCAGCGCATTCATTAGCCTACCTACGAAAGATTATCCGGGGTTATAAATTATTTAACGTCATTGCTGAATTTACAAAGGATTTATGTTAATAGCTGGAATCAAGGGCCCCGTGTTAAGGGGTTGTCGTAGCTCGTAGCCATCCTTACTATGAGAAGTCACTGACCCATTGCTCTCATGGTCTTTGTTTACTGCTCTACTTATAGGAAAAATATGTCACCTAAAGATTGTTTACTTCTGAGGTAGATTTTACTTATAGTTCAAAAGGTAGGTTAGTAAAGAGGGTATCTATTGAATGGCATATATGAACAATTTTGCAATGTACTTACATCATTGTATCTAATATGAATTAATATATCTACCAAAATTATTTAATAATATGTTCCATCCCAATTAATTATGATTATCTGTTCCGTGTATCGATGGCATGCACAGAAACATAAGGCATTATCAATACTTACTCTCTGTTCTGTCTGTGACATTGTTCATATGTGACACAGTATGCAGGTCACATTAATCAACAAAAAATACCTACTGAAAACATTTATATTAGGAGAGTTTAAAATAACGAGCAATAATCGGAAACTTGTTTACATTATTCTAATGGTATTAAGTTACGGTCTTTTACACTAATCCAGCACTTTCTTTTTATCCTTAGGAGAAACGTTTTGTCTTAATGACGGATATGCTACAAAATTCAACATAAGTACGGTAAGTACCTATATAGCAATGAAAAAAAATAAACGTATTTTAAAAATGGACTCTACATATATTATTAGGAGTTATACATATTATTAAGAGTTATTAAGTCAAAATAAAACAAAAGTTGTTTTATTTGTTTTTTGTTGTTGTATAACAAAGTAACAACAAAGACGCCCTTTTGTTTAAACCAAGATGAGACAAAGTAATCAATATTCGTGTTGCCTAGTATGAGCATTCTAAAAGTATTTTACTGTAACAAAACCTTATTTGTCATTGCGATCAAGTGTCAAGTTTGAGTAGAACACGCTCACGTAATATTTCCTTAAAATACCGAGCGTTATTAGGTTACTCTTATTATTATCATTTAAATGTTGATAAGATTAAATACTGTCTATATATTTATTCTCTACCTAAAGAGAAACGCCATTTTGTGGTAACTTGTTCGGGGACCTTAGTTATCTGATTTGTTCATTTTTTATCATTTGTTACGGCCATAGCAGCAATGAAAATTTTAGATGAGTACCTATCTATTTCCCTTCAAAAGATTGAAGGCTGTGATAGATAGACGGATAAACAGCGGAGATTTTAATAAGGTTCCGTTTGTCGCCCTTCGTTCTGGACCCCTAAATACACAAAATATCTGCAAAATAACAGGTAGGTTCTTAGAAATACGACGGCATTTTGACGTAGCGAGAATTCTCCGATTGATTTATCGACGAAACCAATTACGGGGCCGCCCATCCTTTCAGAGTAATAAGATAGATAATGTCTTCATCGGGATTATCCATCAGCTATTTAATCTATTGAAGGCCTGAGATTTGCCTTGCGTCGGTGAAAAATGTGGATCTCTCATTAGCGTAATGCGTTGCTGGAATAATGATAATGGTATGTTTTTCGTAGAATTTCCGGGTGAAATTTCTCACGGAAATAGAACTCGGTAAATTTATATAAAAGTTGCAGTCCGCTCTCATATCATTTTGCAAACTTTGCAATCCCAAACAATTATTGCTATTCCAATCTTCCTAAAGAATTTCATGTTTATTCGAATGATCAAACAAAGTAAATAATGTCACTAAGCCATTAACATTTACAATTAAATATTAAATAATTTCCAAAACATATTTAATATGCAACTCAAATGTATGTTCCAGCATATATTCAGAAAGAACACTTTAAAAAGTCGTCGGTGTTTATGAAAGTGCAGACGTGATAATATATGTACTCGTACGCTTCACAGCAAGGCTTTCTGTTGGTAATAGTTGTTTTGAAGTTTTGAATTTCTTAAATTTCACTATTATTTCACTTCCAATTTCTACTAGGTACTTACGTTGCTTTTTATCTCTGGTACCTATTATCTTAGTGTCGAAATATTTACACCTTGGTGCGTGAACACTAATAGCCAATAACAGTAAACCGCGAA
Organism: Hesperia comma; assembly: GCA_905404135.1. Lineage (NCBI taxonomy): Eukaryota > Metazoa > Arthropoda > Insecta > Lepidoptera > Hesperiidae > Hesperia > Hesperia comma. The sequence goes on from FR990023.1 coordinate 12,915,670, forward strand.
TCTTGGAATGTTGATCTAGTATGACCACTACCTACTAGGCCATGGGGAATTGCCTCTCCCTGCTAAAAACAAATGTATTACGTTGTGCTCAAAGTTCAGTTTAGTTTGGAAGCATTTACTTACGGCATTTAAATTCCCGCCGTCAATCTGCAATGTTCCTTATTTACAGGGGCGTAGAACTGGTATTTGAATGGGATGCAATCAAAAGGAATTCCACATCGAACGCAAGCGTAGTAAGTGGTGATATTTTTTTATAAAGATAGCAACATGTACTTCAAGATTTTTTATAACTGTTCACTTCGCCACTTAAACATAATATATAAAACTTAAGAAATTATTATAGAAAATAAATGAATAGGTACTTTAATCACGCTGCCTCTTTTATTCATGTTTAATAGATAAATAATTACGTTATCAGAATTTAAATGATTACAGCAATGTAATTGAAACCCAATGCATTTGATTTACACCAATGTTAATAAATAGAGAAACTTCACTGAAAATTCTTCGAATTAATTTTACGTGAATAACAGCTATGGCTCCAAATATAGAGCGAGCAAGAAATAGTAGTGTTTTGTGATGTCCTTAATAAACATGTTAATTAAACTTGTATTCACTGTCTTTTTATTTCGAGTGTCATGTTAAGGTTACATTAAGTACATTTATACATTAAGTATTTCAACCAAATAAATAATCAAATAGGTACCTAGTGTTTTTTTGTTCTTACAGTTGTTACAGGTGGTAGAGCCTTGAGTTCGCCCGGGGTAGTACCACCGCCCGCCAAGGTACTCAGTACCATTCCTACCGTCATAATAATTGTTTTTAAGAGCAATTGTGTTCCGGATAGGAAGGTTTGTGGAGCCGGTTTCACTTTTTTAGAGGCGACTATCTCAGACCTCAGGGGTAGCAACGCATCTGTGACCGAATTGGAACAAGACTCATACTAACAATAACTAACTGGACTATTACTAACATTAACTAACAGGACTAATTATCACTAACATACCTGTCCTCGCACTTATTAACAAACTAACCAACTAATATTCTAACACCATCTACTAACTGGACTAACCATCCTAGTCCCTTTGAGTCTAGTTCTAGGTCGGTCACAGCTGTTATGGGCGGCAGGGCAAGGGTGGTACTGCATGCTCGTTTGCTATCTTAATTCCATAAAAAAAAAAAAATGTCGTAACGGAGCAATGTTATGGTACAATTTATATCCATGGAGATAGGTCAAGTCTCTACATACAATAATTTTATCTACTGTAATATCGCTCCGTTGTGACGTGAAAGAAGCACAAACAAACAAACACACTTTCACATACATATTTAAAATATCAGTAAGAAGTAAGTATGGATTTTTTTTTTTTTTTTACTCTACACACTCATAGCCCCTCACTAGTATTCCCTGTGTCGCGGGTTCCATGGACAACACACAAGACAACGACACACCTAGACCAAGAACGGAAATTCAAATACATCATTTAAACTCCTACCTCGCTGGGAGTCGAGCCCAGGATCCTCGGAACAGCGATCCGGCGTGTTAACCATTGCGCCAACAGGTCGTCAATTTAGGTAGGAATAACCACAAATTACAGTTAGAACACGAGCATATCGCTAATTTAGCAAATGACACGTCTACATTTCTACGGAATGTCAGTTCTCTTGCTAAATATGAAACGAAATGGCGGCAACAAATTGTCATTAACCCGCGAGCGCTGGGAATGGCGAATGATATTAAATGAACTCGCTGTGCGCACTGAAGTATTGTTTCTCAGGCTATTGCTATCAGCTTTTATATAAAATATTTACTTTGTCTCCAAACATAAATAATAGAACGCGTTGGAGTGGAAACCTTTAAGAATATCAATGCATTTCAATAAGAATTTGCTGTATTTTATTGAAGAAAAAACTAGACTTTTCGGTTTCAACGGTCTCGCAATAATATCAATATTACTTAGTACATTCGAGTTTGTATTATTTGTTTTTATAAAGTCAAGACGACTTGTGGTGGTCGCGCTGCGAACTTGAGAGTCAGTCTTTCTTTCTTTCATATTCTTTCTTTCTTGCCTGACAATGTATCTGTGATACCAGTTGTAATACTTGTAATACTGATGTCCATTGGGGGATGAGGAGTTGCCATCAGGAAGCTCGTTTATCCGCTAAACTTAAAGAAGTAGGTTACTTCTTCAAGTATTTATTTCTACGCTTACCATGTTGGTAAGTCTAGATCGATCGGTAAAAATACCACGAAAAGGAACATCAGGGATACAAATGTGCTTCGAACTAACGAAGATATTTGACGACTCCTTGAAGCTATGATCACCATATCGGACTGTTTACCGAAGGGTCCTGACCTCGATTCCCAACGAGGCAGGAATGATGAGTTTTAATTTCTGTTCTCGTTCTCAGTTTTAGTGTGTTTGTGTGTTATACATGTCATTTACAACACAATAAACTCTAGTACCTAAGTACTAGTGCGTTATTTTTTAATTTAAACAGAAATAAAAGAACAAAACACACCTCATCAAAAATTTATTATCAAATAAACAGCATAACTAATAACATAATAACATAAACGTTATAAAGATTGACAGAACATTATAAAGTAAAATGTGTTTTCTAATAAAAGTTTCATTATTAAAAAGACGAAGTACGACATCGTTTGAAAGTCTAGTACTAAAATATTCCAACTTCGCGAAAAGTTTGTTAAATCGTCAGTTTCCTCACTTTTCACACAAAGTGCAGGTTTTATGATAAAGTTTGTTTGAAATTTTAGTATCGTTATTCTTGACTGGGTAAACAGCTGTGGTCGTAGCGACGTAAGTCGAAGGTACTTACGACTTACAATAATAAGCCGTGGTGGCTGAACGGCTTATAATAATAAGCCGCGACGACAAGGCAAAGCACGCAAATATTTCGTAGGGTAAGTACAATTTTATTATTATTAAACCTATTTCTACTTTTCGTTGTTAATTGTTATTTTGTCAACTGCACGGAACCGAAAAACAAATATTATTAGATTTTTATATTTACATACCTATCGTATCTATAGATATTTTTTAATTACACACAGATAAAAAAATCTATTTTACTATATGTACCCATAGATAACCTATGGCATCCCCTATACGGCAATCCCAAATCCAAATCCCAATAGGGAAGGAAAGTAACCAACCACTTAAAAGTTTCTATTTCAGAGCCTGATAGTTTTTCAAGGATAACATACAAAACAACTCTTCGCCTGCACATCCCTATGTTAAATCATGACGATAAAACTATAACCACATGGTTATAACACAACAACAGCAAATATACCGGTGCCATACCGGTGCATACAAACAAAGATGGCCGTTATCGCTTTCCATTCATTTTCCAACTCAACCGTTTCTAGCTTCACCTGACAAACGGATCTGAGTATCGAGGTACTATTTCGATCTCCCTCCTAACTTTTTAATGTCTATTGCACAATCATTTCACACTGACTCGACTGTACAATAACTATAGACCGGCCATCCGAAATCGCTGTGTTCGACGCGCTTTCAAAACACTTGGTCAAAACATTCGTTTGATTTCAGCGGTTTCATACAAACAGAAACAAAACCGCATTTGAGTAGGGTAGGGAGCCGAACCTTGAAACCTGTACCTGGTAGTGTTGTGTTTTGTGTTGAGATTTTACGACTCTCTATTTTATATATACTGTGTATTTATTTATTGTAATTGTAATAATTTCAATACATAATATGATGCGGAGGAGTTTTTTTTCGCCGTTTTTTTCTCCTCAAGCACTTTTCCAAAACGGTGGTAGAATCAAAAAATTGACGTTCATAAGTGAATTTGTAAATTCCTAGATGAAATAAACAGTTTGACTTTGACTTTGACTTAATGAGAATATGAATATGCAATACAGAATGAGAATATGCAATTGCAATTTAACGTTAAGGGAAGCTGACAAAGTAGACAAGTGTTTTTCATTGATATTTGAAATAGTAAACCAAACGTTTAAAATCGGACATTTAAAAAGTATTTTTGAATTCGTCACGCATTTCATTTCATTATATCCACCGAAGTCATAAAAAATCTTGATATTTTTCTATATTCTGTCACACACCTTTGACAATTGTCGGAATGTTCTGAATTTTCAAAAAGATTTACTCACCATTTCGGCATGAAATGGCTGAATTCGGCATTGCTCCCTGCCATTCAGGTAACAAAGGCAACAAGAGCCGAGAATGAATGTGACTACCACGAAACTCGCTGTTCCCTACTTCGACTTGTCAAAACTTAACCCACTAAGTGTTGGCAAAATATACCAAGTTTCAACGTAATATGTTCAGTTGTACCCTCTTAAATCTAGGATATGAATACGTGAAGCAAAAACTGTGTCTTAAATTGTGAAAACGTAGGTATGAAAGGCACCGTAAGAGTTTATTAGCCAAAAAAACCTCATCTGTGTTGTGGTACTAAATAGTAAATGACTTACCATTAGTTCACTCAACTGCCAATTTTTCACAGTTAAAAACGTAAACAGCGTCTTCAACATAGACAAGTAGAGAAAAATCAAACCACTAATAACTACTACTAAATTAGACTACGGACAAGCACCAGCTTTCGAATAAAAAAAATCATAAAAATCGGAAGACTCAATAAAAAGTTATAAGATAACACACGTTTTTTGAAGTTTGTTAGAATACATTTAAATATATTTTAATTTTATGTAAGAAAGAAAACATACCTACTTATTAAGTAAGAATAAACAAAATAATATATGTCACAGTACACAACATTACGAGCAAATTATAATCCAACACAGATTCAGAAGCAGAGCGACAACTGCTCAAGTGCTGCAACAATGAGTAGCAATTAAATGTCACGAGTGCCTCGCATACGAAATGGCAATTACCTGTCTACCAAGTTGTAGAGCTTAATAACGTACTATGTAGTTACGTAGTACGTCAAGATTAGAACTCGAGAACGTACTGAGTAGCTTCTTATTATTCATTTCTACTTAAAATTCTTTATGTTTATCGTCTAACACCTTTTTGTAAACTTTGAAGTCGTTCAACGCCACCTCGATGGTATCAAGCAATCAAATACAGGTAACCTACAACTACAACGAGAAATATTTCGTTGGTCCCGAATTAGTATTTAATAATTTTAAGTTACTTTTTTGTAGATTTAACATTTTCAATATCGTTATGAGTTTATGCTACGTTAGTCACGGAGTTCGCCAAAATTTTGTTTAATTTCTTTGTTGCTCTACAAGGTTACAAAAACTATTTTCAAAAATCCTTTTTTTACAGAGACAGCCTTTACAAACTTTTTTTAAACGTGATAAATATTGATGCGGGAGCTAAATTTTCATGTGTCACACATACCACATATCTACCACAGGTTACAATTTATTTATTCCTGTGTTACGCTACAGAAACATCATTACGACAATGTTACAAAATTTCATCTGTTACTCCCAACATTCCCAAAGAACATTTAAACAAAACAGCCGAAGCTGGTTGAATAGTCCCTGCCTAATAGTTCCAGTTTCGCTAGTATTGCAATAAAGGGTACATTAAGCTTTAGTACGCTTACGGCGATTAGATAATACCTTGTATCGGGTACCTGTAGGCCCCATCGTGCCTACATTAAATATATGTAACTGCTCGTAAAACAATTAGACACCAAAGACATTCAACTGGACTTAATATATTTTTTAATTGTGCCCAAAACCATGGAATTATTGATTGATGTTTGAGACGATAAATATACCAACAGAATAAGGTATCTTATAATACTGTACGTAAATAATATACATGGTTGAAGGTGACATAGATAAAAATACATGAAGGAAAACCAGCCAGGACTAAGTATTTCAATGAAATAAATATCGGGCTTCTCCACCAATCCGTTTACGCAGTCCTCTGCTATGAGGAGAGTCCCGTAAAGATCCAACAATTGGTGCCAGCCAAATATCGCCATAACCTTTAGGAAACTCGTATTTACACAACACAGCATATCAACTTGCATAAAAAAGTTCATTGACACTACATTGAAATAAGTGACGCACGCAGTACATTCGAAAAACAAAACCTAGCCTACTTGACAATGGAGGCGCGACGTAAGGCGCGAAGCTTGCGTTCAGCAGATGGCAGCACTGAACAGAGGCGTTTAGCGACTGCGAGTTTCCGGACCGGCCGAAGGGGAAATGGCGGCGCCCTCGAGACAACCCTCATTTCCTGTGCAGGCCTTTTGGCGGCAACCGACTCCTGGGTGCGACGTGATGGTAATCTATTTATGGGGCTGACAACTGGAGTTGTGGAGTCGTTTCATGCGCTATCTACGCCGTTGTATTATCATATTTTAGCTGAGGAATATGATTGTTTTGGGTATAGATAACGTAACCATACGTCGTGTTTTGATTGAGACGGAAGGAGAAACCGTACAATAGAGATGCCAAAGTAAAAGCGGAACTAATGAGGGTAAAGGCGTGTAAATTCGCCGCTAGAGGCGCTAGTGTAGAGTGTGACCCGGTAAGAAGGGCGCTACTGTCTTTGTCTTTGTCTGACAACAGTATAACATTTGCATTAGTTCCAATTTTGGCCACCGGGTCAGATAAATTTGTGGCACTGTCGCTTCTCACTTGTCTGAATATCACTTGTCACTGTTTATGTATGGGTGGGCTTTGACAGCAGGACCTCACTCGCCGGTGACGCCAACTGGTGAGTACAAAAACGGCGACCCTCATTCCGCGATGCAATGGAGGGTAATGCGTTTAATAATCATTAATAATAAGCCGTAACAAATAATGTGAATGTATGTTTATATGTGGCTCTAGAGACCAAACGCGTAGAGTAATTGCTAATGATTCTAAAATAAATTGGTTAGTCCTAGTATTGAATGTACGAGTAGGTACAACTAGACATAACAATAATCCAATTTTAATATGGCGACAACCAGACGCCACATTGAAAAAAAATAAGTCCAGCTATGTTTAGTGCTAGTAATTATGATCGAAAATTAAAGGAGTGCTATATGATTAAATAGATAAATCCATTTTGCTTCATGGATAAATCTAATTCAAATATTATTATATTATTGTGAATCAAAAGCTCTATTTATTACAATAATTTACTGAAAAGCTTACGGTAACAAACCAAAACTGTATAATTTTAATGTTTTTCTTTGTTTTCTTTTCTCTTCTTTGAGTTACCCGCCAAACGACTAGTCGTGTTCCGCACGGAGCTTAACAGCCAGTGTTTATTCTTTCCTCTTCCTGCTTTCTTGGTCCGCAAGACATCGATGCCTTTGGTACTAATTACTGAAGTCTTTAGGCGACGGTAACGACTCCTCATCAGATAGCTGGGCAATAATAATCAGATAGTCAAAAATATATCTCAGGGTGTTACCAGACCGATCGATCGATCGTCGATCGACAGCATCGATCGATGGTGGAATGGATTAGTCGACGTTGGCTTCACCGGTACCACTCGAGACTTTCATTCTCTGTTTCGCGGAAATAGATCAATTTCCCGTCGGAATTAGCCGCCAAACGATTCGTCGTGAGCCGGATAGAGGCGCTTGAGAGCCAGTACTTTCTTTCTTTCCCTTTATGTCTGCAACATATAAATACACCACTAACAATCAGGAAAATCCTTAAAACATACGAAAAAATAACTCAGAAAACATACGTTTTTGGCTTCAACATACTCCCACGTGGCCTACGTTTACGATCTTCGCTATCTTTAAATACTGCCATTTTGATGTGGTTACCAGATATATTATACTTGTATATAAATGCAACACACTTAATATATTCAGTAATTTACAACAACCCCATTATCGCACGTTATAATTAACATTTATAATTGCGTAATAGGCATAGGTGATTACCGTTAATCGCGCGTGACATCGTGAGAGATGGCTATAGACGTAGTAATCCTCGTCGACTGATGTTCTTGGATGATCATGCATAATTCAGTAGACGGATTACTGGCCATTGGTATACTTAGTTTTTGTTATACGGAGCATAGCAGCTTATTTGATGGTTGGTTTTGACGTAGTCTGGTTAATTAATAGTAGGTGGCGCGTTCGATTACCGGGCGTGGCAGATATTTAGGTGACAGATAAATATTTTTCTTGGGTCTTGTGTGTTACTTCAGTTACTTACATGCGAGCAAACGTTTTTACATTGTACGAATGTTTGCACAATTTTTTTTACTTACTATGACATATTTACCGGCAATTGAACGAAAAGGATTTGATTTTCTTCGTGTTTTAAGAACGTTTTCTGACTATTACTACGATTTACTACATAAAACACATAATAGAGCACATAAAACACATTAATTCTTTCAAAATACGTTCTCTTTCCAATCTTAAAATTGTTCAGCAAATCTGTAAGATGTCGGTTCCATTAAAAAATAAATAAAAAGCGGCGACAATCGTTATTTCCTTTTCACAATAAACATGAGAAAAGCAATAAGCAAGCTACAAGAGTGACATCTGCTTTGTTTTTTTGTGAATTGTGCACTATTCAAGCGGACTCTCGCAGTTCAATGTTCACTTGTCCCGTTGAGAACAGTGGGAACTCAGATTGCTTGACAACGATCGTAGCCGGTGTTGTATACAGCCGGCTGTTTTGTTCTCGTCCCACGACAAAAACAAAGGGGACAAAACGCTTACAAAAACAACACTTGTGTTCTACGCAAGCCGTCGGCTGCGTTGAGTCACACTTAGATTAAAACTAGTAACCGCCTGCGATGCTTCGGGACACCTATGTTTTGATAGGATTTTTTTTAGAAATTTTTTGTTTGCAATAAAATTAATACTTCGACGTTACAACAATGCAATGAAACTGCATGAAAGATAATTAAGTCGTTGTTGTGGTAAGCAAAAACTATTGCACAGACGCCACAGACAAAACGACAAACAAAAATTCTGAAAATAATTATTATGACCAATTGCAATAAGAAATACCTAACAATATTTTATTCACAGACAGTGATCAGTTACAGTTTTATTGTATGTATTGAGGCAGACCACGGTTATAAATATATCACGGTTAACCCGTACAATTTCCGATATAAAAACGGATGGCAGGACATTTAGTAATACTATTTACCACTAAAGTTAAGCGACAAGTTTACGAGGCACGCATAAATTTACGACCTACTCGTACATACTACTGCTGTTTTTCAGTGTTTTTACGTTATACTACCTAAAAGTTACATTAATCTCCTGTCTTGATATTTAAAAAAAACATTAAGTATAAAAGAACGAATATATGATTTTACAAATATCTGTATAGAAGGTTACATCGGAAATTCAATTTGCATTTCGCTTTTACTTGTATTACATGGCTTGTATTATATGGCTTTTACTTGTCTTACGTTCTGTAGACATGTATTTTGTTTTGAATACCCTTCCTACGTCTATTTCTGTATGTTTATTTACTTATTTAAGCATTGTAGTTAGCTTTATGTTCGTATTAAAGTAACATTCCTGCCTCATATCGTTATAGGTATTATTAAATAGGTACGCTAATGCTCACTGCTAATGTTCACAATCTTTTAGGAAATAACCATACGCATCAAAAGCCGTTTATTCACATTCGCGCGAATACGCGTGGGACCGGCCTTCGCAAACGATTATGCGAAGTTTTTTTCACATTCGTAGTACCTATTTCCAGCTGTCAAAGCTTTGATAATTTGTACAATATATTAAAATTCGCGCGCATGTGAGTGAGCGCGGTAACAAGTTGATATCGATTACTTTGAACAGATCATTTATGGGCGTAGAAGAGTTATTTTGTAAGCTCTGTCTACCTCTCTGAGAAAGATATACCTACAATGTGGTTACCTCTCATAAGAACACCATAGACACCGGCTGGTCCCGAAGCGGATTTAAACTCATATTTACAACCGTCTCAACACGTTGCCTGTTGGCAAGCCGCCTAAGATCTGACCCCAAATGTTTTAGTTCACGCTCGAAGGCTCGAACCCAACATGTTCGTACTCTGTGCCATGTAACTAGGGAATTGTGGAAACAATTTAAAAGGTTTTTCATTCGAAAATTCTTTCATTGCAATGCACCCTTAAATAAACGTTGAACACTTTTTTTCAGTTGTAACTTGTGTGGGAGAGAATTACTGTGGTAACTATATTGCGCTATGATACTCCGACATGGTACTATGCCACTGCCCCCATACAATGGTAAATTCCAACTGAGACTTAGATTGAGTTTTATATACGATTTAGACATGTGTCTATGACACCATGGACACTGCGGATCCATGCCCCGAATAGGCCCCTTCATAATATCAGTATCTCCAATTTCCACTGTACTTATATTGACGTAAAATTTTGTCAGTCTGAGTCGCTTTACCACATAATAAAAAATAACACATCAATTAAAAGATTCCCGCCTAGAGATTTTTTTCAATGACAATACTGACATAGTTTTCCCAAGAGGAGGCAGTTACTACTTATACGAGTATAGTGACGAAAGACACTTATTTTTTCTCAAATTTAAATGAATACTTATCTTATTACTATTCACGACCCTCATTAAGACCCTTGACCGCCCAAAGAACCACATGTTTTTGTCGCTTAGTTTTTATTTAGTGTTTCATGTAATTTATAAATTGGATAGTTAATTAGAGATGTTGTAACCGTTTGAACATAAGTTAGAAATATATCCTATTTAAATAATAGTAAAAACCTCCTCGGGAGTTTTTTTACTTGATATGAATTTGTTAAAACGATGGCGTAAACAAACTTTCTAAAAGTGTTTGTAACACCAAATTGGAATAAAAATTATTTTCAATACATTTTTAACAAATAATAACTAACACGTTGCATTGAAAGAAAAAAAATTGTAGAATTGAAAACGAAAAGTTTCACAGATCCAAACCCTGCAATTCCCAAAAGATATTCGCGACTAAGAGCCATTCCATGTCGTATCTCACACTGTCACACGTCACCAGTATTAACAGTCATTTAAAGATGTAAAAAAAACTTTGCAGAACGAATTTCTTTACTGTAACACATATTATTTTAATGATGACAACCCAATTTTTTGGTTAAGATTACCGTCAGAAATGTAAAGAAACTCTGTACTATGGCAAGGGATTACCACTTAGAATGTACATTAAACTAATACTCTAAGGATTACCGTGTCCTTTTTGGATAGTAACGCGTCAGTAATGCGTGAGGGATCGCAGGTATGTGTGGGCAATAACCATTATACCATGACCCACCTACGCGCCTACCGGCTATTACGAATATCTTTTGACAAAACAGACTTCAACTTGGATAAGTAATAAAAAGAGAACACTGTCGACGTAGATGAATTCATTTAAATTTTAATGCACTTTACTAAAGTACCTCAAAAACTACTCGTCAGATGTCGCTCGATTTTAAATGGAACCACACGATAAACACCAGCTTCCAATAAGACCCTGCTCAACAGTGGTGTCCGCTCTTCAACTGGGAGACTGAGTATGTCCGAGTAAAAAAGAGACCCTTGAGACCCGCAGATCCCTCGCCTCAGTCAGACTTACCCTCATAGCTTTTTGGGCTGGGACTTACCAACTTGAAATAGTTATAGATCCTAAATGATAATATGATAAGTTTGGTCTTTAGACGCGCACAAAGAAAAAAGACAAACATACATACACAAATAGTTTATCATTTAACTAGACTATCTTATCCGTCGTTATGGCTCATTTTCATTGGTCGATAACTCGGTCGATAAACAGCATGCGGGGAGTCCCCGAATACGGTATAACAACTAGTGAAAGTGCGTCGTCAATATGTAGTCGATATACAGCATGCGGGGACTCCCCGCATGCGGGCTCAACAACCAATGAAATTCGTCGGTTGGTGTAAAATGACTATTGATTAAAGCAGTCGGGCCCTACGGCATGCTTTACAGAAATCTCCCGTACCCCGCATCCGAGTTCCATCGACTTATGAAAACGGTTACCGCATTCGGGCCCTACGGCATGCTTTACAGAAATCTCCCGTACCCCGAACGCGGGCCCTAACGAACAATGAAAATGCGCCAGATAGGTAAGAACCATCAAGTAAAAATAATCTGTGAAAACAGTGACTAAACTCAAGTAACAAGTAAGAAAATGTCCCGTGGAACACCTGAAAAATCCCTACTTCTAACATCCCACTCGACACACTAGCGTCACGTAAGACGAGGCAGCGACTAAAAGCCGTTCCGTGTCGCTCGCCTCGTTTGTCACGAGTCCCGCGCACATTAGGGTTAATAGCGCGGTTTGTTACCGCTACACCTGTACTATTCAGAAAGGGGTCATCTCGTTACAAATGTACCGGTGAGTAATTGCTTATATTACTAACGTAACTATTAGGGTAGAAGTACATATATTCTATGCGGTACGGATCGAATGATAGATATGTAGGTTAACCTAGAAGTGACACCTAAACATGGATTTTAGGTGAGGAGGATAAATTCTCTTAGAGGATAAAGTCTCTTAATTGAGAAAATCTAAAGTGCAGTTCTCTCTGCACTAGTGTGTGATAGTAGAATAATCTAAGGGACAGTACTTTTACCTAACCAAAAACCTGTTTTATTCCTTAACGATGCTAATAGGCTAATACGGAAGAAACAGGATCACAAGCACGGTGAATTATAACTGGTCATCATCGATCCCAAAGTGGCAGCCGAATTACTCTCATCCGTTCACATTGACAGACGCTCGTCTATGAGCGATACAAGTTTCTGAGTTATGAACGCCATAAGCTATTGAACTGTGAGCGATAAAAGCGTGCGGTTTGTTTTGGGTTGAAGTTCAGATAGTTTCGACATAGCTCATGAGAAGCTATTGCTTTAAATGTTATTAATGCTTCCTTTTTTAAAGAATAAGTGCAATAATATTCTGTACAAATATTTCGATTTATCTCTTTTTTACTTAAATACCTTAAGTGATTGACAATAATCCCACCTGATCACTCCACCTCACATCCAACAACTCCAAGATGTTTAACCTTGTTCTTATTGAATAAAATCTTTGTCTTATTGAGTGAACGTACTATTTATAGTTAGTATAGTTTATTAAAAAATAATTAATTACTTAAGACTTAGATACCGTAGAATAACCTACCTGAGTGCGTCCACTGACATCACGCTTCTTCAAAATATACATACCCAATACCCTTAGCGTGTGTGTGTAAAGATATTTCAAATACAATATTGACTCGTACCTGTCGCAATGGTGCATTAGGCAAGAAGCAAATATAGACCTCGAGATCCTTTAGAAATTCTAGCCTAAAAGCATGGCCATTTCCCTATAACGCCCATAGTGTAACGTTGAAAGAGTTATCCCCGAGCGGTGCGGCAGGACACAAAGAGGCTTTTATCGCCCCACGGACGCAAAATCTGACGGAAAATAGATAGTGTTAAGTAGCTCGGACGACGTAACATCGTTTATAAATGAGCTCCAGACGCGAACGTGTGATATTTTTACGCCTGTTTTCATAACCGATGTTTCTGTTAGCCGGATTTCAATGTTTTAGCGGGCAGCTAGACGAATTTCTCCTCGCAATCGAGACTTAAGGTTTATATGTATACTGCCACACTGCTTACTCCAGAGCTGACTTTTGGAAGTTGGTAACTAACTCCGATCTAATGTAAACATGGAAAAATCTTCGCTTTGAGTTACGAACTGTTTTGTTCTTCAGACTGAAATATAATCTGCATAAAGATTATTTATTATGTAGTTTGGATCTGGTAACAACTGGTGCCAAGGACAAATAGAGAAGAGTTCAAGTAATGTAGGTATAATACAATATGTCACATTTGTATAATATTTGTTCCCGTTACTATCTACTATTCATTCCGAATTATGCTAAAATTGTACATTTTGTGCTCTCAACCTCAAGAGATTGAAATCTTCATGACTAGCAACTTAACATTAAATTTCTAGCAACCGAGTACAAGGACTTCATCGCCACTTACACCAGGTCAGATTGTTTTAAAGCATTACCTTATTCTATGTAAAAACATCTCCTCGTACTGTGCATACTGAAAATCTTATTCCAGAGATCCGCAAATGCGAGAACCACCGGAGTTCGCTCAAAGAGGCTTTTATCGGCAAAGCGGACGTGCAACTCACACACAAGATGAATTAAGTAAGTACGGCTAGAGCGTATCCTTTGTTCGAGTGAAATACTACCTCTCGGATTACCTTCATACTATCTAGGACGTAGGTATGCAGTTTAATAGGTAAAGAACATCATAACTTCTTGTCGAAGGTAATTTACTTAGATTCTTAGCCTGCAGTTTGCAATCAGAAGCTGCATGCATCTTTGAGACCAGCTTATCAACTCTGCTCGTAGTATTTTGCTGACAAAAGAACCAAAGGCATTTTATCTTGTTCGCCAATTCCTTGTTAGATTAGCTGTACTCCGTAGCGCCAGGATTAATCAAATGATACATTGTATCTACTACTACTCTTCGGAAATCAACACATGTTGAAATATGTGAAATATTTCAACATGTCTTTAAACCAAAAGAGGCATTAAGCGAGCAACTTCGTGCCTCTTCTTCAAACATGAATCATCTGCCTTGTTGCAAATTATTATATTCTTCATTTAAAGTATTAAATTATTTATTTATTATATCATTACATTGCTTTCCAGCGACTAAACTTACGTCTACGCCCATGTATCAATCGTGATGAAGAAAGCCTTTTACTGGAGTCGAAACTTTGTTTGTCCTCATCGTCCTAGATTGTGAAATGAAGAGTTATTGCAAAGCAAGTTCCTTTGCTCAGCAATGCATCGATGATGCTTGAAGCATTATGGACTGTAACAGATAGGGACCACTTACAATGAAATGGATCGTATGTTTGTTTGTCAGCTATTAGTTGGCATTGAAGAATAAGAAAGGTTTACATTCCGTATTCTCAAAGCACTCAAAGCAATGCCCAAACTCTTACGTCGAGTGTGTTATTCTCCAGCGCTACGAAAGCTAAAATCGTTTCAAACATAGAGTTTTCGATAGCATTTGAAATACCTTTATACCTACTAATACCTATAGCATTGGTTTCGACCCATAGTACATAATACTAAACATATCTCCAATACTTCTGGTCAGGAAACAAGGAAGAGGAAAGAAAGAAAATTCTCGCAAATGAAAAGTGATTACTACAATTATACCATAAAAATGTATTTGGTCCCTTGTAGGTGCGTGTAAAAGAAATGAAAGCTCAAGAATTTATTGCTCGTAAATATCTTCTCTAAGTAATACCCGCTTTTACGCTGTTCAAAGAAAGTGCTTTTAATGGATCCATTCAACATAAAAATATTTAAGTACTCCTTATATACGATTACCGTAATATAAAACGGTGTAGTTATTTGAACATTATTTTATAATTGGGGTGCGAAGAGCATCTTTATTATTTTGTTTTATGTTTAAGTTATTTTTGACTACAATCACACCTAATGTTAAATGTAATTTTATTAACGTATTCGTGGTTTTGGCGACCTGACAGCCGAATCGAACGACAACACCGACGACGGTATTAGAACTTAAAAGCTGGCCAAAAATATTTTGTTTCTTATTGAGAGTGTGGGCACATGAATAAGTTAAGAACGTCATCTGTGGTATGGGTGTGAAAAAAGTACCTGTTAGTTATTGATTTTTTAAAGAATCACGTGCCAAAGACCAACCTTTGAAATTAATAACTTTTATCAATATCGGTACATTCAGTAAAAAACGAGTTAAAAAATGTAGAATTCAGAATCTGCTTCTTTTTGAATTACGTTAAAAACAAACTTTATTGTGTATGTCAATCCTCATTTAATAAATTTTATAAAATTAATAAACAGGCATTCAGATAATGTTAGTTACCTAATAACAGCAAACACAATATTTAACAAACCAATATTTTTCTATTAAAAATCCATCAACGAATACTTATTGAATAAGCGCACTTAAAGAAAGAGGGACTCAGTTCTAGATTTATTTTCTAAATGGTCCTCAATTTTCTATTCGCGCGCTCAGTGTAATATGAAGTGAATTCAAATGAATGCTTGAGTGTACATCACTCACTACGTGTCGCAAAAGTGGACTTGTTGGCGGGTTTTTTAATTCATGCGAGGTACAGCCGAATGTTGGACTTTCTAGAGCATTTTAAAAGGTAGATATGAAATAAAGTTCACATTTTTGGCATAAAAGCAAATTTAAAATTTGTTGCGCTTTTTAAAGCGTACACCTTCAAAGTTGATTAATATTTTGAAGTGGAGTTATAATATTTACATAATACGCAGCGTTTATTAATAGCTTCAAAACGGAAAGAAAAGACATTGAAGAAAACACGTTTTTCATTCAGGTCCTAACATCGTTTAAAATAATTACATGTTTATGTTAACTTTCGCTCTTGCTTTCTGAATTGTTATGATTTAATTAACTTTTATCGTAGCTATGTAATTTTGCGCTAAACGCCTCAAAAGACAAAGAAGGCTGTTACCTTTTTTTTCTTAGTAGATGTAACAAAAGAAGTCTTGAATACAGAGTAACTGATTACGCGTCTTATACGACTTCGTAGAAGTTACGTTCTAGTTATTGTAAACAATATCTACGTATGCAAATACGCCAAGTGTTAAAGCCGTGAGCACGTCTGAGGGTAACCTCTGAAACGTCTCGCTATCTGGCTCATTCGGTGTTGGCGCCCGTTTTGGATAAGCGAAATTCAAAATTTGCCGAGATAGGCTAATGAAGCCAATTACGTTTGCACCAGTTGAATACGTAAAGTTGATTATATTTCAGAGGTTTCTCTTTGCATACCTATCTTGTTTTGTACCTGGTAATGTTATGTTATTTGGACTAAACAGGCTTTTTATAGCATACTTCATGCCGATTGTTGTTGTTAAGAACGTGGGCAACGATATCCTATTAGCATCGAATGACCTGGTATTGCCTTTGTTTTGTAACAGGGTCATAGTACATAGGATTTGTGGCATAACGTACCTAATCTAAAAAGTATATGATAACTTGGAAGCTGCGTTTTCTGGATAGACAATAGATAACATCGTAGTTCCGAGCGCGATGCAATTTACCCAAACGCCGCCGCGCCGCGCCGGAGCAATGCCGGATATTGTTTTTTTTTCGGTAGCTATCGACAAATGTGGTTTTGAAAATCATTAATAGTTTTCGGCAAGTTGCTAGGTAGATTCTACTAACTATCTTTCTTCTTTTATCTAAAGCCCATGTCCCTTTCAAAATATAATAGCTGCCAATAAAATATATGCCTACTTTGAATTTTCATAAGACGTTTACATCGCTAATAAGGAGTAGCTTAAATACTGAACCTAATAAGAGCATTTAAAATAACTTTTTACGATAATAGAAAAGCTGTTGAAGAGTTAATTTAAAATTTTCTTCACGATATTACAGAACACAATGTTCAAAATTAAAATCCAAGCACAGCTTTATCGTACGGCAGGTACGTTACAAGCTCTTACAATAGAGGCATTTAGGACACCTGCTATCCCATATTCGAATTCTGAAAATGTACCGTAAAACTTAGGTTTTCAGCGTGGACTTTTTTATGATCATGTAGTTTTTGCTCCCGACCTGTTTATGAGAGTCGGAAAACGAAATAGCTTTAAAATTATGTGAAGGAAACATTTTACCGGAAATAAAGTATCATTTATTCGGCGTCCCCGTAATTCAACGACCCAAACGGTGCGATGTTAACATGCCGAATCGCTGTTCCCTTGGAAGAGGGTTACCTATGGGTTCGATTCCCAGCGAGACGGAAATTTGAATGATGAATTTAATTTTTTTTCTTGGTCTGGATGCGTCTGTCTAGTGTGTTGTATATGGCATCCACCATTCTCTACACAAACGTGCACTGCACTTTTCAATTTGAGAATTAATTCCGTAAAAGAAAGATTACTCAGGAGAAAGAAGAATAATTTCCGAGATAAAAGTTTATGCTAAACGAATTTCATCTAAACTAGTCCAACAGACTCAGCTTATACTGCTAGCAAACAGACATTAATAATATTATTAATATGCATACACTTAAAAACGAAGTAGGTATCTGTATTTGTACACAGTAATAAACGGCTGCTATAATTTATACCTAATACGGATTAACATGCGTTTAGAATGGTATGTATTTTAGTGACAAATAAGTACATTAATACTATTTATGTGTACAAAAACAATCTGACAGTTTCTTTATACTATAAAGCAATATGAGCATGCAGCACTACCTTTCCGTTGCTGCCTATAACAAATTGAACGAAATAAAACAAGACATTGGAACTGGGATGCTTAATTCAGTTAATAGAGGGTCTTCTTCTTCTTCTTCGTCGTGTCAATGGCCACAAGGTTACTAACACTACCTATAGTTTTTTAGTCCAGAAAGACGCCACGGAAAAAGCAGCATCTGTGCCTTTCATTAGGTCGTCCCCAGTACAACTGGAGGGGCACAGAGGACAGGACAATAGATGGGTCATGTCCTGTGTTGGAGCACCGCAGTCACACTCCGGCTCATTTTTGTCAAAACTGGTGAACAATAAAGAGTATTTGAATTGAATTGAATATCCCCACTTGACCAGGTTCGATCTGCAGCGGCCCACACCTGTCCGGAGACGGTTGAGCGTACGCCAGGTAGGCCACTGCAGTTCGTAGAGGGTTATATGTATGAATGATAGTTGATTAGTTCGTTACTACAAATTGGACTGAGAGAGTGAGAGAGTGAAGTGACTGTTAGTATTAGACTATGGTGATAGTTAGTTATTGTTAATGTTGGGCGTTCATCCTCCGGTGGATTGCATCGGTCGTGACTGTCGTGAGAGATCTGTCGAATAAAACAACAGCTAAGTAGGTGTTCAATGGATATTGACAATTAGATATGTACCCGTCCCTTATGGTGTCTCGCGCCTTGCTATGCACGGGTGGTGCTGGATTGAACCCAGAAACCAATAACAAACAATACCCACTTCTAGAAATTTTGCTTTCCACCCCACACGTGAGACTGGGCAGACTCGCTAGCAAACCCAAAAAATATGTTGTACTTATACTTTTTAAAATAAACTTTTTTGTACATTATTTTAATATGTACGGGTTGCAAAAAGCCATTTTGCGGTGTTCAAAAATGACTCTACTAAAGAAGTTTTATGGTTTTTTATTGTTTATTCGCGAGCCCATTACAGCATTTTGAGTGTGAATTATTTGGTAACTTGCCGCTACATCCCATTAGAGGATTTATGTACTGGAGAAGGGTCCAGTAATGGTACACTCTGAATAAAGTTGCTATATCGATAACCGACTAGACTAAAGTATAGGTATAGGTACTCCTATACCTATACTTTAGCGCTCTCGTGGACACTTGTTAGGTACTTCGAGAAATTAGCAGAAGTGGTTAATTATAATGTACATGCTATGTTTCTATCTTAACGAATGTAACCTATTTCCAGTGTTAAAAAAAGAGAATTCTTAAAATAACCAATAATATTAGAATTCACTCCAAACCTAATAATAACCTAATAAAGCTGATTCCATAAGCTTAACAATAGGCAATCGTGAGGCCTCCGAAATATTTTTTATTCGGTACAGTCGAGTATTGTATTATTTGACGCAATTATTATTCAGTGCAGCCCTCAAAGGAAATAACAGAATAAAATACAAAGAAGGCACAATCAGACGCTAATTAACGTTCCGGACGAGAATCCTTCTCTAACTAAGTGATGAGGATTGCCGAGTTTTATTGTTTTCCTTTGTACGAGTTGAAATGTACTCTTTCATTTACGAGCTAGCGTTGATGTTATACGGTTGGGTGAAGTAAAGTAACATATTTTTATGTGGGTAAATAGCACCGGCGCTAACCGTAAGACCCGGTTGTTATCAAGTTAGATGTTAGACCTTTGGGCGGTATAAACATTTCTGACACTGGAGACTGAGAGAACAGACATAAGAGTTAGAAAAAAGATAAGAAAAAATATATCAATAATATAATATTAAATTAAGATCTATCCACATAGAAAGAAAAGAAAGAAAGAAAAATGTTAACATATCTTTAATCTACAATGCCACGATCGACGAACACAATGCATATTTTGAGAAATATTGACAAACAATTTGAATAGCAAAACTTCAAGCCATAAAATATGTTCATTGTTTACAGGTTTCATTCCACCATTAGCACAGCTTAGATCTACTCAATCAACCCATTTATGAAATTTCATTCCCCATTGACTCTCGTACAAAGTTCCGGTACTTGCTTTGCCTTAAATTACGCTCGTGTAATAACTTCAATAACTTTAGTCAGTCTTCTCAAAGACTGCTGTTCGGTAGCGGATAAATTTTGGTTTCAAACCCCAGGTGAGAATATTGTACTTCCTTCACACTAATGGCTTTTATCAATAGGTAGATATTCCTCTGCTTTATCTCTGTTAGTCCTTTTCTGTCTATTCATAATTACGTATTTCTCTCTCCCACATGCGAACATGCAAAGAAATAAAGAACATATACAGCAATATACATTATACATACTATTACAACACACGTTCTGCCAAAACTCCACTCGAATCCACGTCAGTAAGAAACATCATCGATCGCATTGCGGGCCAAAAAGGAAGCTATTATAAATATCTTTCTAATTTTTATATCAAATACCGTTACTTAAACGTCTACAAAGACAGGAAAATCTTTCGCGATCAGTAATATTCCTTAAGAGGACATAAGTATTTAGTAGAGCTGACCCGACAAGAAAACCGATTTGCCAATATGTCGAGGGTTTTAATACGCTGCTTACAGCCATCTCGACGAAGGCGAAGGATGACATTCACCTCAAATATAAGAGGCAGTCCTGTACCCTGTATCTGTTATAAAATTTCTACACAGTGAATCTTAAGTGTAGGTATTAAAACGTGTCATAAATTTGTAGTGTGTAGCTAAGACACCTTAATATATAAGTCAGGATAATTAGTATTAAGACAGTACCAATAAAGACATCATTAAGGCAAGACGTCTACTTCATTCGAACCTACATCGCACCTTACACTACAAATTACATAACGTTTCCGCTAGTTAGTTTAAGGGTAAATTTTTCAAAAATATAATTTACAAATAGACAAAAAAACTCCACTACCTAGATAAAGTTTTACTTTGGTTATGGATCACAACAGGTACGTAAGAAACGAGATCGAATAATTTTTATTTAGACGAAATGCTGTGTAGTTTCTTTCCTGGTTTCTTTTCCTCAATGGTGTCAGAATGATAATTCATCTTTACGTAACGGTTTTAGAACCAACCCCAGTCGAGATTGAAACACATCAGCTATACTATGTAACAATTTCACGAAATTTCTACTTAAGCTTAATCTACATATGTTGTTGATCTAAGCCTATTATGCGGTTGCTTCATTAAGCACCCATTGGTATACAATCGTATTATATGCATTCCTCCCAAGTGTGGTTTCATACATACACACATGTACAGTGTACTATTAATACAATCTATGTTCTATATATGAATGGCTGTAATAGCGATCGACAAACAGTCCTGCAATAAGGTGCATCCCACACAGATCGGTTTGAGAATTAATTGAATGGAATAATTCCAGTGTGGATTACAGACAGGATCCATCATTTCATTCTGCATAGCGCTGATTGAATTTTAATATGCATATTTAATTTGGAGATATTACTTTCACGCTATTAAACAAGTGTGTTCGATGCTTTTAGGCACGTTGATTAGATTAATACAATTTTCATAGAGGACTAGCCGACCCGGCAGACGTTGTCTTGCAACATACAAATGTTATTTATATCTCAGGTTCAAGATGAAACATACATCATTTTTCAATTGCGTAATGCCTGTATAAACGTACAGACAAAAATTCTAAAAATTTATTACTAATATTTTTGGCTTCTATTAATCCTATGAAGATCCTCTATATATATTTTTCACAAGACATAACCCAGTTACATTTTTATTATATAAAGTTATTTTTGTTCATTGTGATTGTGATTTTATTTTAACCTACTTTTGTACAAAATCCTATGACAGCTTGTGTAATTATTCGAATCAGTTAAGCAACTTCGGCATCTTGGAAGTTCTGCTACTTTTGATGAGCACTGTCGTGCTTTATAGATACCATTAATCTGCCGGTTCCTGATGTCATACTTATATAGGACAGCTTCAGAATTTCTATTATAGGGATATTTAAATACTCAAATAAATAGTCCTCTTATGCGCGTTTATTTATATTTTTGCAATAAAGATCATAGTTTTTCCTTTAGCAATAAGTTCTGCCATGACAAAGGTTGCTATTCTATATTCTACGATGAGCATCAGTAGGTATATATATCCATAAAATATTTTATTTAGTCAGCCAGTTATAACATTCATGGTACAATAAATTATTACAGTTACGTATATACCTAAGTAGGCTTACAGAATGTAGTAGAAGACCCTAATTTAACATAGGACCTGAATTGAGATGATGGTTACATAATTTCAGCTCAGAAATTCCTTTATTCAACGTATCAAGATTTACGTTAAGCAAATTTCATCTGCAATAATCTCATTTCATTCGTTAACTAACAGAAACGAAACAAAACATTCAATACAATGTGAATGTGAAGAAAGTAATTTCTAAGATAAATCTTAAATATTATCCTTAGTTAGCAAAAGAAGAATACATAATTAAAGCACGCAATTTGCAAAGCGAAATGGTTTTAAATAATCCGAAATGTATAACGTAACTGGGCGCTAACTGCTAACTTTTCTGCGAAGTCAAACGGAGGAAGGAAAAAAGTGTAAATAATCCACAACTCATTCATTAACAAAACTTCTTTATTCGCTTGATCTTCGTAAATATTTTAATGTTTATTTTTATTTTACGATTCTTTTCATTATTCTTTTTAAGAAACTTTTTAAATATTGTTTAATGTTGGTCGGCAAACGAGAAGATGGACTATCTTATTTAAAGCCCCATTTTTATTCTGATGAATAATAAAATGTGTCTCGGAGATTGGGATAATAACTACCTAATAATGTATGAAAAAGTCTAAGATACGTTGGCTCAGTATCCATTCCATTGTAAAGGGTCATTTTTGAACCTCAGTGAAAACGTGTGCAAAATTTTAACCCCGAGCTATCCACTTAGGTCCTTTTACTATAATTATATCGGCCCAATTTTATGCAAACATTCTAATTCAAAGTAATACTGACTGTTATTGTTTCGTTGCAGTAACTGTTATTGTAGTAAATCCTGCTGCAAGCGCAACATAGATTGTCAGCTTTACATAGAAAGCTCGCTCAGTAATCCGTTTTCCATTATCGCCTCGCGCGTGACCCTTTTCATATTCTGGCATCAAGCTCAGCTTTGTACCATGTACTACAATACATTAGCAATAGTTTCTGGAATAAAAAACGAAGATAGCCAAGCCTTTGTGCACCTGGCTGAACTGAACCTGGTTGAACACGTGCTTATGAAGCTACGATGAAATTTGATGCTAGGAATTTTGTGTTTCGAAACATATTCAGGGCCGTGTTCAGAAACTGTCAGGTAAAACCTAGAACAGCCGGTATCACACTTCTCTTACCAAGGGCCGCACAAGGAACTTGCATAGGTATACAGAGTCGCAACTTGGTGTATCGGTGCAAGAATGTGCATTGTGCATTACAACAATTTGACGATTGAAAACTAGAACGCGCAAGTTGGTGCGTTGCAACAACTTTGGGCATATCAAAGTGAATGGTTTGCTAAGTCCCCTGAAATTTTATTTTCAGCCAATTAAAATACCTATAGGCAGTAAATATTCTATTGGATGTATAGTACGTGCAGTATAATAGGTAGCAAAAATAATGAAAGCTTTTGATAAAACACAAATAACTTTGCAAATAATTTATAACATACGTGCAATTGTCCACGTTTGCTCGGTACAATCGTGATGTTGTTTTAAAAAATGCTTTGTTAACAGAACGGAATTGGCGCTCGTTGATGAACGTAAACATTGCGAGGCGGCTTAATCTGATTCCCAATTATTATTATACACGGTCGCCTCCGCATCGCGTGTGAAGAATACTACACGGTATTTCGTATAATTCACTAATTATACACACGTGCTAGTTACGTTCTACTATAATTGGGGTGTATGGGTTTGTGAAGAGATTAAAGATCAACCTAACAGGAAATGTCAAACCCTCTCCAAATATTAAATCTTATTAAGTTTAAATTGCAGGGCAACGTCTGTAGAATCAGTACGACGGCAGCAAAGAACAAACGGTCATCTACAAAAACGTTAGTTTTCAGGAGAGCGTTTTTAGTTCAAAAATGGTATAACTTCTACAATTACAAAGATATCTTCGTCGATTTTGGAATAGTTAATTATTACAATATTAACTATCATTTGGTATAGGTAAATTATTAATAATTCTTTAATTTTAAAATTACGGCAGATATCTTTTTCTACTTCGATCAAGAAAACAAGCAAATTGAGTCAACTGCCATATATTCGTTTCTACTTGGGACCTGATAATTATTTATTCTGTAACTATTTTATTAATTTAATGATTGATTTTTATTTTTATTGATCATATAAAACCAATTTCATCAAAACAACAAATATAATTATTATTGTCACTAAAATACTGTAGTTGTCTCACATTACTTCGGCATTCTTACGTTGAAGCTATTGGATAATTGCAGATATACCTAAACTATTTTGAGTTTTAGGGTGTCTTATTAAAAAAAATAGTTTTGTGATTCTTGTTAATAATGGTATTTGTAATATAAAGTAACTAAAAAGTATAGTTTCAAAGAAATAACTACTAATAATAATTATATTTTAACAGTACTTTGTATCATAATCATCATCTTTGTATCAGTATCATAAGTAACTCAATAACTACTCGTTTGACGAAACTCAAATTTTTACGGGACCTAACCTAAAACCTCAGCTTTTGATTAAAAGAAGAATGATTAAAATCGGAACTCTAAGTAGTAAGATATGAGGTAACATACATACATACAAATTATTAAGGATAATTCAAAAACCATTGGTCAGATGCCGCTTAAACTTATATGAGACCACAATGCAAATACCAGCTTTCAAAGAAAATGAGAATCATAAAAATCTGAACACTCAATAAAAAGTTATTAGGAAAAAAACCATAAATACACACTTTCAAAAATCCTTACACATTATTCAAGTAAATTCAAAATTACTCATCAGATGTCGCTCAAATTTATATGAGACCTCAAAAAAAGTACCAGTTTTCAAGGAAATAAAGAATCATTAAAATCGGTTTAGCCAACACGAAGTTATGGGGTAACAAACATACCAACAAAGATAGGAAAAAAAGGTATAAATATTTTTTACATTTGTTGCTTGGTTGAATGTTACTTCCGGATTCAATTTTCAATTATTTTATTATTCCAATTGCAAGCAGTCATCATCAGACATTTTTTCTTGCTGAAGAGCCTCGAGACTTCGCAGGTTATTTTCGTAAGGACAGCTGGCCCGCCGCATTGCGCGACGTACACAAAGACAAATGGTATATGTCCGTTTGTACTTTGTCGAATTTTAAATAAGTAGTGCAGATGTCTTTTTGTACTTTGAAAAATTGGTGTAAAAAACAACATTTTTCGAGAAAAAAAATATCACAAGATAGAACAAAGAATTCTGAGTTGAATTATGCAAAAAAACGATTTTGGCAAAATTGCAGATGTCTTTATGTTCTTTGCTGCCGTCGAGTAGGTCTTTAAAAAGTGGTCAAAACTGTTAGTAAATTGTTCAATTGTAAAAAGTTCACTCCATTATACAGAGAACCGTGTAAGAAGGACAAAGAAAAGGAAAAGCTGTTCCCACAATTTGCACTAATGCTAAGAACAGAATACTTAACGAGATTCTATCGAAGTCGTTGTGAACCGTGTTAGTAGGAAATCGGTAGTCCACTCAACGATTTGCAGTCAGTGGGTCGGAACAGATTACCGATTGTTCCATTTACACTCTCAAATGGAACTCAATATGAGCGTTTAGTAGGTACGTATATATTTACGAGCTAGATACAGTTAGATACTACACACGCGAATCTAAGGCGGTGTCCTACGTGAGCGACGAATATGACGCGACGCGACGTTGCGAACGCGACGAACGCGCTCAACTCAACGGTATCCCTACTTGTGTCCTATGTGTCAGTCTGCGACAACAGGCGACGTAACGCGTACTTGTTTTGAGGACGATCAGACGCGACACCACGAACTACGAAATGAATACCCTGTAAAAATGTTATATTTGTTTTCTTTCTGTTCTTACGATATTTCTTTAAAATTCTGTACTTTAAATATGAACTTTCGAGCAAAATAGTACGGTACTTACTCCATGATTCGAGAAATAATGACCAAAATCACGTAGGACTCTCACTTGTCGCGTAGACTACTCGAGTAGGACACTTGTCGCGTGTGGCATCGCGTCGCATTACGTCGCGCCAAGTCGCATCGTATTCGTCGCTCACTTAGGACACCGCGTAAGAGTGACATCATTGAACGAAGTTTGTAACATGTTCGTAATTCAGTACCTCCTGAATATCTTTCTTGCGTTGGCTACAACCCATCAATGACCCACTACTAAGCACGGGTTCTCTTTATTATTAGAGGGCCTAGAGCGTACTCCACCACGCTGGTCCACTGCGGATTGGTGGACATCTGTCCAACCAATGGCCAACCCAATTCAATTTTCATGGTACCCGAACGCCTCCGACATAGCTTAACGACTGCTACAATAATGGATAACTACGAGGACCGACGACTTTTGCGTGCCCTCCTAAGCACGGAAGCGCTCAAGAATGTTTGACACTGGCGGTCATTCATCCAAATACCCACCGCACCCGCAGTTGCTTAACATTCTCTATCGCTTAGGATCGACGCAAGCCGCCGGGCTATGAGCGCTTCAGCTTCAGTTTTCTTGCATTGATAAGTTATTTGCAGTGTAGATACACATTCTATTAGGATACGTGTAATCTCGAGATGTACCTATTTTGTACGTCGATCTTTCTACCCATGTAGTACAATGCATGGAACCTGGTAACTTCCTACGGAGCTCAGCCAGCCTAGAAGCCTCAGATATATCGAGTTCATGGCCACATCCAATTGCATTGTCCTCCTCGATATTCAAAAATAACACCTTAGTCCTTATCAACCAACATACCCGCATTGAAGTAAATGTCAACCCTACAAAAAGTAGTTCAATAAATTTTCCAGTATCAGAGATAATAAAATTCATGGGCGGAAATCAGTTCAGTGCTCGCTCGGATTGAACATCGAAGTGCCCAACGGCTTGGAACATGATGTTCTATTTACACTCGCATGCATGCTGGACAGTTTCCATGCTACGGTTAGCTCTGTGGTATTTATATGCTAGCTAGGGTTAGCTTCGCTTCGGGAAACTTAAATTATGTCTAAATTTCCCCTGAAATAAACCCTGGCTATTTTTGTCGGAGTTCTTCCTAATCAGAGCCAAAAGTAGCAATTTTTAAGGTGGATTTTTTAAAATAAAATTTCAACACTTCTTAATCCTGAAAATTAAATGGTACAATATCAACTTAGCTAACGACTTCTGCTTAAAGGATACCCCCAGCAAAATTTTAGACTCGTAGGACGAGTTGTTTTCAGGATTTCTTATTCATTTAAAGAGTGAGTGAATATCAAATGGCATTGACAGACCATGGAACTATTACTGATCACTAATATTTGAACTAGTGACCTTTCCAAACAACAGTGCCCGGGTTCGATTCTAGGTAAATGCAAACAAATGACAGAGGAATAATGTATTACTACAGCAACAATACTATTGTGCAGGCATTTCCCAACGTTACCATTGTCAAATAGACAATCAATAGCGCCGCGACAAACTGTAAATCAGTCTGGTAGTGTGCAATGGCTCATAAAATGAACACGGTTGGTCTATTTAACCCTGTTGCCTAGTCAGTAGTGGCTCTGGCTGCGATGCGAAAGATACCAGGTTTGAGTATCGGCCGGGTCAGTTTTTTACAGACAGTTACACTTTTTAGAGGTGACCATTCAGTCCTCAGGGTATTAAGCCATTTGTGATCTAATTAGAGCGAGGCTCATACAAACAGATATTAACTGGACTGTAACCAACATCAACTAACTATTGCTGACAGTCCCTGTCCTCGCACTCATTAACAAATTAACCAACTAATAATCTAATACCATCCGTAAACTGGACTAACCAACCATCATAGTCCCTAATAAATTGAGTCTTCTAAGTCGGTCATAGTTTGGCAACTACAATACAATACAATACAAATACTCTTTATTGTTCACCAGTTTTAACAAAAATAAAGCTCGATATAATATGAAGAAAACAATCGGCGCGGTCTTATTGCTAAGCAGCAATTTCTTCCAGACAACCTAATGAGGGAAAAATTACAAAAGGATACAGATTTATGGTAGGGTTGACGAAAGTTAACAATTGATTATAAACAAACCGTCACAGCTTTGACAGCTCGGAAAACCACGATTGTCAAATATTCGCATACCTAATAATTTGCGAAGGTCGTCGTGCATTCGCGTATTCCAATGCGAGTGACATATTTAAGATTTCATAATCTTGGTGCAGGAACATGAGTATGTATTTATTGAGTATTTATTTGCAGATCATAATATCGCATATGCATAAAAAATATAATTTTAGTTCTATTACTACTATCGTAAAATCACCAAATGCAATAGGATTTATAAAATGTTCCAATTTATTACGTTATTTTTTCAGACGCAATTCCGCTGGCGTACATACATTGGAAAATTCTGCATCAGAAAACCGCAACCCGTCTAATCCCAATGATATAAAAATGTGAAGATTGTTTGACTGTTCAGTTGGCAAGATACTATGGTATCTACCGAATACATAATACGAGAACAATTGACTGACTTGATTTGATTAGATGATAAGTCAATACAAATCTCACCAAAAACATTCTGTAAAAAATAGCCAAGTCTCGATAAAGCTGTTTGTTTATCTTTAAAAAGGAATGAAATCTCTAGACCAAGTTGAGCCAAGTCTAAGGTTCCTTACTTGCTATTTCTTATTATTATTATTTATATTGTTGAACATTTTTTACACGTTATTGGGTACAAGTTAACGACCAAGTCACTTAACATTAAATATTGGGACAACTTACCTACCTGCCTTGTTTAGGATTAATAACAGCACTCATTGCTACTTCAAATCTCTTCTCAATCTCTCGTCTTAATTTCAAACTTAAATTCACACATTATCAATAAGAATATATAATCGCATAATTTATATCCCATACAAAAGTCCTGGATGTAATTATTTCGGAGTGCAATTCAACGATTGTTAATTAAAAATATGCAATGCGTGCTCAAATCAATAACTACTGCGACAGAAAATTAATATAAGCGGCATCATAACAATCATTAAAGTAATGAGCTCCGAACAATAATCAAGTGAATCGAATTACGTGAAAAGCTTCCAGCGAAACAATTCCGATTATAATTATTAAACTTGTTAAACAATACTGTACTCGGCTTGCGTTGATTCTTTTTTTTTTTTACTTCAGGAAATGCAGTTACGCATACCGTCCGCTCCGGAGGAAACGAACGGTGATGTGGGACTCTCACTGCCGTAAGCACGGCGGTGACCTACCCACTAAAACCTGAAGGTGCCGACGCTGCCGCATAGTACCGGGACTGTGTGCTACTCTCGCTCCACGGTCCCGGCGCGGCGGCCGCTGCCTTGGCGGCGGCCTCAGCACGGGGCGCTCAATAAATTGAGCGTTCCGCCCCCTCCGTGATTTGTCTGTGTTGATCACGGTTAAAAAATTAACTCTAAAAAATTAACACTCGTTAATTCACAGGTTTTCTTCCTCAAGGCGAAATCGCCTCCACCACGGGGGCATAAAGCCCCCATGATCCATCCACAGTGCCCTCTGCAATCAGAGGGACACGTGGAGGATCACGCCGCCTGCTGGCAGCTGGGCCGTCGCCGGCCCCCCCACCCCTACATGAGCGGAGGCCCAAACTGGACCCCCGCTCCCCCATTTGGGAGTCTCTTGGCTTCACCGTGCACTGGCTTGTGCACGGCAACTAAGCCCCGCCACCACGACAAGGTGGACTCCCCCGGCGGGGGGCTTGCGTTGATCCTAAGCGATCGACAAAATTAACCAAACGCGAATGCGGTCGGTAGTTAGGTGACCACTAGTGGCAAAATTTCTTTGCGCTTCCGTGCTTCGGAGGGTACGTAAAGCTGTTAGTTGAGGATCGTGAATGGGTTGTAGCCAGCCAAACTCAGTCTGTTTGTTGCCGTACCTACTCCTTTTAACATGATAACATTGCTACATAGATGTTTATACTTTATCGTAATCTCAAATAAGTGCCATTGACGCTATTGTGTCTTTCTTTCTTTCTTCTTCTTTCTTTAGCCGGCAAGCATCGCTCATGTCTTTGGTATTAGTGATGTCCGTGAATTCCCGTGACCTTGTTTATCTTATGTATCTACCTACGAATGACTTCGTACCTCTTTTGCTTCGCTTTAGAAAAAGTTGCACACTTTTAATAATATGTGCAGATTACCGCAGGGTTTTCGCTAGTCTTTTAATGAAAACGGTTCGGATATCCGTAGTCTTTAAGACTGGACGATAGTGTGTAAATTTTTGTAGCGGAAGCGTATAAAAAGCTACTCGGGCATTATGTTCATGAATGTCAACGTCAGGCTATAAAAATCTGAACATACAATTTTCAACAAATCATTCTCTGGGTTCCGAGAGAATGTTGTATTTTCTCCATCAAAATTGTCATTATTGTAAGGGGGTTCAAAACGGTACTGCACATAACATTTATACTTATTATGATACGATACAATTTAAAATCCAATTCCATATTCAAATTGCATCAATATCAAAGACCGTCAACAGATGTATAGATACATCAAATCAGCGATGATCAAACTGCGGCGGTCGGACAATGTGTTGTGTCATTACACAGTTGAAAGCGCGAACTGCGGCGTACCAGCAAAGCCGGTGGAACTTGTGACGTCCCGCAATTATCTAAATGCGACTACGTACTGCAAGTGCAGACTTGCGGATGCGTCAAAGCCTTACTTCGATAATAGTATTGGAGACATCACTTACGTCGGTCAACGGAAAATCAACGTTCAAATCCAACGATTTATATACTTGGTGTTTTGAGGAGGTTTTGTACAGATAGAAATTCTGTTCTAATTTTTAAGTTAATGCTGGGATAAAAATATATTAACAGTTGAAAAATCTTCTTGAACAGCTTTGCGATTACGGAATGATATTTTTCTTAATTTATAATTTTAAATTTTGTAACGTTTATCATTTTGGTGGGATTAAAATTAAGACATCTATCAAAATCTATTACAAAATGAAGGGAGTTCGAGTTCAAATTCGGAGATCTTGATCAAAGTAGAATTAGGTACTTACCGACTCTCAACTTAAAAACACTGGCTTCAACCATCGATTTTTGATATTGTCGAAAGCTTTAGCGCATTGATGACCTATTATTGAAAGGCAGTTAAGTTTTTATGCTGTCTAAATTCTTCTAAACAAGAATGTCATCTTACAGTAACAATCGAAAATCACAGATTTACGTGCCCCCCGAAGTACGTAAAGGCTAGAAATCTTACGGCAACAGTTTTATCATATTCAGTTGGTAAGCCCACTTATACAACTTACGATAGTGATAAGCCTAAGTTACAAATAGGCGAATGTAAATGAGGCTTATGACGCTGTACAATTATTCAGGTGGAGAAATTTGCTACGGATTATCCAAACCCGTCCTAGTGCAAATGGGAGCAGAAATATTGGTCTAAAATTAAATTCAAATTCACGTCATGACTGACTGTTAATTGACGACTGACATGGGCAACAAAGGACCTAATCCATACTAATATTATAAATGCGAAAGTCTGTCTGTCTGTCTGTCTGTCTGTCTGTGACGTATTCACGGCTAAACCACCGGTGCGATTTGGATGAAATTCGGAATGAAAATAGTTGAAGACCCAGAGTCACATATAGGCTACTTTTTTTTTCAAAAATCAACCCCTAAATGCTTGAAATAGGGGATGAAAGTTTGTATGAAAAATCTAAACCGCCTGACCGATTTCGATGAATTTTCCCAGGAAGATAGTTGATGACGTATCTTCTTCCCCACTTCCCCGGTTCGCGATATAAACGAATTCTACGCGGGCGAAGCCGCGGGCAAAAGCTAGTAAACTATATAGTCTTTAACACTTTTTTCTCAGTCCTCAAGAGTAACTAACTGACCTACTAACTAATGTTCTGACACCGTCTGCTTACTGGACTAACTATCCTAGCCCCCATTTGAGTCTTGTTCTAGGTCAGTCACAGCTGTCAAAGCTGGTAGTGGAAACGACTCCAAGAACTCTAACTTACTCCTTTTTAGTTTTTATGTCATTGTATTCAGACTACACGTAATTTTATGAAAATATCAGCGAATGACATAAATTAAAATTTGAATAATCATAAGTATTAGAAAACTGCATACTTCATGTAGTTTCAATATACATAATTATCGAAATTGAAATTTCATTCGTAAATCACTTATAAGAATTGGATTTTTAACTTTAATAATAATTGTATCTATTAGTTTAAGATATCATTGATCAAAACATGGTAGGTCCAATCACCAATTACGGAAACGTTCCATTAGCATTTTAAAATGAAAAAAAAAGAATCTGTTTTTATTAAGAACTAACAAATTATTTGTAGAACGAAAAATTTAAATATTTTTTAATACTTATTAAAATAATATTATAAATTATATTATGAATTAGAAAAATAATATTATTCAATTCAATTTCCTTAATAAACGTTGTCAGATTTTGTTGCAAACCAAAATAGACCCGTTACTTCAAAATACTCGTATTTATTACTGTCGGGCGTCCAATAATGGACAGTCACCCATTCATTTATCATAAATAATTATATCAACAAAAATAATTGTCACTGTCATTTAGTTCGTTGTATTAATTAAACATAAATATTCACAACAAAAAATATAATATATTTTACCGTTCGAATTCGACGACAAACATACTTGTAGGTTATCCGTCACTGGCGCCGCGACCTTATTGCAATAAAGTGCTTTCACATTTGTGTTAAACACTGACTTGACTTGGAGATACTAGTCATAAGTAATATAGCGCCGCCAAGTCCAATAGATCCTCGGGGATTAGGGAATTTAGCGGATTAAACCTTCATTACTGTAGTTCGGTAACTTGCCAGGTATTCCGGGGAGCTCAAACGAGATTTATACCCGGTATCTATGATCAGGCAATTAGTTTTTTGGGGTTTCTCCTTGAAAATACGGATCGTTAGTTTGAAAGATGCCAAAGGCATCATTAGAATATACATGTATGAGGAATTAATCAAAAGAGTCATAAATTATGTATCTAATGAGTTGGATAAAAACTCTTCATTTGTAGTTACGACTAAACTTCTATAAAAGTATTAAATGAATTTTCAAATTCAAATTCAAATTCAAATCTTTATTTCTTCGAAGTAGGTTTTTACAAACTCATTTCGATTTATGAAATGAAATATTCCTGAATAAACAATACGGAACCTTTTACCTTCGATACAGACTTGACCGTTTTATTTTGGAATACCTATACGAATGTTTTATGCAAATATAACGACATATGGAAAGCCTTGTGAGTTCACGAAAAATACGCCGCCCCGACCCCGCGAGTCAGGATTCGGGAAAACAGAATAATTATGAAGATTTTTTCAGCCTCAAATGTAAATATACAAATGTATTTACATAACGTAATATTTTTGTGTACAGTTTAAAACTTGCTCTTGAATATTGTGTTGTGTAAGGCTTTGTACATTCCTATCATCTTCTAGCCAGTATTTTTGGATGTTGTATATAAAATACTTATCTTTTCTATATTTTTTTACATTCATCATGGTAAATAAACAAATAAGGCTTAGTACCTACTTCAATCCTTAACGCTGTAGTATCTACCTATTACAAATAATTATCGACTAGAACAATATCTTCGAAAGAACAATACTTAATACCTTAGTTGCCATAACCCTACTACACCTTTGCTCACAGTTAAATTACGCTTGTAAGCAAAATTTACTTAAGGCATTTTAAATTCTCCCCGTCAATCTGAAATATACCTTAATAATAGGGGCTAAATGCTGACGTTTGTGTAGGATGCAATTAATACAAATTTCATATGAAACGCGATTTGAACGAGGTGTAGGTTCATTTTCAAAGGACTCGCAATCTGCAAGCGTCCTTGTTTTATGCTCAAAGGCAACTAACCAACTGAGTTCTAACACCATTTACTAACTAAACAACCATCTTAGTGCCGATTCGGTCTTGTTGTTTCGTTCACAGTCACAGTTTAGTCCAGTCAAAATAAAAATTTGAGTAAGACAAATTCGCATAGAGCTGAAAATTGGTATAGGTACTTATACGTTGAATAAGTCATTACCAATGAAATGTCAAAAGTCCCCATTGATCCTACCTATGTGTGCAAAATTTTTTATTCAAGGTCAAAGGTCGCAAATTCCGGGTTTTCCCATTTTTCTCTGAAACCAGAAGTATTATCGTAAAAATAGGTTATACAAAAGTTGTCACCATTCGCGAGATATCGCGATTTTAAAAGTTAAAAAACTTATATTCTTCATAATATGCACACATTTCCACACCACCCATGAGGTAATGTACTTGACTATCTTTATTCCAAATACCTTAATAAAAGAAAATAGATAGCAAAATAGAAATAGGTTTTATTGGCTTTTTTTATTGAATTTTTTTTTTTATTGAAAGCATTGACTTAAGCTTATAATTATTAAATTATCTACATATTATATAAAATCCCGTAGACCACAATCGATAGTTATTATAATTCTTATAATTATATTTTAACTTAATACTTCAACTTACTGGAGCTCATTTTCAAGGTACAAATAATAAAACAAAAAACACCTTTACTCTCACTATAAAAAAATAACGGGATGAATTTCTACTAACCGCAGCAATTACTTAAGAAAATAAAACGTGAGCTATTTATACTCCGTTCATTGTTTTTCAGCCATAAGTCCACGCAATATCAATTTATTAACGCCGTCGCCTAACAAGAGTTGTTCGCGAACAAAAGGTATGCATAATCCTGTATAGGTTTGTGTTTTCTCGAAGAAAATATTCTAGAAGGATAAAAAAAACTTAACAGCGTGAGATTACCCAGGATGCGTATAATAAATGCATTTCTTAGCTTACTACTAAGAAAAATTCTTTGAACTAACAATTGAATACAATTGTGTAGGTTCCTGCCTACCTAGTTAATTATACTGTAATTGCATAATGAAGTCCTGTTAACTGTAAGTTAAACTCTGCAACGGCTTACTATTGAGGTAGTAAATGAATCTGGCAAATGAACCTGACAGAATCGTTATGAATATTAAACAATCGCTTACATACTAATAATTACATAATACTCGTACATTGAACACACAATACAAGCGACCTTTAACAAACAAATTCTTCAACGTTCCAACATCTCACGTAATGAATGGTTAACTTCAATGTCAATGTACAACTTTCCTTAACAAACAACAATAAATTATTAACGTCGTATAAACAGGCAACGTTGGCAGCAAAAGGAGAAGCCGTACTTTGATTATAACACTATGTGTAGAACACGAACAAAGATATTAAAGATATAGATGTGTTACGTTCAAAAAACGTAAGGTTCACTTTTGGATCAGCTACGATGATACTTACTATCGATGAGAAAAATTAATAAAATTACGGAACGCATGAGTGTGAAAGAGATAGCCACACAAAAAACGGAATAACTGCATTAGGGTCCATTCACACAGACCGGCTCGTAGAGTAACGGCTCGCATTTTTCTTTTCACACAGACCGGATCGCATACGCTTAGAATTGGCTGGAGCGACCAATTGAATGGCGAGCAAACTCTTTCACAGAAACCGAGAAAGAGCGAGAAGGGGCACGCAATCAGAGCCGATCGGCTCTTATAATTTCACACGAAACGCGTTCAAGCATTCCTAATGACAAAAAAGTGCACATACAAAAATAAATCTTAATACAATTACTCAAAACTCTGTTTCCATCGTGATAAAAATCTGCTCTCCATTCCGAGTCGGTCTGTGTGAGCGGACCCTTAATGGCCCTCTAATATCTAAGGACGGGTCTTTCCTTAGCATTGAGGAGGCCTAGAGCACGCTTCACCACGCTACTCCATGCTCTATGACTTTACGTACCCACCGCAGTTCGGAAGCGCTCAAAAAATTTTGCCACTAGCGGTCACCGATTCAAATAGGTATCTACTGGCCGCACCCGCAGTTGCTTAACTTTGCCGATCACTTAAGATTGACGTAAGCCGCCGGGCTATTAACGCTTCAACGGAATATCTACTACATACTAAACTAACCAAATAAGGTAAGAACATCGTCTGCTAACTGAACTAAGAATCCTAATCCCCATTTGAGTATTGTTCTACGTCGGTAACAGTTCTCGTGGGCAGAAGCGGAAAGGAGAAGTTGAAACCTCTTTTGCTACCTTTATTGTATAAAAAGGTGAAATTTTTTTTTATATCTTTTCTTGCTCCCAGTATATGTACTTGTCTTTACGTGTCCATGGCACGGGGAATTGAAGTGTGGGGCTGCTACGAGTACGTTTTAAAAATTCAAATATAATCCGTCGGTCGTGATGGCTTATTAAAAAAGTATAAACGTTATTACAGAAAAGAATCTATTCTACGTTATTTTATAGAGATTTTCAATCGCAGCTCAAGGATAATCCTCGTCTCGGTACGATAGCGGGTATCCGTCGGCTAATGGCCGCGTGAGTGCTGACAAATGGAGCAGTTTGCTTCGTTCAATACGACTTAAAGAATTTACTTTACTAGATATCTTGCGTACTTGAAAAATATTTACATTCCGAATGAAGAGCTGACACGACTATTAAATAAATTGAAAGCTTCGCTTCAGAAAATCAATGCTTTACTGCCAGTACCTACGTTATACAACTACCTAATTGCTCGTCAGTTTTATCATTGAAGTGGTCAGTTGACGTCTGTTCAAACTAAGATTTATATAAAAAGCATTTTTTTTGCAAAAGTTAACAATTAAACAAAAAACCTTGGCTTAACAGCTTGGATAAAGTTGTATTCACTACTCATTTTATTGGAAAAATGTAAGCATGTTTATGCTTTGTGTTTGTGCTGGAACTTATTATCAACAATGTCCAGAAAATTCTATTGGTGCGTTGACACGTATGTAGTCTTAGTATCCTGAAGAAGTTCCCTCAAGAGACAGCGGTGACCCTACTCGATCATTTGGTGGCTAGTCATTAACACATTGGTAAATTTTTATACGTATCTTTAATTATTTAACCAAACTACCAGAAAATGCAGGTCTGTGCATTCAGGACATTCTGGTTCAATATCTAGGATACTTTTTATCCCGGAAAATGAACAATAGGTTTCGATTTTATTCAACGGAAGAAAGTAACGTTGAATCGCGAATAGTTTGTAACGTTAGCTCATACAATTCTTATTTGCAACGGAACTATAACAGGATATCCGGCTAAACGCTGAACGAATGTATGCATGCGGACATAAGACCCACTCTCGTTTCCGCTAAGATAATAAATACTAAAGTTTTTGTTAATATATTTTATTATTGTAATCCACAGAGTATTATCGGCCCAATACAGAAGCAATAAAGGTAGAAAAGAAGTTTGAGATGGTATACATTGCCTTTCCGCTGATGATTGTTGTAAGGCTTATACAGGGTGTTCCTTAAATTGTACGACAAACTGAAATGGAAGATATCTTGGAGAGGGACCCAGATGTCAAAAAATCGTGTAAGTAAAAGTGTCACCGTTTTCGAGATTTTGATCTTTGTTTTATTTCTCAGAAATCGAGCTCTCTTACCCTACTTTTATGTGCTAACTACACAGATGAGCAATGTTTTATCATATATTTTTTTTTCACGTACTTAAACAGTAGGTCCGTTTGAATGAGTACAGGAATAAATAAATAAAGCTCAAAAGTGACGTCCAATTTATTTATCAAGCATGAATTTTATTTATTACTTGGTTTCTATACAGTTACGGTCATGGCTATAGACATTTGTACACGAGTCTAGGCGTATTTACTACGGCGTACGGTCGTTTCTTCGCACGAGCCATTTGGTCGAACAGTATGCGTTGGCATGGCTTAGTTTCGACGCTTTGCCAGACCTATAAACTATGGTGTGATAAGAAATTATTTATGGTACTATAAAAGTTTTGTCTTAAGATGAAAAGTCAATAAATAATAATAGGTAGGTATACTTATTCTTATTGCTCATGTCCATGGGTGAATGTGTCCTACTTTCAGATGGGTCGTCCGTTTATATTTAAACGAAAAAGTTTTTCCATCCCATGCTCATTTTTGTGGATTTTAGGGGTAGGTATATATTACGTCAAAAGAGACGTTGTCTTAATTACAGTCGTACAAGGATCTTTTGGCGCGTGGGTGACAGAGACAGTGCCTTACCTGTAAGGCGCTAAATAATAAAAAAATGTTTTATCAGACATGCAAAAAGGAGACGGATAGACGGCTAAATGAAGCGCAATATTACATTAACATGCCTAACCAAATATGAAAGCGAAGTATCTGCTACACTTCATCGGTGGAAAAACTTCCAACTTGTAGAATGTTGAGGTTACTTCACTCCCAAGAGGCTGTAAAGAAAGAACTTTGTATGGAAACCTCATGTATACATAAATCTCCTGAGTGGTGACCTACTTAGGTATCATACCTACTTACAGTACACACGGTTTCAAATAAAATACACTCATATAAAATGCTAAATTGTGCTTACCAGTGCTAATTATACATTCGCAAAATGTTGAAACAATATCGTATTATGTAGGTATACCTATAATGTAATCGTTTTATTTGCAGCATAGCTAGATATGTTGGGGCTGGGAAATTATAGACAGCGGTGTAAAAAACTTCAATAGCGTGATGCAGAACTGGTGTGAAATCTCTGTGTAGTAACATGACGTGTGCCATGTTGCCACAGTTGCATATATAGTCCTAGTGTACAATTCTAACTTTTTACAAACATGTTTTTATATAATTGATTGTACCTATAAAATAACACATAAATGTCACAAATAATGTATAAAATAACACATAGGCTCTTCTCACACTACGCCATTTATTAGCTACGCGACTGCAACGCAATCCAAAATTCGCCGTATCTGACACTGTTCACTGACAAGAGACACATCGTAGACGCGTCGCTTCTTTACTTTTACTACATCCTAGTCGCTTACAAGTAGCGTTGAGCGTTGGGTGAGAAAGGCCTTACACGTTGTTGTAATTTGCACAGTCTTTTAGCCGGCTAAAGTCACATTGGGGCTAAATCATTTGCAGAACAGAAAACCATGGGGTTGTTAATGCCTGAATGTACCAGCCTCGAACAAAGATTACCAGCAGCCTTGCAAGGTAAACTTACCACAATTCGATACAAATATATCGCGTGTACCAGTATCATAATTATAATGAGTACAATCTGTTATGAGCTAAGTTTAAAATGCATTAATATGCGATAATATTTCGTCACAAAGCAATAAATTTGAAGTACGACTAGTAAGTATCTACATATTTCATTACCGCAAATAATCAAAACTATTTGAATGTGATTAATGTGGATAATACGATTGAGCACGTGAATGTCATGGATGATAAACTTCAAATACAAATTGTATTCATGAAACTTTATTATCTTCGCAGGTATACTTGCAGCAACAGGGTAGGTAATCGACCGAGACTTGGATTGTCCATTTCTAGATTTTCCAATAAAAAGGCAAAGAGTAACTAACTCTGGACTTCAATCTTACGTTTTTAGCTAACTGTTTGTCACGTACAGTAAATAGTCTGACCGATTCATTTGGGTGTCATATAGGATACTCTGAACTGAATCTTATGTTTTTTATATTTTCTGAGCTTTTGAGTGCCACAATTTTGAAAAAAAAATTGTCAAAGTTCTCGAGTTTTAGCGGACTAACACACATTCATTTTTATAAATTGGAAGATGAATGATAAATGAATACACGTTTACACATCATCACTACTGTTATTTCTTATGCCGTGGGCGGCATGAATATAGAGATATCATTTAACAAGCATGAATTCCCACAACCCGAGAAAAATCATAATTATATACTCGTAACTATGTTTTAAATATAAATACTTACGAACTTGCCCGGAACTCGAAACGGGGACCCCTCGATTTGCAGGTAGGGTGACTTACCACGTAGATTTCAGAATACCATTATATTGTTGTATTCTCAAAGCGTGTTGTATAAAAGTTAAATCCCATTCCCTTTACAAAACACACACACATCCGGAGTCTATTAAATCCAGCCGTTAATCTTCATTTGAAGAGTTCGTCTAGGCTCTAAACTTCCATCTTGCGTACTTCTGTCGTAGCCGAGCTCTGAGAGCCGCTGTTTCAGTCTGAAGTGTAAAAGTCTGTGTAATTACCGCCTTAAATGCCATTTCAACTCGGACCTGAAGGACTACATTCAAACTTTTAAGTTTTACTCGTTTAAGAGGCTATGAATCTTGTTATACCTATAAATGTACAGATTTGTGCATGTACATTTAATATCAATGATATTTGTATTTTGGATTGTTAGTAGTTATAACTGGGACATACAATATACATAGACTACGATACTTTATATAGATAGGTATCGAATACATACAACATACTGACCGATTGGAATCACATGGCCATCTCCACTTACTGACTATAAAAAAATCTCAGTTGTCACGTCCCCATAACAGCACATAGGACCTTTACGATTACATATTACGAGCAAGTAAACCTTATTATACCTTGCGGTATTTCCAATCGCTGAACCTGTGTGCGTGCTACATTTGCTGAAAAGCGAACTGGGCGGTGTTCATGCTTACGTCATCAATAGTTTCGGCTTAGAATTACCCGATTGAATAGTCCCAGTAATCAGAGCACGTTTCACCGAGCTCAAATACGGAAAAAGGCAACGTAACGCAATATATATTAAATTATACAATTTAACATGACATTATGTTTACGTAAGGCATATTGTGTAAATGTTTTAAATGTTCATTTAATAGTTTTGAAAAAATCATCTGTGGTTTTAATATTTATACGCACACTTTTCCAAAGCTATAAAATGTCCTACCTACATACTGCAAATATCTCTTGATTTACCTTGTTTCAATTAAATCTTAAAAACCAAGGTTTAAAACACCAATATATCTATAGGTATTACTATAGTATATCTATCAGTAAACTTAATATCATTAAAGGCCTTAAAGCCGTAATATCTATCAGACAACCTTGCAGTATCAGGCATATTTCAGTTTCTAAAATTTGAGTTTAAACTCAATTTCTTAAGAAATTAATTATGAATTTGCTTTCGTTGAGGATATAATTAATGAGGAAATCTGCACCCCTGATTTAATAAAAATCGATTGATGATGTATCGTAAGTATCACGTGTTTGTTTAGATATCGTTGAACGCCTATATTACATAGCTTTCTACGACCGTAAAGTGCGATAGGGCGTTTTTCCATCAGCCGGCCCGGCACCGGCACCGGTTTGAAAATGAGGCTCGCTTATTCACTTACTGGCGCCGGCGCCGGTGCCGGTGCCGGGGTAGCAAGCTTCCCACTCGGTGCCGGCCCGGCAAAAACGCATGTGTATTGTAGATATATGAATTGTAGCCGTGTGCCGTGTGCGCAGGGCGATTAGGAAGGAGATAAAGAGAATTTTCAGATGGATAATTTGTATCCAACAAATAGTTAAATGCCGGGCCGGCTAATGGAAAAACGCCCATAGAGTGATGCCATCTTTTGTCCAAGTCCAAGGCTTTGACATTGTTCATAGACTTATAGTAGTACAAGCTCATACGAGCGGTGTTAACAATCATCGGCTGACTACGCTATGTGACTCTAAAAAATACTTAAAAATCCTTTTATCGCTGAACTCCGTACAAGAGCCTGTGATTGAATCCTGCACCATCACCATTTTCAAACATATACGATGTTCAAGTATTGAAAATTAAAACTTTATCATCGCTTCCGTAGAGGAATACATTGTAAAGTGGTCTTCACTCCTGAGATTTCTTCATAACTCTTTCTCAAAGGTTTGTAAAGAGTGTGGCCTGTAGGTATACTCATCATATTTTGAGAGTAGATCCGTGGAATAGTTTTGTTACTACGAGTATCATGAGGAAGAAGACTTTTAGAAAGAATAATGTAGAACCCATGTACAATGTATACCGTCTGTGAAACTCGTAATGATTTTAAAGGCTTTGCACGACAAAACAGTAGGTACAAATAAAGACAAATGGGAAGAATAGGAAGAAGATTCAAAATTTTGCACTAAGTATAAGCCATATCACCAAAGCAAGAAATGCAATGGATGCACAGCACAATGCACGTCCCGCGATATAGAAAGTTACGTACCTAGTTAAGCACAAGTCATTTACATAATGACACCCATTATCGTTTAAAAGTTCAAAACTTGTGCTCCGTATACATGACATGACTATTTATTCGCTGATTATTCTGAATCCGGAGCAATGTACGTAATAGTTTACACAAATTTCGTGGTCTTTTTAGTGTATGAGGAAATGTTAAGTATAAAACGTTAAACACTGATAGCCATGTAGCATAAAAGTTATTTAGGTAAACCTTTGAGGGTTGCCACTACTTGCGAAGGAACCTGGAATTGATCGCGGCGGGGCAACAAATGTAAGATTCGTGGTTTCTTAAAATTTAAATAAAAGTTTGTTGTAGGAGTTTCGATGTAATGTAATTCGACGTGGCGTATGGAACACGTCGTGTTAGTACTGAACTAAATGATTTCCAAAAGTACGTGTTGTGACTTGGATTTAGAAGGATTATATTTTTATTTTTTTGAT
Source organism: Hesperia comma (assembly GCA_905404135.1). Lineage (NCBI taxonomy): Eukaryota > Metazoa > Arthropoda > Insecta > Lepidoptera > Hesperiidae > Hesperia > Hesperia comma. The sequence goes on from FR990023.1 coordinate 12,958,713, forward strand.
ATGGTGTGCAATCAATAAAGACCTTTAAATAAATAAACACCATTGCCCCATTTATCGTTTAGTGGAACTTTCATCTTTCTAAGCGGTAACGCAATACATAGTACTGCCTTTGGCCAGTTACAATTAAACTGTTGAACTCCAACGACATCTATGCATGTCGAGAATGCATAGTACCGCTTATATACCTGGAATCCAAAGGGTTGTGGCTTTTCTTCTCATTTGTGGAATATTTTCTCAAATAATAATGCATAGCTTGTAAGCCAATTCTGAACGTGCTCTTTGTCCGTGTTAATCATAACATTGATTTGTCATCGGCTCTTAACCTGTGCAAATTTTTAGATTAATCAAACTTCTATAAGTTGCTGAAAAAGTAAGCTTAAGCGAAGTTAAGCTGAAAGTTACTGTTACACAAATACATACAGGTGAAGCTAAATTAAGCGTGTTCAAAGAAAGGTAAGATCCCAACCAAAAGCGTAATATTTAGCTGCGATGACATTGTTCCTTACCTCATGTAACCGGTTCCTCTTGTTACAAAAAGAAATTGTAACTCAGACACCTGCCTGCAATATCACAAAGGTTTTACCTCGTACAAAATTGTGTGTGTCCGTAAGCGATGTGTTCAAATCACTCGGACAATTGAATCGATTAATCCGCAGCGTAGCGCGCACCCGGCGCCGGTGTTTACACATGGCTTCCTTCTACAACGCTTTGTCGCCTCTACGGTCGCCAGCGCTGCGTTATATGTGCTCGTCGTTGTATAGCGTTTGTAAATAGATTTCGGAGAATGTTTTTTTTTTCAGTTCCTAAGTTTGCAACCTCCAACTGCCCCCTACTGGCCAATCGCGCTACCAAAGCATATTATAGAGTACAACCAGGCGTGGAGATTTCTACAGGATGTTTTCCTTCACGGAAGCAAGTGATTTGCATGTGTGTTAAAAGTTAGTGATACGTGCAGAATTTGCACTGAGATCTGCCAGTTCGGGATTCCAGCGTCACTGCTGAATATTAATTGTACCTTGACGGTAGGTACATTAGACAAAAAACCCATGTTTTTTTCTTTGAGCAATATAATATATTGTTATACACAAGCATATTATTGTTTGCCTGTATATAAATAGGCGATAAACGACCTACTGATTAAGAACATAATCAATGACAACTATAGAAAAAGAGGGAAGAATAAATAAACTTACTTACTTACTTTGAAGCTCTCAGTCAGAGCAGAAAGTTACTTTAATTTAACCCATTGAATTCCAGCGAAGTGAACGTACTATGGCATTCGTGACATGCATGCATGTCGTTGGAATCCAACAGTTTTTAATAATGTTCGTTACGAGCACAAAAAGAGCATATTCAGAACTAAAAACATTGAAATATTTGTGAAACTGCATCCCACCTGAGCACTCTGGGCCCCAATTCTGCTAATTTATAACGCTTCAATAGTATCTCGATTGAATAGTCTGCCACATTTTATATACGGAATGTGCCGAAATAGCGTCGAAAACTATTTAAATTTGTACACAGAACGTACCAAAATGTGTCGATCTATTCAATTCTGTATACGAAATGTGCCAAAAATGTGTCAAACTCTTCAATTTTGAATACAAAATGTGGCAAACAATTCAATCGAGACACTATTGAAGCGTTATAAATTAGCAGAATTGGGGCCCAGGTGTACAATATCCACAGCTAAAGTAGTTTAAACTTTCGAAATATAAGCTCTGAATGTTCGTGGCGCCTGAACACGACGCAATTTCGCGCACATTGCAACTGAAAGGGAAAACCTCAATAGGCTAATTTTACTCTTCACCGCCTTTGTACTTGCGAGGAAGCAGCGGAAAATGAATGACGACTTAAAACGGTAGTCAATCTACTTTCTGCCTCTCTCCAAAGTACTTCTAGTACTGGGAGTGGACTGACATTGTTAGGCTTTACGTATTTATTATGCGTAACGTCTCTGTCTGTGACATGCCAACTTTGTTCTTACTTACCTACATTAAGTTATTGCTCGACATATTATGAGCGCTCATAGCTCTTTTAATAGGTGATAAATTTAGTTAAGCAACATACAGCAGTCACAATTTCTGGAGCATATCCAGTTTTCGTAGGGCACGTAAAGCCATAGGTCCCGGTTGTTGTAATAAAATAATAGTCTCTAAGTCTAAGCTATATCGGTGTCCTTCCAGTGGCTTCAACAATTTGACACTTGAATTTACCTCCAACCGCTCCAATCAATACTCCTCCTCCCAAAATGTACCTACCCTATAGAAGCACGAAAGGTTTGGTTGACTTATTTTTCTCTACAAGTAGTTTTTTACCATAGTTAACGGAAAGAACCGCTTAAACTGTGTTTACTAATCGCTTTACAGATTTTCCATCCGGTTAAAACAAAGTTCAAAGGAAGCTAGCGAGAGGAAGCTCATTTACGCCGCTAATAAGAATAAGTTTGTTTTTATTTTTATTGCACCAGAAGAAATCTTTCTTTTCATTCTCTATTACATAAATGACATCGTAAGTAAAAGTACGTAGGTAGGTATGCTTTGTATGAGGGTAAAACCTTTAATTCGAATAAATACCTATTTTGTGTAAGTATGTGTTTAAAACAAAGCGTAACACGGAGAAAATCGCATCCAATACGATGATACCGTTTCAGAGATAAGCGGAAACACACAGACACAAAAAAACAATATAGACACCAAAAATACAATATCTCTCCGCGCATCACGCACGTCGAAGCCATTGATTATAACGCATTGGCGAAGTTCACATACCTTGAAAACATTAAGGACAACTTTCCTTCAACTTCAGATCTGCAGATTTCCTTATGTTTTCCGTAACATTACCCATTTTTTATTAGTGGTGTGTGCAGGATTCGACTTCACTGTTTGGAAATTTGGTAGGTAACTAATAGTTTTCCACAGATTGTGCAATTAATTATTAATAAATATAATTTATTATTTTTCAATTCCATAAATTGAGGCAAACGTGTTTGTTTAACGCCTAAAATAAATAAGCAGCAATCTTGCACATGCGTGTGTTTACAGCCACAGATTCCGGCGCGCCGAAAGCGGGCTTGCAGTGCGTGCACCGCACGCGGGCGGCACGCATGGGGAGGGGAGGACGGCAAATGGACCACGGCGTGGCGGCATAAAAGTACTTAACCTTGTTTTACGACGAGAGGGGGTGTAAAGCGGTTTTGCACGCGGACGCCGATACAGTTTACGGCGCCCCTGCACAGGTTTACTGAATCAAAGTGCACATACAAGATATTATACAAGATAATATATTAAGTGTGGAAATACAACACATTATTATTTTTATTTATCATCACCTTCAACTAGCAACAATATAAGTAAACATCGGAGTTAAAATTATGTATCTAGTTATGCAAACCATAGTTAGTGAATAGCGATGTAAAAGGGACGCGCTAATTGCAAGGGGTATTACGCGCGTGTCAAGACACGTGTCATGATTAGCGATGAGGGCGCCTTCTGACACGTCCCTTCGAAACCGGGTCACACCAAGCAGAACCCACTGGAGTGTTGAAACTATTAGAGTTCTAGTTGCCAAATTTGATCCCAAAACAACATTCATATTTCGTGATGCATCATCATACTATGCACCGTATTCCCTCGCTTAGTTTACACCACCAGATTTTAGCATTTTAACAAAAATATCCTATACAAGAAGTATAATATGAAAATTAAAACCATTGCTGGTAGAGGCAATAATATAAAAGAACAAACCAAAAATATAACGATGTCGCTTGTCGATGTCGTTGTAAAAATATTTCCTGAATAAAATAAATTGGAACAATTGTATTGCGGCTTGTGTTTTTTTTGCACAAGCGCCGTAGCGCGTAGGTACTTATTATAAAGTCGAAGATTTTTGTTTGATTAACGAGCTAATCTCGGAAACTACTGGTTTGATTTGAACAATTACTTTTATGTTGGATAGTTAACATATCGAGGAAAGGCTTAGGCACTTCTCAACGCAATCAACGCTCAACGCTCACTGCAACGCAAACCAAAATTTGTATTCATCTGACACTTCACTGACAGGAGATGCGTCTACGATGCGACTCCTGTCAGTGAAAAATGTCAAATACATACGAATTTGGGATTGCGTTTCAGTCGCGTAGCTCATAAAAATAGCGTTGTGTGAGAAGTGCCTTAGGCTACATAATATCACGCTACAACCAATAGCGAAACTAGTTCCCGAAGCAAAGCGAAGGCGTCTATTAGTTCTATGTAATATTGTGAAGCTCAAGAGTATTTTTGTTTGTTTGAACGACTAATCTCCGGATAGACTAGAAAAATTCTGTTTCATGAATAGTTCAGTTATCGAGGAAGGCTTTAATTTAAAAAGTTGCAAAAATGGGGTAACATTTAATACTTATTTGTAAACATAAAAAACAAATCTCTCGAAGCAAAGCAAGGTGTTCACAAGCTTGAGCATAAAAATAATATTTCCACGGACGAAGGCAACTAGTTTGTAATATCTACAGACTGCTGGGCCTCATAATATAATTTACGGCTAAAGTGACGGCCTTGTTAGTCGATCCTTCCGGCTGAGCAAATGGCGGTAGCTGGTTCCGCTGCGGTCGTCTACAGGGAGAACAGACTCTTGACCCGGTGTCTGATCTGTTCTGACTGTAGATACGTGTATAATATACCATATTATGGTTTTCTCAGTCGTTGGCCATTTAATAAGCAGAGGGGCCACGTGATATCAGGTGGTCACCGTATTTGTGTGTGTTTAGTAAATTAACAATAGCGCATAGCATAGTAGCAATAAGTGGCCCACTGTAGGGGACTGGCCTCCATTCATGGTTAAAAGCTGACGACCAACGTAACCTACGAAGCCTTGTGTGCTAAAGAAATGTTTCCAATAATAGTCATCCATTAAATATACGACACGATGCATTTGCTTAAGTCAATCAAGCTAGAACCGAAGAAACGAACCAAAAATTTTTAATGAATTATTAATACGAAGGATGCCTCATAGGTCTTTTTGACACCAAGTAAATAGACAAGTTATGTAAGAACACTTGGATACAATAGAAAAAAGAAACTTTCTATTTTTAAAATTCATTCGTTAAAATCCAGGAATCCGCACAGGAAAAAGTGTAAAAGGAAGGACCGAAAATTTCGCAGCGACAATAGTCCCCTTTTACGGCGAACTAGCCGGTATCGATAGCTGAATATTGCATTGTGGTGAGAAATACTGTGGCGAAAAACGCTACAGGAGATTTGGTGGCAACATATTTGTACTAGGTATAGAGAGAAATATTCTAAAGATTTAAATAAGTAGGTATATTCGGAATTTAACAGTTAAGTTACCCAAAAACGAAAAATAGTACATAAGGTGCCTAAATAATAATAAGAATAATAAGATCTTTCTAACTTAGGAACATAAGAAAAGAAATAACTTAGGCCAATATTTTTAAAATTAAGTATTAATGCCAGAATAAAAACTTCCAACCAGCTTTATACTTCAAACCTATAAATTAATTTCAAAATTACTACTTAGTTTAAACCAATACCTTATTTTTACCGCCTTACGGATATAATACCGTAAAATCCGTTATTGGCTGACATGTCTTACATATAACTACATTCTTCTCATTCTACGTCTACATCCCCAAATTATTCATACTTAGGTCGTATAGTTTTCAAAATTTTGTTCAATGACAAATATTTAATCAGAAAGAGTGTCCTTTCGCTTTCATACTTAGGTATACCTATACAGATCTACGGTTTCTCAGCTACGCATTTCAAGAATGTAGCCTTAAAACACGGCGCAGACGTGTGCATAGGTGTGAACTGTAGCGCGATTCAAACAAAGAGTCGTGAGAGGTCGCGACAATCAACTAAAATGTTGTCCCCTCCGTACCCTACGATTATAGCTCCTGTTCCTTCCCGTTGTTCCGTTCCGAAGGGTGACATGTCAATCAAAATGATATACAATATTCAAAAGCGGTGATGACTGTAGTGTTATAGAGGTGTTTTAAAGACCCTTCAAAATTTATCACACTTAACCATCTTTTGTGTTGTAGCAATACACTTAAGGCTTTGTCACAAAACACTATATAGACAGGAACATGACAAAGAGCGAAATGATTTTCCGTGTTCGGTTTTAGTCTGTAAGGTCGTTTCCATTGTTAACAGAGGCTGGACTCTTTGTTGTCACGTTATTACTTAAAGGTACTTACACTTTGTTTACAAATAATATATAAGTAGGTATTACAACTGAATCTATAGACGAACTGCAGAAAAATATCGAGTATCTACCTACTTGTAATAGCCTTCAGTTGGCTTTAAGAAACCAATCCTTTATTATTCGCAGTCGAAAATTGTTGTAAAGGGATTATTTAATTTGGCATACGTACCTTGTTTAGGTATATGTGTACGAATAAAATATAACAATAAATAAATACTACCCCAAATATACAATGTATCAGTGAAAACTGAACCAAACTAAGGCCGAGGCCGCACTACGGCTAAACCGCCGCGGTTTCTTACCGCGTAAATTTTGTAACTCAAGGAAAGCCATACAAGCGGCCGCACTTGCGGTTTCTGACAATGTATGCGAATTGCGCGGTTACGCGGTTACCGCCGCGGGAAAAAACCGTAGTGCGGCCTCGCGCTAAAACAAGTATTTCAATTATTCATGTTCTCATTCAATTTTTATAACTGCCAAACTGTATTCCAATTTATCGACAATCCAAGTTTTTTTAAATAAAAGATTAAAGCCCTGTACCTTAAAAATATATTATTAGAAACCTATTTAAAAAAGTCCTTATTAACGCAATAGAACCAAAATCAATAATGTTAGCATATTTGCTGATTGTCTGTAGTGTAGGTAATGTTGTTCACGCGGTTCACGCCAATCTCAGAAATTTAGAATATTCGGCGCGATATTTTTTAATATTGTTGTAAACATTGTGGTAAACTTCCTTAAAATAATTGCTTTATTTCAATCAGCTTATAAAAATAAATAAAAAAGTCACGCCCGTTTATAGAATCTCGCCTGACAATTTCCGAATGTGGCTACTAAGAGACTGATTTCCCTGTGCAAAGCAAGGTCGGGCTTACTAGTAGACTTCTTAATAAAAAGTGTAACACTAGTAAAGTACAGAATATTAATTCAACTTTGGGGAATGCGCACTGCACTGCAATCGTAGGAAGCACTAACGGAAGCGGCCCGGGATAACGGTCCGGAACGCGTCCGATTCCGGCCGCTTCGTGCGACCGGTTCCGCACTGTTCCGCACGTCCGGCACTGGTACGGCTTTGTTTGATAACTACGAATAAATTAAACTGTGCCTGGTGATTTTGAAGCAACCAAAAAAATCTAGATAACTTTATTTTAATGTTGAAGCGATTGTTTTATTACAGCCGTTTCATAAATAAAAAGGTATGTCTGTTAAAAGTCCCGTTTGTGCGACCGGTTCCGCACTGTTCCGCACGTCCGGCACCGGTTCGGCTTTGTTTGACAGCCGAGAAGTATAAAAGTTATACTCTTTAAACGGCCAGCAAGGTCGAATTAAAAAAAATGTAATTATACATTACGTGAATTCCCACAAGATCGACCACGCAAATCTGCGGGCATAAATAGTATTTAATAGAACATTTAACACGACTATTATAGTTATTTTAATACTATGTGGAGTTTCATTTATAATTATGAAATTCAACACGCACATGACTGGGTACATGTCACACGTCAATACTTCATTAATTACGGATAAAGTTACAAACTTCTGTATCATATTGTCACGATGAACATTAAGTATGGCTATGTAACTATCCAATTTATTGCTAGCAACGAAATCGTTGTACAGTGATTTACATGGGTTTATTTAATTTATTAATGCTCCCGCACCGCGCTGCACTTTCTGCTTATTAATGCGGATTGCGGGTTTGCATTATGCTGAGTGCCTGGATTGTAGCATATTATAATGTAAAGCATTAAAAATAAATTACACTACCAACGTCTCTATTTCTTTTTATTTTGTCCTAAATTTTGAGAATCTTTAAAAAAGATTGGGTCTTGCCTTCTATAAGCAAGTTGTGTTTTATTAAATTCAATTTGTCCTTTGTTATGTCTACGTTCAAATGAAATGATTAATGAACTGTATAGGAAAAATTGTGCCAATCGGAGCATGAATCATTTTTATAATACATGTATTATACTTATTACCTACCTATGATGTTATATGTGTTTAAAATGACTTACTATCTTATTACGTCATGGACATCCGCTAGTAACCCTCGACCTGCCAAGCATTTTTCCGATTCTCCATACAAGTAAACAACATTTTATGGTTAATTTTAGAAGAGCGGGAACTAGTACACGGATATAAAAAATATAGTTTGAAAAGCTAAACAAACCTAGGCGAGTGTCGTGGAACACTTGGAACGAAGTTATATTGTTGCACATTAACTCTGACAACCACCTGGAGTAATTCTTATTATCCTTTATGCCAGTACCACAAAACATTCTTTATGCATTTTCTGACATACCTCACCTGACTGGTTAAACCTGACAGCTGACGCGACTGCGCATATGGCGGCAAAACCTTACACATTTTTTATTCTGGCCTCCATAAACATGGTTCCAAAACACGCTTGTATAATAATATTAAGTGAATTATAAATGCAAACCAATAGTTTAGATATCGTTGAAGATTTCCCTTTTGTAATTTTAGTAATTTATAACATTCTTTTCCAATTAAATACTTATACAAAAATAGTCAAATGTACCAGTTAAATAAATAAATGTGTTTTCTTTCAGTTTATAATAAATTCGGTAAAAATGTATGCACAAAAACATTTTATTTTAAAATGATAACAGTAAAATAAATGCAGGCAGGTCCAATATTGACTACCTCTACGATGGAAATCATAAGCTCATAAATATTTGTGCTTGCAAAATTGTCTCCTTCGCAATATTCCATAAAACATCAGCAGTACAATGCAACGCCTCTTATTAAAATATTCGAGTGTTTTATTTGTAAGCTTGAAACTTGAGGCTTCATACATGTATGGGAAGAATACGAAAAATTGTGAAGTTTTAGTAGGTGTATTAGGTAGTACCTACGGGTTTTTCGGAGTTACATGATATGCATGTAATAAATTTAAATTGTAACTATCTATACATGGAAGATATAATGTTGTTGTTAGTGTTTGTTGTATTTCAATTGGTTTATAATTATAACTACTATGTATAAAACGCGAGTTATAATTTCCGGATGTGGTTTCTAATAGTTTCCCGAAGCATAACTAGCTTGTTGATAAAACTCCTAAACAACAACTAGGCACTATAAATAATCGAAAATATTATTTTTAAATGACATTCGTCCTACCTGAATATTTTGAAGATCGCTTAAAGCTACTAATAAAAATTTTCACGCACAGTTTTATTCGTTTTTCCTACTTGATCATTCACGCACCTCACTTGTTCCGCTACGGGGGTACATTACTATACACTCTATAAAATTACGAACAGGAGAGCGCAATGTTAAATTTTCCGCTGAACGTTTTATGGTCGTTCAGCATTTCCGCTTTCTTTCAAGTTCATAACTAATGCACATAAATTACCGCGCTCGAAGAGTACTTAGCGCGGAAATATGCGAAACTGTGTACCTATTACGTGCACCGCACATGTGTAGTGTTATTAGGAAAAGTGGAACTTGCAATAAGGACGCGAGGCAAACCTTCATAATGTGATGAGGCCCTTATCTTCCATTTTTCGACGCTACTTAAAGAAAATTTAATCAACCTACGTTTACATCCCTGAGCCCCGCTTATATACGTAATATTGCGCTGTAAAGTTCGTTGGTAATCAAGTGATGTTTTCATATTTTCATCAAAGTTTAACGTGGCGTAATGTTAGTAGTATAGCGCAGTACACAGTCTAAAGAACCATCGTAAAATCCATAGGGCGGGTGAAATGATTTCCCGGACCTCTAACTCTAACAGCATTTGGGGAAAGCGGTCAAAGTACTCGTACACTAATATAATTGGCATTACTCACATTTTAATCGTTTATTTGGTAGAGAAGGAGCTATGTATAGTAGCACTTATATATTTCCTGTTAATCAGTTCTGTTAACAGAACAAATGTGTTTTTTTCTCGTCGGTCTCAATAATTACCTAATATAAGATATTTACAATAGGAGGAGTCAATTCATAAATAAATGATGGGTACCTAGCAATTGTATTTGAACCTTGGTTTAACCTTAACTTCACACAGGTATTCGAGTTCTAATCAAAACCATTGCGATAAATGAGAAAATCCCCCTACGCGTTCCTCATAATCTGCTCAAAGATATGAAGTCCGCAAATCAAATCAAACGACCATTGTGCTGACCGTGTCTCTTCACATCTCAAATACAAACATAAACCCACAATGAGACAGTTTTACTGTGTAGCAACATAAAATACAACAGACCACTGCAAGTTCGTACACTGCAGCAGTAGTAATGCGGAGTAAAACTGCAATCCCGGTTTGAAATCAGGCACGTGTAAGTAAATAAGTTTGCTTGTTTAAAAAAGCGTAGCGCTCATACTCCGCACTCCAGTTTTCAGCCGAACAGTAATTTGCAAAGGGATTCGCAGGCGGAGTGTTATTAATTAGCTTCGATAGAGAACACCAAGAGCTTTCGATGGAGATATGGCACGCAAAAAGTTGCTCCAACTGAAACTCGAAACAAAATTGGAACTGGTACGAGTTTCGAGTGACTTTTTATGTGCGTATTCGATTAAAAGAGTTTTTATGTTTAAATTACGTTGTTGATTTATATGGGTAACACAATTTGTAAATGGCAACGAATTTAATGATTTAGTAGAGGTTTTTTGTTGCTGGATTGTGTTCGCTTGTTTTAAATGTGTAATGAATTAAGATTTAAAAACTTAACGGTATTTTTGTTCGAGTTTTGCGCCATATTTACAAAATATGTTATTAATATTACAACTTGTTGTAGAGCCCTGGCTAAATACAACATTTTAAATAGAACTAAGAACTAACCAACCGTGAAACCACCCCTACGATGCAATGGTTATCAGGCCGAACACCCTTTCGAAGGAGTTTGGGTTCGATTTCCAGGAAGGTAGAAATATGTATTGGTATTGAGTTTTAGTCATTGGTTTAAGTCTGCGTAATCTGTTCTTATGTTTGCTTGTTCATGGCACTCGCGCTTACTCATTACTACATCATATTACAACTCATTACATTATTGTTCGTTAATAACGTCTTCCTATTGGTGTTGGTCACAATCATGAATGGGTCCCCTTTTCCTTTTTGTAGCAGAGCCACCTAATTAAAGTCATCTTCACCCAAGGTGCGGGAGTGGGAAAAACGACTGTGCGGCCGAAGCACGTATAAATCACGGTCGATAAGTAGTAGGGTGATAGCCTGATAGCCATGCGCCCGTGGTCCTTGGATAAAGTACCTATTGTTATTACCTACACTTACCGTTGAAAAGATCTGCCTCGAAGCACCGATTTACCTCCCCACTGGATCAGGAATTTAGAAACCTTGCCAACACTGGATAAGAAGCTAGATACGCCTATGCTGATAGCTTGGTGGGAAAAAATCAAATAAACTTCAAGCACCGTCGGCATTAAGCTGATATAACATGATGACCTCTAACGGCCGTTTTTTTTAATTACAGAATATTTGTACAAAACTTAACACTTATACCTACAGACCTCCTTAGACTTGATCAAACTCTCAGCAAGGCTTATCTGATGCTACTAGACCGATATTATACAGATACGTAGGTAATAATAGCGTCGTAGTCTGCATATCATTAACCCGTGTACCTGAGTCGTGTAACTCGATAGGTGCTCACTAGGTCAAACCCGCGTTCACACCAACCCACTGACGGAAGTGAAGGATCGCTCTTGAACTCAGGAAGGGTCTTGAGAAAATGCATTGCATTTGTTATTTATAGAACCATAATAATAGGGTATCTATTTATTTACAACACACCTTTGGAAAACCTCTTGCGCTTAAAAGTAGCGTCCTTATCTGATTTTTTCTTATTTATTAGAAGTTGCTTCCAGTAGTTTTGTTAATTGGAAATTCTATAACACACAATTAGGTATATCACGCGAATTGTCGCGGGATTGATTCTTGGCCTATCAGACTGAAATTGAATTATCGAGTCTGTAAAACATCATCACTATTAATCATCTTCTCAATACTTTACAGATATCTACTAACATGAAATGTAAATAACACTCCTTGATTATTCTAGTAAAGTAAAAAATAACTAAACCCACAAATTATTTCATACTTATCTCATTAAACTCAGCCGCAGCTATGATCCATGTTATTATTATTATCCATGTTATTATGATTAAAATATCGCCATACAAATATATATCAGGAGTAGCTGTATCAGCAAAACAGCCACGCTATTCCATCAGATACTAGACAAGCTCTAATTTAAACAGTGCAATCGAGGTTTTTCGAATGATCCATTCTATAGCAAATAGAGGATCGGGATCACGACCCGATAATTGCCACTTGTGATAACAACATGTGCTCTGAAATACAGGATGCTCGTTTTTATTTCATCCTGTTACGTTCGAGATGTTAGTTTTGTTTAATACTTAATTGGAGGCGCCGGTTTTTTGCGCTTTACTTTTCAATTGTTCGTGAAGTACCTACCTATGGATCACAGGCCCCTGTAAGATTTTATATGTCCTTGTGATTCACTTATAATTTTATTATAAGAACGAAAAAAATAACTTATTGTTTTTAGAATCCAGTTTCTATATTGCTTAAATGATAGAAGGGAGGCAGTGTTACGAAGCTTCATCCAAATATTATTAGCTTCTTTCAAACACGTAACAATCTTATTTCTTAACATTATAGATATTCATGATTACGGCTTAACCGGTTTGGGTGCAGTTTTCGTGTTTGTATTGAAATAAGCTTCACGACATTTAGTGGTTATTTTACTTCAATCGATTCATAAGTAAAAAAGTTATATCAATTTAAAGAGTCACGAGGGCTATGTTTCCGGAAGCGAGGTTTCGAGTTTGGAAAATATATCTAACTGCACTGCTGCAGTCCATATACACTGCATGTCTCCACAATTACCGTGAGACCCATGCCCTACACGGTGACTAATGGGTTGAAGGCAAGCTTTGAAATTCTACTTTTGTATATTCTGAGTGCATTTTACTTTTCTCCTAAGAGTATTTTAAAAACTGAACGGAAGAGAATTTTATAATGTTTATTTGCTGTTTTCTTTGAACTTTTAGTACAGGAACCATAGAACATTTTTGAGTCAGTACCTAATGGTGTACAATTTGTACCTACACTATTGTGTACCTACGTTTACTCAAAACCATCCACAAACACAGATAATAATATAATGTGTTTTTCCATATTTATTATAACTTTATAACCATAAATGTATATAATTACACTAAGAAAGATTATTTTACGTTATGAAATAAAAAATGATGCAGAAATCTTTCAATAACAAAGGTTATTTTGTAAGATGTTTCAAGTCAAATCAGTCCATGTTATCATAAAAAAGATTGTGTGTTCATGTGTGAACTTTTCCCCGATATTCCTGGAATTCAAGAAACGAATAAAGAGAAAATTGGCGTTTTCGGGTTTTAAATTACAACCCGCATATGCCCGCACGTCTTACCGACGGTTGCCGAATTTCCCGATTCACAGAACGAAGTCTGAGGTAAAACTCTGACTACTTTTATGGTTCTGTACACACAATAAAAGGAAACCCTTTTACAGCGATCTTAAAAGCAAATCTGTGTTTCTGTTGCATTGGTCTGAAACCCACGATTCTCACGATTCTGAGACTCTCGATCTTTCGTAATCTCTTGGGCAAAAAAGGTAACGTGTTGAACACATTTATGTCTAATATTTAATTAATCGTTTGTAATGTCTTTCAATGGCCTTATTGTTATTCTGTTTTTACACTCCAAATTTATTTTATTGTATTAGTAAGTTGTAAATGTACCAATATATTTGTGGCGAAATCGCACTTATAACACGGTGACGTCACGTCCAGCCTGCCTCGTCGATCAGATTGTCCTTTTCCAAAATTGTACACTAAATAGTAAAAATTTATTGCCCGGAGTACAATTGCAAAAATCAAAGTCGACTGGTTGATCGAAGTAACGGAGATAAAATATCTACATTCGATATTTTTAAGGACTTTTTTGCTAAGCTTTGCAGTCGACAGAGACCAAGGCATTTTTTTGGAATCGTCACTAGTCTGTCTGATGTTTCGGGTATATCCCAACATTTCCATTAGGTATGTATAGATGTAGCAGCTATGTGATAAAGCAGCACGAGAAATCCACCGATCAGGGTTAAATGATATTTGGCGTGTTTGTACGGAACTTGTAAGCTTTCGTGCTGATAGCACGGAGCTTTTCTTAAATCGTTTTATCTCAGTGCATAACGGTGCAACTATTGCAAGAAATCTATCTTTATCTTTGGAATTTATAATTTTTTAAATGTAGATGATATTTAGTTCTCCCGTTTTTCGGTTTTATTCTTTTATTTGTAGATATTTCCTTTTAATATAAGGACATTAAGGACCCATTATAAAGCATACAAAAATATTGATATTTTCATCAATACTGAGTATATTAACCAATATTGAGTATATTAAATAATAGACACCTATATAAATTATTATGTCCCTTACCTATTGTCAAAAGTAATGGACCTTAATTTTTATGCTTTAACTCTGCTGAAAAAATAACCATTACTCTTTGTAGCAACTATATACAACAATTATTTAATTTACACAATCAACCTTAAGAAATAAAAAATAATTATATATTATAACAAAATTAATATAACTAAAATATTAAGTACTATATACACAATTAATAAATCTAAAGTAATAAAAAATAATTTAACATAAAATTTACATACAAATAAATTCACAAGCAAACCCCGGTTGAGAGCGTTGTTTAGCATCAGCTGACGGTGCGGTCCCGTTATCGTGCGTCAGCGCGCAGCTGGCCGCTTCCATCACCATATATGGAGATCTCACACCTCTTTGCGCATAGGCCGACGGCGCCGGCGGGGACGCGCGCGCTTCTAGTCAGTCGGTTACATCTCTCGACGGCGAATGCTCGCACGCTTTGCATTGTACTTCCCGCGCAATTCTTACGTTACGCTTTCGTATTTAAGTTAATAATTTTGTGTAGCTTTTAACTGTCGCGCTATTTTTCCTTTCTTCTACTACTTCTTTAAGTCTATCGTTCTTAGTATCTCTAGCTTTCTTTCTATGAACTGTGTGCCGTTTTTCTTATACGATAGACTATTGTGTATCGCTTCATTTCTCTCGTAATAAACTTTATTTGTGTTGAGTGTCATATCGGACTTTAATTTAATAATCCCGGTAGGGCACCCACATAATTGGTGACCCGACGACTGAAGACGGATACCTACGGAGATGCCTAACGGAAAGGAAGCAACAGGAGGTGCACTGCCAGAATTGGCCAAGGTTGGCGTACGCGTACCACCGTTTTGCCCAGACGACCCTGCACTATGGTTCGCGCAGATAGAGGGCCAGTTCGCACTAGCGGGAATAACAGCGGATACCACGAAATTTTATTATGTGTCAGCGCAATTAGAACACTCGGTGGCCAGGGAAGTTAAAGATATTATTACAGCTCCCCCGGCAGACAACAAATACGCGAAGCTTAAGTCGGAATTAATAAAGCGATTATCCGCATCGCAAGAAAAGAAGATGAGGCAGCTTCTGTCACATGAAGAGCTGGGCGATAGGAAACCATCCCAATTTCTACGCCATCTACAGATCCTCGCCGGTCCAGGGGTACCAGATGACTTCCTTCGAACGCTGTGGGCCGGTAGGCTGCCCACACACTTGCAGAGCATCATCGCCGCGCAGAGGAAATATGAACTCAGTGACTTAGCAGAGCTTGCGGACCAGGTCTACGATATAGTACCCAATAACCAGCAGGTATTAGCAGCCTCGAGTTCGGAAGGTGGTTTGAGTGAGATCGCGCAACAGGTAAGCGAGTTGACTAAACAAGTCGCGGCACTTCAAAGCCAGATTAATAACAACCGCTCACGGTCAAGGTCACGCAGTAGATATACATATAAAAATTGTCGCGCTAGATCTAAGTCGCAGGATTCTGGTGTATGTTGGTATCACAATAGATTTGGATCTAAGGCTAATAAGTGTACTGCTCCGTGTAATTATAAGGCGTCGGGAAACTGCCTAGGCAGCCGGAAGTAGCGGCTAACGACTGCCTACAAACATCACCGGGCCGCTTATTTGTAACTGATGTTAAAACTAAAATAAGGTTTTTGGTGGACACTGGGTCGGATGTATGTGTGTACCCGCGCACAGAGCTCCGAGAGCAGCGGTCGAGAACTGATTACCAACTTTTCGCGGCTAATGGAACGGTGATACCAACATACGGTTGTGTGCAACTTCAACTCAATTTAGGCTTGCGACGCACTTTTAATTGGAAGTTTATTGTGGCGGACGTCTCTAAACCTATTATTGGCGTTGATTTTTTGTCCTTTTATAATTTAATGGTTGATTGTCGACAGCAAAAATTAATAGATGGCGTGACTACACTCTTCGTATCGGCGTCGACTGGGAGAAGTGCAGAGGAGATCGTCTCCGTCAAGGCTGTTTCTGGTAACACATGCTTTCACACCTTGTTACGTGAGTATCCTAATATTACCCGACCAGCCGGCACTCATATAGAGCCGAAACACACGACGGTCCATCATATACGGACTACACCTGGACCGCCTGTCACTAGTCGACCTCGCCGCTTGCCACCTGATCGTCTTAAGATCGCTCGCAAGGAATTTGAGGACATGCTACAAAACGGCACTGCTCGTAGATCTGAGAGCGCTTGGTCATCACCGTTACATCTGGTGGCCAAAAAGGACAATGGATGGAGACCTTGTGGTGACTACAGGGCTTTGAACGCTCGCACTATACCTGATAATTACCCTATAAGGCACATACAAGACTTCACTCATTTATTAGCTGGCAGTAAAGTATTTTCAAAGGTTGATCTCGTGAAGGCTTATAATCAGATACCCGTTTATCCTCCAGACGTACCCAAGACTGCTATTACGACGCCATTTGGACTCTTTGAGTTTACCTATATGACCTTTGGACTTAGGAATGCTGCCCAGACTTTCCAAAGGTTTATTGATGAGGCTCTCAAAGGTATGGATTTTTGTTATGGCTATTTAGATGACATCCTTATTTTTTCTGCTTCAGATGAAGAACATCAGAGCCATTTACGTCAATTGTTCGAGCGTCTGTCGGAGTACGGCATCCTTATCAACTCGGCGAAGTGTGAGTTCGGGAGAAAAACAATTACATTCTTAGGTCACGAGGTCAGCGCAGACGGAATCCGACCACTGGAGGATAAAATACAGGCCATTGCAGAATTCCCTGTGCCCAAGAATGTAAAGGAACTCCGACGTTTCCTGGGTATGTACAATTTTTATCGCCGATTTATCCCAGGAGCATCGGATATTCAAGGACCACTGAATGCCGCACTCGCAGGTCCTAAGAAGAGAGGCCAGCAGGAAATAACGATGACACCTGAGATGATGAACGCCTTCGTCGCATGTAAGTCCGCCATTTCTAAAGCCACAATGCTCGCACACCCAGATCTAGACGCAGAATTAGCCATCTTTACCGATGCCTCAGATACGGCAATTGGAGCGGTATTGCAACAAAAGAAACATGACCGTTGGCAACCGTTAGCATTCTTCTCAAGGCATCTCAAACCACCGCAGAAAAAGTATAGTCCGTACGACAGGGAACTGTTAGCCATCTATAATGCAATACGCTATTTTCGCCACATGGTAGAAGCTAAAAATTTTACAATTTATACGGACCACAAACCACTGACTTACGCATTTTCTACACGACGTGACAAATGTTCTCCACGGCAATTCCGATATCTGGATTTCATTGCGCAATTCACTACAGACATAAGGTACGTAGCTGGTCCAGATAACGTGGTAGCAGACGCACTCTCTCGAATAGAAGAGGTTTGTGGAGCCATTGACTACGAAGGCCTTGCACGATCACAGGAAGACGACCCTGAACTGCAAGACTTATTGTCAGGAGGTTCGGCTCTAAAATTAGAAAAGGTAAAGTCAGAGTACCTAGCAACACCGTTATACTGCGATGTTTCGACGTCAACCACTCGACCATTTGTTACGAGAGATTATCGCAAATGCATTTTTGATACATTGCATAAGTTGAGCCATCCGGGAGCCAGAGCCACTACTAAATTGGTCTCTCAGCGATTTGTATGGCCTGGCATAAGAAAGGACTGCCGACGATGGGCGAGCGAATGCACTGATTGCCAACGCACAAAAATTACCAGACATACCATCTCCCCTCCCACTCCCTTTCCACAGCCCACTTGTCGATTCTCTCAAGTCCACATGGACATCGTAGGGCCATTACCAGTCTCCAATTGTTACAGGTACTGCCTCACGGTCATCGACCGCTTCACACGTTGGCCTGAGGCATTTCCGCTACGTGACATAACAGCGGAGACCTGCGCACAAACATTCATCGCGGGCTGGGTGGCGCGCTTCGGCTGCCCAGAGAAGATCACCACAGACAGAGGGAGGCAGTTCGAGAGTGAGCTTTTTCGCGCTATGGCTTCCATGCTCGGTGCGAAACATCGCCCTACGACATCTTACCACCCTGCTTGCAATGGCATGGTGGAACGTCTTCACAGGCAACTGAAGGCTGCGATCATCTGCCACGACAACGTTCACTGGTCGGAAGTTCTTCCTCTCGTGCTGCTCGGCATCCGCAGCGCGTGGAAGGAGGACCTGAAGGCATCAGCAGCAGAGCTTGTCTACGGAGAACCCTTGCGGCTTCCTGGTGAGTTCTTTGCTCCCAATAAAGAACCTACTACGGACTACGCAGACTTCGTGGCGAGATTACGGCACCACATCGGCAAAATCGCACCTCAGCCTGCAAGCTGGCATGGTTCAAGGACTTTTTATGTACCAAAGGCTTTGAAGACTGCGGACTACGTGTTCCTACGTCAAGGGCCAGCAAAGAGATCTCTGGAGGCACCTTACACTGGTCCATATAAGGTCACACAACGAGGCGAGAAGACGTTCAAGATCATCATACAGGGGCGAGAAACTACTGTGACCATAGACAGATTAAAACCTGCTTTCCTTGCTACAGAAAACACTATGTCTGATCCTGCGAAAAGACCAGAGAAGACGGCAGTACGTGAAGAAAAAAGAACCCGAAGTGGACGCATCGTACGCTTTCCAAGTTACTATCGACCGTAGTAAGCAACGGTCTCAGCCGGGGAGTAGTGTAGCAACTATATACAACAATTATTTAATTTACACAATCAACCTTAAGAAATAAAAAATAATTATATATTATAACAAAATTAATATAACTAAAATATTAAGTACTATATACACAATTAATAAATCTAAAGTAATAAAAAATAATTTAACATAAAATTTACATACAAATAAATTCACAAGCAAACCCCGGTTGAGAGCGTTGTTTAGCATCAGCTGACGGTGCGGTCCCGTTATCGTGCGTCAGCGCGCAGCTGGCCGCTTCCATCACCATATATGGAGATCTCACACCTCTTTGCGCATAGGCCGATAGGCGCCCCCCCGCCGACGGCGCCGGCGGGGACGCGCGCGCTTCTAGTCAGTCGGTTACATCTCTCGACGGCGAATGCTCGCACGCTTTGCATTGTACTTCCCGCGCAATTCTTACGTTACGCTTTCGTATTTAAGTTAATAATTTTGTGTAGCTTTTAACTGTCGCGCTATTTTTCCTTTCTTCTACTACTTCTTTAAGTCTATCGTTCTTAGTATCTCTAGCTTTCTTTCTATGAACTGTGTGCCGTTTTTCTTATACGATAGACTATTGTGTATCGCTTCATTTCTCTCGTAATAAACTTTATTTGTGTTGAGTGTCATATCGGACTTTAATTTAATAATCCCGGTAGGGCACCCACACTCTTTACAAAAGAGCACCCTACCTAACTTGCTACAAAAACGGGAACCTTAAACACAAATCGATTCAGACTTGCCTATTTTTTTGTTATACGAAAGGTTATTCAATCCTCGAATTTACATAATTATTTCACACGTGACGGGTAGGCCCCGACGCAGCAGATGAAAGGGATCGAATGGTTTGAGACTGGGTTCTTCTGTTTTTCACTTCAACAGGGTGATAACCAACTGGGATTTGGCTACCTGGCTTTTTCGCTTTGCTTTTATGAGCCGTCGGGGACAGATAGATGCATTGTTAAATAGGATAAGCCCCGGTTTTATACGTACTGTCCCAAATTAACCTCGATTTTTGGTTCACCCGCAAATTCGTTTCTGCATATCAAATAACGGTTTTAGTGCAGCAGCCATTTTACATAGGTGTTGAATAATAATATGATAGTAGTGGAGTTAATTCCCTAGAGCTCGATGTTGGAAATGCCTCAAAAGCAAAACTCGTTTAAGCAACGAAAAGTTACTGGATAAAAAACAACCAATTTTAAAGGTCCAAAACTTCAGCTACTAATCTTAAGTGATACTATTATCTTATACTAGCTTAAATAATAAAAGCAAGCATCGGCTTATTGTAACAAAAAAATTGCTTAGGAAAGAAGAATCCGAGTCCTCTGAAATACAGGGACATTAAAATAGACTTCAGACAATTATAAAGGTTTGGTTTTAAAAACACGAAATGATACCTTATCATTCTATGGAAGTATTCAGATGTATGATCAGCTTCAAATAAGAATGAGGTCGATTACAAAATGTTTGCGACTCTTAGCACCAGAGGCCCTAAAATCAAAACCTTGGTAGGTACTTGTACCACATTAATGAATATTAAACTCTTAAATATCTGTACTTATCCATAAAACGAGTTCATTGCTTGTTATTGACCTGTTTTCCTCGCGTGCAATTTAAAATTCATACTCGGTTCTCTTGAACCACTTTCGAACAGTTTGAATGGTCCTTCTCTGAAGTTGTGTGGTAAAAGCAGGAGTCGAGAGTAGTTGATAATCGTGAATGTGCGAGTTGTATGGATACAATGGTAATACTGTTTGATATAATATTCTTTGGAAGGGTCGCAACACTTGTCTGTGGTGTGAAAAGCTGAATGGGAAACATTGTTGATATACTTGTACACGTGACTAAGTATGGACACGCTCATTGGACAAATAATCATTATTAGTGACTGACTTCAGCGTGTATACCTGTCTTTCATCATTATTACATCACAACCGATAACTATTCCACTGCTGAGCATGGGTCTTCTTCGACAATGTGAAGAGTATAGCCCATACTCCACCACGTTGGTCAAATGCGAATGGCGGACTTCATACGCCTTTATGAACATTAAAGAGTAAGCTCATGTGTTCTTTACGATGTTTAAATTCACCGGATAATATTATGATACTTTAAATTAATAATACGCACACAATAGAAAATTTGAGACTGAGTGCGTGCCTGGTTGGTATCCAGTCTCCCTCCCTCCTCCCTTCAATAGCCTAACAATCAAACCATTAAGCCTAGCCTATCTGTCTTTATATACTAAGATCTGGGCCCCAATTCTGCTAAGTTATAACGCTTCAATTGTGTCTCGATTGAATAGTCTGCCACATTTTGTATACAGAATGTGCCGATATAGCGACGAAAACTATTAAATTTTGTACACAGAACGTACCAAAATGTGTTGATCTATTCAATTCTATACACGAAATATGCTAAAAATGTGTCAAACTATTCAATTTTGCATACAAAATGTGGCAAACAATTCCATCGAGATACAATTGAAGCGTTATAATTTAGTAGAATTGGAGCCCTGTATTCACATTGGAGTAATGTGGAACGCTCCAGGCGTCCTCAATTAGGTATAAGGGCAGACGTGCCCTGCAGTTAGCCGCTAATGAAGCCACAAATCAATCTTATCGCAATATAATTTCGTAGATTTGGTGGCACATTTGATGGTAATCACTACACATAACTATTACATTAATAACTGGAACAGGTATGTATATTGCATGCATACCAAGGTAAAATATTTTTAGGAATTAAGGCTTTGATTTTTATACAGATTTCAAAATATTCCTTTTGGAATCATTGGTTATGCAATTTTATTCAATGATTTAAAATCATAAATCTTTGTTGAAAAAACAAAAAGCACCTCCTAGTAAACATTTTATTCTGTGTTAACCCCTATTCTGTGTTAACACTTATAATAATGCCTTGTGATAGTGGCTGACTAGAAGATACGAAGAACGACACCAGGTGGCATAGTTAAAGTGCAATAATAACACTAAACTAGATAGATAGATTCTATAGGTTCTTTAGATTCTATAGATTAGTTTATTCTATAGATTCAACCAAAGGATTCAACTTAATCTGACGGTTGAGTTGGAATATGTAGACTAAGTAACTTTAGTCTCGACTAGGGTTCCCCGACGCGCCCCGACCTCATAGGTTTATGTATATTATCTATAAATAAAATATAATTCTTAAATAGACGATGACGTAAATATTGCTATGGTCGATATAATAATGATGATTACGACGAACAAAATAGCTCGTGCTACGCCAAACATCTATAATTTATAAGATATTTGATTAGTATAATTTCAAACAATTCGATACTGGTAAAGATCATCGATACTACAGGCACAGCTACAGATAACTAATATTTATCCTCCATTGTAGCGTTGATTGTAATTAGCCCTCATTAGACGGCTCAAAGCCAACTAGTGTTTAGAGCGACGGGTGGACCTCGCTACGTGCCATTACAAATCACAACGAGGAAATTTCGACATTACCTAACTAAGCTACAGCTAGGAGAGATAGGTATGCAAAGTTAACATTTTTAACTTTACGTGTTGAATGTCGCCCGTTTGGTCGTTTTTACACGCTTTATATTAGCTTCACTTGTATGTTTGTATGTTTGTAACCGACTTCTTTGGGCGCGATTTTGACCCACTTTAAACGGCCAGATTTCGTTCAAACTTTGTAGATTTATCCAGTTCCGATGACAATATTCCACTAATTTCGAAAAAAGTATATCGTGGATAAGGAACAATAGATTATTTATTACTCAGACTAATGATTGTAATCATGAGGAACTGAAAAACTCTTCAAATATTGTGTAGGCATTAGGTATAGCGATTTTAGTATTTTACAGAAATACTTAAGTCAATCGTTTGCATCACAAACAAAAATATGATGAGGATCTGGGAAGTGGATCTCCACAATGGGGGTAAATACTTGAATTGAACCCTGTTTAAATTTATTTGTTATTGGTAATAGGTATTAATAATGCTAAAGCAATCAATATTTAAGCTGGATTTTTTGTAAAAATTTCAGATCATTTCTGCCCAATGTAGAAACTGATGTAGAAAATATTGTATTTCACCAAATGTACTAGAGAAATCTAACAGGGTTCTAATTCTGATTCTACCGTACTTTAGTACATACCTAATATCTCAATGATTCTACCCAATGATGCAATAAATAGGTAGATTGAGCGTCGCCCTACAATGAAGACAAAAAAAACACGGCAACAATATCAAGCATGTGTGCGTGCAGGCGATGTTTTTCACGTTCGTCTAGTGTCTATGTTGCGTGATCAATGATACCAGTTACTAAAATTTTCCCATAAATCACACATTAAACTTAATTTATGGAGTGGTTATTTTCATGAATAAATAAAAAACCCTACTTAATTTAATTACAGTTGTTTATGTTAATGTTGTAATAAACCAGCTAAGTTAATTAAATTAATATTTTTTACGCAGTTTGTAGTTGGAAAGGAGACGGTCCAAAATTGTATGGAGTCTGGGCCTGGTTTTGTACCAGTGATAAAATAAAATAAAAAAGAAAAATAAACCATTTTTGACTAATCAAATCCACGAACTCATCTATATTTCAGTGCAAAAATTATTTATTAACTCCACGTGACGCAATTATTCTACATAATGGCGGGCAGCAGACCAGAGGATTCATAATTTTTGACGTATGACGTTAGCTGTCAATATGCCTTCTCTATGCTTGAACAATGGCTCGAACTCAGAGTGAAGGACGCCATCTTGCAAGTGTTGCAAGTAGTACCTACCGAATAACTCGAAATTAATTTTATTTTAGCAAGTCATTTATTGCGATTTGTGAATTTATTATATTTTTAATGAACTTTCTGTATTTTTTGGTTTTTCATGGTTTAGTGTACAAGATCAGGCCCAAAATGGACCATCTCCTTTTCTAAAATTGTAAAGTTACCGTCTCAGATTAAGGTGAAAATTTGAAGGGAGGACGGGTTCTACACTCTCATTCGTCCCCCCAAACTAAATATTGCTCTCATAAAGTACTTACTTTTTTAAAATTATTTTTCTAAATCTCTAAAAATTTTAAGGTTATGTGGTCTCATTGGTTAATGTGTAAGCGCTCGAAGTCTTAAGTGTATGTATATGTGTGTGTGGACGTGTGTGTGTGTGTGTGTTTTAAACTACATTATAAAAAATAAATAACTTAAGTAGATCTAATTTGATTTTTGGGCCTAATTTTGAATCGTGACATCTCCGGCGCTGCGGAAGATGCAGCCAAACAGGCAAACAGGACTAACAATAGCGAAAAAGTAATTTGGGGGGAAAGTTGGGGGAGTCACCAACAGTGGCGGCTGTCCCTTGAGTGCGCTCGTGCGCTGAACCACCACATTTGAATAAATAATAAAAACAATTATTATTTTATTATATAAAAATATATTATTGTTTTATCTAATCTATTAAAAATAAACGAATTATTATTTTATCTCGTTTAAAATAATGACGAAACAATTTTAAACTCTTTGCTAAAGTATTAAGATTTACTTTCGCTATAAAGAAAAGTTCTCGTGCGCATCGGCGAGCGCACGGGACTGCTGGTACAATTTCTATGTGATACGAGAAAACACGCCTGGCGCGTGAGACAAAAGATAGTTCATATCGCCCCATAGAAAATGTACGGAGCATTTAGCCTGATCCCGTGCGGCGCACGGATAATCCGAAGATTACCGAGAGCGCCCGAGGTTTGATTTGACGAAATTCGTCGCCGGGGCCGGCGCGGGAACGACCAGCCATATTAAATTGACCTCTCGTGACGCGTTTATTTATTATTTACGTCCGTAATAATTAGTATTTAATTGTTTTTGATTTGTTTTTTACTAAGTGAGACAGTGTTTCTGAGTGAAAATGAGCGTAAATATAGACTATATTAAAGACAATAACAAAGCTTTTGAAAATAAAGTTTGTAAAAAGTGGCCGGACCACCAAGGCCTTCATTAATCAGTAAAGTGCACCACCAGTTTGACGACCCACCAGCCGCCACTGGTCACCAACCTCTCCTCCAAAAAATTTCAGCTTAATTTGAGGTAGTCACTTTATAATTTTTGGAAACTTGATTTTTTTATAATAAAAAAAGTATGCATTTCCTAGATTTAAAAATGGTGGGGGGAAGATGTGAGCGTCAGCCCCCTCCCCCCTCAAATTTTTAGCTTAATTTGAGGTGGTAACTTAATTAAAGAAGAGCCAATTATTTACGTTACCTATCTAATTTAATAAAAAAATTACTTGGAAAGTTAATTACATGCATATCATTAAAAAAAACTTCAATAAATAAAGGAGATGGTCCATTTTGGGCCTGATCTTGTACACTAAACCATGAAAAACCAAAAAATACAGAAAGTTCATTAAAAATATAATAAATTCACAAATCGCAATAAATGACTTGCTTAAAATAAAATTAATTTCGAGTTATTCGGTAGGTACTACTTGCAACACTTGCAAGATGGCGTCCTTCACTCTGAGTTCGAGCCATTGTTCAAGCATAGAGAAGGCATATTGACAGCTAACGTCATACGTCAAAAATTATGAATCCTCTGGTCTGCTGCCCGCCATTATGTAGAATAATTTCGTCACGTGGAGTTAATAAATATTTTTTGCAATGAAATAAAGATGAGTTCGTGGATTTGATTAGTCAAAAATGGTTTATTTTTCTTTTTTATCTTATTTTATCACTGGTACAAAACCAGGCCCAGACTACATACAATTTTGGATCGTCTCCTTTTCACATTACTCTTGTACCTTTAAAAGTGGTTTATTCGACCCAATGCAAAAATAATCATTAAAATGGGCTCATAAACATACGAATATTAATGTTATATTATTATAAATAAACACAAACGTATTGGTAAACACCACCTTTCTTTAATCGATTTATAAAAGTACATGAACTAAATAATATACACGTAACCATAAACCAATTTATATACCCACAAAAATGATGTTAAGTCGGGAGCATAAAAATAGAAACTAGCAACACTGACAAAAAAATGACGTAATTTGGTTACAATAAAAATCAAAATTGAAATTTAATTAAAAATATGTTTATTGGTTACTTGCCTATGATATGTGATGTTTTTTGAGCTTTTTACCCTTCCTTTATAATTCCGGCACAGTTTAATAGCACATTTCGTCATGTTATCCCTCTTATTTGTTTATTTAAATTGCGCGCGTAATACGTAGTGACACGAAAGCGGCGCGATCGGCACTAATTGGCGGGAAAGTACTTCTGCGCCAATAGTTGGCGCAGCTTTTTTGACAGGTCTTCGCGGATTCGATTATCCATCTAGATACTTATACATCAATGGATTCTACCCTACAAATATAAAATTGTTCGGTAATACGATCTATATTTACCAGACCGTATATCAGGGTATAGCCATCAGTAATAGCTTTGTTAGTGCATCAAAGCGATGTATGCGAATCATTCGAATGGCAGAATCGATTAATATGCGCCGTAGAGAGCTCAGCATGCGGCAATGGACACCTTCAAAGTCCTAAATTTGAAGAGCTTGCAAGCAATTACG
Source organism: Hesperia comma (assembly GCA_905404135.1). Taxonomy (NCBI): domain Eukaryota; kingdom Metazoa; phylum Arthropoda; class Insecta; order Lepidoptera; family Hesperiidae; genus Hesperia; species Hesperia comma. The sequence goes on from FR990023.1 coordinate 12,985,667, forward strand.
ATAATTATTTATAATGGTCTTACAATAAATTACATTTTTTGTTTTTACACTAGCAACTGCTCTCGCTTTGGAAAACCAAAAAAATATTTGGTTAATTTTTTATATTGTTTTTAAGTGTTACACTATTGGAATAAACCAAACAATGCGTTTGTCTTTGTCCGTGTGTTTGTTCATGCTAATCGCATAAACGATTTGACAGGTTTGAATGTGGTTTCCAGTAAATTATATGATAAGCTTGAAGTAATAGGTTTAATTGAAATCGGTTAAATTTATACCTACTATTACAGTAATTTTAATTAAACTAACTCCTAACAGGTATTTGTTTTATGAAACGACATTACAAGTACGAAAGCAACAACGTAATCATCAATGCCCAGTTAAACCATTATTTCCACCAACTTCGCTGTACACGTCGACACTAATTTCACGACGACACAAAGTTCACAATGTTCGCAAAAAATCGTTATTTGTATAGATACGAATACTTAACGACTACCTAACGCTAAATTTTTGTACTACAAACTATTTTTTAGTAAAAAAAACTAAAAATAAATGTAATGTCTAAAATCTTCTCAAGACGTCTTAACCGAAGTGAAGCGAGAGCGGGTTTACTAGAAAAACATAAAATTGAAAAAATATTCAAAGTTATAAGGAAGAATATATTTTTGTAGTTACAGTCTATTTTACTCATACATCATTTACGCATACCTATTTTATTCATTGTATAAAATAAAATATTCTCATGTAGTAATCACCCGCGACTTCCCGATGGACCAACCACGATGGCACTACTAGTTGTGCCATTCTAGATTGTATTCCTGGTGGCACGACTGAGTAGGTACATCTATTTATTTATTTATTTATTTATGTACACTTTATTGACCACAATATAAAATATTGAAGTACAAATGGCGAGCTTAATGCTAATGCATTCTCTACCATTTACATTTAGCACAACTACAACCATTCCTTGTGACACAACTACAGTCAAACAGAAAATATCACATTATCACCGTACCCCATTTATTTATTCTGTAGCAAGACGCCCTTACACAACATCGACAGATAAAAAAAAATCGGAGCGCGGTCCGGATTAAAAAAAATTAAGTCTCTTCGTTTAGTCCCATATTTAATATACTTACAGAAAAAACCAACCTCACCAGTGGGCCAGTGGGATAGTTGTTTGTTACGAAGAATATTAATATTGTAAGGTATTACTTTATATTGAGTTACATCATTTGAGGCAAAAAATATTTATAAAATTTTGCACATAAAGTAACTAAGGTATATCTTTACCGCTGTTATCCCCCACGTGCTTGTCCCGAGTATCAGTGCTGAAATATAAATAAAGTTTTTCGTCCTGTCGCCACCGGTACTCGCGATACGGTTCGGCCGGAAGCGCGCGTTCCCGCTTATCTGGAACTCTGGGAGACCGTTTCCGGGATCCGGGATCCGGGCACAACACTAGCATTGCACGTTGTGCCCTACTTACAACACGTACCTAGGTAGTTCACGGTTACAGGTACAATCACAAGAGGCGCGTTCCATTAGGCGGACGAAAACACTCAAGACGACAATTTTTAATAGAAAATTGAACGTTTTGAGTGTTTTGGTCGCTAATGGAATGCACTGAACGGAACGTACCATTACGCTGGTAACCAGGGCCACCGTACGCAGACGTGCAAGGTGTGCCTTGCACGCGGGCGGCAAACAAACCACGGAGGTGCATCACGAAATATCAACTTGTTAGTTGAAGCGACGACGGAGAATGCAAAACGGTATTGCAAACGGGCGCTCATGCAGCTAGTGGCGGCTCTGCTGATAACTACGCCGAGAAGCAGGCACACTTTTGACAACATAATCGCGAACTCACGATGTTTTTGCCGAAACAAGAAATAGTAAAATTCTGATAAGTACGACATAATTTTTGAAAATCAAAAGTGCCTCGTTCCCAACTAGGTCTTCTCTGTTCGGGAGTACAAAATTAAATTAAACCACTCAGCTTTGAAAATTACATATCATGTACGACCATAATTTATTAAATATAAATTCCAATAAATCCATACAGTTCTAAAATTATGTGTAGGTAAATGTGCATAGATAAAATTCGACTTTCCACATACCTAAATGCCAGCACGAATAAATTCACTGAATTCCGGAAGTTTATAGCAGAGAATTAAAATTCATATACTGTGACGCTCTGAATTTGGAAATAGAACCTACACGGGTGGGTAACTCGCTAAGTTGATATATGGCACAAAGAGAATCCGCGGATTATTATACGAATGCCAATGATGTAAGCACATTTACATTTCGTTATAGGATTCGTAATCTCTGAAAATATGAAAATATTCTTTGAGCTTAGTTTACAAAGTTTGCCAAACTGTCTACATATATTATGTGAGTGGTGTAGATATGTTCAAGTAAATCTGGTTTATTCATTTGAGTTATCAATAAGGTACGTTTGCGCTTTTGAGATATGCAAAACTATGATTTCAATCTTGGCTCGATACATTTATAATATCTTGAAATAATGTTATAATAGGAACATCGTACATATCTATAAGTTAGGTACATCAGTAAAATAAGACTACTAATTTAAGTACCTATTATATAATAGACACTTTTGAAATGTAAGTTCGGAAAAATGTAACTATAGGTAAAAGGCCAGTAAGTCCTTCTCTAAAGCGTATTTACGGTACGTTTTATAACTGAAGTAACTAAAGTTAATAAAAGAATAAAGGCGATGCACCATATATTCGCGACCTTGTTAAAAATGTACTATTTATACAATGTAGATTTGGAACCAACTTACCTAATCAATTTACCAAATACCCCTAAATTATAATAAAGCCCGTCACGTGGCGTACAACGAAATAGATCATTTATCTTCACTTCAAAACTGTCAGTTACAATGGTGTTCATTAATATTAATCTCCATCGACAATCTGTAATTAATGTTAAATTTCAGTTATAATAGGTAGCCCTAGTCTTTATTGTGATGTCCGATTTAACCGATCAGCCGCTTTAAATTGATATCTAATAAGGTATTCAAGTTTTTTTCCATCTTAGACAAAACAGGAAATAACCAACTATGTATACTGTGGCGGCATCGCATACACGTCACACGGTGATGTCACCGAAGGCTGACTCACGCTATGAAGGATTTCTACATCGCTCGCAAATATTATACAACGTCTCGAGAGCATTCAATTGGGGCCCTGCCCTGGATTCCTACCCACGGTGGTAGTGGAGAACGCTCTTAACTGAACAGGACTTAAGATATGTTCAGAATAGGTATGTTAGGTGGGTAGCGCTATCCCATGGGTACGAGATATTCCTCGGCGATACAGAATGTTTCAAAGCAACCTTAATTTTGGTCTTGACTTGTAGGACTGACCGAGTAGCACTATCATTGTTGGCAATTCCTATGGAGTCAGGTTTCTCTCCCGACGCGACGGTTACGTTGTGCCATCCGCACTATAATTTATGTGTGTATGTGTAATTTATGTTAGTAACAAAATTATGCCGTATAGTGTGGACCCAGCATAATATTATCCCTTGTCACTAGGCTCTACTTATATTTTTGATCTATATAAAGAAGGTAGGTGGCCGACACCGTCAGTCGACCATTGGATCTCTTCGCACAATGGTGCGTTTAATTTTCTCGGTATTCCCTACAGGGACTTGATGGCCCGAATGATGCAATCGGTCCTGGGTTCGATTCCCAGGCGAAAATTTGAATGATGAGTTTAAATTTCCGTTTTCGTTCTGGGTGTGTGCCCTTGTCTTATGTTGTCCATGGCACACAGGTAATGCTAGCGTGGGGTTATGAGTATGTAGAGTTTTTTATTTATTTACTTTGACGTTGTTTGTTTATCACACGCACGCGCAAGGCCGTGCGCAGAAACTAGTATAGATAGGTATAGCCTACAGTGAATACGTACTATTGTTCCCCTGTGTATCACTAGGATTCGCTTACTCCTAATGATGTAAATTAATGCGCCCGACGTTGCAAGAGAGCCGTTATCTTCATTAACTTGACGATTTTAATTTCACACCTCGTTACGGGCAGGACGAAGATGAGCTGATTAACAAGTGACATCCAAGTTAATATTATGTCGTAAAATGCACTGCTGAACACATAACTGCAATCTATAAAAATACTGCAATGTAAAGAGGGGTGTTATTATGAATGAAAAATTACGTCTTCCTTCTTCAATCGTTTTTAAATCAGGAACATTACGAAAACTGTATATGTTAAGCATTGAGGTACTATGTTAACTATTTTTACTTTATACTCGTAGTACATAGTATCTCAATGATTTTATGTTAGAAATTATGGAGCTCTGACGCTGACACGGTAAAAAGTCAGCGTCAGCGTCAGTTTTACCGTGTCAGCGTCAGAGCTCCGTATTTTTGCCAATTCCGATATGCCTGCGGTACATTACAATCAGTCCGGCTTCAATATCGATGAGTAGTTCGCTTCCGATAGTTCTGTCGTCGCGCTTCCGACACGCTTTGAATCTACGACCACATCTGACACAGTTCACACCAACATGACGTGAATAGATCACTTGATTACCACTATCATTAATACATTAATACTTGTTTTTACCGACACCGACGTTTATTAATTAAAATTATAAAAATCGATTGACAAACGGACAGAATTTCGGCCTCTCACGCGTTTGGGGGTCCAGCGGAGAGACCCACGAGATGGTCGGCACTCCCGGCAGCGAGACGATATGGTAGACTGGGACTGGAGATTGATGGAATCTGGGGTTTATATACTAAATTATTGCTGAATTGCTCACAAACACATGTACATGATTTGCATGATCGGCAATCGTTTCTGGGTTACATGAAAATGATTAAGTATGTAACAGTACGTTACATTTAATTTTTCAAAATATATTTAGTATCCAGAGCAAAATTCTGTAAATAATTCAAAAGCTACACATAATTACGACACCATGCGACCAAAGCGCGTTGAATTTCGGAATGTATTGAAAGCTGAGTTCAACTCAAAGCCTCAAACCAAATTCCATGTCACCATTACTCACACGTACTTAATGGATTGATTTTGGCTACAATAAGCAAAGTTACGATATCATCCTGTCACTTTTATATTATAGAGTAGATTTTGTACAGTAGACTCCTTTACATAAAACCAAACATTTATGTCCAAGCCTAAACATCAAACCTGTAAGCTGTAAAGACGTCGTAAAATAATATTTTCCAAGTCTGTATGTAGTCAACAAAAATGTGCATTCTGTTGCATTCTACTTCACTGTTTTTTTTCTATAGATATTCAAACCTAGTTATTTTGTTATTGTTGATATTCAAGAGATTATTAATTATGCAGCAATCAATATAATATGTAGTACCTACATACATATTTATCTAAATAAACAAGTTTACTGTTTACTGCATGAGTTTAGTTTTCTATAATTAAAATAACTGAATCATAACAAAAAGAACTACTACTTTTCATATTTGAATTTCAGATAAAAGTAGGCATTAATTAACCATAAAAATAACAAACTTAGTCGTTAAAAAATTATTTAAAAAATATTTTACCTACTCAAACCAAAAAATAAATTATTAATGTACCTCTTTATACCTACTTACCTAGAGTAAATAAATACTTATTTACCTGACAGGTATGTATTAATATTGATTTAATTTGATAGCAGTTGCATGAAGGTTCTGTGGCGATGTTTATTCAAGTGACGTAGGAGGCAGACGGAACTTGGGCGCGGCGGGAAAAACTTTACCGAGAGACACGAATTCGCTTTTAAGGAGCCAACGGTTCAGATTCTCCGTATGCCCTGAGTGTGAACTGAATAGAAAACTCCGACTAAACTATTTACTTTAAACCTTAAACAATATAAAGAACGGTTTATCTCGTAAAAGCACTTTACTGTGCAAACTTCGACTTGCTACAGATCTCAATCTCAAGAGAACATTTTATACGTGTACTATATAAAATGTAATGTAAAATATTCATTACAATTAAATTAAATATGAAGAAAAACTATTAAATTATAATGTAATTTCAAATTAATTTAATTTATTGCAAATTGCTAATAATAATTACAACCGCGAATAGCGCTTTTTGATTACTGTGGCTTCCAAGTATTTATGAGCAAAGGTAAACCTTTAATAATGATTAAGCTATGTATGTCAACAGTAACTATCCGATTATTCGGGAAAATACTACACACTTTAGTTAAACGCTACGCTACAGTTAAACGTTTAGTAACGAAACAGTTAATTATGAAAATGCAATACCTATTTTACAAATTGTGAAAATGAAAATGAAAACGTTTATTTTACGACCATAAGCCGCACAATACAGAAAAAATAAATACGAACTTTCACAATTTAATACTACACAATTGTAGATCATAAACAAGTAAAAGACAAAACTTACCAAATCCAAAAAATAAAACAATTAAAATTAAAAGAAAAAAAATTAAAAAGGAAAAACATGCAACAACTAGGTACCTAGAACGGCACTGATTTTCAGTTCGGCCCTTCTAAATTTTAAATGAATGTTTTTTTTAATTCTAAGAGCAGAAACATTTTTTCTTTTTAATTTTTCAGTAATGAGGAACAAATCTCAGAAAGGGAACGGAAATTTCGCCAAATAACTAATATCCTTTCATACAGCGGAGACGTTTCTATTGTTATTTATTAGACAAAACAGCAGCATCGCTGTGGAAGAGATATTACTTGTTTGTAAAGCAGACGTCTCTTAGCAGGCGTTATTTTCAACCTTCTACTTGCAGGCGTCTGCGTTGCAAAGATCGTACTCTACGACAAAGGACCGCGAACTTTAACAATTTTCGTACTTTAACACTTTGATGTTAAGCTTTAACAGAGGGAGTCTACAGTTTGCTTACTCACACGCTTTTGTCCCGATTTTAGTTACTTAGTCATTTTTACTACGTATGTTTTAAATTGTTTTGTCTATATTCAGAATTAATTAAATCTACTATATAAATAAAACTCTTGCGTTACTGAGTGACTGACAGGCAACGCACGGCCGAAACTACTGAACGGAAGAAGCTGAAATTTGGCATGTATGTTCCTTGGGGAGTGTAGGGGAGCACTAAGAGAGGATTTTTCAAAATTCATCCCCTAAGTGGGTGAAATAGTGGGGTGAAGTTTTAACAAATTTCGCGCGGGTGAAGCCGCTGGCCAGTCATACATATGCAGTGGCAAGTGGCATTCATAAAATATAGTAGGTACATAAAAATATGACAAGGAAAAAATATTAGCTTTAGTTTCTGCTTTAGTTCCTTAATAAAATCCTTCCCAAATAAGTTGCTAAATTGTATAGCCAAAATGAAGTTGTTGGTACATCGTACGGCGCACCCTAATCAACACTATTCACGGCGTATCTGGAGCATTTTTCAGGTAAATTTAGTATCTATTGTCAGTTTATTTCCTGCAGGTATTTTACGAGTAAAATGAGCAAAAAATATTTAATTTTGTGTAATCAATAATCATCAGTATCAAAATCATGTTGGTTTCTTCTTTTACATGCCACTGCTTCACTCTTTTATCAACTTCTTCTGCCACTCTTTTACATGCACTGCCAACATCAAATACACGACAAAGTACGATTGTATGTGGTACAACAACAAATTTGACGATAAGCCGACGTTTGTGAAACAAAGTTTTTTGATATCCTAGAAAAAACGAGCACGCAAATCGAACGAAGATAGTAACATTCTATCTTGTTTAAAAACCTTTGGCATTCAGTTGCCCCGGCAACTTATGAGTTCCTCGCCTTCGCCTTGTGTGAGTGCGATACATGATCTTATACATCTATGTTTACAAATAGTTTTCCCATAATAATAAACTTACCTATTTGAACTCGAAATATACATTGGGAAATATTTATTTGTGGAACGCTTCGCTGTCAAACGGGTCCCTATACAATACTTGATACCTTTATAGTACCACGGAAGTCCCTGCTCGTTCTCGAAAGCTCCTAATGGCTTCAATTCATCCCACGCTTGAAGTGCCACTCGAGAAAATGCGGCATTGTCGCCTTTTCAGCGTCAGATGAGAAATTAACGATACATGATACACTATAGGTAAAATATATCACCAAAATATGGCATATTATAATAGTGCAGCATGTTTTATTATAGCTGTTTTTGTTTCCAAAAGTAGTATTTTCCTGTGGTAAGACTTATTTCATCACATCCAAACAAACAAATAAAATTATACCTACTTCGTTCATTCATCGGCAACCCATAACTTTCCTACTGCTGGGCTCGAGCGCTCGAGTCTCTTCTGTGAATGAGAAGGTAAAGTCCATACTCCACCACACTGGCCAATTGCAGAATGGCGGACTACACACACCTTTGAGGTTTTGGGAACTCTCAAGCATGCAGGTTGCGAGAGGAGACCCAAGCCAAACAGTTGGACAGTTACGTTGCGATAATTATAAAGACTGACGATAAGTAACTGTTTGTATTTCCTTTTTCCCAAAGGAGGAATTGTTAATCTCAAATAAGCATCGTTGACTTTTTGGAATAAAAACATTTTGTTGTAAAATACTTATTGATAAGCCGATTTGAAATAATCTTACTCAAAAAGAAATTCTTCCATAATGAAATCATAAACACACCTGTTATTTTCTCTGCGAACAAATACCTACTTATAAGACCCTAATAAAGAAAATCATCAGTAACAAAGCACGGGAGCCTTTTAAAATGTAGAAAAATGTATGAAAAAAGTATTCCACGCACAATCGGCATGTTTACGTTGTTCGAAAACATGTACCAGGCTTTTATTATTTGTTAAAAAAACACAAATGACGCGTTACTCCAGGGAATAAATTCAATTTTTTGTTCGCAAACATTAGCACATAAATCACTTGAAATATGTTTGGGAATGAATCGGCTTACGATTTCTTTACCATATAATTTAGGTAACCTACATTTGCGAACCTCAAAATTTCTTCGAATAGGCATACTGCCGCCCTTTTCTCGCCCATCCACGGCGCTCCTCCAGGGAGCATAAAAGCCCTTTTTAGTACAACTCAGAAGAGCCTTTGAAAACCCATTTCTGTGGTGTGTGATATCTGTTTATATTTTCTCCACGCCTTTGGAATGAAAATGGGCAAATAAAGCTACGAATAGTGTGTGTATTTGATACGTATCTAAGATTTTGACGCCTTGGAAATAAAGAACGTAGCTACCACGAGGTTTTAGCTCCTTTGGCGTTCATATGAAAAGAAATATTTGTATGAATCTTGAAAGGTTTTTTAAATTGGTATTACTCGTATTAGTAATGGTGGTATAACAACAGTCTGGTAATAGAGTGTGAGTAGTTAAGCGTTGATTCTGATGATAATATTGGGCACGTTAAGTCGTCGCTCGCCCCCATAATTGTTAACGTAAGATGAAATTTATATGTATAAGTTAAGCTAAGTAGGTATATCACGGGCCATCAAGAGGCATAAAAATTTCCGAAACATCGGTTAGTTTCTAACCCATGAAATACGCAATAGAGTATACCAAATAATAGAGGTCTTTCCATTATTAGGAGAAAAGACACCTCAATAGAGCTATGATGATGGATTATTATTTATTCAGATTTATATAGGACAATATTACTTTTCGATATAAACGTACAAGAATTTTTATAATTCATAACTCCAATGAGGGTAACCGCCTATGGATTCGCCGCTAGAGGCCGCTAGTGTAGAGGGTGGTCTGCCTGTCACTTCTCTCTTGTCTATTCACTGAATAGTATTCAGACAAGTGTCACTTGTCAATGTTTATATATGGGCGGGCTTTGACAGCATGACCGCCGTCTGCAGTGGCGCCAACTGGTGAGCACAAAAACGGTTACCCTCATTGTGTCAGTAGTGTCCAATCAAAATTCAAATTAAGCACTTAATGTTACGGCTCGCTATTATTAAAAATGTAATATGAGCGCAGGACAGTAGCGAAATACCCTGACATTTTGGCATGTTTGCAATTCCCTGATGATGTTGGTACACATATTTTAATGACTGGTATCGGCACGGTTACACTAATGGGGAACCCGATGCAAGACACGTAACGTTTGTGATGGCTAATCCAAGTGTAAAAATATTTTAATGATAGCTTAACGTAGCGTTCGTGCTCTGTATGTTATAAGTTATAAATATATTATAATAGCTTATATTCAAAATTGTATGATACAAATCTCTATTTATTTTGTAAAATAATGTCACTTAATCTGGATCTTACTTACTTACGAGGCGAGAACTTGCCAAAATGTCGCCAAAAATTATCACAACAATTTATATAAATAGTAAGTACTCGTAGTAACTCATAGAAAATGCGACGGATGAATAACGCTTTGAAGTTACAGTTACTTTCGCAAAATACGAGACCTGGGAAATGGCAGAAAGTCAGTTAGCGAAAAGTCGCGTGAAACAAAGAGCGGCTTGAACCAGTTTCAGCGCGGGGTACCGCTTGCAAAACTCCCTTTAGAAATTATTAATGAACGAAATCATTAGCACTTCAGTGGAACACAGAAACAAACATATTTTTCGTCGGAAATTTTTCATCAATCTTTCGCATCGTTAATTGAAAAAGCTCCGCCGTTGAACGAAGTTAAGGAACCCTCGTTTTTCCTCATTATACAATTTAGCAAGAGCTTTTTGAATACGGTTTGTCTTCATATCTACTTATCTATACAAAGTTAGTTATCTTTTATCTTTTTATCAAAAAATAAGTCAGTATGAAAAAAAACCTTTGAGTTTTTTTGTTCTGTCAACCGGACTAACAACGTTTTTTATTCGACTTAAAAAATGGAAAAAGATCTCACTGTACCACTGTATTTTCTTAATATGCGTTACATTATAACTTTTTATTGCGTGATCTAATTATTTCAATTCTTGTAATTTTCGAAAGCTGGTGTATTGTTTTGTGGTCTTTTTTAAATTTGATTGACGTCTGACGAGAAATTTGTGAGGTATCCCTTACAATCATCTTGCACTCCGTTGACAAAATGGACATTTTATTACTTGTCGCTGTTGAAATTAATATGTTTCAGTGAAATTATTTAACTTTTAATTTATGAACAAAACATAACAAAGCAAAACTCCTTGACAAAATAATTTCTATTTACAGTGCGGCCGTCACTTCTTATTTTCATTATTGGCAGTTCATTGGCAGGTCAAAGCGGGCAGGATACTGTGATAAACTTTGTAAACAAGTGCTATAAATAAATATGACCGTCCAATACTAAGGTATTACTATTTACATCCTGCCAAACATCGTAATCTGGCTAATCTATGTATCTAAGTTTAATAGTCGTAGGTGCGTGCTTTGCTTGACCGACTAACATTTTTTGCTTTTGGGGGTTTGTGATTTAATTATTTTCACACATTTGCCCGAGTTGGGCAGATTAGCACAGTAAAAAACTGATAGTTTATATACCTACTGGTTATCTACCTAGAACAGTTTGACTTACAATCCTATCTGCATACGCAGTCACTTACTTAGCAAAGGAAATCAAGAAAGAGTTGCTAAAATCTGCGCATCTAAGAATTTTCCACAAAATTCTCGATGGTGTGTGAGGTAGGTAGGTACACTAATCCGCACTTAGCTAGAGTGAGACCTTAACCCCTCAAATTGTAAGGGGCAGATCAGAACTCAGGAAATTAACAATCTAGGACAAAACTGAAGCAATGAAAACAAAGTGTGCGGTTGAAATATTCGACTACAATTTCCAAAACTATGTACACTATAGTACCTAATTAAATAAAGTACCCAAGTACATTTCGTTGATAAATACTTAAATAATTATCTTGCACAAATTTTACTCAATTTGAAAAAATAACATTTCTGATTTATCTTCATTCTATTCAAAGTTGTTACGTGACGATTTTATAATTAACAACTCGATCTGAATAACAACTTCCTACCAAATAAGTTGTAGGTACTACGTATGAGGTAAAAATTCTACTATTACAATGGTAATTCACAAACATTATTCAATCTGCAAAAATAAAATATAAGATTCAACTTCATTATGTTGAGATACATATCGCCTTTATATATTATGACGATAGTCCAATTAACAACTTGATCTGAAAAATTACGTCAACAAGTAAGGAGTAGTTATCTACGCAATGGATGTATGGAAAATTCTTATTAATATAAATAGGTATCTGTGTAAAAAATTTCAGTCTCGGAAAAACATTGGTTGTAGACAGCCAACATGGGAGGCAAAGTAAGTTATTTTACATGACTTTAATTTTTTATCATCCCAAATGAAATAACTGATTCGTTTAATTTTTTCGGGTGATTCTCGGTGGTCATACTGGGTTGTCCTACTGGTATGGCCAGTGAGAATTTGTGTGTTGAGATTTTCTCATATTAACACCAGAAATTTAGCATTTTCTTTCATCCTGTATATATCTGCAGTGGTACAGTCAAGCTAAAAGTGAGCTATACAAGTCTATAAGGACAATAAACATATGAAATAAATATGCTCTAGGAATGTTTTTGAACAGTTTTTATGGAATAAGAATATCATTAAATATCTTGATTAATTTAAAAAACTGCCTTCAAAGAAGTAATTTAAAATAACTTAATTAGTAATATATAACACTAGCTGTGCTCGCGGCTTCGCCCGCGTGGAACTCAAATGTGTCACAAAGTTTTTCGTGAATCCCGACCCCGCGAGAATTCTTGGATAAATAGTAGCCTATATATTGCTCCATACATAGATGTAGCATACACTGACGTTTAGATAGATTGGAAATGCGAAAGAGCAAAACATATGATACACGTATGGCAGAGCGAGATAGATAGACAAAACCAATCTACTATCAATCACCTTGCTACGCTTTTATTTGGTGTAATTAAATATCAACAGCCGTCATATCTATACAGCAAGCTGAACTGGTCATCCAGCCGGAATGTTCGACTATCTTGGAGGCTTTTATATCCACCCTGCCGCACCGCTGCGTTTGGAGGTAGTTTCAAGTACAGTGCCGCAAAGATTTGGAATAACTTGCCACCTCCCATCCGAAATCTGCAAGGGATAAATATTTTTAGATTAAAATATAAAATATTGCTGCTCGCCGAGCAAAAAATAGAATGCTAGCGTATCTTAAACCAAAACTTATTGCACTGTACGTACCTACTATTATTAAATAATTAAAATAATACTTACCATGTATTTTTTCCTGTACATTTTATCGTTTTTTTTTTGTTTCTGTAATAGAATTACTCGCCTTATGCGTGTTTGTCTTTTAAAATTAACATTTACCCTGACTGAACACTTTATATAAGATAACAAAATTATAACACTAAATTATTCTAAACTTGACACTTTTCTTGCAAATGTTGAATATGTATCTACCCACATAAAATAACAAATTATGGTGTATAATTTCGTTCAAAATTATTTTTGACAGATTTTTTTATAGTTTTTAGTACCTACATAATATACTCTGTGCCATATGGTATAGACGTGGCATAGACATATTATATAAGTATGTGTTAGTACAATTTCTGTTTCTTTTTTTTTAACTATTAAATTACCTTAAGAACAATAAATTTTATTAGAACTAATACAAAATATAAAAATCATACATATATTATAGTATACAATCAATATATATCTATTATGTGCAATATAAGGTATATTAATATACATTAATATACAAAATACAATATACCTTCAACCGATTTTCCTACACTTGGTCAGATCGAGTTACCTTCACGGAAAAAAAGGCCAGACTGAAATATCAGCGCTGTGCTTGCATGGCTTAATCTATGCAGCATGGCTTATGCTGAGTCTGGGCCTGTTCAGGGGTCACACTTCAGCACAGGCACTTAGTTAAGATATGCAAATAATAAATTTAAATATGTACCTTTTTTATTTTATTTTACCGTTGCTTGTATTATCTTTAATTCTTTTACATCTTGTACTGTGTATGCATGCTGATCCTTGAATAAAGCATTCATTCATTCATTCAATTTTTAGACGGCATAGCGGGCTTAGCGGGCACTTGTCAAAAATTGTTCCTCAATTTTCTCAAAATACTTAATTTAGTTTTTACATTTCTGTGTGGAATAACGTTCTTTGTTGTGTTAATTAGTGATAGTTACTTGTGCGGTACCTGGATGTGACTCCTCTAGATATAAAAACCACCAGGAAGGCGTCGCGCTCGGCGGTGACATTGACAGAGGGCGATTCATTTTTGGTTTCGTCCAAGTGATACAATTGCCGATCTTTAGTTATACATATAATAAATCTATGGCTCCATATGAATAACAGTTGATTTTTAGGGTTCCGTACCCAAAGGGTAAAACGGGACCCTATTACTGAGACTTCGCTGTCCGTCCGTCCGTCCGTCCGTCTGTCACCAGGCTGTATCTCATGAACTGTCTAAATGTTCTCTTTTGTACATTAAGTTACTACAAATAAACGAGTTATTCCGGTCTGATACTTGAAAATAGATCCCGAGAGTGGATACTGTGAAGTTATTTAGTATACGTATATTTCTTTTAAACTTTTCACGCGGAGAATAGTTAAATTAAGGACCTAGGTACTCCTTTTTTAAAGTCGCTTAAAAACGTTGATTTCTGTTTTGAATTGTTATTGTTGTTCAGTGATTTCGGTGTGAAGACAGAGTTAATTTTGCATTTATAATATTAATTAGTAGGGATTTGTATAAATGTAACGTCGATTCCTTAAAACGAAATATTATTAGTAGGTAAATTACTGTTAACATTTAAACAAAAAATAGTTACACACGCGCTACAATTTACTGTTGTATTGAAAGAGTTTGTTCACACATATTATTGTCCTCACATAGCGTCACACACCACTCCACACTCTCCTCTAATTCCCAGTGAAAGTCCCATAAAACCATTGAGCTACTCCGAATATTAGCGCGGACAAAGAGACAGGCGAACATACCAACTGGAAAAAACATTGTTATTTTGAAAACACAAACAGACCCTACAATTTTATTTATATGTATAGATGTAGATATAGATTTAGATAATTGTTTTTTCATGTAACCTCAAAACTTTACCATGTTTATTACCATGTTTGTCTTTCGATGTCAAAGTACCACATGAATAAGTATTTTTAATTAAAAACTAGTAAATCCGCCCTCGCTTCGCTTCGGGAAACCAGTCCCTTCAAAAATCTCTATAAATTTTAACAAATTATATTATTCCGATGTCTAAGCTATATTACTGCAAAGTTTCATGAAAATCCGTTCAGTAGTTTTTGCGTGAAAGAGCAACAAACACACACACATACATCCTTACAAACTTTCGCATTCATAATATTAGTAGGAAGGAAGGATTAGTAGGATACACATATTTTCCTTCACATTTAATTATATAAAACCCATTTTCAAAAAATGTTTTAAGAACATGATTATTTATTTATCACAAAATGAAATATTCACATTTGACTTTTAGCTTGACGGTACCGCCACAGCTATATATAGGATGAAAGAAAATGCTACATTTCTGGTGTTAATAGGTAGTATGACCAGTGAGAAAATCTCAACACACAAATTCTCACTGGCCATACCAGTAGGACAAACCAGTATGACCACCGAGAATCACCGATTTTTTCATTACACGAATTTAAAACTGAAAAAGGTTCAAGGTTTGAGAAAATTATATAAATAGGTAAACGTAATTATTTTGTTCAGAACAAAATACGTGTAGGTATACCGCACGACTTTACAACGCGGTTCAGAGCCACATATACTCGTACTTACCTACGTTATTAGGGCAACATATTAATTAAACAAAGTTATCCTCCGAGTAAAATATCACATTAGAAATCTTATTTCCAGGTTATTCTCTTGCTGGCTTTCCTCGTTATACTGGTTCAAGGTATCCCCGACGAGGAACAACCTCATCCCAGTGAACCAATGCCTTTGCACATCCACCCCTTGCGTCCTTTAATTGTGATATTTAGAGAAAACCGCCAAAATTCAAGCAACATGGATGTACAAGAAAAAAACAATAAGATGGACGTAGAAGAGAAAAACAGCAACGGCACCGAAGTCACGGAGGATCAGTCCAGAGTTAAACGCCAAACCAGACGTAAGACTTTAATCAAAAATGTGCTTTAAAAATCTGCTTACTGAATATCGATTTGATTAAATTGCGGTTTTTAAATTAATTACCTATTCACTTTGGAAGAAGAAAACTTTGTGAGGAAACCTTCACACGTTAGAGTTGTCCATATTAAAGATATTAGGTAAAACGATGGACGAAATCAATGAAAGGAGACAGTAACGAATGTAATCAAACTGTAAAAATATGTATTTTTTTTATTAAAGCTGTGCTGAGACATCATGAAAATCTTTATCGTGACCACGTTTATCCTACAAATCTCAATCTCAATATCTTTTTTCGTGATGTGATATTGAATTTAAATCATCAATATTATAACTCTTCCGTTTTTGAGTGAGTTACAAACAATGTTGGTGTATGTTCCTTGGATAACGATAAACGTGATAGATAAATAAATTTAGTAAGTAATAATGATACAGTAAACCCACAACCTTCTTTGTGCGAGACCATTCTTACCACGTCACCAGAAATATCACAAAACGTTAAAGGTACGTACATAAATGACTACATTTTCAGGATATCCGATACCAGTCCTGGCGGGCGGCGGTGGTTACCCGTCAAGAGGATTCGGTGGTAGAGCCAACGGAGGGAGGGGAATGGCTGGTAGAGGATTTGGTGGACGAGGCATCGGTGGACGAGGTATTGGCGGACGAGGCATCGGCGGACGCGGCATCGGCGGACGAGGAGGAATTGGCGGTGGAAGAGGTGGCAGGGGATAACGTTAATTCGAAATATAAAATACGTAATATTGTGAATTAAGAATTGGACCGTGAACCTGGTTAAAATTATAAATTAAAGAAGTTGAATTTAAAAACGCATTTGTTTCTTCTGTAAGTAGCTGTAGCGACCAACCTAGGTTAAATTTATTTAAAATCAGAAGATCACGACACGACACAGCTCATGAGTCAAGTTACTAAGTATCTGGACTATTTTAGAGGAATAAAAAATCCGGTGTGTAAAAGAAAAGCAAAAAATCTTTTTCATCCCACCTATTCGAAAAAGACGACTTGGTTCGGATTTAAGGGGGCCCAAAGTTGGTGTTTTCTATTTAGCGGGCGGGAATGAAGACGGGGAGGAAAAGTAAATTCAGTTCGGATTGTTAGAAATTTATGGTATTGTTTTGAAAAATGAGTTCTTTAGTTAGTTTAATTGGTTTAGTCGGGTTGGTCGGGTTAGTCGGGTTAGTCGGGTTAGTCGGGTTAGTCGGGTTAGTCGGGTTAGTCGGGTAAGTCGGGTTAGTCGGGTTAGTCGGGTTAGTCGGGTTAGTCGGGTTAGTCGGGTTAGTCGGGTTAGTCGGGTTAGTCGGGTTAGTCGGGTTAGTCGGGTTAGTCGGGTTAGTCGGGTTAGTCGGGTTAGTCGGGTTAGTCGGGTTAGTCGGGTTAGTCGGGTTAGTCGGGTTAGTCGGGTTAGTCGGGTTAGTCGGGTTAGTCGGGTTAGTCGGGTTAGTCGGGTTAGTCGGGTTAGTCGGGTTAGTCGGGTTAGTCGGGTTAGTCGGGTTAGTCGGGTTAGTCGGGTTAGTCGGGTTAGTCGGGTTAGTCGGGTTAGTCGGGTTAGTCGGGTTAGTCGGGTTAGTCGGGTTAGTCGGGTTAGTCGGGTTAGTCGGGTTAGTCGGGTTAGTCGGGTTAGTCGGGTTAGTCGGGTTAGTCGGGTTAGTCGGGTTAGTCGGGTTAGTCGGGTTAGTCGGGTTAGTCGGGTTAGTCGGGTTAGTCGGGTTAGTCGGGTTAGTCGGGTTAGTCGGGTTAGTCGGGTTAGTCGGGTTAGTCGGGTTAGTCGGGTTAGTCGGGTTAGTCGGGTTAGTCGGGTTAGTCGGGTTAGTCGGGTTAGTCGGGTTAGTCGGGTTAGTCGGGTTAGTCGGGTTAGTCGGGTTAGTCGGGTTAGTCGGGTTAGTCGGGTTAGTCGGGTTAGTCGGGTTAGTCGGGTTAGTCGGGTTAGTCGGGTTAGTCGGGTTAGTCGGGTTAGTCGGGTTAGTCGGGTTAGTCGGGTTAGTCGGGTTAGTCGGGTTAGTCGGGTTAGTCGGGTTAGTCGGGTTAGTCGGGTTAGTCGCGTTAGTCGCGTTAGTCGCGTTAGCCGCGTTAGCCGCGTTAGCCGCGTTAGCCGCGTTAGCCGGGTTAGGTTAGGTTAGCCGGGTTAGCCGAGTTAGTCGGGTTAGTCGGGTTAGTCGGGTTAGTCGGGTTAGTCGGGTTAGTCGGGTTAGTCGGGTTAGTCGGGTTAGTCGGGTTAGTCGGGTTAGTCGGGTTAGTCGGGTTAGTCGGGTTAGTCGGGTTAGTCGGGTTAGTCGGGTTAGTCGGGTTAGTCGGGTTAGTCGGGTTAGTCGGGTTAGTCGGGTTAGTCGGGTTAGTCGGGTTAGTCGGGTTAGTCGGGTTAGTCGGGTTAGTCGGGTTAGTCGGGTTAGTCGGGTTAGTCGGGTTAGTCGGGTTAGTCGGGTTAGTCGGGTTAGTCGGGTTAGTCGGGTTAGTCGGGTTAGTCGGGTTAGTCGGGTTAGTCGGGTTAGTCGGGTTAGTCGGGTTAGTCGGGTTAGTCGGGTTAGTCGGGTTAGTCGGGTTAGTCGGGTTAGTCGGGTTAGTCGGGTTAGTCGGGTTAGTCGGGTTAGTCGGGTTAGTCGGGTTAGTCGGGTTAGTCGGGTTCGTCGGGTTAGTCGGGTTAGTCGGGTTAGTCGGTTTAGTTAGTTGACTGTGACAGTATTATTCCTGAATTTGAGGCGCCTTTTATTTTCTCATAGGGGGGGGATGAAAAGTAGAGTGTATCACTCGGGAGCAAATATTTTTGGCTCGGGCGACATACTTTGAATCCCTCGCTACGTTCAGGATTCTACTAAAGAATCCCTCGCTACGCTCGGGACTCTACTCTAGAATCCCTCACTTCGCTCTGGATTCAAAAAAGCGCCCTCGCCGTAAAAATATTACTTTGCTTCCTTATCATACAATCTACTATTTTCATTCCAAATAATATTTATAATTATGAACATTTTTGAGGCAGATTTTACAAACGAAAAACAACCGTCTATACAATTAATTTACAATGATAATGTTATCATTGTAAATTAATTGTATAATTAGGTAATATGACTAACGCTTACTAAATTACATTACATTTTAATGATTCTAAACGTATACCTTTATTTTAATTTTCCCGTTTAATCCATACCAATAACTTAAATAACAAATCCAATCCACGACCTTTGCGGAGTCGTTAACCCTAAGGCTAACGCACACATGCATAACCACAATCGAGGTTTATTACATGAGCTTACAGTGCGCCCAACTTATCTCTGAAATGGCAAAATAACGCCGCCATGTTAAAAAGTCATTCATATAGTAAACCGTGAGTAAACCCAACGATTGAAACGAAAGAGGCGCTGTCGGACGCATTTGACATTCATTTGACCAATCATTGCACACTAGTAACTGACAGATTAATGACCACAACGTATACTCCGACTTTTAATT
This sequence comes from Hesperia comma, assembly GCA_905404135.1. Taxonomy (NCBI): domain Eukaryota; kingdom Metazoa; phylum Arthropoda; class Insecta; order Lepidoptera; family Hesperiidae; genus Hesperia; species Hesperia comma. The sequence continues at coordinate 13,005,261 of FR990023.1, forward strand.
CGATGCAGTAAAATGACGTTTGCTAATGTCACTTTTTGTAATAATGTTGCCAGATTTTCAATAATGGTGATAACTTACACGATTAACGAACGATGTTTTGATTATTCGATTATTCTTTTCTGAATATGTCTATTATAATGTATGTTAATAAAATATAATTCAAATTCAGAAAACAATACGGAAAGGTTATTAATTTAAAATTATATAGTAGACGAAAAATAATAAACACCGGTGCATGTATGCTTTTAGTACATAACATGCACTAAAAGCGCTTAATAATTAAAAATCTAGGAGATTATTGATATCAATCGTATTTTTATATGTAGTTATTGATCCTGTAATAACTTCATACATTATTTTAGCAGTTTGCTAAATTATGCGAAACGATTATAATCCGATTAATATTTTCATCAAATCGAATAATTTGTGTCCAGGTTACATCACTATTTTTGTGATAATAAAAAACGGTAACACTGGAAATGTCATTTTACTGCATCGAATTAAAAGTCGGAGTATACTTATGAATGACTTTTCTTTAGTTCCAATTTTTGCCATTTCAGAGATAAGTTGGGCCGTTGAGCGCACTGTAAGTACGTTGTGCTTGTGGTGTGGTTGTGGATGGGTTGTGGTCATTAATCTGTCAGTTACTAATGTGCAATGATTGGTCAAATGAATGTCAAATGCGTCCGACAGCGCCTCTTTCATTTCAATCTTAAGTTGGGTTTACTAAATGGACTTAATATACTAAGTTTACTATAACTTCTGTACTATCCATATTTTGTGGTTTCGACAGGCGACGCCATTTTGCGCGATCTATACCATAGATAATATTCTTAATCTGTACTAAACGTGATTAAACTATAGTGCGTTTCACCTAAGAGTTCCCTTCGCTGAGTTCGCTATATTGTTGGCAGCCCTGTCTGTCAAAACGCAAACAGTCAAGATCCGAAACTTACAGTTCCGCTTTATTTTTCCCATTATTTGTTGTTTTCGAGTTTTAATCATGCCTAGAACACTGAAAAGTGGTGAAAGAGAGTTGGTGTTAAAAGTAAAAAGCTTTTGTGAACGTGAAAAACGCAAAAAGGAACAACTAATTCCGCTGGAATGTGTTCGACGCGGTGTTGCCGCCATGACAGGTTGGTTATTGAAAATTTCCCCAAATGGTTGACAGCGATTACTATATTTTATTTTAATACTCAGCATAACTTAATTATAAAATACCACTGTTACAATTAAGATAGTCACCATTTATGGTAACCACAGTAAATAGGTATTATTATTTTGCAAGAAGGCGCTGCTACCCCCTACTACGCTATTTATTTGTACATGAAGTTATTTCTTTTTTATATTAAACTAATTAATAAATTTTCCTTTTAAGGTATTTCGGAAAAGACGGTTTCAAAAATTACTCGTGAAGGTGAGATGGAAGCCAGTACGTCAAACAAAATTTCTACTCCGGGCAAAAAACGTCATCGAGAAAAAGAAGTAAAATTGGATGACTTTGACTATTCAGATAATAGTAATATTTCGGGTGTGGGTCCGTGAGACGATCATTCTTATTGTAAAAAAATATAATAAAATATTACACATAAATATTCTGCTTGTTTTCTTTTCCTTTGTTTGGTTCCTTAGGCAGGTGTCCCACCGCCTCCGAGTCAGCGAGTGCAACTCGGCTATTTTCTTGCTCAAGATACGTTCGAAAGACAGTAAGATGGCCGGCAGCGTGAAGAGTCAGCAGGTACTCGCTGGCATCTCTTTTGTTTACACGAAATATCATCTTTTGTTTGTCTTGAGCGAGTAGTAGACCTTTTCGTAATATTAATATCGTATAATTATGTACTGTATTTTTTCAATATTGCGTTGGTGGATAAGTATATGCTCAGCCGAAAAAAAATATATTTTGTAACATTAATATTTATAGCTTCGGAAGAACACAATAAGTCATCTTTATTTTCTCCCTAGTTAAAGGGAATATTTTTTTGTTTTAATTTGGCAACACTCATTTCATCGCTACCAACATTTTAGCGAGGGGAACTCTTACGTGAAACGCACTCTACCATTCTCTGAGATCAGCTGTGTTCATCATTGGTGTTCATGCTGTGTTTAACTTTTATTATGACATCTGTCAATGTGAGCTTATCCTTATCAATTCATTCGATTCAAGTATTCAAGTTAATTAGATTTTAGATTAGAAGTGGACATGTTATAAAGTGTTAAATCAAAAAAGAATTTATTTAAACGTAACTCTTGAATTTACTTTAGCAGTCGGTATATATTGAGTTATGGGAATTCTTACACCGTCCTCGGATATTTTATACATAATTACATTGAGCTTTAGGACAAAAAACCAGTCTTATAAATATTGAGCAATAGTATGTTTTTACGCCGCTAAAATTCCGATTACCTCATTTAGAAATACTTGGGTGGTGCGAAGCTTCAAAATATGGAAGGCGCTTACGACGAAATAATTTCCGACAATCCATTTTACGTGGAATTAAAGACCCAATATAATGATTTATTTCAACATTGTATATCAGAGTCGTGGGTGATTTGTGTGCCGCGGATCGGAAGCTTAACAACAAGAGTTTTTTCTGTTGGGGATTTCTGTGCCCATATACTGGTACCGAGCGACGAACTTCCCGAAACACATTACAGCACCCTCACCGAGAAACAGGTGACTGTTGCGAACAAAGTGATCACGCTCGAGGTCACTAAAAGCCTGCCCCTGCAGAGCCACATTTTATTTGAAGAAACTTTTTACACCGAGGATTTTATCAAATACAAAGTATGGTGCATAGAGAGCCCCTTGGAACCCACTGCCAACTCAGGTGATGATATAGTCACTAAGGAATACCTATCAAGTATTAATGACTGCATAGACTTACTCTGGACTCAAGCTGCAGGCCGTCAAGTACTAGACCAAATAGAATTATGTGTTCAATTGTTTTTTAAGAAACATCCAATCTTACCTCTAGCTATAGCACCTCTCAAAGATGCTGTGAGTGAGCTCTACACACAGTGCCTTCAAGTAACATTTCAGAACCGAAGACTCAGAGAAAAATCTAAAACCTCTAAACATATTTTGGAAAATGTTAAAATTGCAGTGGAGTGTTACATGCAGCATCTACTCTTTGACAATCTGTTTAAACCTATATGTACAAGCTGTTCATATGAGGATTCTCACCTCAACAAGAAAATACGAAACATGTGCGATATACAGTTGAGAGATCTTGACATTAAGAAAGAATTGTACCATGCTGTGCCTAAAGCAAAGATTATTCTTTCTAAAATTGACAGCTATAACACTGTGTTAGAAAAAGTGTTGTGCCTAAAACGTGCATTAAATGCCATAAACAAGACAGATAACAGTAACAATGTAATATTCCTTACAGCCGATGACTTGTTGCCAGTTTTTGTGTTCTTACTGATCAAATCTGGACTACCAAACTGGTATAGCCAGCTCACATATATGAAGGAATTCCGCTTCAGTAGCATCGGGAAGGGTGATGGAGATGAGAGCTCCTTTATCATTACAACATTAGAAGCAGTTATAGAACATATTCAGTCTGGTGCCTTAGCAGGGCCTCCTGATCCTGAAGCTTATTACTATGACAACAGTGTGACAGAAGAAAACTTAGATACTCAGACTCAGAGAAGAAGTAGCTTAACAGAATCAACATCAACTATAGACACAAGTAATAAAGAAGAGACTCTTGACTATGTGTTTGACTTAATCAAAGCAAATCAAGTAGAGCATGTACAGATATTATTAGAAAAAAATAGAAGACACCTTGACCGCATACAGCAGAATGAAAGAAGTGCTTACAAATTCACTTTGCATGAGAACATTGATGAAGACGATGATGATGATGATGACAGTGAGACGGAGCTGTATCAAAAGCTTTGTCACCCGTTGTGCACCTGTAAAAAATGTTGTCACAAAATATCTAAGAATCTCTTAAAAAGTTCCCCAACTGTTACATCAAGGGATGGCCATGGCTTAACACCTCTGCATGTGGCATCTATTCATGGTAAAGCTGCCATTGTGGAAGTGCTCATTGATATAGGAGCAGAAATTGATGCAACAGATCTGAATGAGTGCACTTCACTGCATTATGCTGCTTCTAGAGGTCACCAGAATGCATTGCTTTTGTTATTGCACTCGGGTGCCAATATCAATAAACAAAACATTGAGAAAAATACTCCTCTTCACTTAGCTGTCAATAATGGACACATGAGTTGTGTAAAGGCTCTTATATACTTTTCTGAGCATGGCAGGAAACGCATAAATATGAATTGTGCCAATGAAAGTGGAAACAGACCTTTACATATGGCTGCTAAGTGGGGTTATGAGGGCATAGCTAAGTTACTAATTGAGAATGGTGCTGAACCTTCACTGCAAAATCATCACAACAAAACTGCATTTGATTATGCTCATAACTTAAAAATACTTCAAGTGCTTAAATCGTGTACACCAAGCTTATATGAATACATACACATAACAAGCTCAGATATTAAGACTTTAAACTGTAAAAGTGACAATCCAATGAGTGTAAAATTGCAGAAGCTAACTTTAAAAAGTAATGACCCTAACAATGCAGCTAAAGCTATTGAGAATTTAAAACGAATTGAAAGGATCTTACAAGCTATATCTTATGGAGATGTCAAGCTTGCCTGCTTTTACATGAACATTAAATATGAAAGTTACATTGAATGCAGCAATGAACATTCTTTATCTTGCCATCCACTATGTGGGTGTGTAGCATGCAAAAAGAAATCTGACAGCTATATGTCTGATTTTGATGTAAATTTTTCAGATGCACATGGGCATACAGCATTGCATTACGCTGCTCGCTATGGACTTGATGAACTCTGCAACATCTTAATTCTTAATAAGGCAAATGTAAACTGTGCCAATAAAAAGGGTCAGACTCCCCTGCATTTAGCTTCTTTGAATAATAAAGCTAAAGTGATAAGTTTGCTACTGGACCATGGAGCTAATATTAATGCAATGGATTTAGCGGGGAATACTGCACTTCATGATGCGTGTCAAATGGGAAATATTGGCGCAAGTAAAGTGCTTCTGAGTTATAACCCTGACTTAACATTGTTGAATGGTTCTCAAATGTCTGTGTTGGATGTAGCTAAACAAAAGGTTCATCTAACAATCATAGATTTAATAGAAAAGTGCCTGTAACTTTTATAACTTCAGCTTTATTACACCTTAATATTTTAGAGTCACTTTTAGGTAGTAAGTGATACTAATACCACTTTAATGTTCAATGATACATTCCACATTTTTATTGACAATTTTTTAGTATTATCTATTAGTTTTATAATAAGTAATAGATTCTTGTGTCAATTTAGTCATTCATGTGGTTTTTCTGTTATTTCTTAGATCTTATCATAATTTTATTACTAGTAGGTATTAATACTTAATATAACTGAATAATGAAACAATGTTTTGTAATAAATAAAAACTTTATTACCAGGCAATTTCCACTGGCATCTTATATTTTATGTTATTTGCACTTAAGTGTTTTGTTAGTGCCATAGTTTACACAAAAGCAACTAAGACTGATACTCCGTAATATATTTTTCTACTTTCGTTTTATATTCTGTTTTGTATCATCTTCACTATACAATGGAATATTTTCAAATTAATATAAGTATTTTGTAATCAATTTAATAATCTGCGTTTTATTTTACCCACCTATAATTATACAAAAATTGTTTAATACTAATTCTAAAATACATTTACAAATTTTTACAATAAGTTTGAGCAATGCATTAGAATACATGCATTTCATTACAAAGATTGATTCGAAATTTTATATTTCACTTTTTCTGTTTCATAAATTATTTCGGTAAATTAATTAATCCATAGAAGGAACAATTAAAAAAATAATGCTTGAATTTTAACAAAGTTCATGTTAAATATAAAAACTTTGTGTTGTGTGTATAATTTCATATTCTAAATACAGTTTTTAGGGTTCCTTATCCACATACAGGGATATTTTATCACGGCGGTAAGAAGTCCATTAAAATTTTCCAATTATTAGGGCAGCTAAAACAATAAATACTAACAATATATCGAGATAAAAATCAATGACGATGAAGATCTTTTGACTTTTCTTTCTTATAACAAAATTTCTATAGCTGCCATGTCAACAAATATAACGTAAAAACAAGTAAACAAGATTTTTATCGTCTTAAACATTGGAGCAGCACGGAACCTTCGCCTGTTAGTGTGAACTACTGATTTTTATGACTGTTGTTTAAAAATTATTCCCGAATAAAGTTTTTCTTAAAATATTTACGTACCTAAAATTTACTCTTGTTTCCATATAAATATACAACAAGTTTCATTACAATACCAACATTAAAATAAACATTACGTAAAAGTTATTCAATACACAATAACACTTCCTAAAGTCATACTATTGATATTAAGTATATTAGTTAAAAATCAACACTAGTTCAAGAATCAACTATAATTTCTATAATGTCAAACAAATTAACAAACCTAATCTTCTAACTCAATATGTATTAGCACCGTCTTCCCGAAGTATAACATCTAGCAAAACTGGTGGCTCATTCATGGGTATTATCTATTATCTATCTATCTATTATCCTTGTCGGACAAAATATTATCCGCAAAAATCACTAATAGCTTCAGAAGCATATCAAGCCATTAACGCACTGGTACGAATTTGAGATAATGAGTTTTAGAAAGGAGAAATATGACAATGTTTTATTTTTACTGACAGCTCACAGAATATCATCTATCAGTACCTTATCGGTACTGCTGATAAACCCTAAATACCACGACGAAAGACGATTTCACTGGTCCCAAAAAAAAACTAAAACTTCGATGCCTCTATACCTTATAATGTTTTCGCAAGCGCTCAGACTTTATACCTTATTTTCTGTTTCAATATTTACAAATTAATTTCATGTTTTTGTAATGCAACATGATCACAAAATTCAAATTGTAAAAAAAAGCCTCTTGTCAAAACTACAGAAACATACATCCAACATATACAATATACGCACACATGTATACAATATGATACACCTGTATTTTACAAACCAATGTGATAGGGCCGTAAGTTTACATCATTGTTATATATAAATAATATCAAATACCTAATCAAATTGTTTCTTGATATAATATCTTATTTTTCAACCTTAAAATGTAACATTTCAGTCGATTTATAAATCGAAAATACAATCCTAGTGATTGAATAAAAACTTTTATTACTTTGTATATGACTACTCATGTTAAAATGTATATTATTTCTAATTAATAAATTAAAAACTACTAAAACGTGTTAAGAGTATCTATCAGCAATTAAGTAATTTATTTTCTAATCAGAATACTTTATTTGACTAGGAAATATTCTGATTTTGTACTGCTAGGATCTTCCTCGTATCCTATAAGTACTAACTTCGTAAAGTAACCTTTCAATGTCTTTATAATTTTAATAGTACCAGAAACTTATCTGCCGAGGAAAGAAAAAGATAAAAATACATTTGGAGTGTTGCCACTTATATCATTTGCCCAAAAAATAATGAGGCACAAAACCTTTTGAAATCAAAGTTCTTAATTTTTTTAAGACACTATAATGGTAACATTAAGTTCAATTTTATTCGACTTTCTAGTACTACTAAAATAAAACGAACTCTTAATCACTTGTCACATCAATTCATACGTACACCTAAAAATTGTGCGCAACAATTACATACATATTTCATTTTAAAAGGTAATGACGTCAATGCTCCCTGCATTTAATATTAGTGGTCAATTCCATCAAAATATCTTTGTGAGTGACGATAAAATAGTTTGCTTATCAAAAGTTGCATAGTTTGATAAGAATTGTAAAGTGCGTTGTGTTCACACCCTAAATGTCACCGGACACTTAAATTCGTATTATAATCTTATTACCTAATTGTGCTCTTATTAGTCTATTGGGGAGGCAAGGTCCACACTGGTATTTCCTCCTTTTTCTTTTCCCTTTTCTTATAAACATGCCGATCTCTGAGTCTGACGTCATCTTGCTTCCTATAGTCTACGCCATCCCGCTCTCGCCCCTCACTTCTCCAATCGAATCGTTTCCGGGGCGATCCTTCGCTTCTATAAAATCTATTTTTCTTAACGTCCTCATCGTAGTACACTTTACTCTTGATGAATAGTTCATTTTTGTCTGGATCACAGTCTTCTAAAGGTATTTCATCGATATAGTCGTCATCGTTTAGTTCTGGAACGTCTTCTCTGTGGAAGATGTAGGAATGTGGGTAGTACCCTTGCAACACGTCCTCACGGCGGTAGTGCTGCATCTGCAGCCAGACATGAGGCAGTAGCAGTGGGAACCGCTGTAACCAGTACTTGACAAACCCGTCCGGTACTCGCCCCAGCTTCTCTCGGACTTCCGGCTCTAGCTCTCTGTAGTGATGTTTCTGTAACGGAGAGATGATAATCGTTAATGATTAGTCTTGAATTAAAGTATTAGTTAAGATAAATTTTATCTATTACCGTCAATTTTAAGCTAATGACAAACACAAGTACCAAACCTAATTTTTCAGAGCATGTGATCCATACTGAAAAATAACCGTTTTGACGTCCGCCACTAAATTTTTAATGCCCAAAAAGGGGTCATCGACAACTGCTGCCCAACTATACTTGAATCGCCGGAGATATGGAATTAAATTTTTGTCTTACTCAAAACAATTTTTTACGCCAATTTAGCTTGTAAGCTTAATTCACTTCAGTCACTTCAAAATTCTCGCCATCAATCTACAGTGAACCTTAATCAAAGGTGAGAAAAGTTGCCATTTGTGTTGGTTGCAACTGAAACAAATTCTAAAAGCGAACGGAGAATAATAACAGACTGTTCACGCAAAACCCAACCTTATTCCGTATAGCGCACAGCAAGTGCGTGCCAGTCACCGCGCAGCACGCGCCGCGCGCCCTACTGCAGATGTGACGTCTCTGCGTCTGATGATACGCTCTCTACGTGGTCTAAACCCACACGCCTCATCTCCACTACCCAACCAACAACAAACAGTCCGTACAAAACCCAACCTTATTCCGTATAGCGCGCAGCAGGTGCGCGACGCGGTCGCCGCGGTAGGTGCGGCGCGCGCGCAGGTCGCCCGCCACCGCGCCGCACACGCGCGCGCGCCAGTCGCCGCGCAGCACGCGACGCGCGCCCGTCTCCAGACACGCCGTCTCCGTGTTTGATGATGCGCTCTCCACGTGGTCACTCACGTCCTGAACACGGGGTTATAAATAATGTAATGGTACTGTGGTTTATAATATTAAATCTACTAAATATCAACTAGATAACGGCTCACCCACAAATTCGAAGCTAAAAACCGTCCACGTAAATACGGTGCATAAAATCGGTTTAATCTGTTTACTAACAAAGTAGAGTAAAAGTTTTACTTTCAATTATAAGATTCAATTACAATCAAACATTTGTGACTTCATTGCTCGGTAACATGTACCCAGCAATAAAATCACAATAACTTTTTTATCACAACATGTTTAAATATAGAACCACTTTGAATCACTATTTAACAATATTTCGTGCACGTTTCGTGTCCGCGACCAGAACTTGTGTGCGTTGCTCAAGCGCGCAATGTATCAAACTTTCCATCTGTCCTACTCTATGATTTATGGTATAACTTTACATTGTATTATATTACTCTTTGCTTTTCACACCCACCTGCAAGAAGTTGAGCACGGTGTTCGGCCCCCAGAACAGCGGGTGGCGCAGCACGGCGTCGCACGGCGGGCGCGCGCCCGGCCGCGCCGCGATCATCGCGCGGACCGCCGTCTTACACACCACCGCCTCGTGCTCCGACATCACGCCGCTGGAAATTATAACGATACATCGAATGACTAAGTATGACAATTTGATATCGCTTCTATGGTTCGTCTCCAAAAATATCCTAACTAATATTGGTCGAACAAAGTAATCACATGTTAGTAACGATTCGGACGTAGTCTAGGTCCTGATATTAAATTCTTTGAAAACATAAAACATAAATTCTCCAAAAAAATATCACAACTGATGTAAGTCGAAAAACTTATACAAATTATATAAGATTTTAATGGCATTCATGCAGTCACCATCGCATAAATATCAAATACATACCCATCCCATTTCAAAACAAGAAACACGTACATAATCATCACCACAACACAAACAAGCGTCACTCACTCCAAGTGATCCAAGCAGTAGTCCCCGGTGAGTATGTTGGCCTGGCGGCGCAGCACGTCGCCGAACGGGTGGTGGCCGCGCGACAGCACGTAGTAGAACACGCAGCCCAGCGAGAACATGTCCACCGATGTCGTCTGAATACATACCATAGTTATTTTGCATATAACTTAACTGTTTCAAACTTACAGGAAGGTTATTATAACTTGGCCGCTCTGAATATTGCTACGAGTGGCTGCGCAGATGTCAATTTTAAGGCCAAAATGGTGGTAGGAGGCGAGGAGTGCGGGCGGTAGGATAGGTACGTCAATACGAAGTAGCGCGGCATAAAACACTGTCATGGCCGCCGCGTTTTGATGGGTCAGCGCCTGTTCTCTGCCTGCTCAGTTTTGTGCCAGCGCAAACATTTCGGAAAACGAAGTTCACAGCGGCCGAGTTATAATGACCCTACTATACATTGCTATATAATCAATGCGCGATCAGAATGGTAGGGAACCTTGTCAAAGTAAATCGAAAAAAATGCTGAACAAATAAAATAATTATTTCCTCAACATCATAAAAGGTAAAAAATCGTAAACCTCACCGTCCTTTCCCCATTGATCATCTCTGGCGCGATCCACCCGTCCGTCCCGGTGACGCCGGAGCGCCGCGAGAAGCTCACGCGGCCGATGTTCAGCTTCTTGGACAGCCCGAAGTCTGATATCATCGCGCGCACCTCGCCCGCGCCGCTCGGCATCGATAGTAACACGTTGTGCGGCTTTATGTCTCTGTGGACTGGACACGAATGATAAGGGTCACAGACTTATAAAAAAAAGTAGACCCAACACATGGGAAAAAAACGTGCCAGTTACAACTACATAGAAATACTGCACACATTGACAAGATCCATAGACAACATTTATGGTCTACAAATGTTGTCTTTGGTCCGCATACTCGAAGTGAGCTTCTTGCAGCTTATGAAATTTTCGGGAGTGCTTCAACCCCATTTTGTCTGTGCGTGAGTATTGCAACAACAAAAATAAAACGAGATAGACTTTGTACTATCATCCGCGCTGGCAGTACGCTTGACTATGCAACCACCCTAATGAGGATTGACCGATTTTGTTACTTACAATTAATGTAATGTGTACCTACACCTAGGAACTGTTATAAAAACATATTTTTAACATATCGAAGGGACCCTGTTTAAAGGAATATGAAAAGTGACTACACCCTCTCTTTTCCGTTTTCGTAAAATCTTTCCAAAGACCTTGACGCCATTACAACATTTATAGTTATAACAATCATTTAACTATTCTTTTTAATATAGTAAAATATACACAATAAACAGTTTGGTTGCATCAATGCTATAAATTTTCACCCTAAGCATAAAAACACATTAACTTGACATTTACCATGGTAACATAAGCAAGGTTTCATTATTTATGGAAAAAGCCCTCTTCTCGAAGTTAGCCGCCAACTAAATATACCATTATATATATCGTATCATTTACACAAGTGTTTGTACATCTTTCAACGTAGCAACGCTGAATGTAACATTTTGAATACATAATGCAAAATTAACACGAAAACGATGTGTTGTTACTACAATGCTATTATCGACGAAGGAAAGCATTGTGACGGAACCTACACATCTGAGAGGATTTCATAATGTTCTCAAAAGTGTGAAGTCTACCAATCCACAGTTGACCAGCGTAGTGGGTAACAGCCTTTACCCCTCACATCGTAACAGAGGGAAAAATTACAAAAGTATCGTAACTACAAACACGTAAACAATGCGTGCGCGCGCCCGCATGTACGTACACGTGATTTTGTTATTTTCATTTCAAAAGACTTTGATAAAAAAATTATGTCACTCCAACGTCTACAACCATGATTCCAATCATTAACAATCTAGAACCCTAAGGAACAACGATTTATCGTACAGTCATCAAAGTTAATGATACGGATAATTAATATCAATATCAATCATAATAAATATATCTATATCTAACAGGTGTTTACAGCTAATCTGAGACAGATAAACGGCACGATCCATTTCCAGTCTTCATCGCAAGGTATGCAGACAGACAAAAACAATCCTTTTGGTTTAAGGAGTAAAGTTCCTGATTAGTACAACATTATGTATGCACGTACAAACCGATGTGCAATTCATGCTGTATTATGTAAGCTTAATAAATTAATCTTGAATGAAGCTCTAAATTATGTCAAGGGAATATGTTATGTATGTTATAAATATTAGTAGTAAGTAGCTTCAAATGTACAGTTTCTACAAAGGCAAAATAATTTTCAAAGAAGTTAGCTAGTTTAAAAATGAAAAATATAGTATTTCATTCATACCGATATCCATAGAGTGTAAATGCGATAGGCCCATAGTGGCCTGTCTGAGCACCTCCACAGCGTCAATTTTGCAATCGAAGGGCAATTTCTTCTCCACATAGTCTTGTAATGTCGCTGAACATAGCTCTAAGGCTATGTACCTAAAAGTTAACAAAAAGCATAATTCAATTACTATACAATATAATTATTTATTTATTTATTTATTTAATAATTTATGCACACATAGATACAGTTTACATAAACTTAATTCTAGTAAGGATGGTACAAAGGTACTGCTTATCTCTTATGAAATTTCTTCCAGCAGACCTGTGACTGGAGAGTGGCATTTTCAGCTGGTAGAAAGACCGTGCACACAAAAAATAAAATAAACTACTTTACCTAGTAATACTATACCTAGCTAATATAAATACTATAATAATAATAATACTATAAATAAAATATTACGTATACAAATACATACCTATATAAAATATATACATACATATATATAAATACAAATATATAAACTTACAAAGTATATACACAGACTTTTATGTAGTTAACGATAAATAATGTTCTTTTACACGTCTTTTAAAAATAGAAATAGTTTTACATTCACGGATACTAGGTGGGAGCGAATTCCATAATTTGACTGCACGAACAGAAAAGGAGCGGGAATACAAGGAACTTTTATGAGAAGGAAATTGGAGTAAGGATTTAAGGTGAGTTCTACAAGGAGCGATTGAAGGACGAGCATAGCTAAAACGTTCCCGCAGATAGGATGGTGCAGTGGGACAGTGAAGGATATTAAAAAGGAAGAATAAAATCCTAGAGTTTCGGCGAAAACGGATTGGGAGCCACTTGAGATCCTTGCGAAACTGAGAGACATGATCATATTTGCGAATACCAAAGATAAAACGAATGCAAAGATTTTGCAAGCGCTCAAGTCTGTTTAACTGCTCCTCCGTGACATCCAAGTAGCAGACGTCAGCATAGTCTATAATGGGCTGAATTAAAGTTTGAGCAAGAGATATTTTAGTTTTCAAGGGCAAGAAACTCTGCAGGCATCTCAGGGAATGAAAAGCATAATGAACCCTGCGGCTAACTTCACTGACCTGGGCATTCCATGAAAGATTCGAGTCAATGATTATGCCTAGATCTTTAACAGTGTCGGTGAAGTGTATGGCGGTACCACCTAGGCTGACCAATGGCAACTGTGACAAATCAAGCAAATTACGGTAGTGTCTACTCCCAATTATTATTGCTTGCGACTTACTGGCGTTAATGTTGAGACCAAAGGATCTAGCCCAGTTATCGATGCAACTTAAGTCGCGATTGATGCTGGAGACTGCAGAGTTAATATCCGCCACGCTAAAATGATGATATATCTGCAAATCGTCTGCGTAGAGATGGAAATTAGAAGAGATAAAGGGAGTAACCGTATTAATAAAGACGGAGAAAAGTAAAGGAGAGAGAACGCCACCCTGAGGTACGCCCGCAATAAGATCAGACATGTCAGAGAAAGTGTTATTGATTCGTATACATTGCGAACGACCCCGAAGATATGAGTTAAACCATGTAACAGCGGTAGAAGATACATTTAAGGAGTGGAGTATACCTTCAAGGATATCAAAGTCTACAGAAGAAAAAGCGTTACTGAAATCCAACAGGACCAGGAGCGTCAGTTGTTTGTTCTCAATGGCCCAGCGGATATCATCTGTGACTTTTACGAGATGCCATTTATGTTTTTTTTATGTGCCATGTACATGTACATAGTGTACTATAGTAGCATACTTACGTACGGTACGTATTCGTAGTAACTTGACATAATCATAATTTCATTATGTTAAATAATGCATACTATAAGGCTTATTGAGTCATGTTACAATACATAATTATAAATAATGCATACATAATTATATCTTGAGAAAATATAATTGAATACTATTTTTACAAGTGTGGCCTGATAACGTATGGTAATTTTCTGCTGATTATTATTTTGTACATTACGTAACCTCTTCACTTAACAATGTTGTAAATTGTAACCTTATAGTCGACAGTCGACACTATCCTCTCCAGTTATCAATGTTTTTTTATATTAATTTTATAGTCGACACTATAGAACCATTATCTAGTCCAATAATAATTTCTAAACAAACAATTCCTCACCTAAACTGCTTGTCCCGTTCCGTACAGTAGTAACGCACGACGTTCGCGTGCGCGTCTGATTCGCGCAACAACGCCACCTCGCGGTCAGCGAACGTAAAACATTCGGGCAACAGACGCTTCACGGCCACTGCGCGTTTGTCAAACGTCCCTCTGATATCAAAAACAAGATAAATCACATTATAACATCTCCACTTCACTCCACTCCGTGGTATTGAGACAATCATTAACTAATATTTATAAAAACAATTCAAATTAAAATTCAAATCTTTATTTCTTCAAAATAGGTTTTTTACAAACACACTTCGAATGTTAATTTACGCCATCGCTTCAACAAATCCCTACTGTGTGTGGTCTTGGAAGAAGAAGCGGCAAGAAACTCCCAAGGAGTCTTTTTTCTCTCTCAATAATAAACAGTCAAACATTATACGTTCTGATGAATGGCTGTCAAAGTTTACCAGGTAGGTGACCGCTAGTGGCAATAAATGATGTGCTTAGGAAGGAACGTAAAACCGTCATTCACGGTTGTTTTGTTATCGTAATATAGCAGTCGTTAAACGGTGTAAGAGGCCTTGAAGTTGCATAAAAACTTCACAACCCGTGGCCTGTGTAATGAGTAATGAGCCATAAATTCCTCGATCTCTCGTTTATAACCTTATTCAATCTTAGGTACTAACCTGTACACAAAGGTGCCTTCGCAGCCCTTGCCCAACACTTGGTTCGTGCAGAAGCTAATCTTGCCGATCCTGACCTCTCCTTCCCCGAGCTCGATCAGCTGGCCAGTCACCTCGCCGTTGGAAGACGTCGACGAATTCGATGACCTTGATCCGCCTTGGGATAGTTGCTGGAATTCTCGGGCCTGGAAATTTAACCACTCTTATGTTCACAATTCCTATAGAGGTGCTCTTTAAAATAACTCATCAGACAACAGACATCAGTGATAAACAGCATTTGACAAAACAGTAGCAGTAATTAGTAGCATTAAGTCATTTAGCAGTCGATATGCCACGATAGAGGCTCTAGGGGCGACATAAGAATTTGCGAAACTTGAATTGGCTTCTAACCTCTGCACCAATTCGCAATGGACCAGCGAAATGGAGCATGCTTTAGGCATCTCAATTAGAGGGGAGAACCCCGTGGTCAGTAGTGTGCCATTAATGGCTTGATGACAAGGTGTTATAAAATGAGGCATACATTTTTATTTATACAACCGCCAAGTATACACTATACCTTGACATAATATTATGGAAATCAGTAAAATTGCGCTGTGAAGGTAAATGTGCCTCAAGGCTATCTAAAAAAATAATTTTAAAATGCATTACTTTATAATAAAATCTAACCTTAAAACATTTTAAATCATCGATTGCTAAGTAAATAACTTCAAACGGTGTATAAGATAAGCAGAGAATGCCGTAAACATAAAATTAAGTATTCGTTACACCATACGCCAGCTGCCTTCATGCTGTGTGACTAAATTACATGTGCCATTTTTATAGTAATTATGTTATTTTAAAATTATTATATTCCAAGGGCATATTTTGTGAGTACTATTTTGTTGCATTCATGGATCATGCTATACGAAACGGAAATTACATTTCATAAATACTGTGTAGGCTTTTTTAGGTTATATTATACTGCACGTTAGTTTATTATAAATGGATTTAACTAATAAATTTAAGTTCTATTCTAACATACTTAGTTAATATATTATGTATTACTATGCTTATACCCTGCTTTGTGAAATGTCAAATGTATTTATTAACTTTAGCCGACTATCAAATGAAAATACCTCACATTAAGTGACGTAACAAATTTTTATCTAAAAACAGCCGAACGCATGTCAGGCCACGTGCACTTTATTACTGATAAAACTTTTTGGCACTAAGGGGCCATCCATAAATTACGTCACATGTTTAGTAGGACCCCCATTAAGTGTGACATTGTGTGACAGGGGGGTGGGTGTTCGTAACGTAACATTTAAAAATGTTTTGATTCCATAATATTTTTTATTATTTTTAGATGTAAAATTGTTGCGCTAGATTGTTGGTCACAAATGTGACCAGCAGCTGTGACAAGGATTGGGGAGGGGGTCAAAAACCATTTCATTTGTGTGACGTAATTTATAGATGGCCCCTAAATATCTTTGAGCTAAGTTGCGGACAAACACAGAGACGGACAGATAGTCGTAAGAACAGGCGGACACATGCGTACAGAAAGACCAATTGAACAGACAAAAAGATTACAAACACACGCACATAGCGAATCTATAACGGTACCTCACTACAGACTCCAAAGAATTCCAAAAATCAACTTTCAGCTAAAAAAATCATTAAATAGATAGATAGTTAGCAGAAATTACGATGATTATCTACCAATTTTGTTGTCCAAAACAGAATTAAATCCAATACCGAGCGATAAGATATAAATGACAATCTATAACATTCATTTTTACTAGGAAAGCCCGTAGATAAGCGATTTACTGCGGTAAAACAATAGTCGGTTTAAAAAGGTTTATAGCATCATAAACTTCATTCATAAATCAATAAAAACCTAATTATTTTTTGCTACGTTACAAAAAGAAGGTTAACTGAAATAACTTACGAAAATGGAATATATACTTAACTTAACAAAATATTATACAAACTTTTCACGAATAGTGTATCGTGTATTATGAATTTAGTACGTACTAGCGAAGCTCTGAGAAGAATTAGATAAAGAAATAGTTATTTTACGTTGTTATAATAGTTGTTATTACGACTTATCATTATACGTATTTCTGCACTCATTAAAGAAAAAGCTAGTGTCATGTACCATGTTACAATGTGTCATTTAGGTAATGCATTAGAAATTGGAATCCAAACTCCTTGTTCGGTAAACCAGCAATTGAAACGGTTGTTAAATAAGTATAGTGTTTGCTTCGTATGCATACAGGTTACTTTTATTCTACTAAAATTTAAGTTCCGCTTAAATATTTCTCAATGTTCCGCATCAATAAAACAGAATGCTTCGATATTAGTAAGTTTTTACACACATTGTCTTGCGAACGGATCAAAGGAATTTAGCTTGAAAATATCGCGGGGTATGTGGCAACATGATTCACAAGAATTTTAACGGATGCTGGTGTCAACAACAATACCATCAATTGCTTACAATAAGCCACAGCCCCAAAATTCTCAAACATTTCTCTTTCCTGGAATTATTTCTTTGACATATAAAATTCAGTGTCCTTTTTGATTTATGAAGTACTTACTATGTATTAAGTAGGTAATGTTCTGGCAGAAGATTATTTTAGTTGGTTTATCCGTTGCTAAAACGTGATCATCAATTCTTTTCAAACCTAAAGTCACAGCTCAAAGCAACTATTTGTATGAGAATGTTTAAGAGAAATTTTAAATAACCTAAGTGAAATTATCCCCGACGTGGTCATGGACTGTACTCCTTTTAAAACTACATTTTTTGACTATATTATTATTACATGCGACGTTAATGCCTTAGGTCCTTTTGATGCCTCATAAGCATCTTTGTCAAAAATTAAACTACGCACAGCTAAGAGAAGTTATTTAAAGAAACTTACCTGATATCGCAAGTACCAGAACATGGTCACGACCAGTCCCATTAGTATGATGAGCAGCACCTTGAGAGCCTTATTCTCCTGTTGATGGAGCCACACATAGCCCTGTTTATACCACAGGTCCGGTCTAAAGCTGAACCCTTCAAATGGAAAGTCAGTTTGAACTGACACCGATATTAACATTGACTTCAAATACGTCTCATTCTCCACATCCTTTTCGTTCTGCGTTTGCTCCTGGTTTATAAGCCTGATAGAGTGATCTTCTGTTGGGACATTCAAGAAGCTAGACTTAGGCAGTTGCGGCATCCATGACGTGGTCAACTCTGGCACTTTATAGTGTCCTAGTAAGAGGTATGGCGGTGACACATGAAGGTTTATGTCGTTCAGTTTGTAATGAATGTTCTTCAATGGCTCGTACATTGGTTTGTCAGTGTTCGCCTCTGTTTCTGTAGCGGGACCTTCCAAGAGCAAAGGCCTGGTATAACCCGTGGATATCGTGACGGTATTCTTATCGACTAGCGATGATAATGCGTACAGGCCGTGATTATGTTCTCCTATATACAGTGTGGGGCTGGAACGAAAAGTTATTTTTAATTTGATTGTTATTAACAAATCATTATCATGTTTTGGACACCTGTAAGCTACGTCATAATTCAAAATTTCCAGTGATATTTTAAAATTATACAGGTGGTAAACGTACTGCATGGCAGGTCCGAATACTAGGTACATAGCCACTTAATGTCAGGCGGGATAGATAATGAAATGTACTTACTACAACTCAATATTAGAGTTCTTGATCCCTTGGCCATTTCTCAACGTGGACGCGTCTTCCATGATATGGTCCAGCGTGTCATCGCCTATAGAGTTGAAAGGGACAGATATAAGTCCGTCCCTGTCTAGCAAGTAAGCGGCTACCACTGGTGTCTCGAAGTTGTGCGCCCACACCAGATCGCCGGTCTTCCTGTCAAATGACATGATCCGTCCGTTCGATGTCGATGTGAAATGGATGACACCTGATAAGAGAATAACCAAAAGAAACATAATAATCGCATATCGATCAAATTAGAAAACCTTCATAAAAAATCCTAAATATTCTGTCGTCGGTTCTTTATGAATAGGTACAACTTCAATAACTCTAATTGAGTTTATCGTTTTTGGAAACAAGACCCAATAAAATTATATTTAAAGATATCAATAAATTAATAGACAAAGATACACATGCCTTATACTACTACAAGCACTTCACCGAAATCGTGATAGAAGCAAAATATTTGAAGCAAAAGATTTATTTTATTTTAAGAACTGCTAAAAACCAATACCCCAGCTGAATCACACTCACGTAAACTTAAACGTTTTTTCCCACTTAAAGATAAAAGTGAAGATTACTTTTTATCGACCATTAACTGTGCTCTGCTATTAATGATAGGGTCAAAAGACCTCTCTGCTTGATCGAAGATTGGTTTTTAAATTATAAATAACCTTGCTTCTTACCAATACATCTTAATTTTTATGATGATGAAATTCTTATTTTTTACTGGGGAAATTATAATAATATGAATATGTAGGAGACATCTAAAATAATAATGGACAAACAATAAATTATACGCTGGATGGTTTTAACCGATTAACGAATAAATATTAGGTATAGATAATTATACTATTGCCATGGGACTCTGACATTGCAATTCATAAGGTCTGAATCATCATTCTTGGTCTTGTTGGAAAGCCTTTGATATAGCTGCATGACTGCAGATAGCAGTAAATTGCAACTTAACAAATGCGAGAGATGACTTAACATGCGCTACGTAGCACAGGACCACTGAAATTTCAGAAGTTGCAGCCACCATGCACCATGGTGGAACCGATTAGCTTTTTTGGAGTCACAAAAAATACTTTTAAAAGTCTTGTTTCAATGGGACAAGCTAAATTGCCGGTGACGTATAAAATCAAGATCATAGCCATATTTTTTCAAATTACAGTTACACGGTCAAGTTCAACGTACTTTCGCCAACTTGGTGTTATGTAAGTACGCGGCACCAATGGCCAATTGCCGATGACTCGGTGTCGAAACTAGTTAACACCTTATTTCGTCATTTTATTAGACACCGTATCATTAGTGTCGTTGTTTTTGTATTTATATAACAAAATTTTCTCACACATAGGTGTTTGTTTTTAGCTTAATTTATTCGCTTTTCAAACAGTTATTATAATTACATACACAATTTTTGTTTTAACGCATTCATACAGTAGCTGTGGTTACTGAAATTAAATTAAATTACATACAATTTGCCAAAATATGGTTATGGTTAAACGATGAATTAGATTTAAAAAAAAAACATGAAAAAAACACAACTTATGATTAGTAAATATTTGGAAACGTACGGAACTTATTGTCTAAGCAACTTTACCGACGCGAAGTGCAGATATAATTATTATAAGTGCATTTTAATTATTTTTAATCAGACAACAATAGCAATGAATGACTGTCTACTATGTATTTCCAACGCGCATCTTCTGTTTGGCAAATCTAGATTCCTAATATATCGAGCCAGTTTTACTTTCTTTATTTTGCTTTCTGTCTTGACGACTGCGTAGGCTGCAAAGTGAAAGGTCCTGGGTTCGATTTCACGACCAGGGCAAATATTTATGGCACATGTATTTTCGGGTCTTGGGTGTAAGTTATGTGTGTTGTCTATGCCACAAGCGACAGAGAATCCTGGTGCGGGGAATAAGTACCTACATCAGCTTTTATTTATTTCATTGATGCTTCCTGGGACGACAATGCATTGGTGATATCTTTGGTGTTACTAATCCATGGGCAACTGTGGCCACTGACCATCGGATGACTCGTCGTCGTCACGTCAGTTCGTTTGCGCGCTTTTAACTTAAAAAATACGTCCAATAATTACCTACGTAATACGTTACGTTGTTTAGCTTTTTTGTATTAAGTGGATTATTTAGTTTACTCAAACAGATATTTAACAATAAAATAGACTTATTATTTCACACCTAATTCAATAACTTAAATTTGCGTTCCTTTTAAATGATGTTCAAATAAAGGGTGTACATTCATATTTGCTCATATGTACGTAAGACAAAATAACTTTGAATGTATCGATTGTATCATTTTATTTTGTGTAATTTGTTTTCATGTGAAAAGCGCACGCAAGTTACTGCTATACTTAGTCTTAAAGAGGTATAACTATTTGGGGTTTCGTGAGTGACATTTAGTGACGCTTCTAGCCTACGTAACATTCCTTGCTTAAGATTCTATATGCAATGTGTTTTTGTGGCAATGTGAATTAAAAATTGACAATTAAAATTTAAATTTAAAAAGTGTCGTTTCAGAAAATTAAAGCCTACTCCCTAGTCAAATTTTTAGATTAATACTTATCTTATTTATGGAACCTTATAAATTGATTCCATAGGCGTCCCACTGTTTAAAACTTCAACATACTTGTGATTTACTATTGCGGTAATTTCATTCATAACCTTCTAACCTCCTACTCCCACTAGGAACGTAAAATTAAAACAATACCATAGTTAACAAAGTAATTTAATTAACTAGTTATTTGCTTGGCCACAATTAAAAATTGTAAAATTGACAACTCACCATAATCATTGAGCATCTCCTTCCCCATCGCATGCGACGTGTAATCAAAGAACGTGACATTCCACTTCTGATTGGTATTCTTGAAGTCGTGCATCAGGATGTTGTACTCAGTACGAGCCACGTAGATTCCTCTCTTTTTATCTGGCAAGCAAGTGTTCGATTCCTCGCTCTTGAAGATCTTAGATTTGTCAAACCCTGAAAAAGATTCAATTAAATACACAAATCTAAAGCACGGAGTAACAAGTTTATTAATAGTTTTACCCGGCCTATCCCAGCTAATTGGATTAAAAGCAATAATGAAGTGAGAAGTGAAGTAATTAATTTATTACCACTTACACTAAAACGTATGTGGTAATTAATGGCATGTCTATCACTAATTTGATCGTGATGAAATATAATAAGCTATCATGATACTGTTATAACACTTAAATTACGTCGCAACTCGCAACGCTCAAAAATAACAGTATAATATTATGTTTGTCCAAATTTTAATCTCCCTTGTGACATGTGCACGTACCTATGTGGGCGTTGCAGTGCCCTTCATACCCGCTTAATTAACCCTATTACTGCAACCAAACTGATTCGTAACGCTAACGCCACGATAATTTTATTGAAAGCTACTCAACACGAAATTAGAAATTTCTAATTCTGACCAAGGAATTATCGGATGAAAAATTTTGGCCTCACCTGAAATATGTTCCCTGGATCCTGTCAAAGGATCCAACATGAACCAGGTATCGCTCTTCTTACCCGTGTATAGGATACCGTCAGTTGACCGACAAGGGGCGTTGGCGACCAGCTCGGGGATGGTGAATGGTAATTTCTTCAGGGTCTGCTGGTCGCCCCTCGGCCCATACATGTAGAGCGAGCCATGCCGCGGGTCAGGTAAAAGTTGGGGCATCAGGTTCGCATGCTGGTTGGGGACTTTCACCACAGGTTCTAGAAGAAAAAACAATAACTCATCATTTTCATTAAACCCTCACAGCGACTATGGCCATTTTTGGATATTGAGACCTGCTGTGTTACTTGAAACGGTCAATACGACCTAAAAGGACAATTATATCAACATTTTACAATGCCTTATTTATTAGTTAGGTATTACAATAATTACTACATATTATCAATAATGGTTTATTGTCCTTAAACTAATCTCGAGTTAACCAATTACCGAGTGAGGCTACCAATACGAGTAAATGAGGCTGTAACTGATCGATGTTTATGTAGATGGGAGATATTTGAGAAAAAATTTAATCAAAAATATAAAAAATAAACAAATATTTCACAAAATTATTGCTAAAAAAATATTTGCTGTACTTTTTGCAATTTCATCGCAGAGCTAAGTACCTACTTTAAAAAAATACCATTTTTTCCAAAAGACATGCTAAAAATTTATCTTAAAAAATTTGTGTGTACTACACCATCATCATCGTAAACTGTAGCATTCTGATTTGGCGTTATAATATTCTTATTTATTTTGCAGGCAGTATTTTCGACCCGAATGAAATGCTTTCTAATCCACTGTCTAGTATTTGACAAAGAGAAGGCCGCGTGGCATTAAATATTAAAGAGAACATAAAACATTCTCTTGTCCACGCGGACATGTATCGATTCATACAACATTTATATTTGGCCTTGCATCAAGTTGCCGGTTATCGAGCGCCAAGCTCAATTTTACCGTGCCATAATTCTAGAATAGTCTGCTTATCTACATGATACAATTTACAGGTCGATACAAATACTTTTTACTGAGGTTATCGTAAAAATCCATTTTATTATTGTTTCCATACTACGACCTCCCTACTTACCTACTTCATTTGGCTTTCTGATAATATTAAGTATAAATTAAAACATAATCTGTATCATAATATGAATAATCTGTGGGGTTTAATATTTAAATTTAAAACTTGAAGCACTTAATAAAACTATTTATGTATGTATTAAAAATAATAATTATGTCAATACCGGCCGGCCGGCGGTGTGCGGGTTTGTGCGGCCTTTTGCATACTATGTATTTTGTTTACACGGAATGTCATATTTAAGTCCCATTCGTGGGCAAGAAAATAGGCCATACCCATCGGTGCTCGCTACTCGCCGGCGGTCCGACAGCTTTTTAGGTATCAGAACCGATTTTGATAATTCTTTTTTCTATTTTTTTATTTCTTTTTGATTTGAAAATATTTTTGAGTTATTGTCTTTAGGGAACGAGACATAGGTACATACATATTATATTATATTTATAGGCTGATAAACACATAATTATCCTCCCTTGTATCGCGCAGTCGGTTGATTAGGTCACGTAAGTAAGAGTCCATTACATAACATGGATAAAATATTATATCTCTTTGGTATCAATGTATTAGCTACCTACTAACTTCACACAAACAATTTCCTCCGTACGTCACCCGCGCTATCATAAATATGATTCGCCAGATGTTATAAACAATCAATGTATTTCCAACATAAATATAATAGTTAAATACTAAACGCTTAAACTAAAATAAAAAAAGAGAAAATTTCCACAGCGCTCCTGATACAAGAGGAGGGGGGGAGGGGTGTTGGGGCGGTTCGATTCGATATTCGTATTTTCGATGCATTTCCATAGCAACTTCATTACAAGTTTAGGGTACGCCCCTGCAAACCACACCTATACCTACATTTATGTGCCACAAAAATGTCCCTGACGTGAATCAATATCAGAGCCCCATACACCGTTTGTTTGCGTTAACCACATGGGCTACAGGGGTATTTTTACCTAGTGGATGACACAATAATTTATACTTACCTAATCTCATACTCGGTACATAAACCTAGAGGGATCTTTAAATACAATAACATATTGCTAATAAAGTCTATTTACGCAACTGAATATATAATATATTGTAATGGTAATAATCATGTAAATATCTCAATCCAATAGTATGGTTCACAACACTATAGAAATTAACCTTGAATGATATTATATTATATAAATAAATAATAATATGTACACTTACATTAATTAATTTCAGATTATTTGTGTCAATGTAATCCAATTTCCACTATGTATTTATATAAAAAAAATATAGGATAGCATGTCTAATTGGAAATGGATATAATATTTTGTAGACCTGCTTTTGAAATGTGTATGATAATGTTATCAACAGACTAATCAATATTTTATACAGGCTGATGTCCAAATGGACGCTTATGGTAAATGTATGTAAGTATGTAAGGTAAATGTACAAGGGCTACACAAAAATACCAGGCATACAAGAAAGGAGGATGGGCACAAATGTATGGAATCTGGTACCGGCACCAATCAGAGTAAATGATACGTCGTTGGAAAGGTATTTTTGTGTAGATTGTGAATTTACATGTCGCTAGTCCTGGTTCATTGTCCGATCGCAGTAATCCTACTTGAAAGTTATATATTTTTGGTACTAAGTATACAAGAAACTTTTTGCAATAACTCAACGAACGACTGAAAGTGAAAGTCATACATACGTGTATTTATATGTTTGTATTGTATATTAGATAAATCACTCATAAAGGCTGATGTACATTGATACAGTTGCTGGCGCCAGCACCACTTGATTCCGCCGCTAGATAAGCACTGTAACATCAATGTAAACATGTTAGAATTCAGTCCAGCAAGCAGTATCCAGCACTGGATCGAAATAGACTGGCTGCCTATTTTTTGATCCAGTGACAGCGCACGCTGCGCAGCCAGAGGCACTGGATCCGTGTTAACACTATGCGCCGGTGATCGCCACTGATTGCCAGTGATTCAGTGCCAGTGTTAATGCAGAGCTGGAATCCAGAGATGTTGGCGCCAGCTGCTGTATCAACGTAAATCGGCCTTAACTGAAAAAATTCTAAACTGATTTTATTGTGTATTTATTGTTACAGAATTTTATCTATTAATTGAATATTAATAAGCTCTAAATCTGTGCAAAAATCTTAAAAATCGGTTGAGCTACGCCAAAGATATGAGTTTTAAATCCTAATTCTAACTAAATATTCCGTATCTTCTGAAGGCTATATTTCAAAACGGACAATTTGTACGGGTTTGTCGCCATAGTAATTTTTTGTACTCTTGAAAAGACCTTTCAAACGACACTAAAGTCATTTTGATTGGACATGGGTACCAAAACGCCCATCCTCCTTTATAATAAATATATTTTTAATATTTCCATTTAAAAATATAAATAGTGTAAAATAATTTTAAAAATACTGACAAATGTCCAGCGATAAATGAATGCACTCCATTGAACAATCATCAAGTCTTGGCTTTAACAAAAACCAAGTCAGACATTGGGCTGATGTCCATGGGTAACTGTGACCACTTATCATTAGTGGCTCGTCTGCTTGTATGTCAACTAGTTCCATCGAAAAAAATGCATGAAAATAAACAAATATATGAAGACTATTTAGGGTAAAACTATTTTGTAAAATCAATAGATTGTGTTACACCCTCATGCCACATGGTATATTATCAATGTAATTGTTGATAAGTTAACTGTAAATGTTTAATGATACGGGTATACTTTGGTTGTGAAAGTTTCAATTGGGCATCTGGTTCATAAATGAATAAAATACACTTCTCCAGTCTTGTCTGATGCACAATCATCATTAGGAAAATGATTATGGAATTTTTTATTTAGATTAATTCCTTTGCTTTGGAAAACATTACATCAATATTAACTAATTGCTATTGAATATTATATTACTTTCTAAGAGGCAAATTGATTGGAAATCTAGAGATAAATATTGATAGAGAGAAATATTGAGATAGATCAGGTTTAAACAAGGATCTTTGATTAAAACCTTGTCTTTAAGCTAGTTATAAAAAACTACAGAACAATCAAGTGATTTAGAAATATGATAGCAGCCATGGTAAAGAGCAAAAAATTTAACCTGTCTCAAGTTACTCATTGTTTTAAAATAAAATTTGACCACTACTGCTACTCATTAATTTACTTCATTTACATTTGTATGAACTATCCCATAACTATACATTTATTACATTTTAGTGATATGTTTATTTTCTATGAATCTATGAATATATTATAATTAGTCGCTAGAACTATATTATGTTGCATTTCTGTACACATGATTTAAATTTAGTTTTATAATTCATCTTATATTTCAGTGGAGGAAATAGGTGAAATATTATAGAGGTCTCTGTAATATGGACAGACTTTTTCAAATTTATTTAGTGGTATTAAATAATCTGATTACCAGCAATTTACTGAGAATAAGATCATTGAGAAGAAGAAAAATTCACTTTAGTTCAATGATAATGAAAGTTGACATAGTTCAATAAAAACAAATATTCACTAGTAATGGATAATGCAACATTATTGTTATCATGTTGCGATTATAACTTATCTAGTCTTCACAAAGTAAAAAGTAATTAATTTATTTTGATTTAATACGGTACGTTTTAGCCGATAAAGCCATGGGAAGAAGTATTCTCATTTGGATTTTTAACATAATATATATCTTATATAGAGTAAAATACAAATAAATATTTGAAAAATTTATAATTAAAGGTAAACAATTGAAATGCCTCATAACTAAAATAAGAGTAATTAATTATAAACTAAAGAAATTAAATGCAAGAGGATAGTTGAACATTTTGAATTATTAAGTGTTGAAAATTGAAAATGATTAAAAACTCAATAACACTACACACTCATAGACCCATACTGGGATTCCCTGTATCATGGGTTCCATGGGTAACACACAAGACAACAAGACACATCCAGATTAAGAATGGAAATTTAAACCCATCATTCAAATTTCTGCTTCACTGGAAATCAACTCCAGGACCCTCAGAAGAACGATCCGGCGTGTTAACCATTGCGCCATCTGGGTTGTCGAAAATCAATTAAAAATGATTGATAATGTTTAACAAAGATTCCTCTTTCTAACGATACACATATAAAATGCACTAGTCCTATCTAACCCTGACATTTCAACAGCCTTTCAAGGTATTTGTAGTGAATTGCATTTTATGTGTGAGAGCTAAATTTAAATAAACCTAGATTCTATGCCTAAAATAAACATAGGGAAGTCTCACATGAAAAGACATGAATCATTATATGAAGTCGCGGCAGCTAGTTTTTTTAATATAATGTATTTCATGCATACATATTCAATCTTAGGATGTATGATGCAACAAGAAATTTTGGTATTGTTCAATTTACTATGTTTCATCCATCTGTTACAGCAAAGTTCAAGGTAAACAGCTCCATGAAGACACATCTTTCCATTTGCCAAAGAATAGATGCATGATCTTCGAATAGTTTCAATACTGGTAGTATATTATCTTTAACTTATAAGTGTATGATCATGTTCGGAATCGTAATCCGAATGTAGGGGAAATATTAATGTCATTATAAAAATTACCATCTTTGAGCTTCCAAATGACGTTTCCTGAAAGCGGTTCCACGGCCACCATGCCGCCACCTAACGTCGTAAACAAGAGCGGCCGATCATCGAGAGCTCTGGACACATCCGTAATTTCCTACAAAAAGAGGGTTTACCCTAATTTATTTCACCATACACTTCACATATCATTAACTTCATGAACACCACATTAAAGCTCACCCTTGTATCTTTGTCAACAAAAGATCCAAAGCCGCAAGAACCAAATAAAAACAGAACAAGCAGTAGAAACTTCATTTTTACACGCCGATGTAAGCGAAATCTTTATATTAGAAACATTATTTTGTCTGTCAGAAAGATAAATGAATTTAAGCACTCCACATTAAAAGAGAAATAATCATCCGTGTTTTCAGTTTAACAGTATCGCAACGTGAAACAATGACCATAATAATTTTTGTTCATATAATAAAATACGTATGAATGCATGCAATAGTACCTACAACTTTGATAATAATATTCTAAGTACCAGGCTCTTTGACAATGACAGAAGATACGACAAATTAGCAAAAACATAGAATATATAAAAGAAGATTAAAAATGTGACCTGAAAATATTATACATACCTTGCGTTCCACTAAGAGACCAAAACACTCAAAACGTTCAATTTTCTATATTGTCATACTTTTAATCGGATGCAGTAAATTGACGTACGATAATCCACACTAATCCATACTTAATATTATAAATGTGAAAGTGTGTTTTATTGTTTGTTTGTTTGTTTGTGGCTCTTTCACATCGCAACGTTGCTATTATATGATGTGGTTTATGTGTGTGGAGATAGTTGGGAGGGTGGAGAGTGCAGTAGGCTACTTTTTACCGAGGCAAAACATCTCATTCCCACGGAAAGATCGATGTTTTGTTAGTTGCTAAATATTTAGTTCCGGATGTTGTTAATAGCTGGCGTTAGTAGTTAGTAAAATTTATTTGCAACTTCTGCATTACGCATCAAAATGCTACAGGTAATTTGCTGAAGTCATTTGCTGAAGTCATAGATACTAATACTCTCAATATTTCAAGCATACTAATACATCCTCAAAAATTCAATTGTATTTTTGAATTCGCGCTGGATAATTTTTTGTTTCGA
Organism: Hesperia comma; assembly: GCA_905404135.1. Lineage (NCBI taxonomy): Eukaryota > Metazoa > Arthropoda > Insecta > Lepidoptera > Hesperiidae > Hesperia > Hesperia comma. The sequence continues at coordinate 13,034,672 of FR990023.1, forward strand.
TTTTATATTAATATAGTAAATATTGTAATGCAAAGGAATTAGAGTGATAAGGTGTGTTTTGATTTTGGTTTTGATTCATTTCGTGAATTGGTCTGGTTGACTGTTGTTGATTTGGTTTAAAATAGTAATTAGTTTTAAGGAAAAGTACTATAGATATTTTATGAGATTTATTTGTTTAGCTTCAATAGATTTTAGTTAGTTGTAGTCACTTATTTATCCACCAGATAAATGTCATATATTATGTTAAACAACTCATTGTGAATTCTCTTTGACCATGCGGGCGAAGCCGCGGGCAAGAGCTAGTCTATATATAAAACTCTCGTGTCACCTTAGTTAGTTACCTTACTTCTCCGAAACGGCTTTACCGATTTTTACCAAATTTTATATGCATATTCAGTCGGTCTGAGAATCGGTTACTATCTATTTTTCATACCCCTAAGTGATAAGGGTTGTTCGCCCTTAACATTTTTTTGGCAAAACAACGTTAGCCGGGTCAGCTAGTATTTTTGACGTGACAACGTCTTATAAATTGGTTTGCCGGGTGGCACTTCAAGAAACTGCGTTAGTAGCTCCGCTCACGTTATGCGCTTACAATGAGAGCGAGTGAGAGGCACGCGTCCCTTCCACTCGGGCATGGTTAGCCCGCCTAAGAGCGAGAGAGACAGACATAAAAAGTGAAAGGCACGCGTCCCTTCCTCCTTAACATTACTTATGGTAGCTACGGCGTACACACGTTGGCGTGTTTCAGAAAATGGTACAGCGCCATCTCTGGAGAAGTAGAGTAATCTCGTTTGTTACCTCACTTAGTTGTGACTAATGGTTAATGGTCTAACGGTTAGCAGCGCTAGATGGCGGATGGTGTTACAATGTTTTAAATATAATTCTTTGTATAAATAAATGTTTTAAATTGTTACTATTATTTCATCCTTCTTCCTACTATACGAATGAATATTCACATTAAAATTATTTTACCACTCAAAGTCGTTGTCACGTAAAACTTTCGCCCGTATACCGACTTTACAGGCAACCAATTTTTAATAAATACACCTTTTTTATAGCAGAATGCGCTTTATTTCTCTCTTCTTAAATTACATTTTTACTTATCTCACAATACATAACACTAGAACAAGAACGCAATATTCTTTTCTTATTAAACACTAGCTTCCGCCCGCGGCTTCGCCCGCGTGGAATTCGTTTAAACTTCACCCCCCTTTTTCACCCCTTTTGGGGATGAATTATGAAAAATCCATTCTTAGCGGATGCCTACGTCATAACATCTACCTGCATGCCAAAGCACATTGGCAAATCCCCATACATGGTCAGGCCCACTCAACATAATCCACGGACAAGAATGAAAATTGACACATAATATGTTACGATTATCCCTTTATTGCTGCTCGAACTGAAATATTTGTAGACAATGGGGAAAAAATGTAAAAGGGAATAAAATAATATATTTTGAGGTTATATTTTTAAATTATTTTGACAGTTCCAAATTAACAATATCAAAAAAAAATTGTATTACGCGTAAAATCATGAATATTCTAGAATACATAATAGACAGGAATTACGTAGATATATAATATAATAGGTAATTAATAAAACAAGTTGATTCATCCTTTATTATCGTATATAATCAGTAATTCATCCAAGAATTGAGTTGGTGGATTAACGTCAGATTCATGACGTGCCCATGTCAAGAACCAAATGACTCACATGACATGGGCAAACCTTTGATTATATACACGGTCTAGATTCCGCAATCGGCTCTACCGAACGGCTCCTATAAAGTCCAACAAATTTGTTAGACTTGCTTGACACGTAGGTCAGTGTCATTTGTGTTGCTTAGCGACAAAGTGCTCCCGAAAAAACATAAATTATGCCGATTTGTGCAATGAAATTGTTTCGCAATTATGTGGAAAAACCTTGTAATAACAAAAAGATTACTCTTCATAAGTAAGCTTTTTAAATAAATCACAAAGTTTAAAGAAAACATGATTTTTTATTTCGTTATATTTTGATTAGCGAGTGTTGCCTGTTTATTACTAGGGGATTCGCCGAATTTACGGGAGATAAATTACAAATAAGTATTAAATTATAAAATCCTGTAAATAAAGTTAAACTTATAAGTTAATACCATAGATTTATTATATAACTAAAGATCGGCAATTGTATCACTTGGACGAAACCAAAAATGAATCGCCCGCTGTCAATGTCACCGCCGAGCGCGACGCCTTCCTGGTGGTTTTTATATCTAGAGGAGTCACATCCAGGTACCGCACAAGTAACCATCACTAATTAAGACTACAAAGGACATTATTCCACACAGAAATGTAAAAACTAAATTAAGTATTTTGAGAAAATTGAGGAACAATTTTTGACAAGTGCCCGCTAAGCCCGCTTTGCCGTCTAAAAATTGGTTTCGTCTATCTATCTCGCTCTGCCATACGCGTATCATAATTATGTTTTGTTCTTTCGCATTTCCAATCTATCTAAACGTCAGTGTATGCTACATCTATGTTAATACTAATTAGGTAAAGTTTATTTATATTAATATATTAAGTTATGTTTATTTAAACACGACAGTATTTATTTCATCAAAAAATTGACTTTATTATGCATTCCGTCTTAGGGCGCATTCATGTAGAACGCTGGTTACCGACGCTGATCTGCCAGCGCTTATCGGTACTGGTCCGTCGAGATAACCTCCACATAAAGCAAGCTGTTATAAGCAGGAGCTGGCTGACAGTCTCTCTACTTGAATGCGCCCTTAGGCAGCATTGTCCCGACTCGCATGTTTTGGTCGGCGTCGGCTACTAGTGTAAAACCGAATGCACCTGAGGCTTCTGAGTACGTAATTAAGGACTATAAAAGTGGGTGATATGGCAACAATGCAACATCGTCCTCTGGTTATGAACTGATATCTCTTAAAATAATGAGTCAGTTTGTCGGTCATACCTACTTATTTTAAAAATATTGGTGATTATTGTCAACTTCATCAAAAAAGCCTGTTAAAACTTATTATAGAAAAATATTTGCTAATAAGATGTCACCATATTTAGAGATCAGACATCGTGGCCTAGCAATAAAAGTGTTCCAAAAACAAATACAAAGAGATGAATGTTGAAATCTATTTACTTATTATTTCCTTTTTCCCATTTACTTTTTATTATTTTCTGTCATTTGAGTACATACATTATTTAGTTTACCCCTTAGAATAATTATAATATTATTCTAAGGTTTACCCTAATGTTTTTCCTTTGGTATTCTTCGACAAGTCCTTGAGTTCCTGATGTCCTGAGCTGCGCTACACCATAAAATAGAAATAAACAATAATTTCAATTCCTGTCATGTTTTTTAATTTTTTAATACCAGTAACTTTATTATTTTTTCTACTTTTTGTAGAATTTTATTAATAAAATAAAATAAATATAAGACTAATACAAAACAATAACTTTTTAACCTATTCTGTTCAACCTTAATTTGCAAAGATCATAGGGGAAAAGTAGGTATGTGAACAATTTGAAGCAGGCATCCCTTACACACGCACACCTTGACAGTGCACTTACAATAACTACACGAGCGGTACTCACACATGTCGGAAAACTGAGGACGTTTTTTGAGTGACATTTTGTTTGAATTGCGGAATCTAGACGTGTATATAATCAAAGGGGCAAACGCTGAACACATAAATGTCGCCCTGGGATAGATATTATGGGTTGTATGGTAGTATTGGTAGTGTTATTCGCTAATGTCCAGCAGGTATCACAAACATTATCTTCCTCGGTTAGCTAGAACAAACGATAAATTTTACTTACATAACTCCTTGATTGTTTACACAACTTCGAGGTCTAGCGTCTACGATAACATCACAATTTATACACGGATTTTGCATGTTGCTAAAAAAATTAAATTAAAAATTAAAAAAACCCCCGACACAAGAAATTACATTTAAAAAGTAAAAAATAATAAAAGAAACTCAATCTTGAAGCACGTAAGTGTGTACCTATTAATAATTCTAAAAAAAATACTTCACGTTGGGGGAACGCTCCTAACTATTCATTGTCTCCGTTTTCTTTTCATAAGTATCACATGCCTACCTATTTAGTCTTTTACCGAAGACTTTCGATTATGAGGTTACATTAGTTACTATTCCTAATTAAATTGTTAAGGTTGGAGCAGTCCCCCAACGCCACGTATTTTTTTTAGAATTATTAATAGGTACACACTTACGTGCTTCAAGATTGAGTTTCTTTTATTATTTTTTACTTTTTAAATGTAATTTCTTGTGTCGGGGGTTTTTTTAATTTTTAATTTAATTTTTTATTTTACACTTTTTATAGGTAAGAACATTATCGATTAAGTCATAAATATTCTCTTACTGTGCGCTTTCATTTCAGACCCCACACGAGTATATAATTGCTTACATACGGCTATTCTTCCCCGCTTTCACCCCCACAACTTTTAAACGGCTCAACCGATTTTCATCAAACATATTTTAAAACATGCGCCCGTAAGTTCCCTTTAATACAAAAAAAAACTAAATTGAAATCGCTTCATCCGTTCGGGAGCTATGATGCCATAAAGAGACAGAGTGAAAATTCTTCCCCACTTTCAACCCCAATAACTTTTAAACGGCTCAACCGATTTTCATCAAACATATCTAAAAACACGCGCCCGTAAGTCCCCTTTAATACAAAAAAAACTAAATTGAAATCGCTTCATCCGTTCGGGAGCTATGATGCCATAAAGAGACAGAGTGAAAATTCTTCCCCACTTTCAACCCCAATAACTTTTAAACGGCTCAACCGATTTTCATCAAACATATCTAAAAACACGCGCCCGTAAGTCCCCTTTAATACAAAAAAAACTAAATTGAAATCGCTCCATCCGTTCGGGAGCTATGATGCCACAGACAGACAGACAGACAGACACACACACACACACACACACAGACACGTCAAACTTATAACACCCCTCTTTTTGCGTCGGGGGTTAAAAATCCAGTCCAGTACGTTAGCCAAGTAAATCGTGAAAAGCGACAATTTCTGAATCCAAAAAAACCAAGCCAGGTCAGTTTTTAAATATTTAGATGCAGCAGTCTCTCAGAGCAGTTCAAAAAGCACGGTTGCAAATCGGACAATACTCACAGAGTGATGGAAAATAAACATGAGTAATGTCAAATTGACAGACAAATAAAAGTAGGGTAAAGTAAAATAAATTAATTTTTAAGTAAAAATATATTTTTAATTATATTATTAATATACCTTTGTTTAAAGCTTCGTCACTAATATATTAAATGAAGTTAATAAAAAGCCAATTTTTTGAGACCCTACATGTTTCTGTCCGTAGTCATAAAAAGTGGGCCTGATTTCACCATTCTCCAAATTTCAGCCCGATCCGTCCAGTGGTTTGGGCTGTGCGTTGATAAATCACTATGTCAGTCAGTCACCTTTGAGTTATGTCTTTACAAGGATCTTTTGGCGTGTGGGTGACAAAGACAGCGCCTTACAGGTAAGGCAAACTGCAAGGCACTGTCTCTGTCACCCATGCGCCAAAAGGTCCTTGTACGACTGTAAGTCCATTGTTATATTATATTAGACTGACAGAGAATGCAACAAATATTTTGCTCATCTCAGGTGAGCACTTATAAGTAGCCAGTTCAGGCATTGCTATAATATGTACGTACTTATATTTAACAAATATCACTTTTCGAAATAATGTGATCAGCTCATCAATAATAGTGATTACTCAAATGATTAACGAACAATGTTTTGATCTTTCGATTTTTCATTTCTCAACATGTCTATTACGATATTTGTTAAGATGAATATTATAATTAAAAAAACTCAGAACAATACGGAACGGTCATAAAGGTTTGAAATTATTTAATAAACGAAATATAATGTAATTTTGTATATCAAATTAAAAAAATAAGCAGGAATAACTCAAAAACTACTCACCAGATGGCGCTTAATTCAACATGTAGGTGTAGAGTTCTCGTCACTAAAAATTAATCAAGCCTAAGCACTAGATAACTACATTAAATCATTGAGGAGTTCCTTCGACTGTCTTTCAGCTTCACCAGATCGACTCCAGACCTTCATGAAATTGTAGCGCTTTAATGTACTTATGAAAACATTAACAAACACACTAGTCATCCCTACAATTTTCGAAAGTTCCCCTCGATTTCTTTGAGATGCCATCATCAGATCCTGGTGTCCTTATTAGCGTACCCCATTGCGCATATCTACTTTCGAACAAAAAAAATTATCAAAATTGACCTACAAACGACGAAAAATTCGCTGAACAAACATAAAAAAGTGTATGTACGGTCGAATTGAGAACCTCCTTCTTTTTTGAAGTTGGTTAACAAAAATATTATGGACAGGTGCATACTGTACTTTTTTGTATACAATGTATACATAGCAATATCATGTACCTACCTATCCCTACAATTAAAATTGTAGGGAAAATTGATAATAAGTAATTTTTAATGTGTATTTATTGTTCCTGTACTAACGTCATAAAATATTTCAGCAATAAACGAAAAAATTATAATCTAATATTTCTTTGAAATCGAATCATTTGCGTCCAGGTTACAACACTATTTTTAAAATAATAAAAACGGTAACACTGGAAATGTCATTATACTGCATCGAATTAAAAGTCGGAATATAGAAAAAGGTGTCGTTTTGAGCGTTTTTTGCGCTTACTGGAATGCATCCTAAGTTTATTTTCTAAGTCTATACCCGAAAAATTGTAACTGTTGTCTGTGATAAAAAACATCATTGTCATAAATCTTATGTCAAGAAGTCAATAATTGTTAATTGTCATATTTGTCATTTGTCATTAGACAGATGTGGTGTGGTGTCGTGTCGTGAGTTTTGATTTGGCCAATTAGATCCCTATTTGTTGAAAAAATATTTATTAACACTTATCACCAGTGATATAAAGAAGAAAGACCTATAAAAGTAATTAAGGAAATATTGCTACTGTGGCTACGGTTATGTAGTATTAAAATACAATAGTTATGGAGGTGTCCGGTACAGGTATGGATGATACTTAATATTGTTTGTTACTGTATAATTTCACAATCAAATTAATAAATAACTCATCTGGCATGTTAATTTAGTTACCATTGTATTATTTGAAGATACCTGAATATTTAATAGGGGATTCCTCGACTTTATCAATGCTCAATCTGTCGACATTCATTTTTTGTTTCTTTGACAACAAAGACGAAACAAGCAATAGAAATTACGCTTTGTGAATTATTCACTTAAAAGTTCATGGAATCAAATTTCTTTTAATAAATCCCTTCAGTTTTTGTATTGAAAGGAAACAATTTATTAGCAGTCAGAACCTAATTAGAATCTATTAATATCACAATGAGGTGTATTTTTTTAAAGATAATACGCACTATCAAGCTGTTTTAATTTCAAATAGAATTTATTTCAGGAAAGTCGCCAAACACTTCCTTGTCTTTTAGATACAATGCTAACAATGAAGAATTAGAGGAACTCTTCCAAGCTTGTGAGGATGACCCTCCTACTCCTCAATGTGACGTTCCGCCAGCCAGAAGTGAGAGTGCCAGCCCTAAAAAAACAGATAAAACATCCTCCATACTGGATAAATACTTTAAGTCAATACGCACTGAAAAACCTGTAGAAAAATCCATTGAAAAACCCGAAGATGTCAAAACAGAGCCTAAAGTGGAAGAGAACAAGAGTCCAGCTGCACCCAAAGAGGTGACATCATCTCCTATGAAGGACTACTTGAACAGGTTAGGAAAACGAAGTACATCTGAAGGTACTCCAGAACCCAAAGAGCCTAAGGAACCAAATGAAACATGGAAGATATTCTCAGATTTCAAATTCAAAATAGCACAGGCTGTTGAAGATATGAAAACACGCTCAGTAGAAGGTATGGCATTAATAAAATAACGGGGTTTGCTTCTCAGTTAGTAATGTAAATAGCATTGATAAAATAGACTTATTCACAAAGGAATCTATATAGTAAGGAAATAAAACCATTTGAGTTTTTTTTTCATGATTGCCTAGTTGATGATTGACAGCAATTTTACCAGAAAGTAAATGGAGACAAAGTTAAACACACTGAAAGCAGTGAATTATTAGCCCATTCAATCTTTTGTTGTACCCATACCCATGTCATTATCAAGTAGAAATACAAGTTCAATGCAAATGAAAGACTAGTGAGAATATACTTAAATACTTTTCTTCCTCTAATTTAAACTACTGTTTTCCTTAAAACATTTTTGTTTATGTAACAGAAACAAGAGAAAAGTCGATACCCAGAGAGAATTCAACATCAGACTCAGAAGAAAGCTCAGCAATAAAAGATGATCAGCAAAGTGTTGGTGACACTGATAATCAGGTAAGAACAAAACTTTTAAATAATTTAAGTAGGATACGGTATTGCATGTTAATGATTAAAAACTCAATTAAATTGTAATCATTCTTTGAATGATGTAGGTATCTTTATAATAAGTAGTTTATAGTATATTTTATTAATAAAAAATAAAGTATTGGCATAAATTAATTCCTTATACAATATCTGTATTTCTTTATGATTTATATATCTGACCATTTCATTGGATATCAGAAAATATTTGGATAGTGAGAAAGTTTCCTTTGTTGCTTCTAGTTCTGTAGGATGAAGCTTTTTAAAATATTCATTATAGTGTTAATAATTTAGTACCTAAAAATTCTGTTGTAGTTTCAATAACATTTATACCTTACTGGTATATTATAATTATGCTCTATACTCGTATAATATCCCAAATATCAAAATACTTTTTGTTTTAAGCCTAAGTAAAGAATAAGAGTGAAATAAGTATTGGGATTATTCCCATATGCATTTTCGTATTTCAAATATATTCAATTGTTACTACAACAATGCTTGTGAATTTACATATAACAACGTCATAACATAGAAGTATAGAAATGGTAATTATAATGATTATGTTGTGTAATTCATCTTGGATTCTTATTGTTGCTCTGCGTGAAACATTTTGTTTATTATAGATGTTAATAGATTGTTGACTTTTTGATTCAGGATAAAAGATATTCTATCAATTACCCTGATAGTAGCAAATTCAGTGGTTCAATTAATATTTTTTTAAACATAATATTGATGATTGTTACTTGCTCTGGAATATATTGTTGTCAGCTGTCAAGATTTTGTAAAATTTAAGGGCGCATTCAAAAAGAACGCTGGTTACCGGCGCCGATCTGCCAGTAGGTTTGGGCCGTTTGGGTAAAAAATATCGATATATCAAAATATCGATATTTTTTCAGATTTAATATTTATTTATTTAAAGCTCTGCTGTCTGCTCATGGATCGCATCATGTACCTACCTATTTGACCAATCCGATTTCTTAAATTTAGAAAAAGAGTAGGTATGCAGTAGGCTATATGGGTTTAGTTTCTTTGCTTCAAATACAAACAAAAATTACAGTCTATGACCTACTTGTCTATGACAATGACACTGCTTGTTGGTTTGGTTGGTAAAGTGCCACAAACTAATCTGACCCGGTAAGAGGGGCATAATAATTGCATATTGGGAAAAAATATCGATATATCGAAATATCATATACATTTAATTTAATTTCAGATACATTTGGAAAATATCGATACGATGAAATATGTTTTTCCCATTTGCCCATCCCTGTCCCTATCTGTCAGCAGTCAGCACTTATCGGTATAGTCTATGATCCGAATCTTAATCGACATTCATCGGGTTGATAAGAGAATCAAAATAATTTTATAATAAATTTCGTATATTAGAAAATTTATATTAAAAATGAGTAGACAACAAAAATCCTGGACAGAATATAAGTAGGTATTAGTTTATACCACTCTTTAGTATTAAACAAATATTCCTTAGTATTTTAAATTATTTTTTGTGTTTAATAAATCATTTCATCATAATCATTCATTTATTACATATTAATAAATCTTTTTAAATACTAAGAAATATTTATTAAGCACTAAAAAGTGGTCTCTAATAAATTATTTGTTAAATATTAACAAATATTTTTAACTATCAAAAAAGTTTCTATCAGTGTGTTTGATTTTTTTATCAACCCGATGAATGTCGATTTAGATTCGGATCTTAGACTATACCGATAAGCGCTGGCAGATCAGCGCCGGTAACCAGCGTTCTACATGAATGCGCCCTTACCCTTAATCCATTGCACAATAAAAGAGTTTTTTTAGCCGCAATTTCATTAATAGAGGTAGAACTCTTTGCGAATTCTGATTTGAAACGCATTTGTGCAATGCATTCCGAATGTAGAAGAAATTGGTGATCAATTCATACTCGCTTGTGTGAGATTACTTGTAATATAAAATTTACCAATTCCACAACTACGTACTCTTTTTTTGACAAAAGTAACATTCAAGTAGAACAAATATTTGGCTTACCAATGTAATAAAAACTACATTAACAACCAAATACACCAAGAACTTAAATATTCTCGTGTCCTTGGAGAACAGTGAATGGACTGCTTGTGCAATCTGCGCTTGTCGCTCGTAAATATTATTGGACAATAGGATAGCTATTTTCTATAACGCGGTTAAGTAGAACATAGAACAGGTCTTACATTGTAATGTTTTTCTGTGTGATGGGTACCAACGATATGTATTTTGTACGCCGAGATTTCGACCCACTGTATGAACTATGTATAATATTTTGAGGTTCATGTAAAACTCATGAAATTGCAGGTAGATAGTTAGTCTAGTCTAAAAAATTAAGCGGTTTAATTTTACTCTGTATTCATTACATATACCTAGACCATTTTATCGTTGCCTGATATTTTTTATACCATATAAATAATTAATTGAAGGTTTTGTTATGTTAGTATAACGATATCTAGTAATTATTTAGGCATAAAAAAGTAAATCGTCGAAATGTGCAACGGATATAATTACGTGGTTTAAGGTCTAAACACATAATAATAAAGTTTAGTTCAATTCTACAACCAAAGCCAAAGAGAAATGAAATGAAATGAAATGAAATGAAATGAAATGAAATGATTTATTTCGAACTTGGTTTTTACAAACACTTTTCGAATGTCATCTACGCCATAGAGAGAATCATACGAAACTATCAAAGGTCGTTGTTATTTATACCCAGGTATCATCACTAAACAGTAGCATACAGAACTTATCAGAAATGACTCAGCCCTTGACGGCCAAGGCCACCGAACGTGAGTCTAGTCGTCCAGCTAATCAGAAAAACCACTCAGACTCCAGTAATGACACGCATAAAAATTTAGGTGAGTTTAACCCTATCGTACTTTAGTTTATTTAAATATGATTTAGTTGGTAGTACCTCCATACATCCAGTAGAATTGTAACGTTTCATTTTTTTATTTGTCAGTGTCATAGCTTGACTTATTATTAAAAGTATTAGGTAACCTTTGTTTATCTACTGCACCTAGTACACCTAAATTGATAGTGAATATGACTCACTTAATTCTCACTCATACGAAATGTAATAATATTATGTAACTACCTATCAAATATAGGTATCGTCAGCGTGTCAATATAATTTCAATAATAAACTTTTGTTTTAGACCACAGCGATTCATTAGACGTGACGAAAGACGCCCTAAATGATAATAGCATGATGGACGTTGAATCTGGCGTGGAGGCTTTAGAGGACACGATAGACGCGTTCGGTGATATGACTCCAATCAACACGGAAGCAAACAAACCGCCCTTAGACCCAAATTTCGCTCAACCCACCGCGCCGGTCCCCACTAACTTCGGGCTACCCCCAAGCAAGAACAACCTACACAGTTCAGAAAGACCCAACAACGACAAATCATATTTCTTTAACTTCTTCATGTATTTCCTAACATTCCTCCTTGTAGTAAACTACCTTCTCTTTCCTAATTGTAATGTGTGGAATGGGTTTCTTCTGGGCATATGGTTCTTTTGCTTCGCGAGTAATCTCAAACAGTGGTTATTGGATAACTACTTCAGTGATTGGGAGCCAAGGAAAGCATTCTTTCAACTAAAGAAGTCTAGCGCAATGCCTATGGCGTACACGATACCTTCTGTGAAGGAACATCGGCCTATGAAGAAATATGAGGTATGAATATTGTTGCACGTTTTATACATTTCTTCACTTTGTACCTTTCAATTCTTAGATTGACCAATTTAGGATACTGGTTCCCATGCCCAGAGACTTTAATAATTCTATTAATGTTAAAAGTTGTAATAACAATTTCGAAGTAACACTGCATTAATGTTACGTAAAAAAAATGTTGATTTTTTTTCATTCTTTGGTATCCTGTTGCAAAATGATTTGTTGCAATATTTTCCCACTAGCTTTTGCCCGCGGCTTCGCCCGCGTGGAATTCGTTTATATCGCGAACCGGGGAAGTGGGGAAGAAGATACGTCATCAACTATCTTCCTGGGAAAATTCATCGAAATCGGTCAGGCGGTTTAGATTTTTCATACAAACTTTCATCCCCTATTTCAAGCATTTAGGGGTTGATTTTTGAAAAAAAAGTAGCCTATATGTGACTCTGGGTCTTCAACTATTTTCATTCCGAATTTCATCCAAATCGCACCGGTGGTTTAGCCGTGAAAACGTCACAGACAGACAGACAGACAGACTTTCGCATTTATAATATTAGTATGGATGTGAAAATGGGTATTGCATTATTATTATTTTTTTCTTTTAGGGCTGGGTGAATCATTACAGGTTCCCGGACTATGATCCCAATACTTACCATATTAACAAGACCACTACGGCATTCATGAAGCTTGAAGGTGAGTTATTTGTTTCAATTATTACCGTTCTCAAAGTACCTATGGCACGTAAACCACACGGGATTAATATTTTTATAAACATCAGTTTGCTGAAATTACAGCGACATTGAAATGTTTACTAAATTGGAAAAGACGCCCTTGATAGGCAAGCATTGCAAGGTGACATTGGTGCAATGTGGCTCGAATTCGATATCACAAAAATTATGAAATTGTCAAATATTTTATGTAGGTTCTAAAAGATTGTACTATATTCAGTAACAACATTGCAAACTCAAAAAATAGGCAGTGGCGGCGCTAGACTACACTTGGACGTCGGCGAAATTACATACGCGAGGCCCCGCGCCGCCCCGCGAGGCCTTTTTTATTTCCCAGTCAAAAAAAAACGTTAAGATTACTTACATGAGCCGAATTATAGTGAAACTAATGTATGAGTAAACGAGTGTTATTGCTAATCAAATGATGACAAAATATATTAAACAAATAGAAATTAATCAATTTTAACTTTGAGAAGCTTCTCTCAGCAGAATTGCTATGTAGATGTAGGTAAACATTGGATATACCTAGTTATTTCTTCCAAATTATTTTCTAAATTGTCCTGTATAAGTTGTTTTGCGTCGTTCTCAGGGTCAAGTGAATTCCTAAATTTCACTCACCTGACTCGCGCAATTGTATGAAAATAAACAAGATTTTTTTTTAATATTTGTAAAACTTTTGCGAGGCCCCCTCAGGCGCGAGGCCGTCGGCGGTCGCCGACGTCGCCGACGCCTAGCGCCGCCACTGAAAATAGGTATATGTACTTATAAATCGGGTACTTATATAGATTAAACATAAAAAGATAATAGCCAGACAGAGTTACTTTTGCATTTATAATATTGGTATTTTCGATTCTAATAATATCTCTTTACTTATACATACAAAATGATAATTATAATTATGCAAAGCTAACCGAGTATTACGGGTATAGATAAACTGATATTGATAATAGTGTTTGAACAGGTTGCAACTTAAGGATATCGTACACTAGGACGAAGATAGCGAAGCGCGCGCTGTGGGACGAGAAGATAGATAAGGTTGTGTTCTACCAACACCGGCTGTACAATCTGAGCGGCGCGCGAGTCATTCTGCTGCCCAAAGGACTCGTCAAGAGACGGTGAGTACTACTGCATTTGTCTCTTAACGCTTACACACTCATAGCCTCATACTGGGATACCCGGTGTCGCGGGTAATGCGGACAACATAAATAATAATTCATTGCTTACACCCGTGACGACATATTTATCTTATATTTATCTTATATATAAAATTCCCGTGTCACAATGTTAGTTACCATACTCCTCCGAAACGGCTTGACCGATTGTAGTGAAATTTTGTATGCATATTCAGTAGGTCTGAGAATCGGCTACTGGCTATTTTTCATACCCCTAAGTGATAAGGGTTGTTCACCCTTAAAGAGAGCTAAAGTAAAATTACGAGGAAAAAAAATTCCCAATTTTTGTAAAAAATCTCGCCCCCGCTTGGTTTGGGTCTCCTTACGTTAAAAACTTGTAGCGGCTCTCATAAATTACTGATTGTTATCACTTATCACACATTTTAAAAATTAAATGTGTATTATCGTTTTAGGGACACGGTAATTATGTTTTAGCCGCAATATTGACCATCAAACCTTTAATTAAGTTTTCTTAAACATGTGTAAGTAACGTGAGGAAATATTTAAAACTAAGTATAAACCCGGCTTCGGGAAACCTGACCTTTTAAGGTGAATTGGAGCATATAGGTACCTGTTACACACATAGATGAGCTAAATGGCCTCATGTCTGCATTTAACAATTATTTCGTCCTCTGTATTTTGACCCACATGTTATCATTATTACTCCTGGAGGCACGGAAATGCCTAAAACATTCTCACTACCATTTATCAAAAGTCGCTCACTGGAGCATATAATATAGGTTATATATTATATATCCAAATGTTATTTTAATCTGTAAAATAATATATTTTGCCCATATCTGGTGGCCCAATTTTGCATGTAAGTACTATGCCCACTGCGTAGCTCAAGTTTACCTGATAGGTACCTAACTTAAACTGAACACGCAAATCTTTCAGGTACACTCCAGCATGTATTTTAGTGCCCACACCCGAAACTTATTAGCCTTTAAACTGACATAGCTCTTTCTGTTCATGAAATTATTGCAATAAAACACGGAATTATATGCGAATGTTTACAGCAGTAATGCTCATAGACTACCGGACAAAAATCCTCCGAATGCATTTTTGAACCAATAAAGTCCCCCAAATACTGGTTTTGTTATCTATCTATAAATTTATCTTCTGTATATAGATAGCCAATATTTACATTTGTATGAATAAGTACTTAGGTTAAAGTATCTACAAAGTTGTCTGATAAAATGCCTACTTTTATCTCAATTAAAAGCTCGTTGAATCAAGGCTTGTTATTGTTATCGACTACCGTCCTAGTCGTTATTATTAAAATTTATTCCAAGATTCACGCTACAAATACACTGCATGAATATTAAGTAATATTCCATATTATGACGTGGAGCTTAATCTTGTTCCCGAGTCGTTGAACAATGCAATTTCTTTGAAGGTTGAGTCAGTGGTTATAAAACCACATGTCAAATAATAATAAATTGAAAATTACACGAAAGAGTGCACACGCCCAGCAATCCTGCAATTGGAGTATTATACATTTTACACAAATTACACGCGGGTTCTACACATTTTCATATAGCGACCGGTATCAGTGATTTCAAAAGGCGTTGAATCAAAACATAATAATTGTTTAGTTGTAAAATTCTGTTTTATCTCACAATCAAATTAGAGTTTGCTGGCTAGAAGAGCGGTCGTCATTAACTATTCAGAGCTCATTAATTACGGAGCTTTAGTTGTTATCGAATTGTACCTATTTAATACTATCTTATCAATTTGATAAGATAATATTAAGATAGTATTAAATAGGTACATTATTATTGGAAGGAAATCTCGTTTAGGAAGACCAGTTTCGGTACTATGGCGATGTGTAACACAGCAATTAGACGGAATTAAGCCATCCCTGATGACAATATTCGATCACTAATCATACCTACGTTATCATAATATTTCACCACGGCTACGGGCGCCTACGGGTTTTATTGTAATCATTATCCACGCACACGCATATAATATTTACTTGTTTAGTAATAAACTGAGGCTACGTTGAATTTGATCCCTATCCGTATAATTTTCATAGAAGGGTTGTTTTGTTAATAATAGCAAGGACTTAATGCAGAGTGTGAGTAATCGAATAACGACACGCCCAAATCAAACTAAGCATATTCAATGTTTGATTTGTACGTCATAATTTATGTAATTTGAGTACAGCTTTGTGGGAAGCAAAATAATCTTGTAAAGTAAACACTATGTTTAAAAAAAAGTAGTGATTCAAGGAAGCTAATCATAGCGCAGAATTCGCACCTGCGCTGATAGAGCCGATATAAAGATACGAGCTAAACAGGTAGTAAAATACTTTGTGGATGTTTAAATTAGACTACGAGTATATCTATACCAGGGATGTTACGGAACTTCGACTCCGGTTCCGATATGTCGGAACTTCCGATTGGTACTTACACCTTCGGTTCCGCCTTCGGTTCCGCCTTCGGTTCCGATACTTTTGAATTGGAGGTTCAAATCGGAGGTCGAAGCATAAAATAGCGACGGCGGCGGAAGCCACCATACAGCGCTGCATCGATACAAACAGGTTCGTACATGTCGCGCCAGGAAACCCTCTCCCACCGTCATGAAGCAAATATAGAGAGGAGACGGCCTAAGCAACTGTGCACTGTTACTCAACTAGGTCCTGACGTCATCACAGTGGGCATGGCCTTAAGTCAGTCTACTGACGGCTCTCACCAAATAAATTTTTACTCGACGTTAGATGGCGACACTTTGTATCAGGGGAAATAAAAATGCATAGGTGCGTAGAGCTAACAATTACTATATCTTGATAATCATACGTACTGAAATTCGTCCTACATTAATTCCTAAAGAATTTTTAACCAGCAAAATATTATTTTTCTAGTTTTTATAATCATTTTTTAAACACCGCCATCTATTGACAACTACTTACAACAACTCGATATAGAACGAAGCGAGTAGTTTTCCTATTGACAGTTAGATGAAATGGGCGGGATCTTGTTAGATCCCGCCCATTTCTTTATCCCCCTCGCCCGGCAAAGCGTCACGCGATCTTTCTATGAAAGATCTACATACAACGTCTCCTCTCTATATTTGCTTCATGCCCACCGTCCTCACGTACGTTCTATCGGTGATTATTAACCGACTTCAAAAAAGGTGTTTCTCAATTCGACCGTATATATTATTTTTTTTGTGTATTCAGCGATTTTTTCGTCATTTATGGGCCGATTTTGATAATTCTTTTTTTGTTGTAAAGTAGATTATGCGCAGTAGGGTCCGCTGATAAGGACACCAGGATCTGATGATGGCATCTCAGAGAAATTGAGGGGAACTTTCGAAAATTGTATGGACGACTAGTGTGTTTGTTCATGTTATTATAAGTACCCACATTAAAGCGCTACCATTTCATGAAGGTCTGGAGTCGATCTGAGGAAGCCGAAAGACAGTCGAGGGAACTCCTCAACGATTTGCTGTATTTATCTAGTGTTTGGGCTTGATTAATTTGTAGTGACGAGAACTTTACACTTAAATGTTGAATTGAACGCCATCTGGCGAGTAGTTTTTTAGTTATCTCTGCTTATCAAGGTTGAAGTCGGTTTTTTTTTGTAAAAAGCAATATTTTATTACTAATTTTAACGCGCTTGACACGGAAGGTTATTCGTTTTGTTTTTGCTAGTTGGTAAATAAGTATCAGTACCTAATAATCATCTATTTTGTTTATAAACAATGAAACCTTTTCAAGCCTTATCTGGAATTATTTTATATATTTTTTTTTGTCCTTAAGTAATTAAAACATTTCTCTTCTGACGCCACCTCCGACTCCGCCTCCGCCTCAGACTCCGGTTCCGATACAATTACCTCCGTAATCCGTTACATCCCTGATCTATACACAAAAATAAAACTGAAGTGGCTGTCGGTGATTTCAAAATACTGTTTTTTCAAGTGCATAAATTGTAGTTATGTACACGATACCAAAACGCAAGCAAACGATTTTAAAATTTTTGTTCATCTGTTCTCCGTAATGGTTGAACCTATTTTTATAGGACTTTCACGATCACGACAAGATAGAGGAGGTGGTGAGACAACATGTCATATAGGCTAGTTTTTATCCCAGAATTCCCGTAGAATCGGGATTTAGACAGGGAAATTTCATTTCCCACGCGTACAATTTAGAGATTAATTATTTTCAGAATCTCAATTTTACTGATTGATGAAAAAAGAATTCTTAAAAAAATAATTATGTAATAACTTCTCAGTGCTGTATTTTAATCTAAAAATGTTGACATAATAATCCTCCTTATCTTTGTTATACTTTAAGTCGGTCAACGACCTCTTGCAATGTATAGTGAACAAAGACTATCTACGTAGAAGTAGATGAGTTACGGAACTACTAAATCAACTTGAGATTGTTAAATTGTATTGCTATAGTATAAGCGATGAACATATTGTAGATCAATTTTCAGTATTAAATTTATGATTTGATTTTGTTTCGTTAATATTTTTTATTTTTCTCTTTATTGTTAACAGGGGGGATAGGACAGTATTTTTTTAAATATTATTTCGTTTTTAAATCTTTTTTTAATAAATTATAAGTAGGTAGTTACTTATTTGGGTTTTGCGTTTAGGGAAACAAAGCGTATTTTTAAAACATAATTAATAAAACATATTTGGATAGACCGTACTTGAACAATAATTGTACTATAAAAAACGACTTATCAACTTGTTACGAGAACTCACGGGACTTTTTTCATTCAGGTACCTACGTCAAGTTGTAGCTTGTAGCTCGTTTGGGCTTAAAATTATCATATCAAACAATTCTATCTCTGACTCTGAGCTCGACTCGGCCAGGTTTCTGAGGGTGAGCTTTTTTCGTTAATAGTTTTACCTCGCCTTATCACGAAAAGTCTAGCTAGCGCGAGCATTTAACTTGCCATTTTATTTAGATTTGTATAAAAGCATACAACTATAAAGTCCTCGTAATAGGAACACGGTTCAATCATACACTATCGGGCCTTGTTGACAAGTTTGGTAACAAGTTAAAAATCATTCAAAGATACCAGGGCTATCAGGTAACGCAAATTTTGCACTCACTACCGTTCTCACACGTTGTTGCCCAAATTACTAGAAGCTTTGCAATCTCGTATGATCGTTATGAAAGTCTGCTTGCCCATAACACATTAAAATAAATTACATATTTACCTTATTTTTGTAACTATGCGTAACGTACGTTTTAGTGCCATACGTAATGTGGCAGTATGAACGAATCGATAACACTTTATCGCTCAATGAGCATTTTCCGTCTTCAAGCCACAATATGAATAACAGCTGTAAACTCGACCTTCCCAATGGTTTGCGGGACGAGAGAATAATAGTATTGTCATGTCAATTTAATTAATTTATGTTAATTTAACAATACATATTATATTGTAGTCATTGTAGATAAGATACATATTGAATTTTCATCTGGTGCTATATTTTAGTTATTATTTGTGTTTATAACATTAACTACACTAGAAAGGAACGTAATTAAATTTTCTGATTAATGTTTTAATTTAAAGTATTATTCCATATCCAATTCCGCAATATTATTGAATTGAGACAATCGCTGTCTAGTCGTTACGCCAGTTACTTACGATCATCAATTTAAAAAAATCGAATTTATGCTTTTGAGATTGTATTGTTGATTGAAGCTTTCGATGGACAGCGATTTGTTGTGTAGCCGAACGTTGATACCTACCCCCGTGCCACTTCACATAAACTACCAGGAGGGTCAAGTTTATGACCTATAGTAACCTATGTTTGAGCTACAACCCACTAATGCCCCACTACTGAGCACGGGTCTCTCCACATTACTGAGGAGGCCTAGAGCATACTCCACCACGCTGCTCCAATGCGGATTGGTGGAGGGGTTAGTGGCCAAGCCAACCCAGTGTCGAAAGTTTTTAAGCCGCCCGAAGGCCTCCGACATAGCTAGTATGTATGTTCAAATTCAAACCAAAATTACCAAAAATATAAACTCTACCTTTTACAGAAACTAAAGCATATACAAGGTGATCATCATCTTATATCCAAAAACCTTTGTATAAACATTTATCGATTTGTATTAATGAAATGCGCATTACTAATGATTATTTGGTCTGCCAGTGTTAATTGAATCGTTTGTTGGCTTTTGTTTGTTGTTTTACTTAGCCGTTATATCATTCTATTAATTAACAATAAATTTAGAGGATAATTAAAAACGGATTACTTGATTAATTGAATCACGATATGACTCATCCTATTTGTTGTTTGTATTCAAATATGCATAAAAGCTCATTAGAACGACCTTCATACATTCAAGGGGCAAATACATTAAAAATATATAAAGCAAACCTAACCCTACTCTTGCTAAGCTGGGAATTGTTATTCATAATTTTATTTAGCTCGCTTAGTCAAACTAAGTACCTAGTATGGTACAACCTAAAATTATTTTTTACTAATTAAAGTTATTGTTCGTGACTAATAACTATTACGTGGGCGTCTTGCTTTTAAATTTATTACATGGGGGTTAATAGCAATTTAGTCTGCGCATTAACAGTTAATCCAAAGACCTAGTGTTTTTTCCATCCATACACCCTGTACAAATCCCAGCTAACAGTGACATTTGTTACATAGAACCCTTCTCTAAATTACGCCATTCTGTTCTGTCTTGATGTTTCTGAATCTTCTTTATAAGCCTATTAGTTTCATTATTCCATCTTTTTAAACTATAAATTATATCAATAATACTATGAATATTTTCTTGAAAACATGCCAGTCTTAAAAAACCGTCACGTCGTGAAGAAGCGACCTCATCGCTCTCTTCACCGAAGACAAATATCCATGGTTAGCGGTTACCACTGTCAAGTTAAAATTTCGCTCGCTCAAGTCATTAAAAATGCGGAAATGCCCTAATTTATTTTTAGGACACGCGGAACTCTTATTAAGCAAAATAAATTGCATTGTCCAGGTTAATGAACATATCGGTCGTTGTCTACACAATTAATTGACCTCACACAATGTAAATGAACGTGTCCGGTATTTGGTATCCTATTAGCGGCTAGCTCAGTAATTTCACGGATCGTAGCAACCTACTGCTCTAGTGGTCAATACATATTTTCATAGGAACCTTTAGGAGAGTTTAGGGACTACATGGTATGTACATATGTATTTGTAAAGGAATTTTACAGCGTTTTAGCTATATCGTTCCAATTTTTTAAGGTTGTTAATAATAAAAGTATTGTTTATCTGGGAGTACTCAACAAATGAGTAAAGGAGTCCCCTGAAGTTCATAAGATCACGGGTATGCCCCAAGGATCAAGACTCTTATTATTTTTAATACCCACATTACAATGTTCTATAATATATTCCATTCATTCAAAGTCTTTTCTCAAACTTATTATACCTGCTGATGACAGCTTCTTAGTAATTAAGTTTATGTGATATAAATCCATATTATATTGTAAGAGACGGCCCATAATTGTATAGACTGTATAGAGCCTCACTTTACCATAATTATTTCTTATACAACCCTATTCTCTATCTATGCAGGCAATGGAGCAAGAAGTACCCAATCTGCGTTATTCTAAGCGAAAAAGAGAAGATTCAGGTGTTAGAGAAAGAAAACTTGCCCGTGGCTGAAAAAAAGCAATCGGAGTCATTGGAGAAAAAGAATAAAGATCAACAGCCTGAAGTGGAAACCGCTGAGACCAACACCAGTCCTGAGAAGAAGAGGAAATTTGTTTGGAGAAGGAGGGAAAAGAGGCGAGTATACCTATTGCTATATTATCTATCAGCTAATTCAAAGTAATTCAAGAATACGAGTACATAGGTCCCTACCAAGGCAGTGAAAAATAACTAATTTTCATGTTGAATTTAAAAACAAATATTATCAAAGTTTATTTTCTTCTCAAAACCGATTTCATCTTAAAACAATACAAACAGACTTTATTGTTTGCATTGCGATATAATATTGTAGTTTTGTAGTATTAATTACGCAATTAGTGTAACATAAGCGCTCATTGTGTTCACTTGGAAGGGTATCCAATATCCTACGTAACGTATAACTTGTGTGTAGTGTGGTACTTTGCCATGTCACTTGTGAAAGTAAGTGAACTGAATAGTTCAAGGATTATGAATGAAGGGTTTTATTATTAACTGAGGTTCCGCTCGCACCCTCATTTAACTTAGGAAAATCTGAAAGCGCATCCAAATCCATTAAGCGGTTTTTGACATCAGAACAAACAATTGCATAAGAAAGTTGTATTCTGAAATTCATTGCTATATTTTAATATTGGTTCAAGTGATATAATATTAAAAGTCCTTTCTATGAACTTGTTGGCATTGAATCCTATGTATTTTTTTTATAAAAATTGTAAAGTAAAACGCCCTACTTCAACATAACACTGACTTTCAACTACATAATTCACAGAAGTTGCGTTAACGTATGCGCACATTACAACGACTCCACGCCAACGCGGTTACGGAGCAACTCAAATGTAAGCATTCAATTATGATCCTTATATCTTGGGCGTTACGGTTGAATTTCGAGTGTGAACAGCGTCGGTGAGCCGAGGGTGGGGAGTAGTCCACGTTTTTCAAGTGTACACTCGAAATTCAACCGTAACGTCTAAGATATAATAATCATAATTGAGTGCTTACATTTGAGTTGCTCCGTAACCGCGTTGGCGTGGAGTCGTTGTAATTTGCGCAGACCTTTAAACGCAGTTGTAGGTTTGCAGAGTGCAGGGTTGAGTATCTAACCCCCTCCTTCCTGATATCGACCAAAATTTTATTTCTCGATAAATAATGCCACTGATAATAATGAGAGTCCAACGCTTATTTGGCTGATAGTGATGTGATAACGCATCACTGATGCGCACGGTGTGACTAATGTTCATGGTGGCTAATTACGGTGTACATTTATGTGGGGTTAGGTGAGATATACTAATGCAATTAGCTTAAATAGGTTTCGGTAGCCTGCCACATCTATGTATATTACATATTTTATATTGATGTTTTTAAATACCTTTGCTGTTCGGCGTTATAATTTCTTACACTCAATGTCATGGTGTATTAGAAAACCGAAAAAGGAATTCACACGGTGTAGAAAGTATGAGTAATTATCTACTTAAGTATAGCCTCATTAATTTGTAGCGCTTAACAGCTAAAATTCGCGTGATATCATGAATGTACCATACTACATACAGCAATGTCTACAAAAATTACTTGCGTCGACTGAATTTCCTATTTTATGCGGTCTTGATAGGTAAACAGACAGATACTTATAGTGTTTTGGTTCGCAAATATTGCGATGAGTAATATTAGGCAGGAAAACCACCTAAAACTTTATTATGAGATTTTAATAATTTATGCGCGTTCGTTAACATTGACATTAATTAAACATATTTTTTATTTCAGCATATCACATAGCGATGGCGAGACTGGCAGAGAAGGATTGCGACATAGGATAGTTAGGAAAATGCATAGAGGTGAGATTTTCGTTTGATCTATTTTTAGATTAATAAAGTAGTAAAATTAGCATGGTATCTATAGCAGAAACAGAAGTCAATTGAAAATAATTGTTTCTGTCACAACATGTTTAAATTAACCTCGCTCACCCTGAGAACAGAGGCAATATCTATTATAACATAATAATATCCAGTCTCTTTTTCACTGTCCATAATTGCAGATTTAACCGAAGATAATTCATGTGTTAAGGTTTAAAAATAAGGCATAACGATGTCATGACTAACAAAAATTCTAACTTGAATGGTAATACAATTTTAAATGAAAAACTAGACCTTAAAAAAAATGCCTAAAACATAGTGTCCATAACAGCTCTACGACCGTTCTGATTAATATAATCTAATCAAGTATGGTTTCATTTACCGCATAACTAACGTACGTAAACACGAAATGTATACGGTAACGAAATCGATATCAGTTCAACAATTGCCTCCAATTATTCCATGAACTAGTCCCACGCAGTTTCTTGACGGCCTTGGCCCTAGGCAGTGTATTTGACAGCTAGAAATAAGCTAGTCAATAGCCCCTCGCTTCGCTTCGGAAAACATACTCTCGAAAAATTTTAGACGTGATTCTTTGAACTGTCATAACTTTTGGAACGAATTTCCATATTTTATTTATAAAACTGATTTAAATATCTACATTAAAAAAACACTTAATTTTGAGCCTACCATACTATGTTCGCGGAAACTGGGAACATAGTATGGTGCTTGTGGGATTTACGTGTATAAAGGCACTGGCGAAGTTCTAATATTCCTTATTTTGCGTTGATAAAGGCCCCAATAATAGATGTTCATTTACATATTTCATGCAAAACCAGGGATTAGCCACATTCCCTACCACTAGTAATAACTGCATAATATCAAAACGTATATATTATACGTATTGCGGTTACTAAAAATGTTAACAGTACTCACGATTTGTACTATTTAACCCGCTCATGATCACGTCGAAAAAACTAATAAAAATCGTGAGTACCCTTACAGTTAAAACTACTACACTATACTACACGTATGCCACAGATAAGAAAGCGGACAGCGTATCGACGGGCACGGAGCCGGACGGGCAAGCGCAGGCGGACAAGAACACGCAGCCGGACGACTCGCCCGTGCACGAGAGCGAGATCGAGATCACTAAGACCAACGTCAAGGATGATGACGATGAGTTCGATGATACCGAGCTGTCGCGGATCAAGGAGTTTTTGGAGGAAGCGGTGAGAATATGTTGCAAGTTATATACTTGGTAAAATCAGACTTGGGAAAATATAACCGTGATTGCAGATTTCGATTACACAGACGTTCATGAACCTCAACGAAACGTTCAACCCTCTAACTACCTTTTCTCCGTAAGCGCTGGCGCATGGCGAGAGCATTGCCGGACCTCTAGATGTAATTGTCGTCTGTTTCATGGTTACATTTTGACCATCGCTAAAAAGAACCACCTGCCACGAGACTTGCCGTAATACTATTCCTGAAGTAAAAAATTAAAATTTTAAAGCAATTATGTTCTGATTGAATTATGATCTGATTGTAGATTCGGTTACACTTTTGATAACCTTAGTCCTCAAAGACAGTAACAAATTAGAGCTTTTAGTTACCAAATTAGAACGAAATTATTACTATAATGCCTATTATGTGATGGAAAGATATAAAAGTGAAGAAAGCTTTTACTTCTTAAAAATAATATGAACGAAGTTCTTAACATAAAAGTGCGCAGTAGCTTGTAGGTCCAGTTCCCAGGAAAAAAATGATTATGGAGTTGATAAGATAAGTGTAGAATTGGTATACGATATGATAGGGCTATTATTATTTGTGAAATGCGTGTGGGGTGAGTCCCCAAAAGAGTAGTGTTGATGATAACGTCAATGGAATGTGTCCGCGATATGATATGGCTCGTTTTATATATTGAATGAGTTTGGGCTGACTTTCCAACAAAATATTGTCTGATGAGTTCATTGGCAGAGATTTTTTAAATATAAAAGGTCGACAAAATAAACCAGCCACTTGATGGTAATAAGACATCATTGCCCTAGTGATGGTCCAACTAAAAGAGGACCATAAATATTTATGTTAAAATGAGTATTTTGAATGTATAGAAGAGTTGAAATGAAGTGAAATACCTAGAGATTATAGGGATATCGGACAAAGTGACAGAATAGATAATTAAATGTTTTATTTAAATGACTACTTTGGCAAATGCAATAAACATAAAATGCATTCTGAATCTTTTAAAGCCATTACAAATAATTGATACCCGTAATTATCGACAAGCCAGCAGGTGGAGGCCAACAACTGAAAGGATAATTTACATGTTTTCTTTCACACTTGCTAGACTATATTCTGAGATCTGTAGATATACAGGAAATATCAATTAACCTTTCAACGATGTTTCTTACTTATGCTTAGGAAATGGAGACGGGCGCTGACGGCACGGTGGAGGGCGAATGGAGCGTGCACGTGAAACAGTCCAAAGACAAGCACTCGCACCTATATCTGTTCGCGCGGACGGGCAGAGACAAGCATGAGTGGTAAGTAGTCGTTTTAGTAGAACTGACTAGCAATAATTGTCATGGTGATTTAACCATTGTAAGTTTACCATAAATAATAATTAAAATGACGGTTTACCTTTTTATATTGTTATTAAATAAACAAGATTTAAAAGCAATAAGTGCTAGACTTATGTATTATCTCAATGACTTGTCTAAATCATATTCTGCAATCGATCCGCTAAGGACAAGTTTATGCTATGTATAAAAATTACTATAATCTGGCCGCGCTAACTATGCGTTCCTGACACATGTCAATTCGTCATGACTAGTGATGTACAATAAATAACATTATGCGTTGTAACAAATAACAATAACAACATGCATTCATTATGCATAATATTTATTCAATTTATATGTTGTTATTTTTATAGGAATTATGTTTCAATATATTCAATAATAATATTCGTTATGTAAATAAAATTTTAAGGAATCAATTAATTGAATTTAATCATAATTTCTGAATGTAATCAAGAGAAAAAAATTAAAATGTTTTATTTATTTATTTTATTTTCATTTGATTCACCTGAGTGATATTATAACACAAATTTTCCTAAGCTATGTTTGGGCGTACCTTTATTATAATAATATTATTAACTTTATTGAATACTTAGTACATTATATAATCTATACTAATATTATAAAGCTGAAGAGTTTGTTTGTTTGTTTGGTTGAGCGCGCTAATCTCAGGAACTACTGGTTCGAATTGAAATTTTTTTTTTGTGTTGAATAGACCTTTTATCGAGGAAGGCTATAGGCTATATAACATCACGCTGCAACAATTAGGAGCGAAGAAATAATGAAAAATGTGGAAAAAACGGGGAAAATTATTCATTCTCGAGGGCTTTCGTTGCATGCGTTGCGAAAACGATTCAAGATACCAAAAATATATGTATGAAAGAATTATTCCTCTTGAAATTATCTAAAAAAATGTCCACGACAGTATATGTCTATCTTTTAAGATTAACACACTAGAACCGTTTTTATGGTAATCAAATTTGCCGCGTTTCCAAGTTTAATCTGAATTAATCTTGCTGTGATCCTTTGCTACTTTGCTATTATTTTGTCGTAAGCTTTATTTCTAAATTTAATTTAATTTAACCTCAATTAATTTTGGTGATAGTTTATTATCTTCCCGAAATTCCTACGGGAGCGGGACCTACGCGGTTGATACTTTCGGGTCCCGAAGCGAAGCGAGGGCGGTTCGCTAGTATATTATAAAATTATAACGTTTTATTTTATATTTTAACGACATTGTATTAAGATTACAAAAATATTCGATTACAATTGCCTTGTTATTATGTCACATCACTACAAAAACAAAAAGTTGATATGACATGGATATAACCTTGAACGAGCGCCGTTTGACGTGGTTTTCTTTTAAAAGTTATTGTTTTTATATTTGTTATTTAAGTAATTGTAATAATTTTAGCCCAAGATTAATACAATTATTGTAAGTTGGCATAATTATTCGATTTAATGTTTGATTTTAATGTTATCACTCGTTAATAAGGCAATTAAAAGATATTAAAAAATTGTCTATTAATTGTACGCCAGTTCAAAGTTACATCGCCCAGTCGAATGACAGACTTCAGGAACGCATAGTTAGCGCGGCCAGATTATAGCTAAGAATTTATAGTAAGTAAACAAGCAAAAAATATTGTGAAATTTCAATATGATGTCTGGACAACGACAACGATAAGGATATGGCAACAATAAAAAGATATATTTGTAATTTGTTATCACAGAATGCGTCTCGAATTAAATAATCGGATTTCAGTTCGCTATCGCCGCTTTTATTTTCCACATTGTATTAGCTTCATCGCTTTATGAATTATTTAACTTTATGAAATTTCGAATTTCGAATAGCGTCAAACAATTACATTGAGAAAAAATACAAATCGAAAGTTTAGCACTGGGTTTATGTGTTTTAGGGGGTACAAATTACAAAGCCAGCAGCGAAGGCTGGCTTAAAGTTACGGACAAAAATAGTCTCTAGCACCGTCTTCTTTGTCTATTTTGTTTTATTAAATTTACTGTTGTTTACTAAATCAACAATGACGTAAAGTCTGTTACATCTAGTTATTTATAATAACCCTTGACCTTAACATCTTCTTGTTTGAAGATATTTTTAGCTATGAGATGACACTTCTGTTAATAGATGTGAATTTAGCGTGAAAGCTCGTTGAATATTCAACAGGTGCTATAAATATTCAAATGGAGCACCGCGTCTTGTCACTTCACTTTTCTTATAATTGTCATTTAAGTGTGTTTATAAGAGTTATTCACTTTTATTTGTGTTTTATGTTCTCATTAGTTTAACGATCGTATTAAAAGAATATATACATTTTTACGTTAATAATTGCATAAGAATCATTTACACGTTTCTTAGGAAATTTTATGTTAACGAAATAATTTAAACTTAAAGTAACGATCGCATTATCTTCTACGCGTGTGTGCATTCCACAAATTGTTGTTCGCTTCTCTTGACAGACTGGTTTGATAGTTTGATTGGGCAATTTAACTGTTGAGGTTCCTTTTGTAGGTCACCTTAATCTTACTACTGCCGATCACGATTTATATTGTACGGACGGTATCTAGGAAGTGCAAAGATCTTTTATGCTCTACTTATAACGTAATAAAATATTATGTTGCACTAGATTGTTGGTATTTGTTACTGTTACAATTGTTTATAGTTATAGGTTTTAGTAAAATTAGGTAATAATAAAGTTGAAATAATAATTATTGAATGATGTTTAGTTTATGATTAAAATATTAAGTGTATGTAGGCTAAGATGAGATACAGATTTATAAATACTTTAATTCCGTCGTATTTCTAAAGTTTGACATATTTTGCTTACGAAATGTCTTAATTTTTTTAAATAAAGATAGTTTATTTGCTCGGCTGTTACCTAATCAAAATGAAACTCTTCCGTTACTAATTGACTGACAAACAACGCTCCAAAGTTAAGAAGCTGGAGTTTGAAAGGGTAGGGGAGCACTAAGAAAAGATTTTTGAAAATTCCCCCCATAAAGGGATAAAAAGAGGGATTCGGTTTATAAACCGAAACAAAAAAAAACTTGTATAACAATGGGTTTGTAAAAGCATAAACATATCATGTCTCTGTGACTAATGAGTTTGTTTCGCCTTTCGCCCACATGAATAAGTGATTTTTAATTTGAATGTTCCAGGTTCCGTCGTCTGTACACAGCGATAACGGAGGCGTCGTCGTCGAGCGAGTCGTCGGCGGCGGACGAGCGGTCCGCCAGCGACGCGCAGGAGACCCGCGACGGCATCGAGATGGCGGTATACAAAGTCACTGATAAGGACACCGTAGCGTTCGCTAAAGTGCGTGCTCAGGCTAACGAACTAGAAAATAACCGTATATAGTTTAATAGTAAATAACCGTAAATAGTTTAATAGTAACTAGACGTAACTAGACTTATTAGTATAGTAGTTACTAGATAATAGATTACTTACTGCTTAACTGTAGATTTAATGATGCTTGTTAGTATTAAGGCTGCACATAGCTCCAGACTAGGAAGGTAATAGGTAGCTGTGTCGTGGGTGTTATTACGTGGTGTTATGCACAACACAAAGAACAGATGTCTAAACGTGGATAAAAATTTGAAGTCAATTTTCAAACTTTCCGTTCGGAAATGAACCCAAGTCCCTGCGAACGGTGGTTGAGCCGACCATTGCGCAGTATGGGTCATCATTAACGTTTTTATACGCAGAGAAAGACACGCGTAACTAAGATGTTAGGCGTGCCCTAGGTCTAAGGTGATTTGCTCCAAAGTTATTTGCATGTGGTTATGATGGATGTGCTTAGAAGCTTTAACAAGTTAAATGTTGTGGCTTTAACAGGTTCGTTTAGTGTTTAATATAAGCTAGGATTTTACTAATTCTTTGGTTTTACTAATTGCCACAACTAACGCATCAAAGGAAAGATCTTTTTATGTACAGATAAAAACGACCGATTCCAGTTACATCGATTTTTTCCCAAACACTGCTGTTTTGAAATTATAATTAATCTACGTTAAAAAAACTTATGTGTAAATAAATGACGCGCAATTAAAATAGTTGTGCAATAATCAATATTAGATAAACTGGCTCAAACTTTTGTTTAGTCACTGCATAAAGTGACCAGTCCCTACATACAATACTAGGCGATAAAATCGTTGCGTGTTTCACAATATTGTGCAAATACTGGCATTAACATTGTCATGTATAAAAATTACTAAAAACTTATTGCTTTGTTATTTTTTATATTAATATATATTTAATCAATACTATCAACAACAGACACACACAAACACATTTAATACTGTTGTCTTTTTTGAAGTCCGCTTTTAGTTGAGTTGTTTAATGAGTTGTTCTCTGAATGTTTAATTTTTTTATATACTTGTAAACCTAGATAACCAGATTTTAATAGATACCGGTCGTCCTAACCTGTCGATTATTGGAAAACATTAGTTAAGTTCTGTTATTGTCATCTTTATACTTAAGGTTTTTGAATACACGCCTATTAAAAGCCTTCCTCGGCGGCAGAGTGTAAATAATAAGAAATTAACTCATATTAACTACCAAGCGGTATCCATTGTTATCCAACGTTTATTGCTGCATATATCAAAGATACGGGCCAGTTTGCAAAATATGCCCGGTTTTCCATGAAATTCCTGTCTGCCTTATGATCGGCACACACTTGTCAACTTGAAAACGATTTAGAATCACCTTGGCTCGAGCCATGAAGTGTACCGTTACAATGCTAAATGTATGCATTGGCATAAAAGCATACTTACGCCATAGCAAGATAATGCCAATTGTCTTCGTGTTGACAAAATGTGCACCAACCACTCTTCGACCGTTAAACAATGATTGCAATTTTTTAACATTTCAGACTAAAACGACTGACTCTGTAACGGAGGGCGTGACGATAGCCACCGCATCTTGTCCATCCGTCAACAGTATAACCAGCACGCCGAGTTTCGAATCGTACGAGAAATCGTTTTGGCCGTATCTCCTCAAAATAATTCAGGTATTTATTTTTTTACTAAGCGCTGCATTCGATAATTTATTTTTGTAGTAAGGGCATTTTGTTGGTCGATGAAAAGAGAGATGGCGAATTTTTACGTCACATCTAACCGTGCTCACTCACATGCGCGCAAACATTTATACGTTGCACGAATTGTCACAGCTTTTACATGTATTAATACAACAAATATGTCAAAAACTTCGCATAATCATTTGCGAATATACGTCCTACACTAAACTTGTAGGTTCGAGTATTCGCGGGAATGTGAGTGAGTGCAATAAGATTTATACGTCAGACTACAAATCAACTTGAGCTACCCAGTTAAGCACAAGTAGTATAGAAAATAACAATGTATGAATGGTAGGCGCACGAAACGCTAGTGAGACAAACGATGGACGCGAGCGTCATGTGCCAGCTGGAGCCCAGCCCGCCCGACCGCTCCAAGAATAAGAAGAAGAAAAAGGGAGACGTTCGTTGACTTATACTCCATGTATCCGTAGATACAACGTCATAGTAGTTAATTACGCACCTAGGCGAAAATATTTCAACGTAATATCATTTAAAATTTGAACTCTATTTTAATATTTTAGCCAAAAGTTGATCCTTTTGATGTATCTATTTATTGCAGTTGTTTTGTGATGTAGTAAAAGAAATATCTTATTTTTGTACTGTACTTTATGTTTAGAAACTTATGATTTAAAACGTAAATTTATTTTGATAATATAAGGTGTGTATTAAGGACGTAGGTATAGCCGTAGAGTAAAAGTTCTTCGATTACATAGAAAATACTCATTTTATCATTTTACTTGTCGATATTTTAACCCAAAGCTGGTTTTTTGTTTTTAAACATTAAAATATTAAAACAGTCGCAGTCATCAACCGGCGGCTGCGAGTGCCGGGCGTTACCGGCCGAAGTCGCATGGCTGAATACACTCCTAGCGCGGCTGATGTTCGACGTGATGCGCGACCCGCACATCGTGGCGCGCGTGCAGAACCGCATCCAGCGGAAACTTAACACGCTCAAGGTGAGTGGTGGTAACTAGTGGAACGCGCACCCGGTGGGGGATGGTTGGATTGGGGGTGGGGATGGTGGGTAGGTAAGGCATGGGGTGAGGAGACAAGGTTAATTTAATGTGTTAAGGTGGGATTATAAGCTTCATAAAGCTTATCATCATGTCAACATCACAATGTTGCATGTTACATATCTATGCTAAAATTGTTCATTGAAGAGCATAATGTAAATATTAAAATATGATTAACTCTCTTGTTACTGAAATGAAATAACAAAATAAGTGTATTTACGTCATTGTCACTACGAAAGAAAATACCAAAAATGTGAGAGTTGTGTCATTCCCTTAAATAAGTGAAACCGTATGTGTCTGCCGAAACTAAAATTCGAAACAAAAACATTTAAATGTGTCACCTTACACAAATAGGTTGCAAACGTATACATTTTATTAGTTTCCTAAATATACATTATTTTAATTGTAGTACAAACTCACCTATGATCATCGAGGTGAATTATTGTGCAGCACCATCTCACTTGGCTCTTACAATTTCACTACACTTAATTGCATTAAACACAACTTGATAGTAGTCAATGCTTAATCACTGAAAACTTTGAATTAGAAGTTATATTAAAAATCCATGCAATGACTAATTCACAGCCTACTGGTCACTGATCACAACTGAAGAGGCTAGCAAATATATGAGAATAAATCTCGCACTCATCTCAACCACATTTTTTTTTCTTGTGTTATTTCAGAATAATAGTGACAAATTGGAGGTCATAAGGGTGGGAACTCGTTTCTCCCCTATCTCAATCGATACTCTTTGTACACTATAAATAGTTATACATACAAAATAGTGTGTCAGCATGAAATCTTAAAGATAAAAAATTGTTTAATAACATGACCTAGAACTTTGAAGCGTCAACGACAAGCTGCTGTTATTACTGAGTTGGTTAATTATAACTTTTATTTACCAACTATTGTTTTTCATTAGGATTGCGAATTTCTTTAGTTTTTAAAAGTAGCACAACAACAAATAAAATAAAAAAAAATTAAACTTAGAGCTTGCGTTACGTTAAATCACGATTATTTATTATTCACATAAATATTGCGATCGGTCTTTTCGACTGTCCATTTCGCGTAGGCTCAATGCGAATTTTTTAGGGTGTAGGGGAGAGAACTGCCTTTTGTATGAATGAATTTTAGTACAAAAAACTGTCAAGAGATGGCGTTGTACAAAAACTTGAAACACGCTAATGTTTATAACTCGTGATTTCTATAAGTATGGCGGTATACTTAGGTTATGTTAACTTTGCGCAGAGGCAATATCGTAACCAATGAGGTTAATCCGAGGTGCGATTATTGCTAGTTGAAAACTTTACCAATACCCCGCCTTGTGGTCGTGAAATACCGACCGCTATGGCAATTTTTGAACGGCCGTAAAGGCCATAAAAGCTACTTATTGATACTACCTGACCACAATAATTAGGCGCATGACAGATAGCAGTCACGCGGGCCCCCCACCCCGCTCTAGCCCCGCGCGTCCCCTAGTGAGGCGCAGTCGTGTACAATTGTACATTAAGGTCATTTTGACTAGGCTGATGTGAACTTCGTTTTCCGAGATGTTTGCGCAGGTACAGTAACTGACCAAGTACAGGTGGTAGGGCCTAGAGCTCACCCGGGGAAGTACCACCGCCCGCCACGGTACTTTGTACCATTCCTACCGTGTAATAATTGTTTTAAGAACAATTGTGTTCCGGATAGGAAGGTGTGGTGCCGGTTACACTTTTTAGAGGCGACCATCTCAGTCCTCAGGGGTAGCAACGCATGTGTGACCGAATTAGAACGAGACTCATTGAGTCTAGTTCTGGGTCGGTCACAGTTGTTATGGGCGGCAGCGGAAGGTGGTGCTGCATGCTCGTTTGCTATCTTAATTCCATAAAAAAAATTGTACCTCCATTAAACATTCACCATGGTACTTTTGGTACTACTGCAGAATGTACTACGTATTCCCATCCCTAGTTCCAATGACGTCTTAACTGACATGCGCCTAATTATCGTGGTCGGCTAGTACTAAAAACCTAAATTTTCGCAATATTGTGGACAATTTTTTTTTCTTTTTTATTTATTTCAAAAAATAATAAAATTAATGATAATGAATTCTTTTTTGCTTTTCGATTGATAACGTATCTAATGGTTACATGTTATGTTCTTCACTACCTATATAAAAAAATCCTCAATGCACAATGCACATAATTTCCTTTCTCACTTAGTATTCTGTGGAACACGATGAAGCCCAACCAACAAAACTATATTTTGTCTTGGTAAATTAAAATCGACAGTTCTGCCATTACTACTGAACGCCCTCGTTTCCCTTTAGGAGACTTGTTCTTTACCGTTACCTTTACCTGTGAACCTTGCCCGCCTGCTTACGGCGCCCCTGGCCTTACCTTCTCATTCAGAGCAGAGACCCGTGCTCAGTGACTCCGTCTCGGGCCATGATGAGTTGAGAAGCTAAGGGTGCCTTTCCACCAGAGATGTGCTATGCTACGTTGCTAAGGATGCGTTTAACATCCACCAATAACATATTTTGGCCCGCCTAGAAACCCCCTAAGGGCTAAATGTGATTGGTGGATGTCAAACGCATCCTTAGCAACGTAGCATTGCACATATCTGGTGGAAAGGCACCCTAATACATAATATGTGGTATTTGACCCCCAGCTGCCATCATTCATGTCGCCGCTGGTGATCCGCGCGCTGTCGCTCAGCGGCGCGTGTCCGGCGGCGGCGCGCGTGGCGTCGTCGTGGGACGAGCGCGGCGTGTGGCTCGACCTCGACCTGCGGTACGACGGCGGCGCCAGCATCGATATACTCACGCAGATCAACCTCATGAAGCTCAAGGAGAAACGTGAGTGCGCTTCGGTTTTTAACCGACTTCATAAAAGGAGGTTCTCAGTTTGAGCTGTACGAGTATGTATGTATGTATATTTCTGCGCGATTATCTCGCGTTTGGCTTAACCGATTTTGATGCGGTTTTCAGTATTGTATTTGTCAGACTTAGAAGAAGGTTTTAGGTATATCTATCGTTTGGCTGAACCGATTTTGATGCGGTTTTCAGCATAATATTAATTATGTGTTGTGCGTGAATAGAGTGGTGTAGGGTAAAGTGGTGCACACATTACAACGTGGCAACGGACCGATTAAAACGAAAGCAGTCAATTGTGATTTTTATCTCTGGTTCCTTACTGAGTCAATATTAGCTTCTAGAGGGTCCTTGAAGCCCCTGCATCCAGGATCCCTGGGGATGGCAGGGAGAAATAAGAATCGTAGCAGTTGTTCACAGACGTATGAGTGAAGAGTGATGCAATTCTTTTTAACACCCACTTATTTCAACCAAACTTTTAGTTAGTTTCAATATATTTTGGTTCTAGACATGACGCTAGAAGACCAGTTGTTGGCCTCTCAAGAAGATACTGTGGAGGACGACGACAGTCTAGCAGCAGGCCTCATTACCGATAAGCAGCTGAGGGTATGTTTTACTCACTCTTTTAGGTTTAGGCCTAGGTTGGGTGTAATATAATGAATTATTGGAGTTTTGTCGGTTGCTAAGTTAACTTTTTCTTAATCAAGAAGTTGTGAAATGTATACATTTTATTTTAAACCGTGACCACAGCAAATGAATTTATTAAAGTTACAACACGCTACAATAGGGTAGAGGTACGTTACATTAAACTACAATAAATCCGGTCAAAGTTACAAAATAAAAACATCCTTATTATACGATAGATATTTATATCGAAAGAAGTTTTACTTGGTACGATAGTACAGTAAGGTCATTATAACTCGGCCCCTTGAACTTCGTTTTCCGAGATGTTTGCGCAGGTACAGTAATTGACCAATCAAACACGGCGGCCATGAGGTCATTTGTGCCGCGCTACTTCGTATTGGCATCCTACCGCCCGCACTAGCCGCCTCCTGCCTCAATTTCGGCCTTAAAATTGTAATCTGCGCAGCCACTCGTAGCTATATTCAGAGGGGCCGAGTTATAATGAGCTTACTGTATATACATT
Organism: Hesperia comma; assembly: GCA_905404135.1. Taxonomy (NCBI): domain Eukaryota; kingdom Metazoa; phylum Arthropoda; class Insecta; order Lepidoptera; family Hesperiidae; genus Hesperia; species Hesperia comma. Next base: position 13,070,882 of record FR990023.1, read on the forward strand.
AACACGCACACTGCACACTTGTGTCTGTGGTGTGCCCAGAAACGCAAGCCGGCGATCTTCGACTCGGAGGTGGAGGACTCGGCGGAGTCGAGCAGCGACGACGAGAGCCCGCCCGTGCAGCCCGTCGACAGCAACGAGAACGTCTCGCTCGCCGACACCTCGTCAGTACAGTACCTTATATTTGTCTTTATGTATGTAGTGTTAAGACAAATCCAATGCAATATTTTTGAAGTTGGTTACTTGTTGGTTGGTTGGTAAAAGGTTCTCAATTCGAATGTATTTTTTGTGTGATGCCTCGTAACTTTAGACTGGGAGAAGCGATTTTGATATTTGTTTTGTATTCGAAAAATACCTAGTGCTTGCATTTTAGTCCCACATAAATATTTTTTAATTATCTCTTCTTATCGATTTGGAAATCGGCTTTTTATTATAGTAACTTTGATGATCTAATCTAATGTCTAGATGGAACATCGAATCCGCGCAAACGTGCCAAAAAATTGTGTCCAACTGTTGGCCACAATTTTTATATTATTATATCATTGATCACGCACACATAGACAATGGACGAACGTGTAAAACATCGTCTGCACGCACACATGCTTGATATTGTTGCCTTGTTTTTTTTTAGTTTCATTGTAGGGCGACGCTCAATCTAGACATTAGATCATCAAAGTATAGTAAGAAGTTAGTTACACTTACATTTACATTACTCGTGTATTGTACATGTTACAGATTACCTAACCCCAACCCTGAAAGTGGTTCGTCAAAGAAAAAGTTCCTGCGAATGGTTGATAAAATCGCAACTAACAAGTATTTCCAAACGGTTAGTACTAATTAATTTAACTTTGCTTGAGTTCGATGATGTTGTAATCGCTTTATTGTTTCGTTCAGATATTCGGATACATAAAAAGATAAAATTTGACAGGGTGATAGTTTCTAGGTGGTAGACTTCTGCTAAGAATGGATTATAAATATCATATTCCACTACTAAGGGGGTTGAATAGGGGCAAAGATTTGAGTGCAGTTTTTTATTGGAAAGCTAGTTCATCGCGATGGTTCTGTAGAGTTAAGTCCTGCGCACAAAACAACAACTTGAGAAGCGACAAACTCATCGATCTTTATGTCTTGGTAATTACGGTTGTACATATAATTTAAAAGACGTACTGCTCACCACCGACACCTGACCAACTCCGAACCGACACCAAGCCAAGAAATTGAACCGTAACAGCTAAGGCATAAAGATCATAATCGAATCCTTTCATTTAAGTTTGTCTTGTCGGTTAACATGTTGTTATATGTGCGCAGTGCTTTATAGTGATAGTAATCGTGTGTGTTGTGTCTTTGCAGGTGACGGACTACAAGTACATAAAGCGCGCGATGGAGGGCCTGTCGAACACGGACATCAAGCTGCGGCTGGAGGTGCAGGGCCTGGAGGGCCGCCTCGCGCTCAACCTGCCGCCGCCGCCGCACGACCGCCTGTGGATCGGGTAACTACACACTGTTCACTGTTTACAACGCGTTACAATACACTATTCTACGAGCAACTACATACTACTCACTGTTCAGAATGGAACAGTTATTGTGCGGGTACGCCTGCGTCGTACTGGTCGTACACGACCGGCTGTGGATCGGGTATCAGTCACTACACACTGTTCAGAACGTTGCAGTAATAGTGCGGCTGCATCTGTGTTTTGACGCGTTATTTGACCCGCTTATGTCATTAACTAAGAACATTTAGAAAAATTGTTAATTACTCTTATTTTCACGTATTATGTATTTTTAAAGCTGGTGCGTGTCGTGTGGTCTCAAACAAATGTAACTAACATCAGGTGATAAGTTTTTGAGTTATCTCTAGTTATACTTGTCAATATTGAAGTAGGTATTTTTTTTGTAAAATGAAGTCCGCTAAGTGATAAATTATAATCTCTGCAGTTTCCGCACAAACCCGCAACTGGTGCTGCGCGCGCGGCCGGCGGTGGGCGCGCGCGCGCTGCGGTTCGCGCACATCTCCAACTGGATCGAGCAGAAGCTGACGCGCGAGTTCGAGAAGGTGCTCGTGCTGCCCAACATGGAGGACTTCTGCCTCGACATACTCACGCCCACGCCCGTCGAGTTCGAGTGAGGTGGTGAGTGGAGCCTGATTTGTTTTAATGATATAAGACTATGTTGTACGATTTAATGATATAAGACACCTTTGCAAAAATTTCGGTAGAATCAAAAAATGACATTCACAAGCGTATTTGTAAATACCTACGTGAAATAAACGATTTGAGTTTGAGTTTAATATCACACGAATGACGGCTTTCTGTCGCTGTGATTAAGGTGCATTGCAGTTTGACGGCAATTTAAAATGCTATAAGTGAATTTTGCGTGCAAACTAAATTGAACGGTGGGCATTTTCATAACACGTGTTCGATCGGAGTCTGTTTTTTGTCATACAATTGCCAGCTTTTCGCTTCTGTGATAAGTTTCATTGAAGATTGAGGGCGAGAATGTAAAATGCTGTAAGTGAATTTAGCGTACACAAGTTAAATAAGACTGGTGGCACTACGCGTGACACGGGTGAGTGTGACTTCATTACGTTACACGTGTTCAATTCGATTCGGTTAAATGTCACACAATTGTCAGGTTTCAGCCCAACCAGTGGGCACACACAGGTAGATTTGTTTAAGGTGGTATACCGTTTCGCAAGACAGATGGAAACGGTGCGGAATAGAATTGCAATGTTGCGGAAGATTATACAACTTATTAAGTATCTCGTATGTAAAGATAGTCACGTATCTTATTTGTTTACAATGATAAAATATTTATATTTAAATGGTTGGTATCTTTTGATTTCAGGAAAGCAATAATGCATCGAACAAACTTAGTGCAATGAGCTTCGCATTTATTCATCGACTGATGGAACTGTGAGTACCTTCTAGCAGGGTACACGATTTTCTTATACTGATTATATCTCTGGGGCGTTCATGTTGCGTGTAATTTATCAGTGTACTATTGTATTCGGTGGCAGTCGGTAACAAGTATTGGAAACTTTAAAATATTTGAGTCAGTAGATGTTTCTTGATGGGTTTACTAGAAAGAAGATAAAGGGACTCATTGCTATGCATTTTGGTTTATCTTTATTTTAAGAGGTTCATACGGCATATACAGAAATAGATATAAATATTCAAACTTAATTTAAAATTATGAACAAAATATCGGCATTTGGTTTGAAAATAAAATATTTTTTTAATTTTTAAATTTTTAAATTTCAAAGTACATAATTTCTATCCTATTATCATGTTTATATGAAGACATTTGTTCGATTTAAAATCGTGTAACCAACATTACGAGTAATACTCGTAGGTATCGTTGCCGCCAAAAATGTTCCACTGCCACTGCACTTAAGTAGTCGGGAAGAAATAAATGTCTATAAATTAGAGTTCTCAACAGATATGATCTATTCGAAGTATTTAATGTACATTTGAGAAATTTTAAATGTTAAAAGTATTCTTATCTACTCCAAAATAAATTATTTTCAAATATTTTATCTCTCTAAATTTTAACGACTAAAAGTATTTTTGTTACTCATAGAATGTATTTGTTATTTGTATTCATAGGAGTAAGAAATGTCAGACTTTATAGGTGTGTTTAGGAAATTATTGTTCTGGTTTTTTTACTTATGTAGCAGGTATGTGCTATGTCAATATTATTCTAATTTTTGTATTTAATTTATGTAATTATACTAAGCATTTCTATTGTAAAACTTCGTAATGCGTCTTACGTGCGTGGTAACTTTTATAATATTTCAAAACATTAATTTTCTTTTCTCGTGTCAAATATTAATTACAATTTTTTTATTTTACGATTTAATGGTGTTTTCTTGGAGGCGTTACGGCACCGAGTGCGTAAAATACTTATGAAACTAAAACTAGAAAATATTTTATATATAGAAATTATATATAGAAATGCGGGATCTGGTATGGTATTAAGTGATTTTGATGGTATTAATATATTTTACGTATTAATAAATTGTGGTTGCGTACTGAAAGTAAAATATTTGGGCAACACTGCCTTTATTGGTGCCGTAAAACAGCCAGAAATCACAACATACTTTTAAAATATTTACCATTAACATCACATAAATTAAAGCTAGCTTATAACGATTATAGAACTACCCTCTTCATATCTCCAAGCTTCCAATTAGTTGTAATACGAATATTTTGACAATAAATTCACCCTACCCTATCGTTCGTACCTAACTAAAAGTACACAAAATTTGATATTTAATAGTATACAAATAACATAAATTATGTATGTATGTAAAGGGCCGGTTGTAGTGTAAATCTAGTAAAGTGTTATAGATTTTAACATTGTTGATGTTATTGTAAAAGTGAAATGAGTTCCAATTTAATAATACAATTATAATATTTGTAATTCTTATGTAAACGGATAGATACAGAATTGGTAGTTCCACATTATGTGTGTTACAGACAGTATCAGTTAAGACTTCTATTGACCAAAGTTTTTGGATGAATAATTATCATGTAAAATGATACTTACCGACACGAAAACTATTGACACATCACAAGAACCCAGGACTCTTCTCTTTTCAGGGTATTTCAGCATATGGAGTATCCAATTTTTTCACATTAGAAGTTTGGAGCATTTAGCTAGAATAATTTTATTGTCTGTAACATATTATAAAAAGTGATAATGCTATGCAACGGTGACGTAAACATCCAGTTACAATACACATAAAACTATGCGGTTGATAAGAAATTGATGGATGTCTTTACAAAACTATTACGAAGTCTTTCTATCTGATGGTTATTACATCATTAATGTTCTAATAGTTAGTAATTTGAATAGACAATAGAGTAATATATGATCGCATTTTAATAAGGTTGCCATATTTTAGTTCACCTAGAAATGTTCAACTGAAGCTTTTCTACATGTTTTATGTGATTTATTTCATTACACTGATGTAACCTCCTTATCACAGTTATTGAGATTGCTTACAGCTTCTTATTAATAGATAGTAATAGGTATAATTGTAGTCAGATTACATTACCAAGTATTAAAGACTATTATTTCTTGAATTCAATAATAACTTATGAATATGAATGCTTACTTCGTTTAATGTCGCTCTATTTAATATCTTTCCAGCTTTGATGTTTTAAATATCTAGATTGAGCGTCGCCCTACAATGAAAACAAAAAAAAACAAGGCAACATTTTCAAGCATGTGTGCGTGCAGGCGATGTTTTACACGTTCGTCTATTGTCTATGTGTGTGTAATGATATAAAAATTGTTGCCAACAGTTGTCCACAATTTTTTGACACGTTTGCGCGGATTCGATGTTCCATCTAGATATTTAAAACATCTTTGCTTTCAAGTTATTATTTGTTTTATTAATAGGTATTTTTGTCGCAGCTGTTCGATAAACATTTTAATTGTTGGAAATATGATTTTAAGTCCCGAACACGATTTAAAATTGATTAAATCACTTAATCGCACAACTAAACTCCCATCGATGAAAATTTCACTTCAATTGCATATTACATTAACAACTTACACAATTACAATAACAACTTACTTGATTATCTATGCTATTTATAAATGACGCTATATTTACTATCGCTTGTTAAATATAATATTATATTTAACTTATGTGTCATTCTAATTAAATTCGTGAAATTTTGTACTAGAGAAATTGTAAAGGCTGAATGTTACTTGCTCATAAATATCGTATGTATTTGTATGGGACGTCGGCTTAGCACGCGTTTAAAATATAAAATATCTATAACGACCTGCGTTCAGATTTGTATGCCACAGGTAACACATTTGTAATTCATTTCATTCGAAAATGCTAGCATCGTTCTTGTCTTAATGAACTTTACCTGTACTGATTTTGGGAAGTAATTTGTGTACAGTGCCACAAACTTATCTGGCCCGGTGGCCAAAATTAGAACTAATGCATGTTGTCAGAAAACGACAAAGACAGTAGCGCCCCCTCACGGGGTCAGATAAGTTTGTGGCACTGTAACTATATTTAGTAAAATAGTATAATACTCTCTGGTTTTTCTGTACATAATTGCGTTGATATGTGACAGACATAGTTTTGTTCGTTCTCTTAGATACATCAGAAACAATAGTTAGATACTTTTAATCCATCGGTAAAAGTTATATAACATTTTAATGCACATCGCTAAAAATATAAAATTTTCGTATTTTCAAGTGTTGCGCAATACATTTTTATTTATATTTTCTCCATGTTATACAAATTAATGCCAAAACGGAAAAAAACATTTTTTACCCATTTTCTTGTTATTATAAATGTAGTTCGGCTCGATAATTAATTATATTCTTACATTTTGAATTGTATATCTTAGATATATTTTGGGTTTTGACTTGTCCTATTGGTAATATTGTAATGCGAAGCCACTTGTAAATGTCAACATATCACAACAAAATTATTTAATTATTTATCTATATACCAGTTTAAAAGGTCTATAATTTGTCACTGTATGAGATACAGTGGAATGAATACTCGTAATGTAAATCACTTTAGTTACAATACAATGTACAATTATTTAAATACTACATTCATTGATAATTAAAAAAAAAGTCTTCGATTCGATTCCTTTCTAAATATTAATTTGCCGGGCTGGGTTGGTAGTGGTATCTCGTTATCGAATAATTTTTGTCGATGCAAAATACAAATCAATAAAATACAATAATTATTGTAATATTGATTGATTGTAACATTAATACATTTTCAAAGTTCTTGGTCATTCCATCTACCTGAATCAATGTGAATCAACATTTGTATAGGACGGTTCAGTTTTTATGTTAAAGTGGCCAAGCGTCTGATGTGCGATATTTAAAGCGAAGTGTTGCCCCTAACACTGTGGACACGGGCGATAATAGTCATGAATTCCGATCCATTTTCCTATTGTTCACTTGTAAATAAGGCTTCGTTATCACTTTTTTATTTTATGAACTGTAATTAATATATTTTTTATATAAAAAGAAGTATTTGTTTTGTTTTCTTTACAACTGTGATCACAGCAATTGATGTTTTCAGAACCAAAAACAAGTAAACTGTATGTATATAGTGTATCAAATTATAACAAGTGTTTATGTGATATTATATATAGTTAAGAGTTAAACCGTGCCGAGTAGTTTTTCTATGTGGTATCAGTTGTGATTTTTTCAATAAACAAATTGCTATATTTTTTGTATGTTTTATTTCTTTGCACCCTTTTAATGTTCAGGTTTTTTATATGATGATATTTTAAGAAATGTAAATAACTTATTCCACTCATTAAATAGATCAAAATTAACTAGGGAATGATAATGAAATGAAAAAATGTAATAAATTTCAACTATTTTATTTAACAGCTCTTATTGTACATACAATATATCTCTATATCTATTATAGCATTATCTTACTCTGTACTATTTACAATAGGCACGTGCATCGTTCATGTATTCTATATCACATATTGCTACTATATTTAATATTTTGTACAAAATATATTAGTAATTACTCTATTTGATATACAGTATTAAACTATAGATATATAGATGTCATATATTTTTAAAATAGCGTCGTAAATATATTTAGATTATAACTGGAAGCACTGAAGACGTATATAAAAATCTATATTTTTTTTAGTAATTATTTTTTTTATATCTATTCGAAAATGATTTTGAATACATCCCGTACTATTATCAAAACGTATCCTTAGTAAAGTTTTTGTCATATACTTGCCACCTTACTTATAAACTTACCAAACTTTTAAAATTGATCAAACTAGTATCTTGGTATAATATATCCTGAATAAGATACAGTTATTATACTCCGACTTTTAATTCGATGCAGTAAAATGACGTTTGCTAATGTCACTTTTTGAAATAATGTTGCCAGATTTTCAATAATAGTGATAACTTACACGATTAACGAACGATGTTTTGATTATTCGATTATTCTTTTCTCAATATGTCTATTATAATGTGTGTTAATAAAATAAAATTCAAATTCAGAAAACAATACGGAAAGGTTATTACTTTTGAATTATATAGTAAACGAAAAATAATAAACACCGATGCATGCATGCTTTTAGTACATACATGCACTAAAAGCGCTTAATAATTAAAAATCTAGGAGATTATTGATATCAATCGTATTTTTATATGTAGTTATTGATCCTGTAATAAGTTCATACAGTATTTTAGCAGTTTGCTAAATTATGCGAAACGATTATAATCCGATTAATATTTTCATCAAATCGAATAATTTGTGTCCAGGTTACTTCACTATTTTGGTGATAATAAAAAACGGTAACACTGGAAATGTCATTTTACTGCATCGAATTAAAAGTCGGAGTATAGTAAGGCGGATAAAATATATTGCAATAACTTTTATCCGTGAAATGTAAGCAAAAAATTCTCAAATTAAACATCTTTAAAATATATTTTATGTGCACTTGAAATTAACATGTTTTAAACTGTAAAACCTAGGTGTCGAAAAAATACATTTTATTTTAATTTGCTGGTCAAAGGACGTTAGTTACCTGCAATAAAATTTATATGAACGAACCGTTTTTATGTTACATGAAATAAATCAGTATTTTATACAGATGCGTTATGGATGCATAAGAAAATATACAAATATTATTTTTATACACTTAAAATATTATGTACAGGAGTTGAGATCAACATTATTCTAAATAACATAAAGATCTTACAGATTTGGCACTCTGGACCACAATTCAGCTTCTACTATCATTTACATAAACTTTGATAACTGTTAAAATTAAACATTATAACTATACATAAGCTTTGTATGGCAAGCGGTGATATAATAGCTTATTACACACAGACAGGACTTGAATATCTTTACATCACAGTCAAATATTAATACAAACATAATTATATTACTTTACATGAGCCTATAATGTATATTGGACTTATTCACAACATCGAAATGTTATAAGTTGGTCAAAATTATTATAATCAATAAGGAGATAGCAATTTTAATTAATTTTGAAACGTACGGATCAAGTATTTTATTACAAAGATGTGATGAAAAAGTAATAAAATTACATAATAATATTTTAATTAAAATAATATTAAGAATTTAATAATTTTCTCACTCACAAACATTTGGAAATGTTTATCTACAATTTATATTGGTACTGGTGCTTAGATCTCAAATTCATGCCACTGAACAAACGTTATCCCGAACTCCAAAACTCAATCAAAATATCGAAGCTCTCCAAGTTGCATCAATTCTACGAGTTATGTGCTACCTTTGTTCGTGCACGATTACATATTGAATACAATCACATAACCGAAATATAAACATTCGATATTTTTTAATATTTCAAATAAAAGATGTCAATACTACTTAGTAATCAGGATAAACCCCAAGCGATTTTTTTGAAAACTCAACTGCAAGTTTTCTTTCATAGTCAATGAAGTAAGTCAATGCGAAATGTAAAGTTGGACACTTCGTGTCACATGAGGCTACGTTACTTTATGTTCAGGATTTACGCAGATACCTAGACTACCGAAGCCACTGTTGGCTTGTGAAAGCAGTTTACATTATTTGCCACTTTTCCAACCTGCGCACATTATATCAACTCTACTCAGGGGCGCCGCAAGCTGCATCGGCGCCCGCGTGCGAAACCGATTGATTGAATACCAATCTCATACAGGCTTATGTTTATGCCGCCCAATTTTGATCCATTTGCCGCCCCCGTGCGTGGCGCCCGCGTGCGCCGCAAGCCTTGCACGCTCGGTTACGGCGCCCCTGGCTCTACTGTAACTACGCTCCAATTCAGCTGATGGGAAGACATTATCGATCGAATCAGACAATTCTGTCGATTCTGCGCAAGTTAGAAAATTCATCCGTAAGGAACAGGATAACGCTCACGTTGTACTTATATCTTCCTATAAATTGAATCGGAATCATGTTGAACATACTTAAGATGTTTACAAAAAATTGTTGGTAATTATAACTTTTATTGGCTCAGTTGCAAGAACCCTTACAATAGTGTCCATATCACATTCCCTTCAATACAGCGTGCAATTCGCGTTACTATTCTACGGGTCATTTATTGGCACAGTATGAATGGTCACGTGACTCCACCACGTATCATTCGTTGTCGCACCTGCAAGAATCCTTACAAAAAGTCCGTGCCACCTTCAGATCCAACACAACTAGCAATGCGTGATGCTGTCACTGCAGATGGTTCAACTGCTCATTACCAACAACATTAACAAGTTCATACCCCCAATAATCAATACAGCGTACAATGCGCAGTACCATCAGCCGTACGTCGTTCCGCGAGCGCCCGCCACACATGCGCTCTCGGCGCGCACACGAGCGCGTACCGGCCGAGGCGGCGGCGCGCCATCACCACGAACTCGCCCGCGCCCGCCGCCGCGCCGCACGCCGCCGGCACGTGCACGTGCGCGTGCAGACTGCGCCGGCTCCGGATACGGTTGTCTGTGTCGTATCTGTTGGTGGAGGTGGATGGTGAGATTTTGTGGAGGGATTTTGGTGTTTTTGAATGTTTGTAAGCTTTTTGGACATATTTAAGCACATAGGCATTTGTAAACATTTTAAATTATTGCGTCGTACACAAAGAACTAACTATTAAAAGTAAGCTATTGGGTATGGATATACTGAGCAAGAAACGGAAACGATAATTATGTGTCTGTGTAATATCACGGTCACTATTTGTTTAAAAACTTTAACTGCATCCGAAATCATTATTAAGCTTTATGTTTTCTTGTCTAGGTTTTATTCGTAACGCTTATGATTCTACAATTATTTCCTAAAACTTCCTTAAGAACAAGAAAGATATTAAAAATACCTACTACTCACTAGATGGCGCTGTGCGTTCAGTTCATTTATATAGTAACAAAAACTTTTCACTTATTTCTCATGTAGGTACGATTTTTTGTAAGACTATCTAAGACTGACAACATCTTCTCGTACACTTCGTATATGGAAAAAGTAAAGAATTTGTTTTCAGCGGAGCTATCTCTATATTCCCAGCCACTAAGCCAGGATGGTCAACCTACCTGAAGTAGTCGTCGTCGTCTCGGTCAGGGTCGGAGCCGGTAGCGCGCACCAGGTCGGTGACGCGCAGGGTTAGCTGCGTGGTATCCAGGTCTTCCCGCTGCTCGCTGCCGATGAAGATGCCGTGCGACACTGGAACAATTGGAGGGAATTATTAGACACTGGAACAATTGGAGCCAATAATAAAAAACACTGGAACAATTGGAGCCAATTATTTATTAGACACTGGAACAATTGGAAGCAATTATAGATAGGAGCGTAGGGCAACACCCGACCAGGTGGACTGACGACGTAAAAAGACGGCGGGCATCCGCTGGATTCTAAGGGCTCAGGAAGTCAGGATAGGCAAGGCTGATGGATGGATGGATGATTAGATACGGCACTGTCAAGACAATTTTTGTTTCGTTTTGTTGTACTTGCGACGTCTTGCGATATCGTCGTTATTGGGTAAGATGAAAATATAAATAAAGGAAACGGCAATTCTATAAAAAGCTAATCAGGTGTTTCGTAATAAGTTGTACAACAAAGTGAAATATAACTAGGTACTACTAATATCCGTGTGTTCCATTTCATCAAAATCCATTCCAATCGTTTTGCATGATTGAGCAAAAAACATCCGGAGATACAGAATTATCCACGTAAAAAGTACCTACCTAGGTATAAATAGGATGTGCAATGATTTCTCTAATTTTTATCGCATGATGACCCCGCTAGTCATTTCTTAACAATATCAACAATTTTTCTTACATCAAAATTAATGGAGATTTGAAATTTAAAGTTGGCCACAAAATTTATTTTAGTTCGTTAAATGTTTTTACAACAAATTATGAAAATTTGAATAAGGTTAGGTATAACTAAAAAATTAGTTTAACATTTCGTGCAAAAACAAGTGCGGTCGTTATTCAATTATATCTACACCATGTGTTATTATTAATAATACCCAGCTAGTAATAGCTGACATCATGCGATCTAGGAATAGGCACAGACAAAAAACGAGATCACAATACTACGCCATGAATAAGTGCCCATATTATCCAAAAAACATTAATCAAATTGGATGCCAACACAGTCGCTAAGTATATACCTACCTACCTACAACAAAGTTATACTGTGGGTAGGTACTTATATTGATACCTACTTTGTAATTCTCAATAGGTATGTACTAAGTATGAACGAAACCCTCAGAGCTCGTAGTAGGGGAGAAATGGGTATTGGGAGTCACTTAAGCAATATTGGTACTGAAACGCAAATTTTTCGAGTAATGTTTATAATTATATATTTTTTAAGTAATATACCTAATCGACCATCAGTCTGACGAATTTCATTAGTTTTGGGAACGTAGTTAATTAATAATAAAAGTTTTAAAAAAAAGTAACTTTGACCACCATTGCCCGCACGCGCGGGTATTTGTAGTCATGTTGACTGGGTAATGGGAGTCAGCATAATATTAGCTGTTGTCACACACATAACCTTCCGCAGAATTCCATTCGATGCAATCTGCGTGCGCCCATAACCCAAAAGACCGTTGACGCCAAATGCGCAACAAATAAGTCAAGTATTAGTACCTATATCAGCAGTATTTTCCAGGTCATCATTCTCTTCATCGCCACAAATGTCAGTGAGAGTCGAATCTGACTCAGAAGTCCCTTTTCTCTTATTTTATTTCTGTATAAGTAATTCTTTCAATGGTGTTAACGTTAATATTGTTGTATGCTGCTTAACTGCACCTTTTCTCGTTACCCTGGGATGAGAGTCACCCTGACTCTCATTACCCTAATATGACCACTTACAAAAAAAAGATTATTCGACAGATATTTAAATATTTATCACTTTAAATATTTCGCTAACCTAGTCTCAAACAACCAAATTATGGAATTAAATACAAAAATAACCGAAAAATATTGCATAAATGCAATTGCCAATTATTATTTGCACCCGAAAGATTATACGGAAATGGTGGAAAAAAGTGTCGCAACCATATTTTCTAAGCGCTTGAGGTGAACTGAGCGGGGGTGCGCGCGGGGTGTTAGGGGCATGCAGTGACTTTGGCTTCGAAGCGTTTGAGACGCAAGGTATTTTAGTTTGCGAGTTACCGTAGTGACCACGATTACCCGCTGACTCCCATTACCCATTTCTCCCCTACTTACCTACCCCTAGAGCTAAAGCAGGCGAATGACGGAAGTTATAAGGGAAATGCGTCCAAAACGGCATACTACGGACAAAATGGAACACTGGCCTTATTTCAAAATTGACTTATTTAAAAATTCTTCAGGGGATAGGTACGGTAAGCACGACTGATACTTTGTAGACGATCATTTGTAGTACCCAAGGCTGCAAACGCAAAGCAAGCTTTCTTCGGTTCGATCGGCCGGGACTTTTACTTGTCAGATGTAAATGTATTCCATCCGCAAACATTGTAGGTCTGTAATAAATTATGGACCAAGGACAAAAGCGTAAAAAATCCATTGAGGATCAAAGTGGTTAAAGAAGTGCAAAAAGTCCAATTATAATTTCTTTAGAAAAAGTACCTATAAAGGATGTTGGAAACAAATCCTTGTATATCTAATATCTTTAAACGAGCAATTCTTGTATATTTATTTATTTATTTATACCTATATATATAATCACGATCTCGGAAACGGCTGCAAAGATTTTCATGAAAGTTACAGATTAGGGGGTTTTCGCCTCAAGGAAACGATTTATCAAGGTCCCAGGTTCGAGAAAAGCTCGGTTCCCGAGATAAAGAGATTTTAAAAACATCATACTGACGTCATCTATGAAACATTAGGATAACTTCTATGAGGTACTGTTTGTAACGTGTTGAACTGACGCCATCTATGAAACATTAGGATAACTTCTATGAGATACGGTTTGTTTGTTTCAGTAGTATGAAACTAGATGGCGCTCGAATATATTTTTGTTCGGCTAATACTAATTGAAGCGCTATTTTTGCGTTATACCTACCTATTTTCTGTTTGAATAAAATTAAAAATCAGTGCGATTATCTCGCTTGACCTCGCAGGACGCGTAGTGATAGTTTAACGTGCGTTTGTGATATTTACGAGAATATTTGTAAATAAATGTTAGTTTTGTTATTATCGATTTAATAATATACATATTTTAATAAAGTTTTAAATAAATAATGGTCAGATCGATGAAATTACTATTGTTGTAAATAGAATCAATAAAATTTTAAGTACGCCTAACAACTTGCTCATTAAACTAAAAGTATATTTATTTATGTTGTTTAATTATCATAAACATTCAATACATTTTATCGCAAATAAAAATTTCAGTCGGGGACTGCCTAAGCCTGCGAAAAGTACGAAGGAAAGTTCAATGAATTTATCTAATTAAGTATGTACCTATTTAAAATGCAATTAATTCGCTCACACAGTTAACTTCTATGAGGTACTGTTTGTAACGTGTTGAAATTTCAGTAGTATGAAACTAGATGGCGCTGTACAACTTTGTGAAACACGCTGTTGAGATCCTTTGGCCGTAACATAAGTAAAATGAATTTTGTGCTCAGTGAACAGTTGTATGATTTGACTCCTGAATAGATGGCGGAATTCCTCGTATTTCTTGCGATTCATACTAAATATAATTTTCAACCGAGCAAAGCTCGGTCAACCAGGTACTGTGTGTTAATGTGTAAAAGTATGTATGACAATCTATTGTAACTGGACCAAACAACGCATTTTCAATGGTATGGTGATGGCGCGCGGGGCGTGCGTGCACTTTAATTGATAGTTACGATGAACTGCTAGCTTTCAATATGTAAATGTTAACTATATAATTGATACTTACCCGTAGATATTCGTAAATAGAATTTTGACCAAGATTTATGGATTTTTTGTTACTTTAAACAACATAAATCCGTGGTTAATTTATTACCGTCCATTAACTTTGAAGTGATAAAAAAAGTTCCAGTAATCTAATTTAAGTAGGTACCTAAGTACTTGTAGTTTCTGGTCTCAATCTAGGTGCCTTTTTTGTCATAGTGTGTTTCTATTGCATCCACGATTTCCACGACTCAGGAAATCTTAGTATAGGCTACGAATGTGAGACGTTAATCATTAGGTATTTATTTAATTAATTTTAGCCCAGTTCAGTTTTTAGAACTTAGTTGCCGTAAAACTTCAATAAATCATACAAATCTTTTTTTTAACAACCCCAGTAAGAAGCTTTAAAATAGTAGTACAATTCGTTATAAGTATTAATCACTGCGTCTCTATTGTCAGAGCGATGGGTTTTTTTTTCTTCTGTCGTGAGTAAGCGCAAATACTCGGCCGCTTTTTATGTCACGCTTTTGTTTGGAGAAGATAAGTGAATAGATAGTTATTCGGCAACGGTCGTCAGCCCGCGTTGCCCACGAGCCGCCATCGCAGCGCCAGTCGCCCACTCCATAATTATAGAGGCCTTTTAACTACAGTTTTGACTTCGCATAGCCCCAAAACTTTTCGACCCATAAATTACCGTTAATGTTTAAAAACTCGCAAAACTAGTCATTAGCAGAACCACGTAAAAATTAAAAAATAAATACATATAAAAAAGATATAATTATTAAACATTTATTTCCACTTAAACATTAGGTATAAACATTAAAACTCGAAAACATTAATCCGTCCCAAAAAAAGTGTGAGCAAAAAGTCAAATGATAAATGCATTTTCGTTCACCGAAATATTAAGCTTCTTATCCCCACGCAGTTAGCCCTCGCCTGACGGGATGCGGTTCAAATATATCAAATAATTATTATATAGCATGACGCACAGAAATTCAACGATACACGGCACAGGGCAATAACAGGACCGCCCACTGCCCGCAGGGCGTCAGCAGTGACATCAAAGCTATTACTATCTATCAAACGACTATGAAAAACCCTTCGTTGACTACCCGCTGAGTCGCGTGCCTACGCGCTAGTTACCAGTTTATCCTGTAGTTGACAAGTTCGCTATTAAGGACCTAAATTGAATCTAACTACCCATCTCCCTGCATATGCAGCCGCTTCCGTAAATCAGGACCGGTATGAATTGCATTTTAATCTTCATCCGTTCTTAGAATTTAATGCTCGCTCACTTAGCGGTACCTGTAAAAGGCTCGCGTCGCCATATTAGACGACTTTTTGCTTTTATCGCTTATTTTTTGTCACGAGTGGACTTTAAATCGACGGCAGCAAAGAACAAACGGTCATCTACAAAAACGTTAGTTTTCAGGAGAGCGTTTTTAGTGCAAAAATGGTATAACTTCTACAATTACAAAGACATCTTCGTCGATTTTGGAATAGTAAATTATAACAATATTAACTATTATTTGGTATAGGTAAATTATTAATAATTCTTTAATTTTTAAAAATACGGCAGATATCTTTTTCTACTTCGATCAAGAAAACAAGCAAATTGAGTCAACTGCCATATATTCGTTCCTACTTGGGACCTGATAATTATTTATTCTTTAACTATTTTATTAATTTAATGATTGATTTTTATTTTTATTGATCATATAAAACCAATTTCATCAAAACAACAAATATAATTATTATTGTCACTAAAATAATGTAGTTGTCTCACATTACTTCGGCATTCTTACGTTGAAGCTATTGGATAATTGCAGATATACCTAAACTATTTTGAGTTTTAGGGTGTCTTATAAAAAAAAGTTTTGTGATTCTTGTTAATAATTGTATTTGTAATATAAAGTAACTAAAAAGTATAGTTTCAAAGAAATGACTACTAATAATAATAATATTTTAACAGTACTTTGTATCATAATCATCATCTTTGTATCAGTGTCATAAGTAACTCAATAACTATTCGTTTGACGAAACTCAAATTGTTACGGGACCTAACCTAAAGCTCCAACTTTCGACTAAAAGAAGAATGATTAAAATCGGAACTCTAAGTAGTAAGATATGAGGTAACATACATACATAAAAATTATTAAGGATAATTCAAAAACCATTGGTCAGATGCCGCTTAAACTTATATGAGACCACAATGCAAATACTAGCTTTCAAATAAAAAGAGAATCATAAAAATCTGAACACTCAATAAAAAGTTATTAGGAAAAAACCATAAATATACACTTTTAAAGATCCTTACACATTATTCAAGTAAATTCAAAATTACTCATCAGATGTCGGTCAAATTTATATTGGACCTCAAAAAAAGCACCAGCTTTCAAGGAAATAAAGAATCATCAAAATCGGTTTACCCAACACGAAGTTATGGGGTAACAAAGACACCAACAAAGATAGAAAAAAAAGGTATAAATATTTTTTACATTTGTGGCTTGGTTGAATGTCACTTCCGGATTCAATTTTCAATTATTTTATTATTCCAATTGCAAGCAGTCATCATCAGACATTTTTTCTTGCTGAAGAGCCTCGAGACTTCGCAGGTTATTCTCGTAAGGACAGCTGGCCCGCCGCATTGCGCGACGTACACAAGGACAAATGGTATATGTCCGTTTGTGCTTTGTCGAATTTTAAATAAGTAGTGCAGATGTCTTTTTGTACGTTGAAAAATTGGTGTAAAAAACAACATTTTTCGAGAAAAAAAAAATATCACAAGATAGAACAAAGAATTCTGAGTTGAATTATGCAAAAAAACGATTTTGGCAAAATTGCAGATGTCTTTATGTTCTTTGCTGCCGTCGAAATGTTGCGTTAAAACAGATGATTTAACGCTGTGGCGAATATCGGAAGATAAAATTTTACCAACGCAAAGTAATGTTTTCGTGTAATAAGGTAAAATTTAATTTGAGGTGCAAGGAATCTCGGCTGGAGACAAATTACCCTGCGGTCGGCTTCTGCACGGAGTTTATTAACGTTTGAGGGCGCAACCGCTTGTTTTCTGCTTACTCATTACAACTGCAATTTCCTCGGTAATATTCTTGATATGTACTTTACAATGTGGATGCAACTGAAGGGATTGAGGACGCTGTTTCAACAAGAACTTGTAAATTACTGTACTAGGTGGAGTCTATTTGTCTAAGTTTTTATGGCTACATGTACTAGTAGGGGCCAGGAATGTAACTGGCGTCTTCAAAGCCAGGTAAGAAATCAATTTTATAGCAACTGGCAAACATTACCACTGATTAATGCACACATTTACAGACTGCCTACAGATGGAGTAGGTAATAAAAAGAAATTTAATTTTGAAAGTGGCCAGTAACCTTTTCAAACGTAAGAGCTTCTTTGCAATAATTTGCAATGCATTAAATTTAATGTGCTGGTGTTTTAAAAAGGTTTGCTCTTTCAAATGTAAGTATCTTTTTTCAAACTTACCGAGGTCGCTCGTGCAAAATGCGAGTTCCAATTCGGAATCCGTGCACGGCCTGCAATCAGCCGTAGCGGGATCGTAATGTCTTCTATCTAAGGGCCTGGCTTCATATCGAAACGTGGCAACTCTTCTCTTGGTGCCCTCTTCAGGTTCTGCCTCCACGTAGAGCGCGGCTCGGCCGTGTCGACTCCTGAAGCACCTCATCTCTCGAGGATCTCCGTCATCAGGGGCGTATAGCGGCACCAGTCTTCTCGCACCTTCTACGAAGATACGGGCTGGGAAACGCTCTGCCGCGACTGGGGACACCAAACGAACTTTATTGTAGCTAATTACACTCTTGACAAGCATAGGTACATTATAGGATGAGTAATTAATCTTTCACTTGATGTTATATCAGACTGACGGTAATTGGGAATAATATGCATGATTGTTATGATATGTACCTAGATCTTGTTCGAAACTCCATTACACACAATGGAATATTAATTAGCATAATATCTGTTAGTACAAAACGGATGTGTTAACTCAATATTAATAAACTGTAACAAACACTTAAACGGCGTATTACATCCTCTATTGTTCGAAATAAAATGTCTAATTACTTTACGTCATAACAGAACATTCAAAATTTTAGACTACGGTGTGAACAGTGATCTCGATGACAGCCTCTCCTCCTCGAATCGATTCCCCAATGTTGGGGGTCGTGACCTCATCACTGGGTGTTAGAGAAAAGCCTCATCTTTATTATAAACCTCCATCTTCCCTGGTTTTGTGCAATGTATATTGCATCGGCAACTTTTGTGTCGATAGCGGTGCGGATCTGATCTGACTAACGCATCGGACTTCTGCCTCTAGGTCTTTTGCCGTCAACCAATGATGATAGCCATCAACCATCAAAATGCATAAGAATAAAAACGATATGTAGGTTACTTACCGGTGTCGTTAACCCGCAGCGTATGGAACAGATCAGGCGGATCAGGGCGCCTGATGACGCGCACGCAGACCCTGAACTCCCGCTCGTCGGCGGGCAGCGGAGGCCGGAAGAGCAGCCGCAGCGCCCCTCGCGGGTACAGCCACGAGACTGCGCCCTCCCGGCACCGCAGGTAGACTGGTGTCACGCCGCGCTCTGCGCTTGGGGTTAGACCACTGTAACAAGGGCGTGGTGATGTTAGACCAGTGTAAAAAGTCCGCATTTTTATGCTAGACCATGACAATATTTTAGACAATTATGAGTCCGCATTGTTATACTATCTCATTTTAAAACATAAACAGAACTTGTCCAAACCGAATTGGAATTGAGTCAGATGGGCACTTTGAATCTGTTTTCCTGTAAACTTTCGGGTGAGTTATCATAATCGGTATTTTGTCATGTCAAGTTTAATAGTTGATCGCGAATACACTTTTTTTAAATCCTTTAAATTGTTATGTTTAAACTGTTTAAAGTATCCTCTTAAAACGAATTTTAATATGATGTGGTGTCGTTTCATTTCTGATTAGTCGTCCAAAAATAACTCCCAAAATCCGATTTCGTTTAATTAGATATTGTGCGGTGTACCTGTACCTATTCAACTTAATATGAACCTAGATACATAATATCATTTAAGTATATCAAGGCTTCATTACTTACAAGGATCCCTACTCCTAATTAAGTAAGCTTTTGGACTCGCTTTCCTCGTATAGAGATGCAATCATATCTATCAACGATTTCAACTCGACTGGACCGGGAAGTACCGAAAATAATAAGGCCAATAAATTTTTATGGCTCCCGACTCCCTCATTACTCCATTCGAAAGTCGTTTCAATCATATTGGCGCTCATTATTTAAGACAACTGATTGAGGCGTGCGTCACCGGCATCAGCTACCGAAGATGCTAATTTATAAGAGAATTATGTATTCAGCACACGCCGCGACACGAAGTGGGTTGTAGCAATTTATTTTCTTCTATAGAATCGCTTTTTTGCCTATAAAAGTTAATATTGCCTTTTGCTTATCCCTATAAAAAGAAATCGCATCATAATGTCACACAGGTAAAGGTATTTTTGTTTTATAGCTTTATGTTTTGGAAAAATTACTTCTAGCAGGGTTTCGTATCCTTTACTAGTTGCAATGGGCACAAGGCATTGCTCTATAGATGCTTCAAGGCAAAGGCCTATCAAAACCATTATCTAACACATCTAATAGCGGACTGTAATGTCCAAAGTGGATGCGACACGGAGAAATCGAGATGTTGATATTACCAACTTGGTAAGGGGCGGGTGTTGCGGGGAGATTACGGCACGCGATCGAGGTGTCATTCCGGTATCTCGGCTCGAGAAGTGCTCCCATAAACAAGCCGCGAGCGGACAATTGTATCTTGCATCTCCGGCACGTGGGCCGCAATTCTAGAGTAGCGCCCACGCCCGGCCCACTCGCAGACGTATACCATAACACTAAAATATATGACCGCTGCCGCACTATAAAACGATGCCTCGAGAGATTTTACATGCTTTGATGCGACACAAATAAAAACAAGACAAGCCTTTATGTTAAATGCATTGTATATGTGGCCCGCCCGACGCCTTTCTTTTATTATGCTCATGTCGGGCACAACGCTCCGTCTCGTCCCAATCTGTACGAGAGTAAAACGTTTTATTATCACGAGCGACGCTCGACGGATATCACCGTTTTCAATGCAAACGCCCGTGATGCAAGCAATAAGTATCTCTTAGCAGTCTGCGACGGCTGCGTTAAGATAATATTATAAAACTACCTACGTCCAGTTTATCATGTCAAGTAATGACACAAAAACATTAGCCCCTACTTACTTTACGATGTCCATCAATTTCAATATTATTAATTCCATAAAAAGAGGTTTTACATACCTCCTCGTAATTGCACACTAGATCATCAATCACGGCGGTCCTAAACTTTTTCTCGTAGCATCTATTTATAGAAGCGTGACACTTCATATTTTAATACCCCCACGTCATCAGGGGACTTCCTTAATCTGGTCTAATGGGCCCAATGTTGAAATATGTGGACCCATATTACCGGTCGCAATGACAAGTGTGGTCTCCGTCGGACTGTCGCGACGCACGTGGGTTTACTCGTCGCCACAACCCCTCAGTGTAGGGGTGAACAACCTAATCGTAGCGGTACTTTAGTACATAATATCTCAATGTCGTAGCGTAATGCCGAGAATACGGAGTATACGACGCCGATGCCGAGAATACGCGACTCGAGATTATGCGGCTAAACCTGTACTCGTCTAATGAGATGTTAACGTAGTCTAGTCTAGTCTTACATAACAAAATTTAAATTGTCGTATTTATTAAAACTAGAGTTGATACAGTTTGGCTTAGCTGTAATTAAAAGGATATGTTATGGTTACATTTAAATATTTTAAATGTTAACGTTTAAGCTTGGGCATGATTACGATGGAGATAGAATCAGTAAATTTTTTCGACGCTGCAACCCTGGCCGACTCGACAACGTCGCGTTATCGGCGCGCGCTAAGTAAACACGGACAAAAACACTACTAACATAAAAACCGCATACGCTTTTTGTCCCCAAAAACAGAAGAAAAACCTTGAGGGGTGTTAACGGCGTACACTGTTCCGCGTAGGTATAGACGCGTTTTTTATAACGCTAAAAATATTTCTTATAGGTGAATTCCAAATTACTAAACTGGTATTAATTGTCATCTAATGCGTCGTGTTTCTTGCTAATTAGCGAAAAAGGTTTTCTGTTTTTGCTGACGTAAGTATTTAATAGATTGGATACTGTCATGATTCTTGTTAGGTAATACGTAACGTAAGTAAGCAAATAAAAATAAAACTGAATGGTCCACAGAAAAGATTATAAAGAGTTAATTTAGGAATTACTTTCCATTGTTAGAAAACGACACAAGATTATCAGATAATTCTAGCATTAACCATGTCTTTTCTTTAAACATACAAAGAAAAAGCGAATCAAATTCAACGCAATCTCCGGCCATTACAAGCGAATGGCGCGGCGCGGCGCAACGCCGATACCGCACTAAAAGCTTCTAACAACGTAGGCGCTTTTATGTCGAAACATCTTTTTATACCTACCCGCCACAATCGCTAGAAACAATTCCGGCTTTATCGTCCCGAGTCCGTCTGTGCCCACACATAAAGAAATGCTACATTTCATCTTTATACTTACTTTTTTGTACTCAACTTGTTACCAGCCCCGACGTCAACGAGAGTAACCCGTAAAACCCATGGAATTAATAAATCTTTTAAAATCTATTCCATAGTGTTAGTAGTGGAGTGTGATGCCGGATTACCTTAAATCAATTTATGGTTACCTACGAGAAATTAAACCGTATTCGCGGCATAAAATCAAAACGAAAAAGTGAGAATTATCTAATACAATTCAAACAGCTATAAATATTAATAGCTCATTGATGGATTTCTATCCATAATCTCAACAAAATCCTTTGTTATTTTACGACCATTTTATATCGGCTCTTATAATAAACTTTTAACATACCACTGTCAAAATATCAATCGAATGTGCGACAAAGCTGAAGCAACGATGTTTAATATTAGATAATTTAACGTCTGAAAGATATCGGAATCCGACCCGTTATGTAAGTAAATGTGGAATATGAGTGATGTGTGCGTGGTGGACAAGCTGTGGTCACAGGCGGTCTTTTGTTCGAAATAACAACAAAATTAGTGGCTATTTGTAACGGTATCTGATCAGCTCATTACCTACGTTGATTATACAAAATTATAAATTATTATTAATATCTGCGTGGCAAGTTCGTTAACGCATACCCATAAAGCTTTATCTCTGTCACAACAGTCGGCTATAATAAAATAAACGTGTATCTTTTCTACGAAGTCTTATTTATTCTCGCCCAAACCTGGGGCGAGATAACAATGACGCGTACGTTCAACTTTCATCTAGTTTAGGGTTGACAGTATTCAATAAGATCTAGTATGTACGTGTTAAAACTAAACATACATCTATATTCATACACATATAAATGCATTAACTTAAATTACGATTGGATGCGTGGCCTGCATTTATCAAACCAACCCGTGGTTTTGCAAGAAACGATTCGTTGTAAAAACCGTAACTGTAAGTAACTGTAGTAGTTTGTCAGTGTTAAGTGTTACCAGTGATCAATAATGGGTACAAAGTCGTGATTTCCCTACAATCAGACATCAGAGCTGTTCCTATTCCGTCAGCCCTGCGGTTGACACGAGCCGCGCCTATCGGCCCACGCGCCGGTAGCCATTACCATACTCGATAGCATCGCTGGACCCTGGTTTAGCAGTACAGGGAAATGGCTGTTATGTTCTTGACCTTGTGATGTCAGTCAGTTAACACCATATCAACAATGGTTTATCATCTACCAAATCTCACCGGACAAACCAGCTAGACGAAAACGTTTTTAAATGTCTGCTAGTTGTTAAACCTTATCTACCTTTTGAATTTTTGTATTATAACGACAATATTATTCGAATATCTAAGTTATGATTCCTACAGCTTAAACAAACCAAACCGTATCTGTGCTTTGAATTTCAAGTTAGAATGTTTATTTATAGTAGGCAAGTTGTTGAACAGGAAAAGGAAACAATATTTCATATAATTTAGATAGTTCGTAGCGTTTAACAATACACACTAGAACGGCCGCTAAAATTTCAGTCGCTTGTCGCCGCCGCACACAAGCTTACGAGTACAACGGCCAAGATTTATAAGCTTTCGAGCTCACCCACACACAGCTTTTAAGCCTCCACTCACGCGCACAAACACCTCTCGTTTTTTGTTTCTAGGTCAGCGCCGACCAGAGATGTAAGATTGCTTGAACAGCGCGAGTAGTTCCGTGATCTGTTTTGTTCAGCTGTGCTGCTTGCTCATTCCGCTAAATCTATAGTACTCAATACACTGCAAGTCTGCAACGGACATTGTTTCTAAAACATTGCGCTTAAGAAATTCAAACAGCGTTCTCGATAGCCCAAACATCAATATTATTACACGTAAAGATCGTACACATGATCGACCAGGAAAAAGGACAAAAATCTAAAAGGGGCAAAAAGTAAAAAATACGATAGGTACGAGACATGAGTGCCCAATTTATTGTAAGTGTCAAACCGTGTTTGCAGGATTTCCGTGAGACAATGGGCCATGTTATAGGTATGGTGGTACGTTTGAGAGGCATTCGGACAATGGCCGGGGCGCGGGCGAAGTCTCCTCGCACGTGCGTGCCCATTGTATTCATACGCTATAAACCTGAGCACAATAGGGCTCCAGACGGACAACTCATGGTTCCAAATGCATCTCGGCTCCGCATTAATATTTGATACTGGCGATCGAATACCCGTCTCGAGAGGCTGACGTGCCTATATACTAATTAGGTAAAGTTAGTAAACGCTGGTGACTTTGTTCTTATTGTTGAGTACAATACCCTGTGACCTGCAATGCAACAGAAGCGTCAGTAATGATTTATTTTTTTTCAGCAGGGTACTCATTTTCATGGAAGACCTAAGGAAACACTGATTACATCCCTCGTGTTGGGGATCCCTTTACTTGCGGAATAAAGAGACAGGCTCCATCCGCACTATACTTTTATACAAATGTGGAACGCAATTAGTTGCATACGCAATCTTCTCCAAACTCTAAAGTTTCAAAGATCTGAACAAGTTTAGTATCAAAATAGTACCAGTACAACCATACAGGCATGACATGACAAAGGTATTACACAACGATTCGTGTGAGATGAAAGCGGCGCGGCGCGGCGCGTGACCGCCAGACGCGTAATGACTTCGGTGTCCTTAGAGCGTTGCATAATTGATTCCTAGACACACTGCCTTTCATCTGTTAGGCATAAATCTCCGTGTAATATTCACATATATTACTGTACTAGTTTCTGCGCGCGGCTTTGCCCGAGGAACAATGTTAAAATACCTGTACTGTACCTATAGGTAATGCGAGGAAAATGAAAAGCCCCATTGAGAAAAGTTCGAATGGTGGACTGACAGTGCCAGCCATCTTCCTTCTTTTTTTATAAAAAATCAAAAACATAGTAAAGGTGAGGATACTGAAAGGCATCATTACTTTCGCATTTGATATTAATAGATCATTGAGGCTTTATCTGAGAATGAATAAATTAAAAAAAAATCAATTTCAACATTTATAATTATTGGAAGGAAAGTAGGGGATATGACAGGATTTAATCAAGAGATAAAATTTATTCCGATTATTAATACTTTAAGTACCTGCGTACGTACATAATTATTGTATTGTAGTTTGCTTTTATTGCACTTCAAATAATGGTCCTTTAGAGCTAGGGTACCTAATACGAAACGAATTACAGCTATTAATGTTTCGTTATATTCCTTTCGGTTTGATTGGTTTTCTGCGGAGGTAATCATATAAACGTAAAATAGTTCTTTATATCTACATACGTATTTCCCTACTTCATACGAAAGTTTATCACTATAGTTTACCCTTAATCACAATTCAAGCATTATTTAAATAATGGCAAGCAAATTAAACACTAAAGAACACATAAAAGCTAGTATTATTAGATATATTGCATATTTAGGTATATTTATTATATCTATCTATTTTAAAATATCATTAAAATATAGTTAAAATTTGTTCACACACACACACACACACACACACACACACACACACACACACACACTCCTCCACTTTTAAACAAATCACATGACAAAGTAATATGGTGAATACTTTGTGACGTTTTATTACATCAGTAATAAATTGTAAATCCGTTATTGGCTTTAAGACCTACGTAATAAGTTTAGAGTATAATTTCATTGTTACAAGCTGTGGATTTTGTGAATAAATAAAAATAAAAAAAATATTCTAGTACTATAGCTATAATACCTAATTGTAGTTGCCGTAATCGAGTGCAGATTATAAACTTTACAATTTCAAGCCTCACAAGGTTATATCTACGTGTTTAGATTGCGCCTATTGCAAGCCGCGACTCGCACTGCACAGCTTCCTTAATCTTATACGAGCTAGATTGCTCGGTACGAGATGTTGATACTCAGTACTGAACTATACAATATTATACATATAGGGTAATCTAAACATAGTACCCAGGTACTTGACCTAAGGATGTGCCAAATCAACGTTACCTATGACCAAATTATTTTGTCAAGTATGGTACATCCCTGTGCTATGAATACGGTTATGTTGTTTGATCAAAGCATAAAACTTTTTTCAACAAATCTCTACATTATTCAGTTTCAATTATTCAGATAAAAAAATCTTAGTATGTAGTACTTTAACACTACATCAGTTCTAAATGTCAAAACTATTTTCATATAAGTAGGTAGTATTTTATTTTATACTATTTTGCCATTTATTTGCACTGATATTTAAAAGTCAAGGACAGCGTAGACATTATTATGTCTCAATAAAGCTTATTTACAGTTCGACCTCTTTATCTAAAACAATCTAATAATGCATTAATTTTCAAATAAAATGCGTGTGTACCTTTCAAATAAACTTAAGGTGTAATTTCAATTCCACCCACGTTGCCTTTGCATTGTATTCTATAGCTCATAAGTCATAAAGTTTTTATACTTAATAGATCGATGAATTATAGATGTGAGCGGACATCCCTAGCCCTACGGTCCCCGTGGTGAGTGGTGATTCGTTCTGATTGTATAATGGAACCCACTCGCGCGTGGGCGCCCCTCTGTCACCGTCCTCACCGTCTCGGGCACACGTAGGTAATGTATCTGCACCTCACAAATCATCTTATCTACCAGCAGAATCGAGCTATCTACGACTGAATTACATTCTAAACTAAAGTTATCAAGTCATCATAGTTTTAGCACTTTTCTATGATAGGGCTAAGTTTTCATGATAATGAGCTTCGCGTGCACCGATTAAGTTTGATGTATGGATCGTGGTCACGGATGAAAAGTGAGTGCATAAATATGTTTATAAAAGTATGTCACACATAATATGTCGGTAACACAATAAAATGTTATAGGTACTTATTAGAAAATAAGTATAACCTACGATGTCTATTTAATTATGTTGTATTACCTATTGTAATTTTTCATTTCCGGGTTCGATACTTTTACTTGACCTAAAATTATTACTGTTGGGTACTAAAGCATTCCCCTAAAACATTACATCACCTTACATTTAGGTATAACAATACCTATAAATGATGACTGATGACTAATAATAAACCAACCATCAACAACTTCCCTCATTATCAGTCCAAGTATCCTTAGCAACAATTACACTGAGAAGTAATTTAACCTAGCTCTACTTCATCTTTGACCTTTATAAAACGGTGTATGAAATCATCGAGGTAATAAAATCAGGAGCAGTCTGGAGCCATCTGGCTAAATTGATAAACACGCATTCCCATCTTCTTAATACAAGGAGTCTTAAGGTCACATGAGGAACACATGTAGATACTAACGAGCATATAATGAGTAACGCGTAATTATAAAATTATATTCTAAATAGACACAACCAGATCCTTAAAGGGTCGACCTAGTTCAGGATAATTAGGTATAAGGAAGTGCTAGATAGATGGTATTTGCTTCAATAGTTAACAAACGGATAGAGTCAGCAATTACCTACATGGCAAATGGTTTCTATCGATCG
The DNA here is from genome assembly GCA_905404135.1 of Hesperia comma. Taxonomy (NCBI): domain Eukaryota; kingdom Metazoa; phylum Arthropoda; class Insecta; order Lepidoptera; family Hesperiidae; genus Hesperia; species Hesperia comma. The sequence continues at coordinate 13,098,877 of FR990023.1, forward strand.
GCAACCAAAGCTAATCTGCATATGAATATTACAGAAAAACGATTAGGAAATAATAAAGATATTTACTTACTAAAGCATCCCACTACTACTAACTATCACTACCACTACTGACATCACTGCATACTTTTTCTAGTTAATCATGTAAGTACCTAATTAATTCATACAATGAAACAGTACATACAAAGTGCCCGGCAGTAAACACACTAGAAGGTAGAAAGGCAGCCTCAACATTTTTTTCAGGTTTGAAATCCACCGATAAATGTTAACATAGCCAGCTCAATTGGTACGACGTGACTAAGCCACTCATTAGACCGTGACATTCCTTAATTGGTATCTCGAGTGAAGTCCCGAGTCCTGACGTGTAATGACAATGTATGAGCTATGAGACGTGATGCATGAACACCTGCGCTGACTGGTGCGGTGTTACCGTTCCTATATCATATACATGGAATCTTTTAATTGTTGACAATTATTTAAATGAGGAGCATTACCTGCACATTATCATATTGTTAGGATTATATCGTTAAAGATTAGAACTTAAACACAAATTACAGAAGTGTAAATTGAAACATAATACGTAAGGCAAGTATGTAAGTACTCTTAAAAGCATTAGGCATTAGTCCGGGGCTCTCAACAAAAAATGTTTTAGTAATAAATAACATGGTTGAATGGGTGAATTCGGAGTGCGCATGTGTAGTGCGGTGACGTATCACTGACGCCGGCGCTGCACATGTGAGTTGCTTCGACGGATGGTGTAAATAACGCTCCAGATGAATTAATACCCCTAAGGATAATAGAGAATGGACAGCCTTGCCCATGACGTCAAATGACGTATTGTTTTAAAACAAGACAAAAAGAAAGACTGAAAAGAAGTTCTTCGTAAAAGAAGCACTGAAAAATAATTCATTTTGTAACGTAGTTAAATTTAAAATAACATGTTTTTAAAACAGAAGCAATCTACCGAATACCTATATAGCTAACATTTAATCTGAATGTAGAAAAATACATGAAATATTAAAATTATACTTATTAGTCATTCAAGGAAAACCATCACAATAATTATGACGAAGCCAATCATTATTTAAATATGCGTATTGACTACTTGATTGAACTTTAAGAAATACAATTGACGATCGACAGTATGCTCAAAAACGCAAAATACCCTATACATATTTATATCGTATGTTTTGAGTGCATCTTCTATGAAAAATTTACTTCCTACACATCAACTTAAAGCATTTGAGTGTACCTAACCCCTACCTGATTGACTCATAAACCATTAACAGAAGTTCACAAACGTAAATAAATATATTACCATATTATTCGAAACCCTAAGGCGGCAACTAATTTAGCACACTTACAACTTTTAATAAACGTCGAGTGTTTCGAATGAGACGAGGAATATGTAAAAACAAAAAACGAGACAAAGGTGACTCGTTCACCGCTTACGTATAATTTTACAGGCATGTAATTAGGGTGCCGGCGAAGACAACGTACGTGCTTTGATGATTGCCTAGCCTTTTTACAAGAATTCAGCAGTTTATATAAAAATATAAGCCGCTACCGCGTTTATGATTGCTCTAAATTACGTACTTAAATGCGTATTTTCATAAAAAATGTTCTCTCTATTAAAATTCAGTATCTTTTTGCGTCCAAATACTCAAAGGTGCGGCAGAAGTGAAAACTCTTGTGAAATCTTATCAACGTTAAATAGGGAATAAGTTTTGAATAAACAATTTTGGCAGACATGCAAATATAGAGAGAAAGAAGTTGCGGATCGCCTGGGAAAATGGATTGATAAGGAATAATTTGATAGGAGGTATCGTCAGGCGATCACATGCTTTCACGCATAAGGTGGCGTGGGAATGATACGGTGCTCCAGTGCTATCCCACACTTGTAAATCTTTGATATATCATATTTTACGATATTGACACTATTTTATCATCAATTTTTGACGTTTTTGTTCCCAATTTGTGACATCTCTGAGAATCAGAAAACTTACATGTACATTGTAAATAATAGGTAGTATACGAGTATATAATGTTGTAGTGCTTGACTTTAAATTAAATATACTTTCAGGAACCTACGAGAGAGGGACAAATTTGATAATGTAAGAAACCGTTTCGATGCAAGTAGCATCGTTTCTTAGGTTTTAATGTTAGGTTCTAATGTAAAAATCGTCTAAGACAAAATCTTTATAATTTGAGAAACACACACGACAACATTATTATTTTATACTTTATTATATTTAAATGGAGCGATTTTGAGATTTTTATACTTTCTAAATAGACGATTTAAAATCTCATAGCGTAATCAGATAAGATCACGGAGTAGAGAAAAATACGATAACAACATTTCACATGGCCTATCGGTAAACACTTGACATGTCACAATCAAATGTCACCGTGCCACTATAGTCAGATGTTATGTCCTTATGTCACAACTCACGAGATATGTCGAAAGTTGTGTATTTAGTTAAATGCAGGTGCGTCTAATACTCTAATCAAACACGCATGGATATTAGATAGGTAACAAACAAAATATTATCGAGAGTTTTGATATCTAAGGTACGATGTAAAGTATTACAGTTACAAAGATAACTTCAGGTTCAGGGCAGCATAGTTGCATAAAAATGCACCGTAAGCACATCAGTGGACTTCAAAAAGCATAACCTAGGTTGAATGGACATGTCGTCTATGCTCCGTTAACAGAGTATCCAAGACAAAAAACATAAAAAATGTTTTTTTTTAGGATTACATAGGTATATTACAAGGACTTATAAAGATAGTTACATGTTTGACAGAAACTCTACTAACAATAGTAAGCATATTAATAGGCACCCACTACATATTAACTGTAATGTAACTGATCTAAATCAAATCCTGAATCAGAACAGTTGCCACGAATAAACTAGCTACAATGGGGCAATGCAACTCGTGCCTGGACGTGGCTCGATAATGGTTGCACTCGACTGCATTCATAATACAGTCATTTCAATTTATTTTACGAGGTATGTGAACAGAATTAACGATACCACAATATCGTATAAGGAACTTAACATAATAATACGTACAACGAAATTATTCGCCATATTCAATTAAACATTTATGCGAGTTTTATTTGTTTTACAACATTTTGTAACCGTTTTTATTACATACTTAAAATCTGAGAGACAAAATTAAATAATTTTAATACTTCATCATTATTACTTGGAGAGTAAAAGCTGTAAGCCTAGTTATGATAATTATTATTCAAGCTTCTAATAATATCGCTCATTGTATAGGCTATGTTTAGCTGGTAGAGGATAAGTTAAAGATTATGCTTGCCATTTGTCCCGTAGTATGTGATTTTAAATAAATAATTGTAGGTTAATATCTACATATTATAATCCATTTTGTTTAGAATACGTAAATCGGTAGCGTTTCGTGTGATCTGCATGTTACCTATTTCGTAGCTGTCGAATTTCGGCAAGCAAATAGTCCGATATCTCTGCACAACAGCACAAGGCAATGTATGATAAACATGTGATGAATGTCAATACATTGGGCCATAGCGCCCATAGCCCGCATGGTCGGTTCTCACGCAGGCTCGCACGCGGAATACGCAAGCTGCGTGAGAAGCAACCGTGCGGTTTGCGATGTGAATACTAAACCGTCACTTACATTTTCATTGCCCTACATATTTCGGTAGGTCCACTTTTCATAGATAGGCTAAGTGAATAACAGGATTCGTAATTTTGATCGCGAATTTAGGTTTAATTTAAGTAATAAGTACGGGTTTTCTGAGAGTTTCCTCTATGTTATAAAACTGAGAGCAGGAAAGAATTTTTTGGGAACTGACTTTTTCTTTATTTTATCGAATAAAGTTTGTCTTTAAAGCTATTTGATAGAAAGTATAATGTTTAATAGAAACATTTTCTAACGCATCACTTCTCCAATCATTAGGCGAGAGCGATAACTTATGTGACGCGACGCGACACACTTCAAACCAATCAGACAGCTTCAGGCATACATACAGTGCGCCCAACTTATCTCTGAAATGGCAAAAATTGGAACTAACGAAAAGTCATTCATAAGTACGTTGTGGTCATTCATCTGTCAGTTACTACTGTGCAATGATTGGTCAAATGAATGTCAAATGCGTCCGACAGCGCCTCTTTCGTTTCAGTCTTAAGTTGGGTTTACTATAACAAAAAATCTACATTTTTTTGGTGTCAATCAATTTATATTACTTATTTGAATGAAGTAAAACATCATTTTCTAATTATATGTCATTGATTATTCATTATTGTATCTATTTCTGAAAATATTTAAAATTACAACGGATAGACTTCGTACCTATAAAAATTATTCAGTTCAAAAGACTTCAACGCACTTTCGAAAATATTACCTAATGCAATTAAATAATTAAAATAAATTACCACAGAGAATGGGTTTCTCCTTGTCATTAAGAATAGGATCCTAGACCATCTTCCACCAAGCTGCCCCAGTGTACCAGAGGAAAGCGTTTGTGTTTCTTTTTTGTTGAATAATGTGTTGAAATAAAAAAATAGGAAGATTTTTAATTTAGTATAGCTATAGTATTTTAATATAGTAGGATATTGTTAAACCACAGGCTTTTGTTTTACCTATAACACTGACTACTACTATTGAAGATGAATTTTTAGTAGCTACACTCGTACTCGCACAGACAAATAGATGTTTAAAACAGAAAGTTTATAAAACAGATAAAATAACAAGACAAGCTTTCAAAGAAAGAACTTTCTTCTGATTTACGGTCCCTTTATCTCCGGCCGGTCCGTTTATCATTTTATCATTGTGTTGTTATCGCCGCGGCAATCCAAACTAGTCGCCATTTAGTACCGTGGCTTGTGCCGGCGCTACTCAGAAACAGATTGTATAGCAACTCTTATTAAATTCATAATCGTCCCTAATGGCTGTTGGCAGGAAACTCGTCCAAGAAATGTCTCCCTAACTGCTTTTGAAATTTATCTCGACGTTCTACGAATTTAATCTACGAAGAAAGTTATAACAGTTTATATAACTTTTCTCAACCTTATTTAGAATCACAGCACGCTGTGGGACAGGATTATTGGTACACTTGCTAGTTGTTAATTTTATTATTTTGTTTAAAAGAATGCGATTAGGGACAAGAGACTTTTCATTTAAATTTTCAAATTAAATTAGTAGGTATTGTAGTCGTACTGATAAAGACTGAAACTCTTCTTCAGTGTGTTTTGTTAGTGGTCCTAGAAGTTAGCGGTGCCTGTTTATTATTTTGCGCAAACTTTTGAAGAATTAAGTAAGTATACTAATTTCCTCTTATAGGATTTCGGTATCGCACGGTGGTCTGAGCTGATGATAGAAAAATTGCCTATAAAAGACAACTCTCAGCAGGCGATCAATGCTCGGTAGGCAGCTAATGTAATGTAATTAAATTTCAAAATGTCGCCTCATCGGCAATGCTTCGACAGGCGACAGTAATTCCTCAGACATTTTGTATCAGAAAAACTTCCAGTAGTAGCAGGTTTTTTGTGATCTGTTACGAGATTAGATCGAGAACAGTAAGAAATAAGGAAATGTCCGACCATTCCATTACTGGGAGTATTAATGGGCAGGCGAATAACGGATTCCCTTATGTAGATATGTACGCAAACTAACCGTATTGAAATACATATGTACTTTGATATTGATTGTGCTACAACTAATCACTGATACATCATCTTAGTATGTCGTTGGAGTAAGTTTGTTTTTACAGTTACTTTATAATATACATTTTCTTTTAAGTAGATACTTCAATTTATTTTACAGTAGATTTCATATAGGTAGATACTCGTATCTACTTAATTATATATATTTAATTGAATCTTAAACTACTGCTCATTAAAGAAAAATCGTTTTCGGAATGTCCGTTTTGCTACATAATTGCTTATTTAACAATAAAGCAAAAAATAAGTAGTCATACCATCGTAGATAAGCTCTAAGCTGTGTACTAAACTAAAAAATCTAAAAATACATAGAACCTTAGCTAGGTAAGTATTTCACTTTGATTCTATTTTCAAATCTTTCAAGCATATCCACTCTATTGCTTATCTGTGTTGCCTTGCCAGTTTTCTTTTTAATTCGGCATAGAACTTCTTGTGCGCAAACTAATAGGTACCAATAGTGGTCAGTGCTTGGTTAGACTAATAAATCGTTGTAATCTGGCGTAAGGCGAGTGAGGGCCGGCGACAAAGGCGAGGAATGCGCACTGCCGGCCGGGAGGGCCGATTACGGGCCTTCATTAGCTGGTAACATACCCTCAGTCTTTTTTTTACCTCAACAAACACAATGATCGTGTAAAAAGTGCATTGTAATGGACTTTTGACTCTGACTTTTGAAAGGCTAACTGGAAAGCGGTATTAATATATTTCAGACAAATTAATTTGTAACTTATTATTGCGTTATTGTTAATTGCACTGATTTGAGCACGTTATTTTGACCCCGTTTCAAGGATCGAAGTCGTGCTCAGACCATTGGGGTTATTCCGGTTTGATACTTGAAAATAGATCCCGAGAGTGGATCGATATACTTTTAATTATTTTTTATTCCGGTTTGATACCTAACGAGTAATACCTACGTGGATCATAATATTTTAAATTATTTTCTATTCCGGTCTGGTCCATTGACTATCTGTTATCACATTTTAGTACAGTCAGCAAGAAATATGCATACAGGTTTTGTTATTCATTTATTATTCATTGATTTAAGGGCCAAATAGTATTATTGTTATTGTTGTCATAATTTGATGTTCTAAAAATTTGACAACTGTTTGTCTTTGCTTCATAGTGAGGATAACCTGCTGAAAAACATCGATTAAATTGAATAAATCGATAAGGACTTCAAACATCTGTAAATTGAATGCGATTGTTATTTAAAAGTATTAATAATATGCGCACAGTCGGCACAGTTCACACAACGACTAAAAAAATTACAAAAATAATGCGTCAAATAATGGCGCGAAATGAAATTATGTCTTTTTTGTAACATTTCACGTTTCTAGATACTGACTTTTGAGCCAGACGTTATTATATTAATGAATGATTACATATTTTTTGGCCTAAAATGTAATAAAATTAATTTTGTTTGTATTAAAATACATTTTATTTTGTAATCGTGAAATACTTTTTGACGATTACTTCAACTTCTCGAATTCAACTTATCTACTCATCTGTTTCTTTCGGTACCATCCCTGATATTTAAAAAGAAAAAGAGTTCACTGACGTAACTTTGTAACGACGTCAGTTCCTTACTTTTAAGTGTAAAAAGTTTAACAATATCTAGTATGGAATGTATTAGATACTATGGGGTGCCTCCCTTACAAGGTTACTTTGGAAAATTTTGACGAACTGTCAAATGTGACCTATTAAAATGGCCCAACTATATTTTAAGGTTTATTTTTATAATAATATGATTTATCTGTGGTTAAATATCTAAATATTTTTTTTATTATTTATTAATCTAAGGACCAAGCATAAATCAGTATGATTGTTTTACTGTGATAATTTGACATTGTAATTTTAGTTTTTTTTTTGTTATTTGAATAATTATCTTCAGTCACCTATTTACAAATTTAATTGTTTCTTTCATACTTAATTAAGATTTTTCCAAATTTCAGGAGCAAATATAACTCAATGTAATTGTGAATACTATGACAATTTTAAAATTGTGTTTTAAATTTTATTTTCATAATTTCATTAATCTTTAGTCTCTTACAAATTGTTGTTTTTATTATTTAGATTTATCCAAATCCAAGGACTAAATATAATTTAACATAACTATGAAAAGATGATTTGAAATGACTTAGGTAGCGTAACATAAGTATGTGATGATTCTTATACGAATAAAAAGTACATATTTTTATTTCATCAACTGTTTTTTGTTTGACTGTACTTACCCATTATAAACAGGAAATGGATCGATCCGGAATGGTCAAATTACAATGGATCTAACCGGACAAAATACCTATCATGGATCTTGTAGTGTGGATCATACCGGAATAACTCGACCATTGGTAAGTGAAATGTGATTAAATTATTCGAGTATAATTTTAAATTTCGTCCAAAACATCGTAAAGAAATGAAAAATGTAGATATACATGTATAGATGTACTTGCATCTCATAAATTTTTCAATGCTACATTACATGCTGCCTATTACTTCTCAAAATGTGCCTCGGGTTTTGTTTCATTATATTCGTGAACATTTTTATAACTGGCATTCATTTACAGAATTTAAAACAATCTTCCGTTTGACACGTAATATACACCTTTTACAATATACAGTTATTTACAGCAAGAAAGTTTGTATCTTCTGGTAGTTTTCGAATAAAACGTGCCTAGATTTAGCACACTTGCGCTCTAGTAGACTACACATAGCTACATTTAAGTGGTGGTATATTAATCGAATGAAAGCGGTTACAAAGGCCTCGACTCATACGCGAATCGGTTGTAAGACCAAGACCAACAATGCTAGCGTAGCCGGCGGCTGATAAAGCCACTCTAGCTACACCACAGGCCCTCTATATTTTCCGCATTGAGATTGCGTGCCGCGTGCCCGGCGGCTGCGAACAATTTATAGCTCAGTGGAGCCGAGCCGGTACATGCTCGTTGTTATTTAACGGTGGACGTGGACCTCAGTCCTGGACACCTCGCCCCCGGCTATTGCAAGACCAATCCTGTCTCACTTTATGCCAGCCTGCGCAAACTTCGAAAAGCCGTTAATACCTTTGTCCAATAAAATTATACCCGCATCTTTAAATAGAACCAATCGCTGTAATTAACTCAAAACGAACTCGACGTTGAGTTTACGCAAACAGGATAGCAGTTGCAAATCGAAACGCTTCGATATTTAAATCGCAGTTCGTGTAACGGACTTCGAATTTTAAAGTTTTTCCTAATTCGATATTTAAATGGCCGTGCATTACTGTATTTGGTGGTGAAGTGCCGAAGGTTTTTTCTCGTCATCGATTTGAATAATTTTATAGCAACGTCCAGTATCGAATGCAATGCCTTACAGAGCACGTGCTCGATAACTCGATATCATGACGAATACCGCCGCGTTCGTTGGCAAGGAGCTAGGCTCCATAAGGCGGTCGCCTCGTCTCGCTAGGTGCGAGAGAGAAGCAGCCGCCAGCAGGATAGGAATCTGACTCCTTCAGTTGGCCGGCCTTGTGGCACGCGCCAATTCGCGTATTATTCCATTTGATTTACCGACCTCATTAAATCTATTGGTACAGTCTACAGTACTGCGCCCACTATGAATCGGCACAGCGCTCGCCGTCTCAGACACAAAACCCGGCCAAGTATAGGCGAACAATAGTTATATATTAGAAAGGAAATAATTCGATTGTATTCAGAGCTCAGAGCACCGATGCTGATTATGATAATCTAGTGCATTAACTCTTTAGGAAAATTTATTACTAGTAGGCACCAGGAAGTGCAGATTGCAGGTTACATTCTTTGTTAGGTGTATCTACGTATAAAATACGAAGAAGGCAAGTAAGGAAGGTTTCTATTAAGGGATCATCTCGTTTTAGTAGGGACGAGATTTTTGTTCATTTTGCCAAACGAACGTTCTGTTAAAATAATTAAACTTTGAATTGCTATCCTTATAATAATAATATAATAATAATTACTTTCCTTTTACAGAAAAATCATAATTTAAAAGGCTGTGCTGAAGCCGGAATACTTAGAGACATTATTACAATAATTGGATATTAAAAGGAAATAACAAATGCAAATGGTAAAACGACACAATAAAATTAATAATAACCTACTGGATTTTATGCTAATTATTTTTATTACATTTGTGCAGTATTAAAAAAAGTTGTTTACTGTTGACATTTAAAAGGTTGCGTATTGATGAAGGCCGTCATTTATCGAACGCCAAAATAGGCACTAGTTTTCTAAATATTATTTTCCTAATAGCATTCATTTAAGACACGCAGCGTATTCCTACCTAAGTTTTGCGAAACAGAACTAAGGACACGAAATGTTCTTAATGATGTTTTGCGAAATCTTTTTTCTAACAGTGGTCACATTGAAATATGGTGAGGAACTCAGGGTCCAATTAGAGCGTCGCGAATACCAAAGCCTTTAAATCAGGCAAAATGACGGCTGATCGGCCAGAAAAGGTTAACGAAAACTGACCAAAACGCTACGAGGCCTTTTATTGCAACTTTAACAACGTAGGTATCATTAAGCTCCACTCGGACCTTGTCATTGCCACAGATAATTTATGTACGAAATGTGTCACATTGAATGCTCGAACTAAAAATGATTTTCGTTAAAAAATTAAAAAATAAAGGTGTCCGGTTCTACAGAACTCCGTGTTATTTGAAGCGTCACTCGAAACGTGTTTTCGATCGCCATTGATCGTTTTTATCAGCGCATTAAAAAGAATAGTTCAATGAAACGTTTATTTTGTCCAATTAAAAATTAAATTTTTGTGTGCGAGCTAAAACGTGTAGGTATATTATGTATAGGTTGACTTGTACATTTTGCTTTATGATATCAAATTAAGACGAAAGAATACAATCAGAACGACTAGAGATGCTTGTTTTTAATCGCAGTGTTAACACATTGAGAGATTGCGACTTCACAATTTATTTAACACTACTTAAGCACAAACAATTTAATATCACGGTTATTGTTATACCGATAATAAGGGATTATATAAAAGGGTTGCACGACTTTTGTCAAGTCTGATATTCGTCAAATCCGTATAAAATACATGAATGAAATAAATATATCATTATAATTTCAAATTAAGTAATAAAATGTTAATCTAATACATTCATTAGGTATGTAAAAAGAAATTCGCGATGGGAAAATAGGCAGGTTTGGATATATATGATAATTGACAACTAAACATTAAGTATGCAAAAATGGCCGGTATCTCGGAATACAATAAACTTAAGAACAAGGAAGAATTTTAATGGACGAGCCATATTTATTCCTATAAAAGAATAGACACATAAAATCCAGAAAGCCATTAGTGAATCGGCTATTGTTATTAGAAGCTGTTTAGTCATGTATCTAAATCTTAGAAGAACATAATATAATAAAATGCTTGCCCGAAAAAGTTTCGAGAAATATGAGGCCTTGGGCAAAACGGACCGTTCAGAAAACGGACCGCGGTCCGTTTCGCCCACAACGTTTTTGAATTGGTATTAGGTATAGTATAGCACAATTTTTAAACTACTTTAACAGTAGATACTATAGTGGAGAAAGATGATTTTGTAGGTATTTGATGACATGTATGATTATTATAAAATCTTCAATCGTTAGGTACCTATATTATGGTTTCTGATTATTAGGGATGTTTAAATTCAAAGATAACTGTCGATAGTACGCAGAGCTAAAGTTTAAGTACCGAAAGCAATAGAAGCTAGAAAGAAACTAGTAAAATACACTAAAATGAATTCTTCGATCGATACGTCGAATCATGACACCTTATTGTTTAGTGGCACGTACGTGGACTTGTTTAGAAACCACTAAACCTCGATACAATGGTAGACCGCAAACAGGCTTTTGTCCCGGGGTGAAAATAAAATGTCGAGAGCACGGCACACGCAGCTCCTATTTAAACATTGCTGTTTATTTTTCATACAAGTACTTACCTATTAATATTAAATATGGACATTGGCGAAACCTCCTGCTGCTATGATTGTTTGTCTCAATGCTTTATTTGGTTTTGTTGCTATTTGCTATTTGTACCTTTTGTCGGGTACAATGTAATGTGACAACGATGTTTTCTTAATAATATTCTGTTGTGTTTTTATTTTTATTTTCCATCTTTTATCATTAAGTTCAATTTAAAAAAATATGATCTTTATAATTATGTACAACTACTAGCTCCGGAAGCATATTAAACTAACACACAAAAGGAATTCAAACAAGCGCTCCGAAAATATTGAGCCTGACACGTATCGATTCGGTGCCAGAGGACTTCTAGCTACTCGGCATGTTTAGTTTTCGACGGCGCGGTCAAGCATATATCGCAGTCAGCAGTGGCCAGCGCCCGTGTTTACATAACTCGTTAGCCGGCGAGCGGCGCGGCGGCGTCGAGACCGCCTACGCTTTGGGCGCGCCATTGGATTCGTCAGCTAAATTTTAACCGTAAACATTCATAACGATGCCCCGCACCATTCGTCAAATCCTCACGTGTCTCGCCAACAATCACAATGTTGATTTTTGAGCCCCTCATACATATTCATCGTTCGTACGCAACCCGATCGTTCGTTTTAAAGTGTCTCATCAATCATAAGGGAGATCCGTACTCCGGTATGCCGTCGATCGCGACTTTTTTCGACGCAGCGGACGCTGAATCCGTGACCGAACGAAACGTACGAGTAATGCAATTTTGATTAACTCCGGCGTCGAACGCCTGTTTGCAATCAACTTCAATAATAATGGAGACATTATTTTATGACGTGCACGGCGTTTCAATGTCTTAACAATACAGCGGTTACCTACCTGAGCGTCTCGTGTAATAGTCTTTTTATACGGTATTGTCTTTCGTATAATAATGCAATTGACATACTGTGTAATATTATAAAGGTGAAACCAAACCAGAAAGTGTACAAAAAACATCATCCCACGGAACACAAATAGAAATTAAAGTCATCTAAGTACACGTAACATCATTAATTTGACGTGACTGATCAATCGTCGATCATCGATCAAGATCATACTAATTGACCATTATCTGATTAGCGCCGTAAGTATAAATGGAACGGAGAAGCATTACGAAACATTTTTTAGCTATTCGTTGAATAAATGCAGCGTAATAGTTCCCATAGTGGTGGATAAGAAATACTCGATAGCTAATAGAGTTTTCGTAACACGCAAAACACTGGTTGTGACTTTCACTCGGTGCTGAACAATGGTGTTTGGTTGTTGGTTGGTGCTCGACAATACTCGGTCTGCTCGGGAGATCGAGTCACGCAGCCGAGCGACTTGTGATTGTGGCGACGATTGATTGATGACTTGCATAAGGTCACTCTACCACTGTACACACTTAGAAACTAACCTTTTCCTTACAAGATAATTATGTGAAGGTAAGCAAATTAATTGCGTATAAACGTAAGTAAAGCTATGGTTAGGATTTTAAATTATACATCAAACGACATGCATTCCGCACGAAAGCACATTTATTTCGTAGTCATTGTCATAATGAATTCAAATAATTTCGTCTGAAATAAAAGCTTAAAAGAAGATAACAAAGTCTGAAAACTTCAAGGACTTTTGAGTAAAGTGCAGTCGCATCTCGCATGGCACGTAAAGCTAAGTTCGTAAACCTGTATATAAAAGGTAAGCAAAGGTATCCTTACATAATGTATTGGTGATATGTGAAGGCAGGCGCGAACTTAGGGGTAGGCACACACGAGGCGTGAACGCTAAATCGCGCTCAAATACAGAGGTGTGAAAAGCCTGACCGATCGCTCCTAATTGTGGACTAAGCCGCTTAGCGAACCAATACTCGGTACCATAAATCCGGGGAACTTATGCTTTAAAACGTATTTAAGTTGCACCTAAAAGCTGTCTTGATGGTCAGCGGTCCCTTTGAAGTTGTATGTGCGACATACCATCATTATAAACTTATAAATTTAATTTTTAAAACGGAGGCAAATGGTTAAAAATATGAGTGAATTTTGATTTGCTAATAAAAATGTAGCGTGAAAAATAAAAAGAAATGTGGATATGTGACTACAAAAGAAGTGATTTGATTTATAACTACAGGCTTAATATACCTAAACTAATTAGGATTCAAAACTTGAGAAATATTTGACGACATTGGAAAATACGAGTTATTCCGGTCTGATCCAAATACCTATGTACCTATTAGCGACCTAAGTAAATATTAGAAACTTATAAAATAAAAGTTACGAAAAGCAAATTAATACCTTAAGCAAATATTGGTATCAGTCGGTATACTTAATCGTTAAGATGGAATGTTATTACTTACCGACGCGCCACTTTTTTGTAAACGTTTTGCATAATAGGTACATACCTAAGTACTTAGGTACCTAATGTAATGATAACGACCTATTCATTTAGCTCAATGTGATACACTTAACTGTAGGTTGTGCTTGCTAAGTTAAATACTAGTCCGTGGTCCACAACCATAAATATTAACACCAGCGGCTGCTATTGCCACACTGTTGCACTACATACTTACTAATTTTATGTGATCGTTGCTACATTTGCAAACTAACCTCCAATCTAATTTATAGTTATTATGACTTTGCTGTCGCTGTTTAATAGGACCGTTCATATTAATGTTGAAATAATCCAAATGTAAAATAAACCCTTTGGAATTAAAAGGTTTCCCTATAAACTGTAAACGAGCCGTACGGCGTAATGGTCAACCATTCGAAATCTTCGATTCCCAGCGAGACCGAAAAGAATGATGAGTTTAAATATCTGTTCTCGGTCTGGACATTTGTTCTTGTCCATGTGTGTTAAATTCTGGAAGTATTAAGTTATACTTACTAATTAAAACAACAAAATTAATCCATCTTATCAGCTAAGTATAAACTCACTTTATGATTACCGGAGATTGTTTTTGGTTTTCTGTTTTCTGAATTAGTACATTAGGTATACTTAAGTTTCTGCTTGTCTTAAGACAAGTTTAAGGAGAGATCCTTTAATTTGACATTTATTATTAAATGTTTAATACTTAAATCGAATGTACTAGTAATAGGCAATGGTAATATGGGTAGGTAATTACAAGTCAGTAAACCTATTACTATTAACAACCGGCATACAATTAAAGTAAGTATCGCAAGGACGAATGCATAATGTTCATCAGCTAGTTAAACAGTGTCAAAAGTGATTGCGTGTTGTTGCGGCCGTATCGAATGTCCATTCGCATGTCGTGTAGAGTTACACCTACGTGCAGGACTGGTGTACTCGAGCGGAATTAAGCAATTTAACTCGAAAACCAATTATTCAGCTCGTAAAGGAAGTCTAGTCTTGTGATCACAGGAAACAGATAAAATCGGATTATAAGTACCTACCTACCTACTACAGTATTTGCACTAACTTGAAGTAGCTGAAGGGCTTAGGTAATGGATTGCGGTTGGACTGTACTTAAGACTTAAATAATGACTTCAATCTAAAGGTAGGCAAGCATAAATTTTCTAATTAAGTGTCTAATTAATTCTGCAGTTCTATCAGTTTTATCCAATAAATATTTAATGACGAAAATGTAGATTAAACTACTTTTTTTAACGCCCATAAATTAAATTTACTTGTATGTAGGTAACGAAAACTTTTAGTCAAATTTTCACCAACTTCAAGAAGGCTGATTTAATTGAAAGTTTGCACAGAGTTCAAGTGCAAATGATGTTATAACTTTTGACAAATGTGGCCAAATAGCACGGCCAGAATTGGCTCCAGACAAGGGAACTAATTTATGGTTAACGGCACAGTGACTACATTATATTGCTTAGCCTTTATTTATCAGTTAGCTTAATCGACGTTTTAGTTGTTCAAACTATTAATTTATTAAAAAAATGTTTAAGTTTGAAAAACGAATAGTTACGTTTCTGCATTTTTCATGTTCACTCTCCTTCGTTTTATCCTACCGTTATTCTTTAAAAAAAGTCACAAAGTTTTATCTTTACGTTTGTTTAATTCATTAAACAAGTGAACAGTTGCAACACCTTTGATAGGGATGTTTTAGTAGCAGTGAGGACGACCAAGATCGTAAGATAAAGCTGATTACTTACGCTCAGAACATTTCGCGACTGTCACCCAAGTAGACTAAGCTGAGGTAAGACACCTTATTAAGCGCATTGCAGCCAATTTAGCCTTTATCGGGCAAAATCTTTCATGCTCGGTCTTAGCCACGGGCGGCTATTGTTGTGTCGCCTTACTTATGTCCCCATGTCATGAGTATACAAAACGAGTTATAGTAATATGAGACCCGCCACGCACTTTTATAGGGCTCTTGTTTATGGTATTATATTATAAGGGCTAAACTTTGCTGTTCTCTTTATAATTTACGATGAATATCTTGAAAATAAAGTACGGTGCTTACAAGACAAGATAAATTAAACGACGCTAAGTGCTAAAGTGCTACGGTACTTACAAGTGAAGTCACATTAATTTGGAAATATAAATTTATAAATCAAACCCAGTTGAACAGTTTTAAAAATGTAGAATGAACAGTTTATAAATGTGATAATTACGGGTGAAATAAGTAATAACAATTAAGCCGCCCGGCATTTATCTTAATTCGAGATACATGATCGAAGGCACCATTTATCGGGTCCTAAAAGAATACCAATACAAGAAATTCGTCCGATACGCGTAGGCACTTCCAAAGGAGCCGCGGCGCGGGCTCGCTTTTTGCGAGTCAAATTTCGCTGCTCCTTAACATTTCATCTCCTTTCCTGACTGTTAGCATAGTATAGATAAGGAACGAATCACCGAAGAAATCATTGCATGTTTATTTTTTAGCAGCCGAGATTGCGAAGGGCTATAAATGGCGCAGCGAAGCCTCGGGCGGTTGCCATTTGCAATCGGTTATGGAACGATCGCGAACCTCTTTTTACATTATAATCGGTCGTCGCCGCTCACTCCTTTTTTACGGCGCGCTCAGATAGCCGAGGATATGGTAAATGCCAGTGGACGCGACGCGAAGGGCCTGTTCAAGTACCGCACGCAGGCGATGTCGAAAAATCGCGCCAAATACGGACAAACACCTTACATACGCAACGGCCATGTCATTACGTATGAGTACGCTTAGCAATGCCTCAGTGAAAATACTTCCAATGTTTGTGCAATGAAGTCTGATGAGCAATAGGTTTCATCTTACCCGGGGAGCATGATGGATGAATGCGACTTACGAGACCGGACAGACGCCCAGTGCATGCACCGGCTCAGGTTTCAACGAGGCCCGTGCCGCCTCATTAGCCATGCAACGTCATATTTTAATAAAAACCCGCGAACCGATTGAATTACCTGATTTTTTCCTTCGTCAGCCGAATTTTTTGATTATTATTTCCTTGCCGGTAACCCAAGCCGGGAAGATTAATTATAAGTTAAGCTGAATAAAACACTACTTCGATTATTTCTTGGAGATCGTAAGGCGCTTTCATCGTCTATTCCCAGCGTGGTCCCGGAAGGCGCTCGGTTGAGTATAAAATACAAATTATGATTTGAATCCATCGAAAACGCCATCAGAAGAAATATTATAAGTTATTTAATGCGTGCTGAGCGGATTGAGTCGCATTAAAATGCAGCTCGTGCGGCGTCGCCCGCGCGCGCATCCTCTAATAACGCTCCGAAACCACTTCATGCATTATTCAACCGTTCCTAAACGAAATTCTTACATTTTTGGCGAAACGACTAACCCTTTGTTTTTGTTCTCAAATTAGTTTTGTTCTATTTGTGTAGAACCAAGCCGTAACCAAGTCATTATACAATTTTTTGTCTTGAACTCCATGATAGCCGGCAGTGTTGATACTGCCTATGAGCTGTTAATATCGTCGAGATGGCCCCTAATTGCAGCGTGTCGCTATTCACAACTCGAATCTGTATTTAGTGAGTCAGTTACGAACACTTCAGAATGGTAGCTCTCTAATAAATAAAAGACTCAATTCAGACTTTTATTTGAACGTTCAATTTAACAGATGGAGCGATAGGTAAGTATTAATTAGTACGCCGGAATATTCCGCTTGCGTACAATTTATCGTAGCGAGCGTAGTAAAATTGGCTTTGGTAGTGTTGTCATGTCGATTGAATTTACGAGGTTTAGTTACTAAAGTTAACATTTTCGTAATTAACAATGTTCACTTTTTTGACGACGTAGTAGTTTATAGGAAAATAAAATATTTTGAAGGAAATTTACGAATTAAATAAATATTTGTTCTCATGCCTATTCAAATAGCGACCATCAGTGGTAGAGATGAGGTTGATTAAAATAATACACAATATTATTATGTTAAAATCATGCGAAGTGCCAAATATGGTTCGTGTGAATTACCTACATGATATTGATAACTGTATTTTCGTGTGTCAACATCGCATCGGTCTCATCAGAAGTTCCACATACATCATTCCATGTGGTAATGCTATCTAAATAGTAAGTAGGTAATCATATATTTTAGGTAATTATTAACCACATCAATATTGAAATGGTTCAATACGGGTAATACCTATTAGGTAATATTAACTATTTGTTCATTCTTAAAGTAGCATAGCAACCCTAGCCATGTATTTCTCCAGTCTCCAGGAACTAATTGAAAAATAAACAACTAAGACAAAGAACGCCTTCATGTGACCTGCAACACAATGCCGGCCCACATTCGCTGTTAATTACTCTGTTTCGTTCAAAGAAATGCGCGTACGATGAAAACTGACCAATTTATGCTCTCATAGGCGCCCCATGCGTAGGTGCCAATTACCACCACTTAGACCTTAGGAGTTATGGTAATAAATTTTAATATTGAATGAATGGTCTGTTCTTACCTTCTAACTTACAGTGGAAGTGGTTCACTCGGTCCAACGTAGACAAAAGGCCGTACGGAAAATCCACATCAGGGTTTGCTCCCGGAACATTCACCGATTTTGTATAAAAAAAACCATCTAAGTATTATGTTAAGTACGAGTACTAAATTTCCCAGTAAGTAAGTTACTTTCGATTACTTTAATCATTTCAAGTTGCCCTATATTGGAACATAAAAGAAACTTATCTTAAATTTCTTATCGTAAATTCTTAAATCAAATGATTCGCGTTTAGGTTCAACTTTATTGAACTTGGTCATCTAAAACCGGGCAAGGCAAATCTTGATATACAAATAAGTAGATTATAGTATTTCTAGTACTACGTAGACAGAGCGAAAGTAAAGCAGCACTGAAATCCAGGTCTTTACCGGGCACAAGGCTGGAAAGGTTCGTTATCGTTTGTAACATCAAACCCTGCGCCTGCGCGTGCCGTTCGCCCGCGCGCCGCGCCGGTTACGTAGTGGATAATTCAAATAAAGCACGACAACGCTGTTAGCTTTTGTAACGTTGTTTACGAACTAGGTCATAATCATTGCTAGTAATCAACGACGAAAAAATTAAATTCTAGAACTGTCTTTTCGGTTCGTGCGTCAAGTCAATTTTACAGTGAGGAAAGGAACAAATTATGCTGAATCGAGTTCACTACTTTTGTAACGATACAAGGTGTAATGTACCTATTTTTTGCATTTTCAGAGTCAGGACGATTGCGGTGACAAATCTTGGCAATTTACAGTAAACCTATGCCCAATAAAATTGGTAAGTTCCCATGCCTATGTGATGTGATAAATAGAAAATATATAAAATAATCGCTATTTACTCGTAGCTTTAAACTCTTTATATCCCTGCTCGAATATCACCATGAAATGTATATTGGTATCGAATTGCTTCAAAGGGCTATAACATAATATGAGCGAGCAAACGACGTTGAACCAGTGTCGAGCCCATGAAAGTGGACACATGGCATAAGCATTAGATTACCCTTTGCGACGAACAGACACGTTATCTTGGTGATTGAACTTGAGAGCGTATAATAAAGTATCTCTGTATTCGTCGGTATGGTGCGTGCATTGGCCAAAAGAAAGATGATAACGGTGTAATGATGGTAGCCCTCGAGTGTCAGGACTATGGGAACTAATATTGATAAGTTGCTTAATTAAATATTCTAACATGTACCACTGTCAAACGCGTGAGAATGCGTTAATTAATCAATCAGGTTTAGTTCATCGAGCATCGAAAAAACAGTGTTAATTAATAATTAATTATTGGTAGTAGGTCTCGTAGTGGTTGACTCTTAAGCAATGCTGATGTTATTGACGGAGCATAATACTATTTATTTTGTTGCAGTAATGGGTTGTCCCTATACGTGAATATGCTAAGTGGTGGCGGATATTGAACCTCTAAACATCTATTCACAAAAGTCCACTTTCTGAAAACGCTTTTTTGCGTAAATACTTCTCTTATTAAGACTTATTCGTAAAATTTTTAATTCAAATGATTCGCGTTTATGTTCAACTTTATTGAACTTGGTCATCTAAAACCGGACAAGGCAAATATTGATATAGTACAATGAAATTTATACGAAATTAGCATTGAATTGCACTGCTCTGTAGGCACCTACTGCATGAATTACAAGTTACGACGACATCGGGGCGGATTCAACGAGCTCAATAGACAGGCCGAGGCGAACGTCTCGAACGGAACACGTGTCTTTGATTGCCCCCAATTGGCGAGCGAATAAAAACAATCGTCGCTTAAAAATAACCGTGATTTCATCTCGCAACATGTGATGTATGTTTTCTCTTAGTGGAACCGAGCGTGGAGTTCCCACGTGGTGATGGTGATGCCATGTGAAATGTCGCGGCGCCAGGGTCCCATGAAGCGCCGAATCGGCCGGGATTGCTAATGCTAATGATGATAAATAATATCATGTGAAATTTGACAGCATGCGAATTTTTTGTGGGAAGACTCGACCTCATCTACGATCGGAGCACACATCTATTCCTAGTTGGATACTATAAGACAGTATAAGACAATCAATATTCAGCACACATGAAGCTATAAATTCATAATACAAGATCTAGGTACACCCGCTAATACATTATACTATCGAAAGAAAACTTGATTTTTTTATTATTTCATTATTTTAGTATACTTATATCTAGTGTTATTTAGAAATGAGTTATTGTTTTTAAATAATAATTTACACCTTTTTTATCTTTCTACGCACAGAAAATTACAAAATAGGTACTTACCTACTTCCAAAGTTGTATTGTTTACGTACCTAAACATAAAATGTAATGTAATGAAACAAGAAAGGAATACTTAATAAAGAAAAACCAAGAGAAGAAAATATTGAAAAAATCCTTTAAAATACATAAACTTTCTTCTAAAACTTTCCCTTTTTTGTTGAGCGCAATATTGAGGAAAAGGAACCTCTTCCCGGATCCTAAATCATTCACGCTTAACTGTATTAATTTTTAAATTTGACGGCACTGCCGCACCATATGGGCAGCGTGTGACTTGGCCAGCCAAGTGGCCAAGGGCTCACCATCTGATGTTTTATCACTAGCACGACACGATATCAACATCCGTCTTGTAAACGTTGTGGTAACAAATATATAGGTCAGATTCAGGAAGTAAAACCGCAAAAAATATCCACCCACGTAAATAGCATCATATTTTTATTTGTTGTATTAAAAGCCCGCTATGAATGTTCCACAAATCGAGACACTTAAATAATTGTGGCAGCCAGTGGGCAAACATGGCATCAGTAAATAGATCAGGAAATCTGGTATTTTCTTTTTGTAAAACTCCTTGAGACATGAATAAGATACAATATGTATGCTAACGGTTTTAGGATTTTTTTTCTTAGTTACATTGATATCAATACATGGGCTATCATTAGATTTTCATGAATTATACGATGCTACAAATTATAACCCTGCAGCTAGGTGTTAATAGCGCGACTTCCGCTGTTAATCTCCTGTAATCTTATAAGTACCGGGTACCATTCATTGCATCATTGCACTTGCCCACGCGTACTTTATCATTCATGTTTCTAACAGTTAACAGTTTCGTAATCTTTCGGTATCATTTTTATTGTATTGTTAAGTCAAATCACCGTCTCAAAAGTACTTTGTTCGAAGGTTATACGTTGAATTTAAATTATTCTTAAGGTTTAGAGGTTAAATCGACCAGTATATATTGAACCCGTCACATAAACCTACCTCTAGATTTTATTTATGATCTATTGTTATCCGAGAGATTTTTCAGAGTACCTACACAAAAACCAGCGATAACTATTACATTTAATACGCGCATTCCACGCCACTTAGGTAAGAGGCACGAGGCAAAAATCTGAAAAAAAAAAACTCTTAACTCTTAACATTCTAGAATTGTTTAAGAGTTAAACAATGGAGCTTACCCCCATACTCACCATTTAACAGCATTTAGGTACCTACCTGTGAACGATTACATTGTTCATAGAATAGTTATTTGGCGCCAGTTGCTAAACTTGCAAAAAATCCTTTTATAAAAAGCATGCCTTCTGAAGGTTTATGAACAGATTGTCAATTCATTCCCTTTTACATTTTTTTTTTGTTCCGTTTGATGCTCAGTCATTTCATTGCGCACATCCGTCGCATCTTACGCAGTCAATGCCAGTGCATGGGACAATTTAATTACTCGATTAACGTCCTAAATTGACGTCATACAATCTGAACAAATAAACATTCTTGTCAATGTATGGCAATAAGCATTAAGGGCCGACTTAATTCGTCATGACATGAATTGAATTAATTAAAAATTGTGAAGTTTTTTTAGTTTCACGATGGCTACAGTTACGCGTGGGCAGTCGCGCTCCCGCAGACTAAATAGGGAACTTATCAATCAGTGGAGCGCATATCGTGCGAACGCGTTATAATAGGAGGATATTATAATAAACAGATCTCGGTCCCCTCGCGTTCTCTCCCTCCCTAATAAATATTAATGTATGAACTTGAAGCTCCACAATGCCCGTCGACGATGCTGGTACATTGACACTCAATTTGCTTTTTTGCAGCCGCTCTCGGATATCTTCTTCGCGGGTAATCTTTGTTCTCACTTCACTTGTACCCTTACTTTACGATTAGCATCACTCTACGACCGCGAAGATAAATGTTTTTGTTGAAATGCATTTGTCTTAGTATCGCTGACAAATGGGACAGGTCGCATTATTTGTCACTCGTTAGATATACCTAATCCGTAATTCATATCTCCGATACACTCAGCGAATTTCATTCCCTTTCAAAATAGTAATTACAAGCAAAGTAGGTAGGTACTTAATGAATCTGTCATGCATCAATGGAGTTCATTGTATGTTTGACATGCTGTATTGTACGGGTGATGAGTTATGTTGCATATAATTTATTCGATATGTACAAAAAACATATCTATCTACGCTACAAAAATAAATCACCGGTAAAAAACAGAAATTGAATTGCACTTAATTCAGCTTTAAAGCAAAAAGCTCTGCCAATTTTAAATTAATTCTTCGATCTTTGAATATTAATAATGTTAAATAAATAAAAATAAAATGCATATAATATCAGCCAACCAACATCGATAAAGAAGAATAGTGAAAAAGACAAGTGTTTTGGAAATCGATACTTCACATACACTTTATTGAATTGAAACAATTAATCGGAAACACTACCCCTAGTTTGGACCGGAAGGGTCACGAGCAAACATCGGGGGTTGCGTGATCGCTTTTCCCACGCTTTCCCACGGCACCCCAGCCACCATTCGATGGGAAACCTTGTTGATTTGGCCCACAATCGCCCCTCGCTTACAATCGTTTCCGGCGTACATTAGCAATAACAATTATTTTTTTAATGTTACGATGTGACGATGGGATGACGTGGGAGAGTGGCTAATGGCTGTGATGGTCCCAGAATGTATGCCTCCGTACAATATTACCACGGTGCATAGACCATTACAATGTTCTGTAAGCCGTACTGATGACTTGCGACGACGCGACGGACTAAACATTCTATCATCCAAATCATTTATTTTCGCTTTCAAAGTAAAGTGATTACTGAAATAAGTACCTAAAAATACTTTTCTGTTTTACTTACTAAAATTATAAATTATTTGGTAAGTAAAATCTACGGCTTTGCATATTAATTTGCGATGACTTTACTCATGTTATCTATCAATACCTAGTATGTAGGTTCCTATTAGAAGAATTTTATTGTAAGAGTACAGTTATTGTGTGTAATTTATTCCTCCAATCATTGAATTTCGTTACTCACAATTGTAAATCTCCAAACATAATAGGTATTGAACAGTCATGATAAAAATTGAATTCTGTACGTTTCTCGAATCCATCGTTGTCACGTAAATGATATTAAAATTTTAACCTCGATACATACGAATAATCATTATAATATGAGGCTTTGGGCAAAACGTCCCACTTGGAAAACGTCCCGTGGGACGTTTTTGTCCGTTCATTTAATTTAATATTTTTCTTTGGGCTAAACGTCCCACTTATAAGATATGCAGAAATTCTATTGTTCGCTGCAATATTTTGTACAGTCTGCAGGAAAACAAATAGTTTGAAATAAAACAGAATATTCATGAATATAAAAAATATTTATTATTAATTAAATATAAACATATATTTATTTAGGTATAGTATATTTATTTAGGTATAGTAGTATAGTATATTTTTCATTTACAGTATAAATCAACATTTATTTTTAAAACATCACAAAATGGAATACTAATTACTAAGAATCACATTAAAATCGCAGTTTAGTTATTATTATTATTATTTTAAATTAATTTAAACACTACTCTAGAATCCAAAATCAACAAAAACATATTTTTAAAGTTTCTTATACCTAATAATAAATAATTAATAAATCATATTAAATTTATAAACAACAATTGTAAAAATCACAGATAGGAATTTTAGGTTCACACATAATAATCACAGATAGGTTCCTACAAATATCAAGCTACGATTCTTTTATTAAATACTTAAACATAGTTTTAACAATCAGTCTCTTATTATATTATTTAGTTTTTAAGCAGTGTCCAATACTTATTTGGCTGCTTAAAAACTCACCCACAGTGTGTTCACATCACAAAATTCAATGATTAATTCGTACGTTCGTGGCTTGAAAATTCGAACCTAGCAGGTATTTGGTGGACATTTGGAGAACCCCACAAACCAAAAAACGCAGTCTAGCAGTGGAATAGCCTTATTAAAAAATATATTAAAGCGAGACCAAATATTGCTCTGTTCTAGGTAGGTTTACAAAAAAATATTAAGTATTATTCTTATGCATTGGCAATGGCAGGATTCAACTTTCAAAGAGGAGGCTTGAAACATTAGATATTAACAGAAAGATCGAACACACTGTGAGTGATTTATTAAGTAACTAAGTCTAACAAAAAATATCAAATATCAAGGTTCTTTTATTACTATATACAAAAATTAAATACTTAAACCTAGTTTTTAAAATCAGTCTCATACTATATCACTATTTACAGTCTTAATTTTTCTAAGCAGTGGCCAATACTTATTTGGCCGCTTAATAACTGACTCATAGTGTGTTCGATCTTTCTGTTCATTTCTAATGTTTCATGCGTTCTCTTTGACAGTTGAATCCGGTTAGGAATTGCCAATCGATCAGAATAATATTTAATATCCTTACTCTTCTGAACTCGTGCCCTTTTACTTGAACTAATGCCATGTAATAATTTTTGTATTATTAACGAATATTTAATGTTTTTGCAGTAATTACGATTCAAAAAAATACTTTTTCATAAAGCTTGGGATGTGGAATTTGTATTAGTTAATGTATAATAATTTAAAGATCATTTCTATTACTGTACTTAAATTTATTTTTATAATCAAATAGAAGTTAACCTTAATAATATTTAAAGTAAAAATATGTAACACGGAGCATGTTTTTCTGCTGACTATACTATAGTTTCATCTTGAATTTCTGGGACCAATTGACCAAGTCAAAAAAGTTCTTGGGCAAAACGTCCCATGGGACGTTTTCCAAATGGGACGTTTTGCCCAAAGCCTCTATCGACGTTGGACAATAGCGTGCATGGAAATATTGACCCCGGCTCTGACTTCTACTCGTAAATTATAACCTTAACATAAAAGTAGATGACATTTTTAAAAGGCTTTAGAATTTTCGTTAGTACATTAACACTGGACTCTAAATCAATAATATTAGGTCAAAATAATGTAGATTTGTGAAGATTAGAAGTTTGTTTATTATATTCTACGTAAAAAATTGCCACCTAACACGAAACTATATATACCTACCTATTTGCTATATCTATTAATATCGTCTACCTACATCACAGTTTGGAACCTCATATTACGAATGAAAAGAGTAAGTCCCAAAAATATAATTATTAACATTATCATAAATCACGATTTAAAATTAGTTTTCGACAGATTCATTTAGTCTTACTAAGCCAACTATCATCATTTATCTTCATAATTAAGGATTAAGGGTTATGACACAGGTATTATGTAAATCAAAGCTAATACTAATTTATAGTTTCCAACATGGGTGACGTGAGTAATCAAACATAACACAGGAAGTTACTAAAATGTAAATACAGGTAGCCAACAGCCAATCGATTGACGGCACAGATTGACGGCAATGTCGGCAATAAATCGATTAGATTATATTCGATACTAATTAATTCATGTATATTTATACGAAAAAATTTAAATCGATAATTATTTTTGGTCATAATTATGTATAAAATTATTTATTCTTCTTTCACGTCAAAACGCAGTGATGAATCAATGTGCCATGATTTAAATGAAGATAGCTGAAATATTAGAAAGTTACATAGGGTCTTAGAAGAATAAATTATGTCAGTTGAAATGGGAAATAAGTTTTAAGCAAAGTTTAACATTAATTATAAAACAATTAAGTTTTTCGAAGCGAGGTAGGTATTAGGTTAGGTAGGTACCTTCATTCGTGAGGTAGGTACTTAACACATAATATTGTTGGAAATAATAACTATTGAAAAGAATTTAATTCGAGTCCTTCATTACAAAATTTCAAAAATACTTTAAATTACTTTCTTGGTCAATCATCACTGTGATCCATCTGTGAATAAATAATTTACATCAATTTAATGGCAATAATTTCGCGCACGCAACGGACGCGACGCCTCAAATTGCATGGCTGATTCTGATTCGAATTTTGCCTCGAGCCAGGATCGTATGGAGAGATGGAATGACGGACTGCTATAGCATTTAAAAAATTTAACTTAAACGATTGTATTTTATTTATATCAAATTTTGTTATTAGGTGAGATGTTAGGTTATAAATAAAACTAGAAACAATGCGTTTCTTACTTCATCGGTAAAATCTTATACTTATCTCATGATTTTCACGAAATGGATAGATACCTAATTATTTATAAAGATTATCTTCATAATAATGTTTTCTAGTCTCTGATTGGAGAAATACCTAAAGATTCCACTTTGTAAACACGAATGAAACTTAGGCGCACCTAATGTAAGTTTGTTTAATAAAATGCGAAGAGAAATCTTTGTTCTCCTTTTTATAAATAATGTCCAGTGAGATTTGGCATAGCTAAAGATTCTTTGGGGGAGTGTAAAACGATAATTAATTAGTTATGGTATAGTTGATAGTTAACTTAATATCTAATGCTGGTCATTAACACATCAAAATATCTGTTTAGAAAATATAATGAAACGCTTCCTTTCTGTAGGTACCTACATAAGATTTTCTCCTATCTGTAATTTGTAAAACTTAACGTTAGGAATGTTGGAACGAAGTATTTTAATACTAGTAATTATAATGGAAAACCGCACGGACACTCAGAACAGATCAAGTTAATAACGTGGGTTATCTAGACTGCCCACTGCCCAGTAATATCTAGCGTCTACTATGTACTGAGATGGAATGAAACCGCAAGCCTTGTATTTTAATTCGCATCAGGAACTGTTGCCTATAAAAAGGTTTGATAACTTCAATTTACAATAAGATCGATTTAGATAATTATGTTCTCAGATATAAATTTGTGTGTATAGTTACATATTTAATTTAATAAGACTTCCACTTCTAGGGATTCCTAACATCTAATCTAATTATTAACATCTAATGATTAATTCCAGTTATTTTGTCAACTACAGGAAATCATGTAGATTTTGTTTTAAGTCAGTTGCATCCTTGCATCAGAACCATCTTTGGGGAGCAAATTTTTTACTTTCGATGATTAAATTTGGACTACAAAATGTGGTTCGAGTGGATACGCATTTTCATACCTACAAATTAAAACCCGCCCACGTCTTGTCGTTGTTGTGCGGTTTTGGTGTGGTTGAGGGACGTGTGAATAGATACAGCTGAATAAAAATGCACACATTCAATATTATATTATGTCCTCTTTGATGTATTTTATATTTTTAGGGTTCCGTACCCAAAGGGTAAAACGGGACCCTATTGCTGGGGCTTCGCTGTCCGTCCGTCCGCCCGTCCGTCCGTTCGTCTGTCACCAGGCTGTATCTCATGAACCGTAATAGTTACACAGTTGAAATTTTCACAGATGATGTATTTCTGTTGCCGCTACAACAACAAATACTAAAAAACAGAATAAAATAAATATTTAAGTGGGCGCCCATACAAGTATATGTATAGTTTACTTACCTTTCGGTCCAAGAGATGGCGTTGAGGGTAATATGTAACTACAATAAAACAATTAAATATTTATGTGAGGCTTTCATACAACAGACCAGATTTTTTTGGCGTTTTTATACATAATGGTACGGAACCCTTCGTGCGCGAGAGTCCGACTCGCATTTTGCCGGTTTTTAAGTTTATCTCACTACACGCATGCGTCAATACGGTATTGTGGCGCCCACCCAATTGAAATCTACTTATTTCAACATCAATGCTTGCGTCGGATGTCAATAACGAGCTAATAAATTTTTGTTCCATTGGACTCTCCATATTTTTGCCTGCTCTTGTGTTAATAATACTTATTCAATGTCGATAAAAATAGACGACAATGAACTCTGTTAAAGTTTAGTATGTGGAACGTTGAATTTAGGGGTGTGGGGGTGGGGATGGGGTAGGGGGAGATGAGGGGAAGTTCCACCCCGAAGCCTGAGACGCGGAGCCTTATAGTTTTTTTTTATCGAATTTTAAAATCTTTATCTAAACAGTACTAAAACGACTAAAACACGAAAACTAGGTCCTCGAAATACAAGAAAAGGGTATGGGGATGTAGGAGGTTGATTCCCGGTTACATCGATGCCACCCACAAAGCTCTGCCACGCACAGTTTATGAGAAAAACAAAAAAAAAACGATTCTAACCTCAAAGTGCTAACATTAATACTGTACACTACAGCTACATACATGGGGTCAGTTTTCTAATACGGTCTAAGTTTAAACTAGCTAATCCCTACCTATTAGGGCAGAAAGTGTTGTAAAAATATGTCGACGGGACCCCCTTCGGGGGTCCCTTTTTTCTGCGTGGTTCTATTACAGTCGAACCTAACCTATACCCAACTATACCCCTTTGCGGGGGGCTTGCGGCCCCCCCTCCCCCCGCTACCCCCATTCTTACCGCTATTTTTTCCTCATCCTACTCTATTGACCAAGTAAGTAATCGCAAGTATGTGTGAGTAATTCTCAAACACACTTGCGCGCACATTCACATTCACACACACCCTACGAAGCGGAGTTCGGTCGACATAATTGTGACAGAGTCATTTAATTGTGACATACCTACTTGCACTTGGATTTTGTAACTGACCCTATGTACTTAGCTGTAGTGTTAGGTTAGAATGATTTTTTTATTTCTATCAAAAACTGTGTGTCGCAGATTGTTGTGGGTGGCAATTTTTATAACCGGAATTCAACCCCCTACATCCCCACACCCTTTTCTTGTGTTTTGAGGGGGTAGTTTTCGTGTTTTAGGCGTTTTAGTACTGCTTAGGTGAAGACTTCAAAATTCGATAAAAAAAAACTACTGATTTCCGCAGTCTGAAATTTTGCGTAAATATTCCTTAAACTAAACTCTATTAGATATAAAAATATGGTTACCCAATTCAACGGTCCACATACTAAACTTTATCCATGAACTCCATAATATGATTATGATAGTGCCTTCTGTCATCTGGAGAAGGATATCTTTGTCTATAAGTATATTGTCATCTGGTCAAGGGATCCGTAGGTTCGTTGAATCTCGGCTGGGATGCATTTCATATTGTGCGACAGATAAGTGTGAAGGGTTCTGAATCAGGATTTATAACTTGAAACTTTGCCGGAACATGTCCACTTATTTTGGTGACGCCATTAACATATGTATATGTTACCGGAAATGTATGAAATCTAGGAATTGTATACATTTCCTAGGAAATGTATACAATTCCTAAGCTCTTTAGGAAATGTGTAAAATATTGTTTTAAAAATTATTTAATTCATACATTTCCTAGGAAATGTACACATTTCCTAGGAATTGTATACAATTCCGATATCGTATTAGGAAATGTGTATATCGTGGCCACATCGTAGATTTGTTAACTTCAAATAGTCGCATTTCATGAAATGGGCAACTCAGTTTGTCCAGACCGTTAAATCGTCTACGTTTGGTTATCCACGTTTGGCCAAATCGTAAAAACGCAGAATATAGGGCATAATTTCGAACCATGACGTCTCCGGCGCTGCGGAAGGTGCAGCCCCTTCGCCCTTGCGTAACAAAGCACAGACACCCACGCTCGCCTGCGCAGCTTCGGCTTGCTGGTCGCCTTCGGCGACCAGCCTCAGCCGCTCCGGCCGGCTCCGGCTCGCCTGGGTGTCTGCGTTTTGTTACAGCGGGCGGGGGCTGCCCTCCCTCCGCGCCTCCGGGTTCAAAAAAAAAACTCTAGGGGTAGGGCATACAAGACTACGTGGAGTAGGGGTAGGCTAATTCGGTTCTGTAACCAATTCGACCTACCTACACCTTGAAGAATTTGACTGAGTAGTAATGGAAATGAGTATTCATTGTTTTACACAATAATATTTTTGATTAAGGCACTCGGTGAGACAATCTGGTAAAAATCATAACGTAAAATATAATATCTTCATATTATCTATCCCGCGTACCCATTAAAATCTTGATCTATAATCTTAATGTACTACATTTCCGATTGCTATTTAGGAAATGTATAAATTTCCTAGGAAATGTGTCCAATATAATTTATTTCACACATTTCCTGGCGATTTTAGGAATTGTATACATTTCCTAGGAATTGTATACAATGACGGATTTAACACATTTCCGTTAACATATATATGTACTTCTGATTTAAAATATGGATGTTGTCGTTATTGGGGCAGTTTGGGCACTGCAAAACTAGGTGTTGGTTCTGTTGATTCGTTACAACTATTTATTTATTTACTACAAGACTTACTTACATTACGTTAATTATGTACTTCATTCAAACATTTAAATTTTGTAGTCACAAATAAGATGCTACAGCTCCTGATATGAAAAATGATTCAGACAAATACTTAATTAGATACCAATTCACAAAATTAAGTCAAAAATGTTTGAGATATTCTTCTGAAATATTTTCCCGCCTAAAAGTTAATCATTCGCTAATCGCTATATCATAACTAAAAGCTTACAAATTGCAGAAATTTCGGCACACCATAGAATATGCATAAAAGGTGTCGTTAAAATTAAACAGGGATCCTAAATACAAAATTACGCACACCACGCAATCAGAAAAATCAGCATAAAGCCCGAAGGTACACTTTTTTTAGAAAAAGCTATTTTAAGGGTTATTATGATTTTTTCATTGCTTTTACTTATTTATTTTTTTAAATCATCGCCAAATAAGAGCAAACCTTATATTATGTTATTGAGTTGAGTTACTGACTTTCAAAACAAACTAAAGGACAAGTTGAACGAATAAGAAATCAGAACGAAGGTCAAATAAATAATAATAAATAAACAAGAAGAGAGAAGTAATTCAATAAGCTTATACCTGCCGGTCCAGTCGCACTGATCACCAATCATGCCCGCCTCCGCAGCACAAATCAGGCCTAAAACTGTCCAAAATGCAAACTCCAAACGCATCTTGGAGATCAACAACTCAACCAGTCAAAATATTTCACCACAGTATCTCTCACATCACAGTGTTACAGCCAGTTTATGTCAGCTCCATAATTCACAATCATTGTAAATATTGTTCCGTCACAAAAATAAACAAATCACGTTTCAAACTCCAATTAAAGCGCGCTACATCCCCACGCCAACATCAAAACCGTACTAAACTTAAAGTTAGAATTCTATTCTATCTATACATACAATAATGCAAGGAGTGAAGGGGACAGAAACATTTGTGTTGTTAAACAAGCGCAGTATGATACGTAGCTCTCTTTCTATAGTCGTGTATATAAACTTAAAGGAACCTTCTAGCATACAAAATAAAGTTTCTTATACCCTGAACACTGAGCGTCTGGAAATGGCGGGAAAGACTTGACTTTTTTTTAAGTTGGACAGGTACATTTTGAGTAGGTATACAATCGAAGAAAGTTTTGTAGGGTCGATTTAGCTACAAAAAATAAAAGTTTGTATAAACGTCGATGTATAAACGTCATTAGTAACGTGTAAATAACTTAAAAAGTCAATCTTATTTTACGTAGTTAATACGTACTTATTTTTAATCGTAATTTTAATTATTCGTAAAAATAACAACCCAATTTAAACATGGAATTTAAAAGATTTTCATTATTGTCTTTTGCTTCGTACATATTAGTGGGGATGTAAACTTTAGGAACTTGAATATCTATCTTCTATCTATCTTCTATATCTTCTATCTATACTTATAATAAATCTGTAGAGAGGTCAATTCTGTACATTAAATATACTAGTAAATCCGCCCTCGCTTCGCTTCGGGAAACCAGTCCCTTCAAAAATCTCTATAAATTTTAACAAATTATGTTATTCCGATGTCTAAGCTATATTACTGCAAAGTTTCATGAAAAT
Organism: Hesperia comma; assembly: GCA_905404135.1. Lineage (NCBI taxonomy): Eukaryota > Metazoa > Arthropoda > Insecta > Lepidoptera > Hesperiidae > Hesperia > Hesperia comma. The sequence continues at coordinate 13,131,471 of FR990023.1, forward strand.
CCGTTCAGTAGTTTTTGCGTGAAAGAGCAACAAACACACACACACACTCACTCACTCACATACATCCTCCTTACAAACTTTCGCATTTATAATATTAGTAGGATTTCCAAAATAACTATCAGGGGGTGATTAGGGATCGATACTGATGCCAAAAATGCAATCAGTAAAATTTTTGTCTGTCTGTCTGTCTGATGTATAACCGTTATAGAAACAAAAACTACTCGACGGATTTTAACGAAACTTGGTACAATTATTTTTCATACTCCCGCGCTGGTTATAGTATACTTTTCATTTCATCACGCTACAATCAATAGGAGCAGAGCAGTGAAGGGAAATGTTGGGGAAACGGGAGAAGTTACTCCATTTTTTAAGCTTCCGTCGCGTGTGCAACCTTAATGGTTAAAGCTACACAGAAATCATGTATGACGGAAATGTTCTCCTTAAAATTATATAAAAAAATATTCCACGACAGCATATGTCTATCTTTTATGGTTGACTAACAATAACACGTGTAACTCCCGATAGCTTAGCAGTTCGAAGCTTTCTGATTAAGTATACCTATATTTTATCTACTCTTACGTTTATGACACTTAAGTGGGTGAAATAAAGGGGTGAAGTTTAAACGAAATTCACGCGGGCGAAGCCGCTGGCAAAAGCTAGTTGTTCATAATAAGTAGGTATATCAATATTTTTTTGCAATTTTCAGATTATGATGTTTTGTACCTGAGGACTTCCGGAAACTTATTGAAATAATTACGTCGATAACATGTCATAAATAAATTGCTAACTATTATTGTACATAATATTTCAAACTATTATTTGTACAAGTACAAACGTGCAAAAGAAAGTGATTTAGATTTATCCTTACTAATATTATAAATGTGAAAGTGTGTTTGTTTGTTTGTTTGTTTGTTTGTGACGCTTTCACGTCTCAACAAAGCTATTATATGGTAAGGTTTATGTGTGTGGGGATAGTTAGGAGGGTGGAGAGTGACGTAGGCTACTTTTTACCGCGGAAAAACATCCCATTCCCATGGGAAGATCGATGTTTTGTTAGTTGCTAGATATTTATTTTCGGAGTTGTTAATAGATGGCGGTAATAAAATTCATTTGCAAGTTCTGAATTACGCTATCAAATACTACATGTAATTTACTTAAGTCATAGGCAAATGTAATAGGCTACTTATTTCTTTAGCTCTGCCTCGAGAACTCCCCGTTTCAGCTGTATTCAGTGTACCGCCCGCCCGCTGGCACTATCCTGTTGACTGATGTCCGCAAGTTGCTCAGCCAACAGGATAGTGCCAGCGGACCAGAGGGACCTTCGAGTCGAGAGCCTGGACGACTTCATCGAGAGATTGGCACGCAACATGTTCGGGCGTGTCGACGCGTCGCGGTTCCCGCATCTGCAGGACCTGGCGCCACTCCACCCGTCCACCGGACCGCTGGGCCTTCCCGCGCGACTTGCTGGTTGCGCGGGACGGGCCTAGCACTGACTGATACTGGGGCTTCGTAAGTCGTCGCCCGGCGCTGATCGGCTCCTGCTGGGCTTCCCACCAGCGGGATTCACCCGGTAGGGCCTCGATCGCCTGGGCGGCGCGAAGATGAACCCCATCCCGTTTAAGACTCTGTGGCCTGTAAAAAGACCACCACTCTCCGGACTTGACCTATTGGTTAACCACAGATGGACAACCAAGGGCCTTAGGGCCCAGCCCAAGAACCGGCCCGTTTTAACGGGCCGCGAGAGACACCCCCAAAGGGGAACTAACTGTCCCGAGGGCTCCACACACCTCAGACAGGGTGGAGTGAAGAGAGCTGCGAGTAGTAGGCTACTTTTTAGCCTAAATTCCTACGGGAGCGGGACCTACGCGACTGTTACCTACGGGTCCCGAAGCGAAGCGCGGGCGGTTCTCTAGTAATTAAATAAAGCACTTAACTAATAACTACATATTTACTTTATTAAAATCGGCACCTACTTCCGACTATTAAGAATAAAAAATTATACTTAAATAAAATAAATATTAAAACTAAAATAAAAAATTGATATAAATGTTCTGAATTACCTACTTGAATAGGTGAATAAAACATACTTGTTTATAGTTTTCCTTTGTCCTAAGCTTACTTATGTACCTACGTACCTATTAGTTTTTATAGTTTTTCACAGCACCATAAAAATTTATATTTTTACTATTTTGGAAAACTTCTTTTTTTAATTAAAGTAGATAACTATCTACCTACTTAGCTTTTTTATATATTTTTTGCGTACATAGGTATGTAATGCATTAAATATTATTCCTTAAACTTGAATTTGAATGTCAGGTTACATTTCATCAGATCGGTATAATTATTTTATGAGGGCACAATTTGGGTGTACCTACCAAAGGTAGAACAGTTTCAAATATAAAGAAGAACGATCGCCGTCGTCGCCGCCCGTCCTTAGCATGCGGCAATGTTTGGTTTCAGATAAGCTGAATCAATAAGTTACGTTTGTTCGTCAATAGATAGGCGCTTTGTGTCTATTCACGCGTGCTTATTTAGGGCCTGATTCGCTTTCTTATCTCTGCAAATAAGCTGTTTGGTGTTCATGGAACATGCCTGTATTTGTTTTATTTGGAATGTTATCGACAATTTTCCGTTATGGTTCAATGGACCCATGAAAATAAAAAAATATTTATGAACAAATTATCAAATAATAAAGTAGACTCTTTTAAACCTACCTAAAGCAATTTTCACATATTCAAATACAACATTGTGCCAAAAATTATCTCGGCACTGATTTTCAGGATGAATGTGGGCTGCCAGGTAGCCGGGAATCCGGGGTTGTCCCGGAATTTTGCAACTTGCCCCGTGTCTCAGAATTACACTTCTTTGTCCCGGATGCCAAAAGCCTACTTGTTTTTAATTATTTGTACTAGCTCTTACCCGCGGCTTCGCCCGCATGGTCAAAGAGAATTAACAATGAGTTGTTATCATACATGACATATTTCTGGATTTTCTGGTGGATAAATAAGTGACTACAACACAACCAACTAACGAACTAAAAGCTATTGAAGCTTAACAAATAAATCTCATAAAATATCTAAAGGGCAATGCTAAAGGGCTTTTCCATAAAAATAAATTTTAATTAAAGCCAAAACAACAACAGTCAACCAAACCAATTCACGAAATGAATCAAAACCAAAATCAAAACACGTCTTATCACTCTTCCCTTACATTACAATATTAATATATAATCGAAACAACAAATTATCCAGCGCGAATTCAAAATTCAATTGAATTTATTAGTTGCCTATGAGTAAATGAGGGTAAAACAAAAGGTAAAAGCGTGTGAATTCGCCGCTAGAGGCGCTAGTGGAAAGTGAGGTCTGTCTGTCAGTGCCACAAACTTATCTGACCCGGTAAGAGGGGCGCTACTGTCTTTGTCTTTGTCTGACAACAGTATAACATTTGCATCAGTTCCAATTTTGGCCACCAGGTCAGATAAGTTTGTGGCACTGTCACTTCTCACTTGTCTGAATGTCACTTGTCGCTGTTTATGTATAGTTATGAATCACTAGGCTATCACAGGTACTGTGATAGCCTAGTGATAAAGATCTCGGCCTTCCTATTAGTAGCGGTGATAGCCTAGTGATAAAGATCTCAGCCTTCCTATTTGGACGGTCCGGGTTCGAATCCCAGGCACGCACCTCTGACTTTTCGGAATTATGTGCGTTTTAAGCATTTAAATGTCACTTGCTACAGACGGTGAAGGAAAACATCGTGAGGAAACCTGCATGCCAGAGAGTTCGCAAAACTCAAAGGCGTGTGAAGTCCGCCAATCCGTGGTGGGACTACCTACCCTCATTACCTACGTTAAAGTTAAAGTGCAGCGTTATTTTATGGAGCTTGGTGTACAGTTCTTTAATAAAGTCCCTAAAGCAATCCGTGACCTGCCTAAGTACAAAATTGTTTAAGAAGCATGTAAAAGCGCAACTTGTAGAGTGTAGACAAAAGCTACTAATAATTTATTAATAAAGCATAGAGGAATATTTAAATGACAAAAAGGCATGAAAATTATCAGCTCTGCAACCAGCTCCGCTAGGTTAGTGCTTACCTGTATCGAATAAGGCATATTGTATTTTTTTATTTTAAAATATGTTCGAGTTTTTTTTTGCCGTTTTTTTCTCCTCCTTTATTAAGCACCTTTGCAAAACGGCGACAGAATCAAAAAACCGGCCAAGTGCTAGTCGGACTCGCGCACAAAGGGTTCCGTACCATTATGTATAAAAACGCCAAAAAAATCTGGTCTGTTGTATGAAAGCCTCACTTAAATATTTAATCGTTTTATTGTAGCCACATATTACGCACAACGCCATCTCTTGGACCGAAAGGTAACTAAACTATCGCTGAGGCGTCGAAAGTATGGGCGCCCACTTAAATATATTTTTTTTCTGTTTTTTAGTATTTGTTGTTGTAGCAACAGAAATACATCATCTGTGATAATTTTAACTGTGTAACTATTACGGTTCATGAGATACAGCCTGGTGACAGACGGACGGACGGACAGCGAAGTCTCAGTAATAGGGTCCCGTTTTACCCTTGTACATTGTAACATTTGTAAATTCCTAATTGAAATAAACGATTTAAGTTTGTGTTTCATTCTATTTCATTTACATTATCACCGACACCGTGCACAAGAATCATCATAATAAGCAAATGGAACGAATTGTGGTATGTTTTGAGCGTTATGAATTATGATCATGTTATGATTGCTTACTGGAACGCGCCCGTAGTGAACGTCAAATTGACATTTGGGCCTAGCCTAGGTAAAAATAAAAGGTTAGAAAAATGACATTGAAATTGAATGAATAATTGAATATTGAATTGAATTTGTTATAAATAAAATAACCTGTGTATTATAACAAATAACTAGGTATTGAGTAGTATCGAGAGATTTTATACCTCTGTAATAAGTGTACATGAACATGTTTAGAATTATACAGAAAAGTTTTCATCATCAAAACAAATGTTTTATATCCAATATTCTATTCAAAGATGGGAAGTCCACTGTACAGTTCACCGCAGTATATCACAATTTTTCTACTAAAACAGACAAAGACAATAAATTGGATCGCATCTATTATGGGCCCCTATCGCCTCAGATAAAAGCTGTGAAGATATTTTCTCTCAGTTCCAGTATAGCCGGTTTGATAGCTCAGCCTGTAATTATAAGAGAGGCTGCAACTATTGGGAGTACATCGCTGCTCGTAGCATTGTGTTCTGTTGTGGGATTCTTTACTTTTGTCACACCAATATTGTTGCATTTAATAACCAAAAAGTATGTGACTGAACTATATTATGACCCAAAAACCGAAAGGTATAAAGCAACAACAATCAACTTTTTCCTTGTTCCGAAGGAGGTATGTATTTAAGATAATATTATGCTGATTTTAGTTTATTTCATCTATAATTTTTAGGTTTATGTTGAACACCTATGATAATCGTTCTCATGCTATTTATTACCCATCTTGGAGGAATGAAGAAATGTAAGTTTGACCAGGTGGAACCAGTGAAAACCCTTGCTTCCATTAAAAAAATCCCAATTTTGCTACATGTTTCATCATAGAGCTGCCCCTTTTGTCCAGAGCATCGTGTAGTAGGGTGTATAAGATTATAATATAGTGGCCTACCTCGATAAATGGACTATCAAATCAAACACAAAAAGTTTTTTTCAATGTGCACCAATAGTTTCTTACATTATTCTGTTTAATAATAATATTAGTACATATTTATGTTTTTGGGAATCCTTAACACTAGTACTTTAAAGATTTTATGAAAGAGGCAGTGTTGTATTTGACGTTCAAACATTTTTTATAACAATTTTTAATCATCTTTAAATATAACTTTAATTGAAAAAGGTTTATATTTCCAGCTGGACTTCAAAGTAGAAGATGTAAATGTACCAGATATCCCCGGTATGTTCACAACTATGTTTGCAAAAGGAAAACCTCTGTTTATTGAGGCAAGGCATTTCTCCGATCCAATGCACTACGCCAAGATCATGGGCTACGACAAACCCCTGGACTTTAAGATGGGGAAGCTGGAGGAAGAGCAGCGAAATAATAAGTAGTTTAGGAAGACATGTTACTTAAGTTATTGTTGTTAACTAGTGAAATATATTGTTTACCAAATATCAGCTGCTTTGTTTTAGTATCCTTAATTTGGTTTTCAATATTTTAGTGTTGGTTAGTGAATAATTTGAAAATTTTCATTTGGGTGATAATTATTTTATTTCACTAATGACTAATTATTTTAGTATATTATTATATTCAAATTTGTATTAATTTTACCTGTTTTTAGGATTACAATTTTAAAGGGAACATTTTCAATATGCCTCCATGGTCTCTTTAGGATAGGACCACCCACCACCCATAAGTTATGTCACAGGTCACATATTAATTTTTGATTCCCCCTTCCTACTTATACTGTTTCTCAAGTATACCCAACTTAAATTAAAAAGAATTATCTCCATATGGCTTTTAGTTTCAGTTTTTTTTTTTACAAAATTAAGCACTCACGCTTGGAAGCCTAAATGGATCATCATTTTCAATTATTAGCCCATTTATGTGCACCTGACACACTTGGCTGATATTTTTAACACTGAACCTTCCATAAACCACTTAATATGTAAGAAGTTACTAACCATTTAAAAATATACTTGAAAATAAAAACACAACATTTATAACAAAATATGTTTTATTCATACATATCTTCATATTTAGCTTATTTTGTTAATAACACAGAAATATATTCAAAGTCTCTAAAACAACATTGACACTTACTAAAATAGAAAACAATAGAATCATTATAAATATTTCCCATATATAATATTTCCCTTTTTACAGTTTATACACCTACTATCTGCCTTTTCAACATCTACCCAGGGCAGGCTGGTAGAGAATGCCATCAGGCATTAAGTTTTTGCCCTTGTATACCCTAGCATAAGGTGTTACAAAATAATAAATAAATAAGTATTTAGATACATTTGATTTTTAAATATAGTACATATTCACATATGTATTTCCCTTGCAATTAAAGCTAGTGGATGGATAACATGGGCACTGACTAGACTACTACTGTATTGCCTATAAAATTTCCACCAGAATAATTGTACACATAAACTACAGTTTGTTTATCTACAATTTTAAAATGTTTCAAATGGATATGGAATGTTTTAAATGTTAGCCAGTCTATTCACTTCCACACACACAATTTACGAAATTATTTTAATTTAATATTTTAGAATATAATTTTTCATTACATTGAATATTCATTAATCCGATTGCTATCGTTTTAATAATATTACATTTGTTAGAAATATTACTGTAAGTAATATATCCAATAAGAAATGCAAATAATAAAATTATAAACTTAATACATAGCAAAAATACAGGTATCAAATTAATATCTAGGTACATAATGTGGTTATTCAAATAATATTAGATATTATTTATTTTAGTACTCATGTCAATACTTCTCATCATCTTATATCTAAGACTAAGAGTTTATTAATAAAGTCATAATGTAAATAATCACTATCCTCATAACAAGCGAGTCTTATTTCTAGCGAAGCAGCTTAAATGCTAATAAATTTAATGATATGAAGAACAACTCAACAATTCAATGACAGAATGAAGTAATAACACCCTGTACATATCAGACACTTCCAAATCTCCTAAATAATTTAAAGTGAAGTTTTATAAACCGACAATAATACTAGGAATGTATTACCACACACAATTATGCAATATGCTTCCCTTAAAATTACACCAACAAGTATTTGTTTCAAATATGTACAAAATATCAATCCTTACCTTCTCAATTGACAATTGGGTTGTTGACAAATTTTAGAATATGCTTTTATATGAATAAATGATAATTGAAAATTATTTTCAAAATTTCCACAAACACGCCCTGTCCTGTGACTTGGATTGACGTCATAAACCGCTAGTTCGGTTGTCATTAGCGGGCTGTCAAGTATTAAATTACAGTGCGCCCAACTTATCTCTGAAATGGCAAAAATTGGAACTAACGAAAAGTCATTCATAAGTACGTTGTGGTCATTCATCTGTCAGTTACTAGTGTGCAATGATTGGTCAAATGAATGTCAAATGCGTCCGACAGCGCCTCTTTCGTTTCAATCTTAAGTTGGGTTTACTATAATTTAATTGTCTGACAATATCTGCACTGACAGTTTCGCAGTTCATGACGTCATGCGTTTAAAAGTTTGAGTATAGTAAACCCAACTTAAGATTGAAACGAAAGAGGCGCTGTCGGACGCATTTGACATTCATTTGACCAATCATTGCACACTAGTAACTGACAGATGAATGACCACAACGTACTTATGAATGACTTTTCATTAGTTCCAATTTTTGCCATTTCAGAGTTAAGTTGGGCGCACTGTAGTCATTATTTAATTTCAAATTCATTATTGAGGTAGGTATTTAAATGTTACCACAAATCTGTTAAACATTAATCTGTATGAAATTACCATAAGTGTCAACATTTCAATTCAATCAACAGCTTCAACAACGCTCAACAACTAAGTATATTATAATAAAAAAAGTTCAAACTGAAACATAAATAAATGCTTCGAAATTCAAGCTCCCCAATTCTGGGCAGTCCAGTTACAAAGTTGGTATACTTAGCTATTATATCTACTATCATTTGAAGCCATACATACATAAATGGAAAATCAATCATTTCTCAATGTTACCATCATTTACTTTAGTCAGCGAAATAATACTCTTTTCATATTATACCTATTACCTAGTCGCCAACCCTAATTTTTCTAGAGATGTAAGGGTGCGTACAGATTATGTAACATGTTATATAACTTCTGTTTTATGGTGTATTCCTCGTCGTTCCACCAGTAGTTCCACTGGTGGTACTACGAGGAATTTGACATTCCTCCTCGTGCCACCGAATGTTTGCTCTACTTTAAAATAATGTTTGCTCTACTTTAGATAAATGTTTGCTCTACTTCAAATGAATTTTTTATTTCTTTTCTATACTTATTAAAATTAAGTGCATTTTTATAGATAGTGCATATAATTATTTACACGATACTTAAACATAGAAAAACGGTTTCAAAAATATTGTCTGTCCGGGCTAGTTTCCAGAACGAGATCAGAACGAAAGTTTTTGTAATTCAAGTACCTACCAGTTAAATTACAAAAACTTATTATTCGTCTTATACCTATTATTCATAATTATTCATAAAGAAGGCCAAATCCCGGAAAATGAACGAGTTTCTGTGGGATAAAAGATTTTAACTTGTTAAACTGATTATAATTAATGTTTTTACTGTTTTTCTTTTACTGTGTGTTATTTGGTATAATTTTGTTATTGAAACAAAGAAAATAATTTTATATATATTTTTAGGACTTTGGGGTGGAAAATAATAATAAAAGAACAAAACGCACAAAAATAGTCTTTTATGTTTAATTAACACTTAATTTACTACTAAAATCACCAATTACTAATAAAATTAAAATTAATAAACTTATTTTACAATGGGAACAAAAAAGGAAACAATCGACTACCAAATAACTCAAAAAAACGAACGACCACAGTGAACCTAGCGCCGACCGACAAATAGGTTATGCACACTGTGACGTCACAGAACTAGTCGCAGTAAATGAAAAAATAAAATTTAGGTTGATAGATCCTGATAATATTTATTTCATATTTAAACTAGCTGACCCGGCAAACGTTGTTTTGCCAAAAAATGTTAAGGGTGAACAACCCTTATCACTCAGGGGTAAGAAAAAAGAAATTCGTTCAAGAGAACATTACTATTATGTTAAAGTTAGCCAACGAAATGTGTTGGATAGAAAATAAATCTTTTGAAAATAAGAGAACTATAGAAAATGTCGTTAAACATCTAGTAAGTCTAGTAATTTGTCGGTTGTAGGTAGTAGTAGGTTGTACGAAACTATCGTTGATAATGATTGCAAGGGCTTCACAGTCATCAATACTTATTTATATTTTTATAACTTTACTGCGTTCAAATCTTAAAAATGACTATTAGACAATATTTATTACTCCAATAGGTAGTCCTTCTATTATTCATTACATCTATACATTAATTTTTGTACCAATTTTCAAATGTATGGGAAGTAGGCATTGTTCTTCGGGTTCTAAAGTGAGTGCGGGGCAGTGGTACAACTTTTAAAATAGTTGGACCACGGAACTCTCAAATGGTGCTGTGGTCCAACTTTTAAAATAGTACGGGCTCTAGTACAATCAAATGCAATAAATAAAAGGAATACGAGGATAGATACTTTTGCATTAATTTTTAGAATGAGATAGAAATGTATTGCTACGCAGTCCTGCTCAACTATTAACCACGGACACTGTTCCTTGAGTTTACGCATTGTTAAATGAGCACTGGTCTGCAAATTATTTTGCATTACTCGACATTATTACGACACAAATCCAGCAAGAAAACCTCAGTAACTACTGATTTTGAGATCTCGTTATGTAATGCAATTTGTCAATTTTTTCCTAACGTTTCAATAAAAGAGTGTTATTTTTATCTAAATGAAATGATAAATGAATATTTTATTCGAAGTAGGTTTTTTACAAACACTTTTCGAAAGTCAATTTACGCCATCGCTTCAACAAAACCCTACTTCCAAGACTACGGTCAGTAGTCTTGGAAGAAGAAGCGGCATGAAACTCCCAAGGAGTTTTTTTCCTACTCACAGTTACAGATTGCACTTACTACTAATTACGGCTAAATTACGAAACTCATGTCCAAGATGTTTTATGTTCAAAATAATCATCAAGTTTGTAATAATCTTTCGTTATAACAATGCTTTTGACATCAAAATCAAAGTCGCTGGCACTCTACTATTACCTATGGGAAATTTATATTTTTATACCTATTATCAATTTATTTACTACAACAAAAGTAATAATACATAATAATAATAATAAATTTATACAATTATATAAAAAAAATTAAAGTGACATCTAAAGTAGAGCAAACATTCAGTGGTACGACGAGGAGTTAGGCGGCCTCTAAACGGTCAATTATATTGCGCAATATTGCAAATTGTGCAATATAATTGACCGTTTAGGGTTAATATTGAGGATTGCGCAATTATTGGCCGAAAGTTTGAGCGAGTTTAATTTTTATTGCACCATATTTTTCTATTGCATCGTGTAGGGTCAGTATTGCGCAATATTTTTCAGTCTGTGAAAAGGTGGTATTGCTTCCCTCATGTTTGTATTTTTTTCTCAATCAATAGCGTGACCTATCCTAGTAGCTTTTGAAACTGTTCAGAGTTCAGTCGTACAAAATTTTTGAAGTCTGCTTCCTCAGTTAACATCAAGTCTTTTAAAAGATTTTCGTGAGTATATTTCTGCCTTTTCTTGTACCAATCTTTCGACCAGCGACGTGTTCGTTTCCGTTTATGTTTAGCCACAAGCAACAACACTAAAGCTGCAGCTAAATCTTGTTCGGATATGTTGCCGCACGGTGCACACGGGATCAATACTATTCTCCGACTGAACACGAAAACATTGTGCAGTTCGTATTATTGTGCAATATAATTGCTCGTTTGGATTCAGAGCGCCTTTCAATCTTATTGTACAATAAAAGTATTGTACAATGTTATTGTAGGTCTAGGGGCCGCCTTACAATTCTTCGTCGTACCACTGGTGGTACGAGGAGGAATGTCAAATTCCTCGTAGTACCACCAGTGGAACTACTGGTGGAACGACGAGGAATACACCTGTTTTATAACACGTCCACACTATCTAACATTGTTATCTAACAATGAAACATAACAAGACACAATGGGTTTTTGTAAGACATATCGTCCACATTTATAAAACATGTTATACAACTGTGTTTTATAACATGTTTTGTTATATAGTCTGTACGCACCATAATGTTTATAGCAACTTATCAAACATTTACATTTTCTGCTAAAGATGACAAAAATTCTTTTCGTGTTTTCGGGAGGGATACCCATAATGTGTTAAAAGATACTTAAGTAAAACAAAAAAGAACTGAACATTGTCTACATTGAGGTGTTTACATGGCAAAAATGTCTTTTGTCCATTATAAACTTCATTCATAATGTTAATAAACAGCAGTAAAGAAATTAGTAAAGTGCTGGTTAAAATTCAAGTCTGCTGGTAGCTATCATAGAAATAGTTTAGAACTTAGTAGTATATGTAAAAGTCTGGTTAAATATACGCGGTATACGATATCGCTGCCGGTAGCGGTATCTGTGTAGATAAGCGGAACCGGTATTTATATGCAGAGTTAATAATACATAGCATTACTTTGTAACCAACATATAGTCCGTTTTTTTAGAAGAGACTTAACTACAAAACAAATATGGCCGATAATTGTCAAAGTCACAGTAGTCAATAAGACACTGACATTACACATGTACAGTAAAACCAACTTAACCTTGAAATGAAGAGAGGCGCTGTCGGAAGTATTGGACCAATCATCGAGAGGTAGTAACTGACTGATGAATGGCCACAACGTACTTATGAATGACTTTTTAACATGGCGGCGTTAGTTCCAATTTTTGCCATTGCAGAGATAAGTTGGTGGCAATTATCGAAAAAAATGTCAAACATGTCAAGTTCTTGTTGAAATGCATGTTCAGCATGTTGAAATGATTCATCTGTGAAAAGTGAAGTTGATGGATTTGCACAATGTATGAAAGGGAGATGCCCGGTATTGGCTCTAAAACGCACTCAAATGAAATTATGTTGAAAAAAAAAAGATTAAAAAAATATAATATGTGCGTATAATATCTCATTATAGGAAGTTTGCCTAACATTGCAGTACAATAAAAAGTAATGGAAATGATTTAATAAATATTTATATTTTGACGTCTGTTTTGATTATTGTTAGTTGTTGCCATCATAAAAACATTCTGCCGGATAAAATATTATCGTAGACAAAATTCAGTAATAATAAAATGTTTGCTTGTCTTGTAATTTTTTAAATATATAATGGTCGACTGAAATTATATAATATGTAAAAACCAGTGGCGTGCACAGGATTATGACACAGGGTATGCGGCGAAGTACTCGGTCACGAAAACTTTTTCTTTTATAGATTTTAGGCATAGGCACAGCCACGCTAAGGATCTCTAAGTCGGAAACCGTTCCAATAGAAGAAGTTTATGTAATACTATTCATGTACATCTTCTACGGCAACGCAGACAAAACAGCGATCGATCGTCGCAACGGAAGAAATTCTGATAAATAAAATAATAAGCTAAAATATTATAATTACTCACCTAGTCAGCTTCAATTTTCACATAATATATTCAAGGTTCAATATGCAATATGTAAACAATACGCAAACAATAATAATAATAATAAACAATATGCAAGGAAAACAAAAAACCAACCACACAGCCAGTTATACGTTTCATAACTTTTGATTACTTTTGACATGAAACTTTCGAGTTACATTCCCTTTTTGCTGGTTTAAATTTTGTAACTCGGGTACACACCTACCTTTAGACACAATTTGATTCTTTTCACTGAATGACAATAGTGAGAACTTGTTATTTTTAAGTTTTATAAACACACACTATCAGCACAAACTTCACAATCCAACATTTTAAAAAATTCAACAGATGCACTAGTAAAAGCAAATCACTACAATTATTACAGAAACTTAGTAATAAACTATTAAATGTACGCACTTTCAAATGTTAAAATGAAAAATCTTATATGAAAACTATATTAATAACTCGCAATTCGCAAACAATTATGTATACATAAGCTCGTCACATGAAAAAGAAAGCAATTAGGTACATGGCTGGCGCGCGCGGCGCGAAATATAATAAGTATAACCCTACTAAACAAAAATGCGTAATGTGCATTCGTGATTTCTTCGGCTAATAGGCACGAAAATGTCCGATTACTTCCGACGACGAGTTCGGAAATCCTGCCGCATGCCTCAGCTATAGATATTATATGGATGTGTGCGTTTGCGAACAGTGTGCGGACACCAAAATTACTACACACATGCAAACAAATGTCCTGCGAACCGCGCTGGCATTACTTACAAACGATGTTCAAACGCCTGGGGTTCTTTTGCTTGCAAATACGCAAACACGTGTTATTTATAAAATATTTGGCGTTTTTAAGTTATTATATTTTGTATATTCATTTATTTACTGTTAATTTAAGTCATCTAAAACGTACAAACGTTATATTAAAATATCGTAAATGGCAAGTAATGCACTGCATTTGTGCCTACAAGGAGCGCACGCCCCTGGTAAAAACCATACATATATTTAATCCTACACATACAAATTGGACTTGTATCGATCAATTTTATTTTTTTATTATTGATTTTTGTAGTAATGGTAACTTCGAAAGCTATTGACGTTTGTCAATTTGTCAGCCTGAGAATGTCAAACAAGGATTTCCTGTTTTGGCGTATACCTAATGACACAATAATAATTATATTTCTTGCGGGATATATTATACCAAATAAAACAAGCACTTGCATAATATAATAGTGAGCATGTAAGGCGTAACGGTGCTATAAAATAGAGTTCCCAATCAAGAATAACTCTTTTTAAATAGGGGAAAATTGCACGCATGTAAGTCGAACAGTATATGCATAACTTCTACACCCAAACTTTGTTTCGTAATAATCTTTCACAAAACAATTCATACTATCATAATACTAACAATGTAGCATATTTTTCTATTGTGCATTTAGAGCCAATCTCTCTATGAGGGATGGGCATCCCCCTTTATTCATTATTATTGTAATTTAAAATCAGTTTTTGGTGTAAAACACAGGGCGATATACCGAGTGAACCGATTGAATTGTTTGTAAGTTGTTTCACACGCGTGTAACATTGTGGAAATTTGATGTTTCGGAAACTCAGTGATTTGTTTTGTAGTTAACTCTCTTCTAAAAAACTGACTGTTATAATACTCGAACACGCAATACACGTAGGTATTAGGTACATGTACAATACTAGTAGTATGAACGGTGTTCGTTCATGAAAGTCCGACTACGTAATTACCCGGAGAAACCTGTTTCGGACACTCGATAGGAACGCCCGAACGTGAAAATGCAACACTACTTTTAGCTGTTACGAATTACGAAACAACCCATACCGCCAAGGAATACCGCTTATCGATGCTGATACCGCTTCCTATATAGCAGCGAATCCTCGCATATTGGAACAGATCTTAACGTTCCAATTTCAATAGTCAACTATACTCCGACTTTTAATTCGATGCAGTAAAATGACATTTCCAGTGTTACCGTTTTTTATTATCACAAAAATAGTGATGTAACCTGGACACAAATTATTCGATTTGATGAAAATATTAATCGGATTATAATCGTTTCGCATAATTTAGCAAACTGCTAAAATAATGTATGAAGTTATTACAGGATCAATAACTACATATAAAAATACGATTGATATCAATAATCTCCTAGATTTTTAATTATTAAGCGCTTTTAGTGCATGTTATGTACTAAAAGCATGCATGCGCCGGTGTTTATTATTTTTCGTCTACTATATAATAACCTTTCCGTATTGTTTTCTGAATTTGAATTATATTTTATTAACATACATTATAATAGACATATTGAGAAAAGAATAATCGAATAATCAAAACATCGTTCGTTAATCGTGTAAGTTATCACCATTATTGAAAATCTGGCAACATTATTACAAAAAGTGACATTAGCAAACGTCATTTTACTGCATCGAATTAAAAGTCGGAGTATATAACAATCTGGTCTGTTTTCACAAACACTAAAGAAGTATCACTTCCAAAACAATTAAAAATAAAATATTTTATTTTTATTCAATTGTCTAGTCAAGAACACTCGGCCCAAGGACTTTTTATTTGTTAAAATATTCATTTATATTATAACCTAAATAGATTATGAGTAATAGTCCAGAAGTCAAACCTATTTTTTTAATTTTAACATGATTTGGCCACATCAATAGAATAGTTCGCGGAATATGAAAAAGACAATAGTGTCACTGTCATTATACATACTAATTACCATAGATGTAGCATTACACTGTTACTATTACTATTACATCTTCGATATTTCATTAGGGCTTGCGATTAATCAATTCAATTACAAAAGTATTCAAAAAAAAATTTAAAAAAGAAATGATCGAGATAAATTAATTTTAGTACATTTATGGCTTAGAAAGTATCTATAGACCATACTACGTAATTTCATCCTTATTTGTCTCCTTTAATAATGGAGTCAGTAATACACCCAAACGGGACATCACAATATTTAATTCCTTACTCACGGCCATTCCCAGTATTCAATCTATCCATAATCTATAGTAAGTAGGTAAAGAAACACCATCGCTGTAATCTACCTTATTAGGTAGATTACAGCGATGTTATTACATTGGCTATACCTGAGTCGCCAAGAATTTGAAATTGCTGCTCCCCGCTAAAAGCTTTAGGTACCTGTGGTCACAGTTCAATTTACTCAGTAAGCAAAATTCACTCACAGTATTTTACATTCCGTCAATTTGCAACGTACGTCGTACGTATGTACTTATTTCAATGAACGTATCACAGGAGTGAAACGTGGCATTCGTATGTGATGCAATTACAACGAATTCCATATCAGAAGCAAAGTCAGTGTAGGGTATTTTCTAATTTCTTATAAGTAAATGTCCACAACCCCACCTGCTAAAAGATGTAGTTTGGGGTGGTAAACTGGTGAAGCGCATTAACTTATTAGCAGCCTGTTCACTCTTAACAGATAACCCAACTTTTCACTCCTGGCCAACTTACCACAGGCTACAAACAGCGAACACATCCGACCTGCCCCCCTCAATCATAATGCAGCGCATTAGCCGCGAGCGCGGGCGTGGCGGCGGACGTCTTGTCGTCGAGCGCGTCGACGGCGGCGGCGCGCGCGCGGCGGCGGGCCGCCCACTCCACGCGGCAGAACGCCGCCGTGCCCAGCGACGCGAACACCGCCAGTATGATCAGTTGGACGGAGAGTAGCGCGCGGGAGGCGTAGAAGAAACACGCGGCTGCTGCTAGCGACTGGAATTCAACAGATTTAGGTTTAGTGTTAATGATGTTTGAAGTTGTACTAGGAACCGAATATAATAAGACTACCTGCCAGATATCGCTAATTTATATAATAGAGCCAGCCGACAAGCACTACCTTATTGAGAAACCCTCCTTTTTTAAGTCTGTATAAAAAAATGAGATATGTGGCGGGTGAAAAGTGGGTCTTTGGCTAATTGTCGGACTTTTCATGATGCTATCACATTCTGTTTCATATTTTTCAAATATAAACTATGGTTTGCTCACATCCCTACTAATGTCATCCCTACCCAAAACCGCTACTAAAAACTACTATTAAGCAAGTCTTACTAACAAATTAATACAAAATACCTTGTAACAAAAGTGAAAATGGACACTTAAAACCCCCTTAATTATTCATTGTTCAATTTGTAAAGCACTTGATATGAAATAACAACTCACTTATGCTTCTGTATAAACAGGCCCAGTTGAAGTACGATGTCTGAGTATGTAATTGATATGAAGTATGAGGGTCCCATTTATTTTTATTGAGTGGCCACAACCCACTGTTAGTGCCAATTACCCAAAAAATATTACTACCCAAAATAGTAATATTGCCAGAATTTAAGCACTTTTAAAGATATTAACAATTTAAATGACATTCACGCTAATTGATAAATGAGTATCAATATTTGATAAACTGCTTAAAAACATAAATTAACTTGAGCATACTCGCGCCACCACGCTGCTCTAGTGCGGATTGGTGGAGGGGTTAGTAGCCAACCCAGTAACGGAAGTTTTCAGAATGCCCCAAGGCCTCCGACATGGTTTACGACTGCTACCTATTATTAACAACCGGGACCGACGGCTTTACGTGCCCTCCGAAGCACGGAAGCGCTCAAGAAATTGCTTATCTTTGTCGATCACTTTGGATCGACGCAAGCCGCCGGCCTATGAGCGCTTCGCTGATCATCGTTTAACAGCTAAATAAATCTGTTTCAAACTAAAACCCTCACCTGAGTAAACTTGAACAGAGCGAATGCCGACGAGCTGTTATCAGAGTAATTCCCTCCGAGGATGGAGTATATCTGGGTGTTGAAACACGCGTCTCCAAAGCCCAGGAGGAAGCTGCAGAACATAGCCAGGTACGGCGAGGGGGTGATGTAGGATACGTCCATGGTGTCTCCGAAGGGCGCCACGTTGGGCAGGTTGATGAAGATGAGGAAGAAACTGGTCACGTGGATCAGGTAGCCCATGATCACGATCGGGTCGCGGCCCCAGCGGGTGGTCTTGTTGCCTAGGATGCCGAAGAGGGCGCCACCTGTGAATAAAAAGATATTTTGAGTTTTTGAGGTTTGTGATAATCATTAAAACATAAGAGATTTAAACTTAAATTGAAACTCCTAAGTACAATACACCAAAAAGTAATATTCTATTTTCTATCTGCACTTGTAAATTCTCAAATTCTAGTAATAATTTGAGACATATAAATATGTATCTATATATTTAAATACATGTGTTCATTTTAAGTGTGTTATCTGTATATTATTCTTTTCACATTCATACAAACTGGTAACCTGCTTGTAACCCTTCCTTAGAGCTTTTCTATGCTACATTAGAAAACCTTGTAGAAAGTTTCATCCTTCCCAAGCTGTTATCAATCAATAAGTCAACATTAGGGTTTTATTGGGCATATTCACAAATACATTTCCATTCTAATACATGATATCATGTATAATTATTATCAGTTAGAAAAACACTGATACGCAATATCAGAAAGAAATCAAAAACACGATAACAGTGGAATTTTTATTAACAAATTAAATGATAGTTTATTGATAAAGATTCATATTTATACAACACTATAAAGATAACGTCAATTCAATCAGATCACCTGTTGAAACAATTGAGCTGGTCAATCAAAGCATTGATAAGGGATTTCAATAAAACTTTATGAAACACTCAAAGGTCATTCAACGAAGGCCACAACTTTGCAACAAACACTTCACCATACATCTACTCTACTTGCGGGATTTCTATTTGCCATTAATGTTATAGATTAGACACTTAAGTCTGTCGGCTAGGACAGTAAAATTACGCACTAACTAGATATTTATATTTTATATATTAGTAGAAAAACACTTGAATTATCAATATCTCTAAAGTAAAAATAAAGGCAACAAGAATTTAAGATTATATCAGAGTGGAAAATATCTACATAGCAGATAACACTAATTCACGTACGTAATTACTACCCGTGATATTGCTTGTTTAGGGCTTATTTAATGTCCATGCGGCTATGTCCAGCAGTGGAATTTTGATAAGATTAATTTCTTCCTAATTCACCACAAGTGCCGCGTTAATGAACACGTGAAAACGCAAATATGTATGTATGGTCGCTTATAAGATGTGCGCTTATAAGCTGTGATTCACACCACCCACCCAACACTGGTCTACCACTCACCCAAGACCTCTCCCACGCCGATGAAGACGCCCGAGAGCCCAACCAGCTGCTTGGCGTTCTCGCCCATGGCCAGCGTGAACCCGATGCTCGGGCTGTATACTCCGCTGAAGAATGACAGTTCCACACCTGCCAGACAAACAGTATCACCATTTAATATCTCTACATATAAATACAATTCTTACCTCTACGCCTGTCGGACAGTCAGGATCACAATTTTAATGTCTATGTATAAATAAAATTCGAATACGGGATCATGCTACACAAAAATCGTACCCCGTACCCTTCGCTTCACAGGCAGGCTAATGCTAACTAAGTTACGCGGTCGTCTTAATTACATTAAATAATTACATTTTACATAGATATTGTGACAGTTTAGTCTCGTTTGATAAGCTGCCTGTCCATAGCGTGAGATTTCAGGATCAATTCATGGTCATGACTGATTTTCATGTAATAACATTTTTTGTACTATATACTTAAATGTACAGGTAAACCGTTACCCGCGACTTTAAAATATTCAATGTAATATAAAAACCCCTCACTCCCAAAAACAATCTTTCATAACAATTCAGTATAATAAATAAATGATAACAATTAATAATTACACTTATCTAATAAATGAATACTGGGTAAAACGTTTAGTTTGGTACTACTCAGCCAGTAGATGGAGTATCAGTACATTTTATTACATAAATAATGATGTTCCGATTGATAAAACTACGGGGCAAAAAATGCCCTTGATGCGATTAATAGAACTTGGTGATAGAACCACTGGCTCTAAACGTGTTTAGAATGACTGTTCAGGATGTTAGGTACATTTGCCTTCCACTACCCAATACAATGTCCTATGCAATCCAATCAATGTCCATAATATATTTACTAGTATAGCTACATGGTTTTTGAGTTTGTGAATGTTCTCGTGCTTTTCAGGATGGCTATAGCTCTTAACTAAAACCGTTGAAACAAAACTAAAACCGAGATGAGAACGTAAACAAAGCAGATGTGCAATATACGTGCACACTCATACATTCAACATGCTAATAACGTTTCAGATAATAAGGAAATGGGAAAATGAGCAGTATCGATATTAGCCAACGATGTAATTACGGCGCAAATTGATCATGAAACAGTGATCGATTAATTGCGAAGTATTTCACTGAAGATTGCTGTACCTTGCAATTTATTGATAGTTTTTGTAAAGAGAGGCTAGCCTACAAAATTTATTAATTTAACTACTCATGTATATAATTTATCGATTGTAAATTTAATTAAAATGAAAGTTAGTAGTTAGTGTGTAGTGTTGTTACCGGTGTAGATGAAAGTGGCACTCAGCAGCAACATGTCTCGGGTACAGAACAGCCTCAAAGCTCCCTTAAAAGCCTCCAATGGACCATCAGCGTCGTGGTTTACCATTTCACTCTGAAAAAGAAAATTGATATTATTACCTTTGATGTTCATTCTTGGACTAACTTACTTATTGTTGATTAACCATAGACTCTAAGAAGTAGTAAGTATAGCTAGAAAATAGAAATGCATGCTTGTATTGAAACGTAATACTGCTATAAATTCCTGGGGTAGGGCCGCCGTAAATGGACTAGCCGCTGTAAATGGCCGTACTAGGAGAGGGGGAGGGAGGAAAATGGAGCAAAGCGGCATGTAAAGTAAAACTTGTGAGGTTGGTATTGAAACGACTTTTGCAAAACGGTTTTACACGCCCATAGAGTTAGGGTCGGCTCTGAGTCCTGGACTCCTGGTGCTGGGACAGAATTATATCCCTATGGAAGCACACTTGCCCGCGAGCGCTCGCTCATACAGCTAGCGGTGACCCTAAGCCCTGGGCCTCGGGACATAATTATATCTCTTAGGAATCATACGGTAGCGGTGGCGGTGATAGCCTAATGGTAAAGATTTCGACCTTCTATTCGGAGGGTCCGGGTTCGAATCCCAGGGCACGCATCTCTTACTTTTCGAAGTTATGAAGTTAGTGAAGTCTGCCAATCCGCACTTGGCCAGCGTAGTGGACTATGGCCTTAACCTTCTCACTCTGAGAAGAGACCCGAGCTCAATAGCAGCCATGATGGGTTGAGATGATGCGGAACCATACTTTCAAACCACCTCCACCTAGCACCCTCACCTTGACATCATCGATAGCGGGCGCGCGCCGTGTCGGCCGCAGCAGCAACAGGAACACGATGCCGACCACGCACACCGCTGTGAGCGCACCAAACACCACGTTGCGAGTCTCCAGGTCTATGTGTGTCTTGCCTTGGAACTTGATGAACACGAACAGGTTGCCGAAGAACAGGCTGCAACAATGGGACACGGCTTGTCAAGGTCAACCCTACATTAATGCGATGCGAATGCGAAGATAAATAAACATTATGATGATCATAGATTACAAAGAGATGGATTTTGTGAACACGGTAATTACTAATTACTTAGCGAAAATATAGATACGCATACAATACATTAAACTAATGCAACTCCGACTCGACTTACTCGACTACCTACTTGTGTGGTGATTCTTAAGATTGAATTTTCAACACGCGTGATTGAGGCATTGTACACCCCCGGCCTAATCCGGTCCGATTTAAAATTCCACCTTAAATGTCACAAAATAAATTTTAATGCTTTCACAGAGTTGAATTTGATTCAAGTAGGAGTTGAGAAGTTGTAACTAGCGCAGACGTTAGTTACTTATGACGATAATAATTTGGTAGTGGTGAATCTCCTACTCAGTATCACTTGAAAAAGGAACAACCCTCCTACTTAAAGGGTCGTTCCTTTTTAATTCGATTTAGCCCAAATTAATTTTAATTAAATAGATATCATGTTGGTTTGTGGATCGAGAGGTTTATATCCATACAAAATCTCAATAATGAAATTCTATGGCGCACACGTGAGTGTATAAATGCGTAAACAAAAGGAAAAAGCAAAGTAAACAATATCAAATTTGAATGAACTGAATGGACATTAATGAAAATTATTAATGTAAATTATACAAATAAATCTTTCATCAATGTATACCTAAACGTCTCTAAAATTTGATTTATAAGAGGATTACACAACTTATTATACTCAAACTTAATACGAGTTCTAGGTTAATAAGATTACTAACCTAGAACTAAGTATAAGCTAAAATTAGAACAAATGCAATAAATTAAATCAATTTCGCATGTATATTAGCATACAACTAAAGTGTTACAATGTCAACTGTCCACGGGTCATTTTATAACCTTACGTCATTCGTATAACCGGATCTTAAATACATCTTGCACAAGATGAGTTTCTTTTATTATTTTCGGATCTGATGAAACAGTGCAATGATTCTTTATAACGATTACGAAACTAGCTAAACTTTTTTGTAAGTATACAATATTTATGCGTATCACTTTGCCTGCTATGAAGCTCATAGGACTCAATTCAATCCAACAATATTTTATTTATTACGCAAATAAAACTTGGACTTCTGAAATAAGATAACTGGAATGTATTTTCGCTAATTTCTTCATTCTTCTTCAAAGTGGGGAATTATTACCCCATGTATGGGGTAACGTGTATTTCCATTTTATACGGTTGGAAAATTATTATACATTAAGGGGCTACATCCGAAATATGGTAGTTTTAGATCTAAGATTATTATTAAAGCTTACTGTCTATATCTCCGATATTTAGATATACATATGTATCTTCATTATATAAATAAAGAATCTCATAAGAGCAAAACCAGTAAAATGAGATTTCTCGATAGAAAAAAAAATTAAAGTTAGGTCCAAATAGTTATTGTTTTCAAGTTTACTACAAAAGTTTTAATAATCAGTGATGAAATTATTTTTAAAACATAGTAAATAATCAAAGATAAGTTTTCATAAGAATGAAAAACTCAAAAACCGAAACAGTTTTCAAATAAAAAATTAAAATGCAATGGCAGTTACGTCAATAATTATGTATTAAAGCTAAAAATAGAACATTGCTATCTCACTATTTGCCTATAAATGAAATCATTCCATCTATGTTTTTGAGGTTCGCTCGTTCGGTTTTACATGTTTCGGTTGGTAGCGCCTTAAAGTGATATATTAAAAAAAGACAAGAGGCACACTAAGCCATTGCGTGTTTGCAGCATTGAGTTATTATGTACTAACTTAACTTTACATAGTAACTCAATGGTTTGCAGGGACTTTTTCCGACTGGCTGCCAGGGTACCATCATTTTTATCACCGTATATTTTACTTTCAACGGCTAAGTATACTATCAGACAATCACTAGGTAATCTCTCTTTGCTTTTGTTCTTACAAAACGATGACCGCTTATGCCCTTTTTTTACAAATTTTCACCCGTACGTAAGAGCCCTTAGTTGCTAGCCTTTTCATGTATCAGCATTTAACAAAAGGTGCTATACCTGCACTGCAGCATAGCCCAGAACACCCCAGAGTTCCTCGAGATGGTGTCGGCGTCGCTGTTGAGCGTGAGGTAGTTCCCCTGGCCCGTCCATATCGCCGCGGCGCCCGCGCCGATCAGCACGCTCGCCACGTACAATAGCCACGTGCGGGGGAACAGGAACGTCACTATGAAGAACCTGGAACAAAACAAACGATCAGGTACATTCAGATGCGGGATTGGTGATGATATCCGCAAAGCGAGGGATTTCGGGTTGTATCCCCAACTATGGTAGATGTTTGTGTGGTAACATTTTGTAACGGACTCATTTTGTACCTCTATTAAAACAACTTTTATAAGCAAGCTCTGCAGGAGGTGGTGATATGAGATATGGTGAGGCGAGATGTGGAGTGCAGAGGTCCTGTAGAGAAGAACGGTGCTTTAGAAGAGAGAAAAGGAGAGATGTAACGAAGATGAAGGTTTTACGTTTCATATGTTCTACCGACATGTTACTGGCCAGCGAGCTGGTCACATTTTAAGAAAATAGATAGACGATTAATAAAAGCGAAGGAGAGGGTTTGGTCCGATTGATGTTGTCAATACATTCATTGAATAAAATGGACCGTAAGACTTATAATAACACGAATATTTTATTTTGCACTTCGAAAAAGGAGGATGGGCGTTTTGGTACCCATGTCCAATTAAAATGACTTTACTGTCGTTTGATAGGTCTTTTCAAGGGTACAAAAAATTACTATGGCGACAAACCCGTACGAATTGTCCGTTTTGAAATATAGCCTTTAGAAGACGAAATATTTAGTTCGAATTAGAATTTAAGAAATCATATCTTTGGCATAGTTCGACTGATTTTCATGATGTTTGCACAGATTTTGAGCTTATTCAATTAACAAATAAAAATCATCATCATCACCACCATCTCAACCCATCATGGCCCACTATTGAGCACGGATGACTACTGAGAGGAGTCTCAGAATAAGAAGGTTAAGGCCATACGCCACCACGCTGGCCAAGTGCGGATTGGCGGACTGCACACACTTCTGAGTTTTGCGATCTCTCTCCGTAATTCAGGTTTCCTCACGATGTTTTCCTTTACCGTTTGTAGCAAGTGTCATTTAAATGCTTAAAACGCACATAATTCGATAACATTTACAATGCCTAAATGTAAATCCTAAGATTCATCAAATAAATGGTAGTAAAAAAAATATCAACTCGTGTTGGTGAATCTTACGATTGACTGGTAAATCTTAAAATTGACCGGTAAATCTTAAGAGTCACCGTGGTTCAGGCTTTTACAGTAACATATACGAGTATATACGTATAGAATAAACGATAAAACTTATTTCGAATAGCTTTATTTATACTGATAATTAAAAATATTTTCAAGTAAGATTACTACGATCGGACAATGAACCGGGACAAGCGCTATGGTTATTCACAATCTACACAAAAATACCTATCCAATGATGTATCACTTACTCCGATTGGTGCGGGTACCAGATTCCATACATTTGTGCCCATCCTCCTTTGTTCTCGTAAGTACAACTTATTTGGAAGCTTTGATTATATACACGGTTTGGAAGTTTAATAGTAGATTGTATGACAAGGGTGCAAAGTAATATTTTTTCGGCGAGGGCGTTTTTTGAGTCCAGAGCGAAGTGAGGGATTCTAGAGTAGAATCCCGAGCGTAGCGAGGGATTCTTTAGTAGAATCCCGAACGTAGCGAGGGATTCAAAGTACGTCGCCCGAGCCAAAAATATACTTGCACCCGAGTGATACACTCTACTTTTCATCACCCACTATGAGAAAATAATATATACCTATATATAATAGAAAATAATACGTAAAAATGCACGAAAACTTAATTTTAATTTGAAAACGAAATCTTAATTTGATTTCTTTTTTTATTATTCAGCTGGCGGGGCCCTCGCGTCGTACCAGACATTCTTTATTCAAACAATATTTGCGTTCGATTTCTTTAGCGCAAAATACTAAAATGTTCTAAATTCAAAATAGGACGGAAAAGATCTAGCCGGCAGGAAAAGTTGTATGAAAATTCATTCCCGCCCGCTGAATAGAAAACAGCAACTTTGGAACCCCGTAAGTCCGAACCAAGTCGTCTTTTTCGAATAGGTGTGATGAAAAACATTTGCCTGACTACTAATTAGTCGCTCAATGTTTTTTTACCTTAAATCATAATAGAATCAAATTGTAACGAACGCATGCGTGCATTGTAACACGTTGGATCAATCGTGATGGCCTTCGATGTTAGGCATTTGATTTTCCTTATACATTGCCTTTCACCCTATTAAATCAGTTTTTGTACATTTACCATATCACGATACAACATGCCTTAAAAAATATAAAAAGTACTATACAGATAGTTTAGGATTTTATGGTAAGCGTCGTTTGCTGTGTTCCTGAATTCTGCAGTATATCCAGTTTGTACGACACCGTAGCCTAGTAGCTACTACGAGTAGGCCACTACTAATAGGCTCTAGGTAGTTGGTAGTGGCCCTGCTTGTGAAGCGAGAGGGATTCGATTTTCCGACAGGGGCATATCCAGTTTGTAAGTCACCGTAGCCTAGTAGCTACTAGGCCAGTACTAATAGGCTCTAGCTATTTGATAGTGGCCCTACTTGTGAAGCGAGAGGGATTCGGTTTTCCCACAGGGGCATATTATTAAACGTCTTTATGTGCCGGATATTTTTTTATTCTTGGCTCATGTCATGGGTGTTAGTGATGTGCTAATCCGTAATCGTTTTGCCGATGCTACCCCAAACATAGGAAATCGCAGTGGTTAACGTTTATTGATTAACTAGCTTCCGCCTGCAGGATTCGCCTGCGTGGAATTCGTTTAAACTTTACCCCCCTATTTCACCCCCTTCGGGGTGTAATAATATGCCCCTGTGGGAAAACCGAATCCCTCTCGCTTCACAAGTAGGGCCACTATCAAATAGCTAGAGCCTATTAGTACTGGCCTAGTAGCTACTAGGCTACGGTGACTTACAAACTGGATATGCCCCTGTCGGAAAATCGAATCCCTCTCGCTTCACAAGCAGGGCCACTACCAACTACCTAGAGCCTATTAGTAGTGGCCTACTCGTAGTAGCTACTAGGCTACGGTGTCGTACCCCCTTCGGGGTGAAATTTCCAAAAATCCTCTCTTAGTGCTCCCCTACACTCCCCAAAGAACATACCTACATGCCAAATTTCAGCTTCTTCCGTTCAGTAGTTTCGGCTGTGCGTTGTCTGTCAGGCAATCACCAGTAACGCAAGAGTTTTATATATATAGATTTATCTATCGTCAGGATATATTAGATAATTATATTAGTGTAACTAAATAATAAAGTCAAAGGTCGAATATTTTGAGCATCCACATAACGCATCAAACTTATTTTCTAACCTTGACATAAACAAAGTTCAGGTGATACGAAGAGAACCAGATACTGACAGCACATTAAAGGGTTCCGTATGTGGAATAATCGGATCCATTTTTTCAACAGCAAGAAATAAGTTTCTATTTCATTAATATTTTTAGTGCGAGGCAGGTAAAATTGCAAGCGTAAAGCGCTGTATGCACTTCAAAAATTTTTTTATGATTTAAATACGTAAAATCTAACATACGTAAACTCTAACATTGAATAATTTTGACTAAAGTAATAAAAATCACGAACATGAAATGCTATAAAACGTGTTCCTTACGTACGACAGCTTTCTTGCAATAGTTTAAACAAGGTCGAGCCGAGCCCCCACATTCAATTGTTGGTAAACAACTGTGTTCTGTGTTCATGCCTACGTGCAGCGCGAAATAAGTTTTGCATCTGCATAAGCGAAAGGTCACTACTCATCACAAAAATTGAAAACCGCTTGGCACATAAAGATAAAATTTTGCAAAGAGGTAGTTTACAGTAAGTAGAGGTCTGCTAAGAACGGATTTTGTCACATTCTACTCCTAAAGCTTGTTTGAAAATCCGATAAAAGTACCTCTACGCGGGTTAAGATGCGGTCATCAGCTAGTATTTCTATATACTTACTACTCGAAAGCAATATTAAAATTGAAAATTCTCTCTTATTGACACAACATAATATATCTACATATTTCCGTGAAGATGAAAAAGAGATTATGCGAATTCGTGCGTATCTCACCGAATGTGTGCGTCTAGAGCTGACGCGTACGATACACGTATTACCTACTTTACATTGTAGAAATAAGAGTGAATTTTCTGTGTTAACATCTCAATGTTCGCTTCGCTGTGCTTCGACCTTAAATAAGAACTCATGTTTATGGTCCATAACCGTGTTTTTACACAATCGCATAATTCAATTATTGTATCGTTCAAGTAAAATCCTGTGTTCGTGCGGTTGTCTGAAATATAAACGTAATAAAATGGGTGTGACAAAACCAGTCAGCCTTGGGAGCGTTCAGCGTGTTGAAATAACCTATAGATAGACTGGCTTCGAACTATTAGTTTTAATTAATTTATACCATGTTTTTAGTGTTTCGTGCCGTAACAATAACAAACGGAACTGTTATGGGGGCGTCTACCCTTGGAAAAAAGTAGGCACCTGAAACTTCCAGACTTCTTGTAAACGTGCCTGAATCACATCTAAACAAGTAAAAAGTAGCATTCCAAAGAGGGTCCCCATACAACTGTCCATTAAAAAATATTTTTTTACATTATCTCTTGTTATAATATTACCTATTGAGCAAAATTGGAGTTAATTTAGCTCGATGGTACGGAACCATATAAGTGAGTGGCCGATTCGCACTTGGCCGGTAAAAATATTTTTGATGCAAGGTTCTCATATCCGTAAATCGATTTTAGAAAACATGTATGTAGGTACGTAGTAAAAGTTTTTCAGTATGTATATAAAATTTAATAATACTGTTAGTAGCATTTAGTACCTATCTTTCTATGAAAAGTTAACAATTAAGTATAAAATACGCTGCTAAATTATAGAATGTAAGGGCGCATTCATGTAGAACGCTGGTTACCGGCGCTGATCTGCCAGCGCTTATCGGTATAGTCTAAGATCCGAATCTAAATCGACATTCATCGGGTTGATAAAAAAATCAAACACACTGATAGAAACTTTTTAATAGTTAAAAATATTTGTTAATATTTAACAAATAATTTATTAGAGACCACTTTTTAGTGCTTAATAAATATTTCTTAGTATTTTAAAAGATTTATTAATATGTAATAAATCAATATCAGATTTATTAAACACAAATCATTTAAAATACTAAGAAATATTTGTTTAATACTAAAGAGTGGTATAAACTAATAGGTAGATATCTACTTATATTCTGTCCAGGATTTTTGTTGTCTACCCATTTTTAATATATTTTCTAATATACGAAATTTATTATAAAATTATTTTGATTCTCTTATCAACCCGATGAATGTCGATTTAGATTCGGATCATAGACTATACCGATAAGTGCTGACAGATAGGGACAGGGATGGGCAAATGGGAAAAACATATTTTATCGTATCGATATTTTCCAAATGTATCTGAAATTAGATTAAATGTATATGATATTTCGATATATCGATATTTCTTCCCAATATGCAATTATTATGCCCCTCTTACCGGGTCAAATTAGTTTGTGGCACTTTACCAACCAAACCAACAAGCAGTGTCATTGTCATAGACAAGTAGGTCATAGACTGTAATTTTTGTTTGTGTTTGAAGCAAAGAAACTAAACCCATATAGCCTACTGCATACCTACTCTTTTTCTAAATTTAAGAAATCGGATTGGTCAAATAGGTACATGATGCGATCCATGAGCAGACAGCAGAGCTTAAAATAAATAAATATTAAATCTGAAAAAAATATCGATATTTTGATATATCGATATTTTTTACCCAAACGGCCCAAACCTACTGGCAGATCGGCGCCGGTAACCAGCGTTCTTTTTGAATGCGCCCTAAAGTCGTAAAATTTAAGTAGGTACTATGTATGAATGGAACGTGCATATCATATGAGTGTCAATAATGAAATGTCTTAGTTTATAAACTACACACATTACCTATAAGAATATAAATTGCCACATTAAATAAAACACGTAGATAAGCCCACAGGTATCAATAATAGGAAATTAGGAATACACTATGAAATATTTTTTTCATCCTATCTATTCGAAAAGGACGACTTGGTTCGCCCCTAAGTGCGCCCAAAGTTGTTTTCTAGAAATTTTTAGCGGGCAGTAATGTGTTTTTAAGTTTTAAGAAAAGGTTTCGATCTATTAACGTGGATAGACTCTTAGATCGAAGTAACAAATAAACCAATGACAGTTTCTTCTTTTTTGAGTAATATATTATACGAGGCTCAATATTTTTTTTAATTTAAAAAATGCTAAACAGAATGTATACTAAGGAATATTTAAAATGCGAAAGTGAGTTAATATTGTTACGCCTTGAAGCCTAACTATAACTACTATGCAGATAAAATCGTTGCATAAAGTTAAGACTAGCGAATTACATAAGGATAATAACCTCTGCTTATCTGCTAGTCCTAATAAAAGCTTCACGGGGATCCGAATAGGTGAAAACAGTGTAAAAATATGTACTTATTTAAAAACATAGCACATTACATACATTAAGCAAAGCAGAATCTATGACGTTATTATTCAGTTTAAATAATATTGTTGGAAGATTTTCCTCAATAGATAAACTAATAAATGATTATTATTTTGCGGAAATCTATACTATTTCACAAAGAATGTCGTAAATGCCACGAGTCAGCTTTCCTTTTATTTAAATTATCCATTTATACTCTCGTGATTATTAAGTTCCGGCACTATAGGAAGGAAGATATTTAAAATACTGATACTAGGTATATTTTATCACTAGTGAACGCCCTCGCTTCGGTTCGTGAAATTTTTAATATTTTCTAATTTTCGCAATATGCAATCGTAGCTCCGCTCTTATTTGTCGAAGCGTTATGAGACATAACATAATATCCATACTAATATTATAAATGCGAAAGTCTGTCTGTCTGTCTGTCTGTCTGTCTGTCTGTGACGTTTTCACGGCTAAACCACCGGTGCGATTTGGATGAAATTCGGAATTAAAATAGTTGAAGACCCAGAGTCACATATAGGCTACTTTTTTTTTTCAAAAATCAACCCCTAAATGCTTGAAATAGGGGATGAAAGTTTGTATGAAAAATCTAAACCGCCTGACCGATTTAGATGAATTTTCCCAGGAAGATAGTTGATGACGTATCTTCTTCCCCACTTCCCCGGTTCGCGATATAAACGAATTCCACGCGGGCGAAGCCGCGGGCAAAAGCTAGTAACCTATAAAGCCTTCTTCGACAAATGGACTATCCAAAACCAAAATATGTTCAATTCGCACCATTCTTTCTCCTGAAATTAGCCCGTTCAAACAAACAAATGCTTCAGCTTCAGAGTGTTAGTGTGGGTGGATTACGTATATTTCTGGAAACAGAAAAAACCGAACACTATAAAATTATAAGGCCCAGGATATTTTAACTGTTTTTACAGTACTTAGCATTTTCTTACACACTAAGAAGTTTTACTTCAATAACGACTATATGTTTGACAATCTCCGTCGCTGTTAATTCGCTTGACATAATTTCTCAAGTCAAAATAATAATAAAATACTTGATACCTTGATACATTTAACTGATACAGTTAATTTGTAACAAACCACGTGTAACGTAACGAATATCAATATTATCTAATTGGAATGCAAACAGCGGCGTCAAAATAACGGCCCCGTATTGCCGTGCCTCCTGCCAGGTGCGGGCGTTTGAAGTTTGAACGAACACTATGTACATTGCTGGCACCGATACACTTACGGCATTATATTTTACACAAAATAATACTAATAATACTAATAACACTAGTTTTTGCTTTTTGCTTGCGATTTCACCCTCGTAGTAGTCGGAAAAGAGACAATACCGCAAAATTATCCTAAGGGAACGTAGGTATTATCGGGAAAAGATCCATGCACTTTTTGATTTCAAAGTATCTCCAAACAACTCCAAACAAAATTTCATATGAATCACGGATTGAGCGTGAAAAGAGACAGAGTTAGGTAGGTAGGTACTACTTAGGTACTTTCCCATTTGTAAAATTACCAAATGTAACTAGTAGTTAAATTAATAAACCTAAATAAGTATTTATCAGTATTAAAAACCTTCAAATCAATCGCACATCGTACTTTGTTTCCCTATAATCATATATTTTTTCAGATAACTGCATTGTATAATGTGTAAACCTCGCATGCATTAGAAAATCTCGTTATCACTTTAAATAACACACAAACTCATTATACAAAGAAACTGTATGACTTGTGTGACACTTTAATAATCATGTCGACTGGCCACGTTGCATCGTATCGGCGGAAGCGGAATGCAACGTGCTTAGTGATTTTCACTTGATTTTCTGCGGAACTCGACTTAATTGTGCACAACTACACCACCGCGTCATTAACGACCAACAGTGAAATTACTGTTAGCAAATGGTTGGTAACTGCGACGCAATGTTGGCGAGTGAAATGTGTTTAAGGCCGCGGCCTCGAATCTTGCGGGCAGCGGCGCGGCGGCGGCGGCGGCGGCGGCGCGGGCGCGGCAAGATGTTTTGCATGTTATCAAATGGACCGACCCTCAAAAACAGCGGCGCGGCGGCGGTGTGGGAGCGGGTAACGAGCGGTGGTTGACAACGTCAAGCGGTGACCGTTCTCGCGTCGTGTGCGTCAGAATGGCGGGTCTGCTCATATTTTTAACGTTGATGTAGATTTAGAAAAAAAAATCCTAAGTATATTCGAACACAAAAAGTTCTTTTATTTATACCGTGTGTAATTCAAAATCACAGATAACTTTCCATTTAAAATTTAAGACTTGATATCGACTACGATACTCTATAGTACTCTATACCGTACGCTCAATGTACTCGTATACTAGTAAACCCGCCCTCGCTTCGCTTCGGGGAACCAGTCCCTTCAAAAATCTCTATAAATTTTAACAAATTATGTTATTCCAATGTCTAAGCTATATTACTGCAAAGTTTCGTGAAAATCCGTTCAGTAGTGTTTGCGTGCAAGAGTAACAAACCCACACACACCACACTCACTCACATCCTTACAAACTTTCGCATTTATAATAATTATTGTATAGTTAGTAGGATAGGTTAGATAGGATAGTAGGAAGTAGGATTTATATCGGATTATATTATAGAATAAAATTATAACATTTAAATCCCAAATGTGGGCACAATACAGAAATTAATGTCTGTCATTTATGTGCTTTAGCTTTAAAACCCAAATAGTATAGCACATTTACAGCAGATTGAGCACTTATTTTATGTCCTACTCATATCCCTCTCGCTGCTACTTTCTCGCTTATTTTGGTGTAGTATATTAAGTAATATTTTAATTATAGCTATAATTATAATAATATTTTATTTTGATAGTTCATATCCCTCTCGCTGTTCTTGCTAGGGTAACGCACACGGTGACAGCCCGCGCAATCGTATTGTAGTGTTGTGCAATTTATTTAGGTGTCGTATACGTAATATTTATTTTATTTACTTCTTTACTCATTGTCTGTCATCTTTGTCCTCTTTATCTTCTTCCTTGTTCACTTCCTTTAATATCCTTGCCTTTCTTTATGACTTGTTCTTTTATGTTATTTTACAATTTTTAATACTTTTACTTTCTCTTTTAACTGAAATTGTAAATGTTTTAAGATTATATTGATTACTTTGGAGTTAGGTATTTTGATAATTAATCTAATTATTACTTTGTTGTTTATTTGTCGGGACATTGTCTCTGTTCTTCACAATTTCGATAAAACTCGCCTTTTATTTTTCTTGTCCTATAGTAGGTATTCACTTCTTCATTTGCCCACAATAAAACGAGTGTAAGAAATAAATTTGAATCGAAAAGATGTTGTCTCCGTTGTTCAGACATTTCGTTCGCGAATAAAACAAATATCTCAGCGACACAACACTACGCCGCTATAGCGCCGCCGCGAGTTTCCAGAACTAGCCTGCGTTGCCCGCGCCGCCGCCGCCGCCGCCCCGCTGCCCGCAAAATTCGAGGCCGCGGCCACATTTCCACTACAAACGTTCTAAGTTGGACTTAAACAGAGTTAATATTTGCATGTCTGTCTAATGTTGTTGCATAAAGATAATTATGATATTCGCTTGAGAAAACATTATGGTTCATTCCTTTTTTATCTTACTTCGTTTAGATTTGATTTTATTTCTTGTAGTTAATATCACGTTTGTTTTTTCAAAAAAAAGTCAGGACTTCGTTATACATCAGCTAACCATTATTGGATTAAATTAGGTAAGAAAATGTCCAACACAAATACAAATAAATGGTTCATGATAATAATCTGATAAAACCTTAAAAAATCGATTGACATGCTTCGCTTTTCCTTTAAGGACTAACATGTCAGGGCCATGGACGAACCTATGTTTCACAACACTATTCTTTGTATTTTGTAATATAAAACTTTTTAAAGTAAATATCAACCAAACCAGCAGGCAAGCCTTCAGATGTTCACAAGGTGCATTGAGTTCCGTCGGGTCGACGGACCACGCCGTGTGAAAAATGACGCAGGGACAGCACTCGCGTCAACGTACGCTACAGCAACGCGCCATGTGGACGCTCACAAAGGCAAGTGTCACAGTCACCTATGGTCATCGGTAATCCCAAAGGCATAACCACGAAAGAGAGAAGAAAGAAAACAAGTACTTTCCAAGCCACCATATAACGACACAGTTCTTTTGACGGCTGACTCAATAAGGGTTGTAACTACACTGCGTTCGCGTTCGATTTGTAATGCGTTTTGCCTTACACACAAACGCCAGCTCTCCGCCTGTGACTTAGGTACATTGCAGCTTGAAGGCGATTATTTAAAATTAAAATGCCGTAAGTAACTTTTGCTTACAAGTGTATTGAACTGTAAGAACAACTAATTTTATTTTAAAGGGGTAGTGGCAATTCCGTATTCTCGGCGACTTAGGTATATAAATAAAATGAAAAATAACAATAAATGTAACTTCGTAACTTTTATAAAATTAAAAACGTTCTTGCAGGTTATTTGTCAATAAATTCAACCTCTTTAATCTTATATTTAACTTTTACTGAACGTCAACGTCTCTGTAAGAATGTAGAAAATGTCCACACATTTGTATTCGAGTAACGACTACGATGCTTTTTATATTTATTGCTATCGTGTTGTTTATATCTCCAGTGAGTTTCTAATGCTATACATAACTTATTTATATGAGATTTTTATATCTGCTGGGCGCCTATTGTTTCTTTCGGAATGTATACTGATGTAATTAATAGACAACGATGAATTTTAGCCTCCAAAGACATGATCAAAGCCAGTCTGTACCTACTCCGCCGCTAAGCACTTATGCCCTTTTATTAGTAATAGTTGTCTAAACCTCTAAACTTGTCTATCTATGACTTTTCTGTGAGCTCTGTTCAACTGCGAAACTTAGCTTGTGTAGGTATTAGATCCATCTACGTCAAAGGTTGGCTACAATCCCAACTCATCGCTATTGATAAATTAGCCTTAGATGAAGCGCATTTAGTGAAAGTTCATTCATTCTTGCCTTGAATAAACCCACATTATTATAAAGTAGGATATGCAAGTAAACACATAGATACACTGACAAAACCGTAAGTATCTTCTACACCTACTCAAACTATAATGAAGGAAACCTATGCCGCAATAAAAAATTATTCAGTCTACACTAAATAAAACAACGAGGACAAGTATGTATAAGAAATGTGTTATTAAATAATAATAGAGGATAAACAATTTAAGAGTATAGAGGGACTGTTTATTACGATTAGAACGCGGAAGCAAAACCTTTTAATCAACTTGTTACATCTTAATAGGTAGCGAAGTACGCTACTTTATTGTAGTTTACATTGAGTTGAGGACAATCACGTTATTTTTATTAAGAGATCCGTAAAAACCGTTTGATCACTTTTTCCAGCCATTGTCATACCTACATCCAAATTGTTAAACTTGTAAAATCAAAACCCAAGCGAAGGCAATGAGGCAAATATGAAATTTACAAACACGATTAAATAACGTTATAGTGCAATACTAATACGATTTGGACACGTAAGGATTATGTTACCCGACGCGAAACGAAGGCAGTGACTAGTTTTGTTATATAATCTAACTGCACTGGAAAACTTATACCGGGTTAGAGAATGTTACAAGTAGGCCGATGCAATAGCGTAGGTACACTTGTCCAAGTAACGATGCTAATATTTCAATTAGTATCCTTGTAGTAATATAAATAGTTCTTAGTTCATTTGCTTGGGTGAGGCAGATACAAAGCTGCGCAACAGTTTTTACTTTCATGTAACCTTCTTTCCAGCGGAAAAGGAAGTATATGATTTTACTGGAAGTCAAGTTAAAATTGGAGATAAAATTATAATCTAGATATTTTTGTCAGTTTTATGCTCGATTCACACATACTTACCAGTGAAGTCACCGTTCACGTTCACGGTGACTTCACTGGTATGTGTGAATCGAGCATTAAACCGAAAATTAAGACATGAAACAAAACATACACATGCTACCGAATTTTCCGATTCTATAATTGAACTCTTTTTATAATTGCTCAGGTAAATAGGTAGGTTTCATAAAATAAAATTTACTCAAAAAAATTTAAAGATATGAACCTAACATAAGATATACCAATCTTCACGAAATCACGAAACGAGACCAGACCGAAACAAAAGGCAGACGAAAAATAAAATAAAATTGCAGGGTCTGTAACAAAGTTTACAAACAAAGTAGTAATGTCTGAATCGTTACGGAAAGAGGAACGAGAGTAAAAGTCAACCTTTTCTCCCACCGCATTGATAACCGCAGAGGTTAATACGCAAACAACGCGCTATCTGTGCCATAACTATATCAGTTATCAAAATAACTCTTCATTCTATTGGTGTGAATCACGACTCATCATCGTCGTCGCAATCCATAAGTGTCCCACTAATAGTAAGCTCTATTGGTCTTCTTTTTACCCGACTGCGTCAGAAGGAGGGTTATATGTTTTTCGAGTGTATGTATGTATGTTTGTATGTATGTCCATTTATTTGGACCGCCCCACAGCCCAAACGGTTGAACGGATTTCGACATATGAGGTATCGTTGAATTCGTCAGAACTGTGAAAGTGTCATAGGCTATATGAATTTTCAAAATGGCGCCCGAAAGTGGAATGGGATGAAAGGGGATAATCTTGAGTTTTTTTGTTATCTTAGCAATATGGGTATCAATGAAAGATCGTGAAAAGACCTTTTCAAAAATATATATCATATAACGTCGTTTTAACACAAATTGTCAAAAACCATCCCAAAAAGTAGAATTTTTCAGTGAAAACACTAAAAAGTCTGAAATAAAAATATTATTATAAAAACAAAAAACCCGACTGCTTACAAAAGAACTCAAAAGAAAAAAAAACAAGTGTCACAATATCAACATAAAATACTTCATGGTGCTGCAGGCGGGGACCAACTATACTGCTACCTACGGGTAAAAAAAGATTTATCACAAGTAGGTACTACGTTTGTCCCCGCCTGCAGCAACATGAAGTATTTTATGTTGATATTGTGACACTTGTTTTTTTCTTTTGAGTTCTTTTGTAAGCAGTCGGGTTTTTTGTTTTTATAATAATTCAATGTAACGCTCAGGTCATAGCCATAGGTAACCATAACCAGACTACGCGGTTTGCAGATTCTACACACCCCCGGAAAACATTTAAGAAATCTCACTTCCCTTCTTCGAAGTAAACTGAAAATGCAGGTTTCTCTCCCTCCCTACTTGGAAATCCGTACTTAATCAAACTATGAAGGTACTTATATTTTTCGGGTATTAATTACCTTTCGCATATCATATGTCAACAATTAGAATTGGAATTGCACGAATGTCAGGACCAACTTATCGCAGCTGGCGAGTCGTAAAAGTTCATGTTATTGGATTGACGTAATTTATTGGTCCCACTATGGAGAGAAGCAAAGGTTCAGGAATGCCTCCCCTAGATCAATAGTTGCATACGCCCATGATAAGGAATATAGATATACTTAATGGATGAGAAGGATACCAATGAAAAATTAAAACGTCTACAATAGAAGAACCTATCTCACTGGTATACTTTTGTTGGAATGACTTATTGGCCTATGAAGGGTTGTCTGATATGCTAGATATCAACCAGACGATTCAAATGAAACTAAAATACGGCAAGAAAAGTAATATAACCACTATTAGCCTCACAATACCTGACACCAATAAATTGTTAGGCAACTAGTAAAAGGTGCACTGCGGCCACCGACACTATTAGATATAGATAGGTAAACATTGATTAGAACGTTACGTGTTTCAGTTGCCATTAGGGTTGCCAACCGTTCTATACATTATTGTTTACATTTACAGGGTTCCGTAATAAAAGGGTGCCAACGGAACCCCATTGGAAAGGATTCCCTATCTGTCCAACCGTTCATTCATCTGGTATATGGAAGTCTGTATTTCTAATATCGTAATAGGTGAAAATTTTACTATTACTTTTGTCGTAGTAACAATTAATACTAAAATTAAAAAGTTAAAAATGACCACAAACGTTTGTAGACTCTGACTTGGTCTGGATTATTTCCTAAGATCTACTTATTGTGATTGACAAATTGATGAAAATTAAACTCGAACTAAAGCTTTGGTTTCCTAGGAAAGCGGTGCCGTCATATAGCGGCCGTAATATTACGGACGCAACAGACGACCGTCTTCACGGTGATGACATGTGGAAAGTTCCACGGCCGTTTTAACACACCGTCAGTCATTTTTTTTAAATAAACGTGAAACGAAAAGTATCCAAGATAGAAAATGGACGACCTTGATTTAGCTTTAGTAATTTACTTGGAGGATGAACTATCATCAGAAGACTTTTTCTATAATCTTTACTTTTTATATTATATATTGCTTCGTGGTTACGAACGAAATCTATTAAAATTTCGTCGTCCTCGCTGCTCCAAGAGTTGGAACTCATTTTTTACGTTGTTCCGAAAAAAAACACAAATACGTATTAAAAATAGCTTCACCGCTATCAATAAAACGTTGACCAAACCATCGGACACCGACAAGACGGCCGTCATGCAAATGGCGGTACCGCTTTTTGACGTTACGGTGTCAGTTACCGCTCTCCAGGAAACCGCGCCATTTCGTTTTACATAGACAACGTTCTAGTGACGTCATTCACCGCTGTATTACGGCCGCTATATGACGGCACCGCTTTCCTAGGAAACCAAAGCTTAAGTGCAACGAAAACTAAAACAACCGAGAAACAAGCGGCCAAAGTAGGTACGAATACCTATTCTTTATTTGTAAACTAGATAATAATAATCAGGCATACGAAATAAACAAATATTGTATGGGTCAATTCTGGTCAGACTAGTGCGTCAACATCGAACTGCTTCGAAAAAACTTGAATCATCTGTCAGTACCAAGGTCAGGCAAACGATCTTAAAGAATTCTAAGCGGGCTTGATGTAAATTTTTATTTACCTGCTTTTTACCTGCTTTTATAAGTGATATTTAGGAGGATCAGACTTTTCAAATATTAGCTAGTTGTCATGTAGTAGGTATAATATAGAATTAAGTATCCAAAACCACATTCCAAATATAATGACGAATTTGATGATACTTAAGCCGTTCACTCACATTCGCATATATACGCGAACCCACAACTGTATAACGACCATCACAAATGATTAGGCAAAAATAATGATACATTCATGATTTTTCCAAGCTTTTAAAGGTGTGAAATTTTTTAGTCGCACATCAAAGCGCGAACATCGAATCTTCGCGTAGTCTCCTACACACTCGCGCAAACATTCGTAAAATGTATAAACGTTCACGCGCCTATAAGTAACCGCGGCTAGAAGCGCTCAGCATGTGACTCTGGTCACATAGCGATCGATTATACCTTCGAGCGGCGATACAATTTCAGCACTTGAGTTGAGTACTGGCCCCTACACCAATCCACACTGAAGCAGTGGTAGAGTCGTTTTGAAGCACTTTAGGACTCTATACCTCCTAAATAATGGGCGAAAAGCGGAAAGCTCATGCCGCGAGGAGTTCGCCTTAATAACAGTGAAGCACTAAGAAGTATTCACTCTGTTGAAATCGTTTTTTTTTGTCAAGGCCTGACTTATAATATCAATTTATATTCTTCAAAAAGGAGATAATATACCTATGTATTGATATTGTCTGGAAGCGGGATTCATGAAATTCTATCAAATAGTTACATCAACATTTCGAGTATAATGTCAATAAAAATTGCAGCACGCATATCACAAGAATAAGAAATGATCGGGAATGACAACAAACGTACAATAATGTAGAGATTGTAGACGTGCCGTATCAATGTAAGGCCACACCTCCCTTACAACGACAACAGAGCAGCGAGAGGGGCTACGTCGACATGTGATGTGAGGTTATTGAATTGCCCAATGATAAATTATTTTAAACAGAAAAAGCCGACCGATCCGGTCTTCAGTATCCGCGTTCCATTTACTTTTATATGTTGATTTTTGAGCTAAGTACTATGATCTGTAATGTAGATTGCTCTGTGCTTGCCTTATTGCTGGGCAGTGGGTGTCGGTGACCGGACATATAAATACAAGAACTGGAACTTATGGACTGATTTTAAATACTCGTTCATAGCGGAATATAGAGCACTTTTGTTGCCGATTATATTAAGTGTACACAGTGGACTCTGCGATATTAACTTACATAAACATGCTTCTGAATTTTGCTCGAAACTTCCACGCGATAACCATTTAATGCCTTAAATCAAATTACAGCTAATGATTTTTCGATGTAATGGTCATTATAATGATCTCATCGATGAGATTACAGAATAATCGCTTCGAGTAATTTGAAATATACGATTTTAAAAGATAATTATAATTAACGTTATTTAATGCCAAGCTGATCATTAACGAAGTTTGATAATCATCATCCTCCTGCCCATTTCCCAACTCTATTTGGGGTCGGCGCAATATGTTTTTCTCTTCCATTCTTCCCTATTAGCCGTCACTTCCACGCTTACTTCCTGATCTTTCATATCGTCTCTCACACAATCCATCCATCTTTTCTTAGGACGTCCTCGTCCTCTTGGTCCATCCACATTCATATCAATCACTCTTCTCGTCACATGCGTTTCCTCTCGCCTCATCACATGCCCAAACCACGACAGTCGTCCCCCTTTCAACTTTTCTGTTATTTGTGCTACTTTCAGGCTTCCTCTAATATACTCGTTTCTTACTTTATCCATTCTTGTTACCCCACACATCCACCTCAACATTCTCATCTCCGCCACATGCAATCGTCTCTCATCCGTCTTCTTTGTAGCCCAGCATTCTGATCCATACAATACGACAGGTCTTATCACGGATTTATAAATTTTACCCTTCAATTTGAGGGGCATCCGCGGATCGCAAATTGTGCCTGTGACCTGCCGCCATTTCATCCAACCTGCGTTGATCCGATGCGTAATGTCCCGGTCAATTTCCCCATCCATCTGCACAAGTGACCCCAGGTACCGGAAATAAGAGCAGATTGGTAAAGTCACACCATCGAGCGTTACAGGCTCAAGAATAGAGAGAGAGACCACCAAAGTCGCAAAACATGTGTTCAGTTTTGGTTCTGCTCACTTTTAGGCCAACACTCTCTAGTCTCTGTCTCCATTTTTTCAATCTGCTCTGAAGTCCGGGGGCATCATCGGCCACTAGTACGATGTCATCGGCAAACAGCATGCACCAAGGGGCTGTCTCTTGGATGTCCCATGTTAACGCGTCAATGATTAACGTAAAGAGGTATGGGCTCAGCGCTGATCCCTGGTGCAGCCCAACCGTGACATCGAAAGTAGCAGTCGTACCCGCCGCGGACCTGACATTAGTCCTACATTGACGGTACATCGCTTGGATCAACTGCAGGTATTTCCCTGGTATTCCTTTAATCTTAAGGGCCCACCACAACAAAACACGAGGTATCCGGTCATATGCCTTTTCGAGGTCAACGAACACCATGTGCAAGTTTTTAAGTGCTTCCCTATATTTCTCGCATAGCTGGCGAACCGCAAAAATGGCATCCGTTGTTCCTCGACCGGCATAAAACCGAATTGGTTTTGTGAAATTTCACTCTCCTCTCTCACTCTTCTTTCAATTACTTTTTCCCACGCTTTCATTGTATGTGACATTAGCTTTATTCCTCTATAGTTGTTGCGGTCCAGTACATCACCCTTGTTTTTAAAAATGGGCACCAGCAAGCTGTTGCACCATTCATCAGGAATAGTCTCCTCCTGCAACAGCTTATTGAAGAACAAAACCAGCCACTTCCATCCATCCTCTTGCAGATTTCATTTCATTTCATTTCATTTATTTATTGCATATCATGATTTACAATTAATGTTACAGTCATGGACCCGGTAGGGCACAGCAGCTAGTGGTAGGAGAGAGGAAGACGCTGAAGTGGTTAATTGCTCAGTTAAAAAAGAAAAAAAATCATTAGGCGCGTTGGCTTCATTATTTTGTAAATTGTATTTAATATGTGATTGAACTATCATTATATAAGTATATCGTATTATATTAGATTTAAGTCAATTTAATAAAATTGTGTCAAACAATGTAAAGTTAGTAGATTAGAGATGAAATTTAAAATTTTAAATAATTATTAAAATAGGTAGATGAGTATTAAAGGTTAAAATTATATAGTTTAACGGTCAAATAATAAAATTTAAAAGTAGTAAAGTGGAGATACGAAAAGTTTAATTTTGGAGAATATTATGGTGTGTCAGATGTAAAATTATTTATTATTATTATTTTATATATATATATCATGCATGTCCATTGTATGTATTTATGAAGTCAATTATAATAAAAGTAATGTCAAATGGATTGAATAGCATTAAAAATTAATTGTCAGTCAAATTCGTGGTCAGATTAATAAATTTAATAATAATAAATTCTTCTTATTATTATTAAATTCGATTCGATTCTTCCACACTTCTACCGGTATCCCATCTGGTCCCAGCTTTTCCATTCTTCATTTCTTTCACTGCTCTTTTCACATCATCCAAACTTATTTCTCTCACTAAACCCATATTTACCGGTTGGTCTTCAAGCACTCCGCTCCAATCATTCTCTACATTCATCAACTTTTCAAAGTAACCTTTCCATCTATCTTTGATCTTTACATCATCAGCAAGAACTACCCCTTTTTCATTCTTTATACATTTTACATGAGTCACATCCTTTGATCTCCTTTCTCTAATAATGTATCATTAATTTCATGCCGTTATAAAACAAGTACGAGTAGATAGGTAAGTATTTGTATTTAGAAAACAAGAGGAAAAAATGTGTGCAAAATCGCAAAACACATCATTTGTGAGAGCACGAGCGTGTAAGCGTAAATCATTGTTCGCAACCAATATATTAAAACCTGGACTCAGACAGATTGGATTGAGTCAAGGTTCGGAACCCTTTGCATCCTAAATGTTCATAAAAATAGCGGACCATACATATAAATCTAAGGAAAGTCTCGGACGTAACTGACTACTAATATCTTTATTGAAACATGGAACACTTTTAATGTTGTTATGGGTCCCCGAGACGATCAAGCGCACTGGACAAGTCTCACGTGATTGTCGGTTTCACTTGACGAGGGACTTGACACCTATTGAAGGTGCCATCAAGCCCCGTCAAGTGCGTGTGCCTTAGTCGCATGCAGCCCTGTGCCCATGAAAGTTGTGGTCGCAAAAACAAAAATGGTTTCTAACGCAGATATGGCATTCCTTGCTATAACTCTAGCGGTATCTATTAAGGAAAAAAAAACAAGAAAGAGGCGATGGGGTATTTTTATTTTTTTATAGGTTTATTTTTGTCAGCATACTCCGTACTTTTAATTTTCCAAAGTACAGGAT
The DNA here is from genome assembly GCA_905404135.1 of Hesperia comma. Classification (NCBI taxonomy): domain Eukaryota; kingdom Metazoa; phylum Arthropoda; class Insecta; order Lepidoptera; family Hesperiidae; genus Hesperia; species Hesperia comma. The sequence goes on from FR990023.1 coordinate 13,175,405, forward strand.
AATCCCTGTAAAGGGATATTAGCAATAGCACAAAATCGCGCTCGGTAATTATGTCAGCGCTTGTTGCCAAGGCCACGTCTCGGTAGTTTTCGTCATCCGCCATGTCCGCCATCTTCGAAGTTTCGGCGGCTAATGAAAAAAGCTTGTCAAGTCCTGTCAAGTCGCATCAAGCGTAAGTGCATCAAGCGGCGTCAATCAAAATTTCTGTCAATTCTGGTCAAGCCGTAGATCGCTTGAAGGAATGCGTCAAGTCAACGCCGTAAACGATCAATATTCGCTTCAAGCACGTAGACTTGTCAAGCGCACTTGATCGTCTCGGGGACCCATTACACTATTTTTGAATCCTATCGTAGGTATGCTTAGTTCGTAATGCGTTGAAGCAGTGCACTTTGTTGTTTTAAGAGAGCTTTAAATCTTTAAAAAGAATGAAGTTTGCACGCGGTTTTGTCAATTATAAACTTCATAAGAATTATATTACTGTCCACTTTGACCCGTGACGAATCCGTATTAGCGAACGTAGGTATGTGACCCAACGTAACACAGTAGAATATTTTGTAGCGCAAATGTGTTAACAATTCGTTTCACTAGTATCAAAGTTATGAAATTGGGCAATGCATATACTAATGATCTAAGATCCCGTGAGACATTTATTACATGCATCGAGTATTTGATTAAAATCATTTTTTATGTACAATTAGGCAACGAACAATATGGTTTGCCTGGTGTGCCTATCGAAAAATGGCCGCTAGTACCTATGTTTAATTAACGAATAAAAAATTACTTTCTGGGGAGAACTTACATGCATCTGTTATTTATATAAAATATACTCCAAGCTCAAGACATAGAGGTCCTAAAAAGTCGGGTGTGCCATTAGGCACATGGCCGCAACCTGTTGGCAGCCAGGCATAAAGAGGTGCTATTCTGGTAAAAGTTAACACCTATCTGTTATTTGCATAATTTATAGCCCAAATTAAAGCTATTTTTTCTATACATGATAAACTAGGTTATGATAAACTAAAGTTAGGTGTGCCAGCAGTAAAGTCTGTTGTAAAACTTATACAGGTTGTGGCGTAATTAATAGATAATACGGTACCTACTTGTAAAGGGCATCATGACTGTTCAGATAAATACATGTTATGTTCAGTAAAAGTCCTTCCGTTTCCGAGATATTGGACGTTTTCAAAGTTTTAAAAAAAATTTCACCCTTCCCCATTCTTTTTGGCGCCAGGACTACAAATGAAGACATTTTTTGTATCTCCTTTTTGGATAGTACTCCTGGATAGATGTGCTATCGAATGTCATCAATTATTTTTATAACAAAAGCACAGGTTGTTTTTAATTAAGATTTAACACCAACTTTACGCTCTTTCAAATTTCATTCCTGACTTTTACTTTGCCGTGGTTAAAAAATATGTATGGTGGCTTGAATGCCAAAATAATAAAAAACTAGCCCATTTCACCCAGGTTCCGAAATGGTATGTTACAGGGTATAGTCCATTTTAAGATTTTAAATTATTTTATTTTAAAATGAGCTAGACCCCATTTTTATGATACTACAAGTTAATTCCAAAATTTGGTTTGTTATCTTAGTTGTAATTTTAATCAAATATTTCAAAGATACTCGATGCATGTAATAAATGTGTCACGGGATCTTAGTATATAAACGGTTTTTAAACGCACGTCATAAACACATAAGCCGCGAGGCAAGGCGCGAGCACAACTTAAAAATAAGCTTACAAGTAAGTGAATGCGCCAATGAGCATGGCTCCTCTGGGTCCAGTGAGGGTGATCATGGAGGGCGCCATCCAGTTGCAGATAGCGAGGGTGGCGTAGATGATGGCAAGTGACGTATACCCGTTGCCGGTGAAGTTCGGGTCATCTTGCGTTATGCTGTCTAAGATGGTTTTCTGGGGACAAATAATAAAGAATTTGTAATTTTTTCTAAGTAGTTCCATGGGTACTCAGGAGATTCCACAGGTATGTATTGCTAAAAGGAAAAAGTAACTTGTTTATAAGATCTAAGTAATAAGCTTAGTCATCATTGGTCCAATGACATTGGACATTGTTTGATAACGTTAATCCTCTGATGTTGTAAAACTTTCAAAATGTTGCAATCAATAAATGTGGGATGAATTCCGAAATCACTGTCTGGTAAATCCCAAACTTTACATACATACAAGGTAAAGGTCCATGTAAGGTAATATGAAAATAATGGACTCTTAAACCGCGATAATACCGATGTCGAAATGTTGTGGATTAATCATCATTGTTTCGTAAGAAAAGTAATGTCACACCGATAAAAGATTTCGTATTGTCAAATGAGGGACTGAAAGATAGCCGAAAACAATTAATATTTGGATACAAAAGTCGAGACTTGAATAACAGTGTTTTTACAATGATTTAAATTAGGAATCTGTCCGTTATGTTTACATTTCAGGATATTGTTTTTGAAGAGATATCGATTTCCAAATCGATCACGTACCGTAATAATGTCAATATGATCTGCTTACATATTTTAAGGCTTTTTAAGTCTGCTGTAAACATTAAATAAATAATCGAGGTGATTTTTGCGTTCTTTTTAGGAGTTTTTATTTTTATTAGAGATCGAGTTTATGACTTTGTCTAAGTATAGAAATGTGTGTTAGAATGAGATCCTCTTACACCTCGAAACGAATCGATGAAAAGTTCAAGGATGCCAGTGCGGCAACGACGTTAAATGCTAAATTGCTAACTAAAACTTTGTGAAAGTTGCGATGCTCGCAACTAAATTTTGTGTCTAAACTGGAAGAAAAAAAAATCCAACGAATACGAGAAATTCACCAAAGAGAATAATTCGATATCAGAAGAAGCTTAAGAAACTTTTGCAAATAATAGTAAGTGAAGCTTATATTTTTGTTAGCCTTTAAAAATTATCATCATTTAATAACATATCATAACTAATTATTTGACGATACAAATAAGTTTATAAATTAAAAAGAAAATGAGTGCAGTGGAAAATCGCAGACGATCCTGAGATAGGTAGAGTTATTATAAACCTTTAAAGATAACATAATCTACTTGACATGTTATTGATGTTATTGAAAAAGATGCCATTGAATATTGGAATATCTCGCCAATAAATCGGTGTGACCTAAATTTTACGTTTACAACAGATCCTTGAGTTTATCGACTTTAGACAAACAAGCATGCGATATGTAACGAGTGTTTTAGCATTTAACCGGTATCGGAGTAAGTCCTTTGATACGGTTTCAATAAATTGTTATTTAATGCATAATACAATGATGCAATTATCGGACCGAGCCCTGCCCCTATAGCATTATGCAACAATGCACCGCAAGTGACGTATGAGTTTATGAATCTGCAATGAACTTCGGCGTCAATTGGACCAGCTGTTATCTATTTGCTCTTATCTACCAGTGTCAAAGTGCTTTTATCTGGGTTTTAATTCTTTCTTATTTCTTTGTTTTAAATACATCTAAGTGTTTACAAAACCAAGTGTTTGTATTTGTACTTTGTAACTAGATAAGTGTTTTCATCTCGTAATTATAACTTGTAAAATAGATTTTGTGTGATTGTCATATTGATTAATGTACCGATGGCTCTTTGCTTCATTGACTATGCCAAAGCTTTTGACTGTATCAATTGGAAAAAGATGTTTCAAGTCATGAAAGAGATGGGAGTACCTGATCATCTAACCTTTCTTGTTCAGAATCTTTACCTAGAAGGTAGGTCATTCGAAGATTCTAGTTGATAAGACAGAATCGCAACCATTTAGGACAGTACGTGGAGTAAGACAGGGGTGTATTCTGTCACTGCAACTGTTTAACCTAATTGGTGCACATATAATGCGCAGAGCTTTGGATGATTGGAAAGGGGGTATCCGTGTAGGCGGTCATCTAATAAATAACCCACGATTTGCAGACGACACCACCATCATAGGCGTCAATGAAAAGGAACTTGCCGAGCTTCTGCAAAGAGTAGAGATCACAAGCGCAGAATACGGGTTGCGGATAAACCGAATCAAGACCAAGCTGATGTTTGTAGACCGAGCTAACACATTGCAAAGAACTTTCGAACTACAAGATCTTGATACGGTTGATCAGTTTGTGTATCTCGGCTCTATGATTTCCAGTGATGGGTATTGTGAACCAGAGGTCATCCGCAGAGCGCAGATGCCAAAGGCAGCAGTAAACGGTTGGATAAGATTTGGAAGAACAGAGGAATCAGCCTAAAAGTCAAAATAAGGCTTATGCATACCCTTGTCTTCTCTATCTTTCTTTATGCTTCCGAAACCTGGACATTGAAGTCTCGCGTACGGAATAGGATAGATGCATTTGAGATGTGGTGTTGGCGTAAAATGTTGGGAATCTCATGTACAGCCCATCGCACCAATGTATCTATTCTGAAGGAATTCAAGATCCGAACTCGCCTCTCTAATATATGCATGCGTAGGGTTCTCAAGTACTTCGGCGGCCACGCGGTCCGGCGTGAACCAGACAATCTTGAAAAATTGATAGTGGTTGGCTGCGTGGAAGGAAAGAGGAGTAGAGGGCGATCACCGACCCGTTGGACCGATGCTATTAAACAAGCGTGTAAATCCACCATTCACGCATCCATGCAACTTTCCCAAAACAGAAAAGCCTGGAGGACTTTAGTGGAGAAAATTTAAACTTTAGGGGACCAAAAATATAGATAAATGATAAGTCTTGGGTAAAAGACTAAGTAGGTAGGCATGTGATACTTATGAGAAAAATCGTAGATAAGGAATAGTTAGGAGCGGTCCCCCAACTCGACGTATTATTTTTAGAGATATTATTTTTTACTTTTTAAATGTTTGTGTCGGGGGTTTTTTTAATTATAATTTAATTTTTTTTTAAATTGACTAGATACTGTACTAATTTATAACCTAACTGTTATTACTAATTACTTCATTGGACACATGTCTAAACACATAAATAATGTACAAGTAATTTGTTTGCCTTGACACATGAATATAACCATTTTATTTTATAATAAATCAATTATGCATGTCGTAGAATTATTAAGTTTACGTTGTGGCCCAAGTAACATTGTGACATGGTCCGCGTAAGAAACCTTTCCAATAAACCTAAAAATGCATACAATATTAAATTCACTTCAAATAATGATGAATTTAACAGCGCGACAGTATTTTTCTTGTAAACTTGATTATGAATTTTATACTGAGTAACAATAAATGCTCTTATTACGAATATCTACTAGCTGTGCCTGCGATTTCATCCGCGTGAGCGCTTCTCTTATTTTAATCTTATGTATATCCCTTGAGTTATAAAGCAACCTGTATGTTTCCTTAAAATATTTTATATCTGCTAGTGAAATCCCATTGAAATCGGATGAGACTTTAAATACAGAGATTAGCCTGGATAGTTTATTTTTCTGAAGTTTGTGCTTTATTGTCCTATAAATAACACTTGACAATACACAGTTATTTCGAAGCTACAAACTGAGACATCAGTTCATTAATACTTAATTAAATTCAACGTTATTTAACTTACTGGGTCGAAAGTAAACCTACCTAGGAGGCGTTTAGGCCAGGGTCAATTGACCACAAGCTGTCGCCGTAGGGGGTCTGTTAGAAACTATCACTGGACATTTCTTAAGTAGGTAACATATCTTTATTTTGAAACGAGCTATAATCGTTATATTTATGTCTACTGGGTAGAGAGGTTTTTCGAACGTGCCACGTATTACGCAATGATTAACTTGTATGTAATCAATGATAAGTAAATTTTGAATCATTTGCAAGTGCTCGATCCTCTCCTCGATCTAATGACAAAAAATAGAGATGTTTGTAAATCTGAAAAAAAAGACCGGTATGATAAATACATACTAAGAAATGGAAACCAAAATCAAAAACTGGTCTCAAAGTATGATATATGACAGTGTATTTTTATGTGGATGTACTTGTGGTTCAATTACGGCAATTCTTCACAATTCGTGATACACTCAAGACGGCGATTTAATTAACAATTTTTGATTTCAATAAAGTTAAAAAATATTTTAAATAAAACGGATTAAGTGCATTTAAATCTTGAACATTGTTGGTGATCAATGTTGTAAACATAATGGCTTGTCCACAACAAGCGAACTTAAATTTAGAGTTTTATGTAACGTAACATATCGGTTTAGAAGTTCAGACTGTGGAGTGGGAGGAGCATAAAAAGAGATGCTGAATCACACAACTTATAGCCGTGTAATGTAATTAAATTAGATCTCACCCAAAACCTTCCAAAACGGACGCAACGCCTTTCGTTGCATCGGAAAGTTTTTGAAACAAGGCGTAAAAATTTATAAGGCAAACGGGTCAGAACACAAATAAAGTTTTAGTACGATATAAAATATGCAAATATGGTATCGATGACATTTTAAATGTCTTCTAACCTTCACATTTTCTTGTGCGAAATCATGTGCCATGAGTTTGCCATACTGAGCAACAATTTATCGAACATGCAAATAATCAGGACTCAGGTGGACAGCCTTCGTACCATAGATTTATTATATAACTAAAGACGGCAATTGTATCACTTGGACGAAACCATAGATTTATTATATAACTAAAGATCGGCAATTGTATCACTTGGACGAAACCAAAAATGAATCGCCCGCTGTCAATATCACCACCGAGCGCGACGCCTTCCTGGTGGTTTTTATATCTAGAGGAGTCACATCCAGGTACCGCACAAGTAACCATCACTAATTAAGACTACAAAGGACGTTATTCCACACAGAAATGTAAAAACTAAATTAAGTATTTTGAGAAAATTGAGGAACAATTTTTGACAAGTGCCCGCTAAGCCCGCTATGCCGTCTAAAAATTGGTTTCGTCTACCTATCTCGCTCTGCCATACGTGTATCATATGTTTTGCTCTTTCGCATTTCCAATCTATCTAAACGTCAGTGTATGCTACATCTATGGACGAAACCAAAAATGAATCGCCCGCTGTCAATGTCACCGCCGAGCGCGACGCCTTCCTGGTGGTTTTTATATCTAGAGGAGTCACATCCAGGTACCACACAAGTAACCATCACTAATTAAGACTACAAAGGACGTTATTCCACACAGAAATGTAAAAACTAAATTAAGTATTTTGAGAAAATTGAGGAACAATTTTTGACAAGTGCCCGCTAAGCCCGCTATGCCGTCTAAAAATTGGTTTCGTCTATCTATCTCGCTCTGCCATACGTGTATCATATGTTTTGCTCTTTCGCATTTCCAATCTATCTAAACGTCAGTGTATGCTACATCTATGCTTCGTACTCTAGATCTATGCATTTGCATCTTCAATATTGAACCAACTGCATAATGATACCATGTTGTATCTCTCTCTTTACTCAAAGATTCTACGCTCTGATAAATAAAATAAAATTTTCTTTAACATAATATAATTGTAACTGATGAGTCAATAAAAGATAATTCTACCACCTCACACCGGAAGCGGAAATTATTGAAAAGCGTTTAGTGGCCAATCGGAAACAACTGTGACGCTGCTGTTTCGAATATAAGTTTCTCTTTTATTTACAGTTTGACAAAAAAATGCAAGTCCGAAGTGTAAGGAAATGCATTTCATTTTGGGTGTCACATAAAAAATCTTGGAAACTTAAATTCTTTCATAATTTTGGTAATTGAACCCATGAAATTTGAGTTCTTTTCATGTCGGTACTTAGGGAGAACAGCAAAGTGATTTTAATTTTTTTATCCGCTAATTTTGAATTAGGCTAAATGTACAATACCTGTTTCAATGTCTGTTTATGGCAACTCAAGTCCGAAAAGAGTTAAATGGAGGGAAGTGAAAAGCGAACTTCGAAAATAATACCAAATAGTTACCTATATCTCTGGAAAAATGTTCAAATTAAAATAAAACGGATATTTTAATTTGTAGAACTTCACACGTTGTTGTTTATTATTAGGTCTTACAGTCCTTATCCTTAGAGATTTGTAGCCTTCTACGGCATAGCATAGGTAGGTAAAAGGACGATGATGAGTTAAGTGTTTTGTTGTAGTTGTTAGCCTACCTACAAAAAAGACTGTTGACAGGGCAATGAGGCAACGAAAAATATTTTTCATCACACCTATTCGAAAAAGACGACTTGGTTCGGACTTACGGGGTTCCAAAGTTGCTGTTTTCTATTCAGCGGGCGGGAATGAATTTTCATACAACTTTTCCTGCCGGCTAGATCTTTTCCGTCCTATTTTGAATTTAGAACATTATAGTATTTTGCGCTAAAGAAATCGAACGCAAATATTGTTTGAATAAAGAATGTCTGGTACGACGCGAGGGCCCCGCCAGCTGAATAATAAAAAAAGAAATCAAATTAAGATTTCGTTTTCAAATTAAAATTAAGTTTTCGTGCATTTTTACGTATTATTTTCTATTATTTTCTATTATATATATGTCAGAGACGGAAATAAAATTAGATTAAAATCAAACTAAATAAATCATTAAACTTTGAATAAAACGTAAATCCGGAACTGTAATTTAAATGGCAACACTATACGAATTGTAAACGTGTCTCGATGGGATATCGGAGGGGGAACCCAACAGAGGGCACCTGTGGAGTCGGCTACGAACAGCGGGGACTTCTCGAGCAGACGTCGAGCTGAACGGTCGCATTAAGTTAACTATGTTGCTTGCAACACTAAGTTTTATTTTAATCTGTATTTATAAATTTAAATATATGGCAATGTTGAGTAAAAACCGCCATTAAGTCAGTTACATGAGTCCATTACGATTACATTACGTTGTTACATATTTTAAATATTAAACGATCTCTAGTCTCTAGTCTTGTACTGTGCAGTATATTGTGGTGTAATAATATTGCTGATGCTTAAAATAAACGTTGTGTGCGACAGTGAATTGTGGTATCAATCAGCGCCCTTAAAACCAATACAGTCCACTCCACCAGCTGAAGGCCAAGGCTCCAAACAAACTAGAGTACTTTGTAATAAAATCCTATACTGCGTCGTACCTATGCCCGACGACATAACGTTTCTCCAAGTGTATTTCAGTCGTACCACGTTTTAACATAACCTAAAAGCTTTAATTAAATTAAGTTAAACTGTGTAAACCTAATTTAAATCATGAAGACACGTATTGAACGCCCACTGTGTTTTATTTTCACCTTACAACCTGATGATCGGGGCATTATACCACCATCCTGACTAGTGCCTCCGAGATATACTTAATATGTATATATATTATTTTCTCATAGTGGGTGATGAAAAGTAGAGTGTATCACTCGGGTGCAAGTATATTTTTGGCTCGGGCGACGTACTTTGAATCCCTCGCTACGTTCGGGATTCTACTAAAGAATCCCTCGCTACGCTCGGGATTCTACTCTAGAATCCCTCACTTCGCTCTGGATTCAAAAAACGCCCTCGCCGAAAAAATATTACTTTGCACCCTTGTCATACTAGAGTAGAATCCCGAGCGTAGCGAGGGATTCTTTAGTAGAATCCCGAACTTAGCGAGGGATTCAAAGTACGTCGCCCGAGCCAAAAATATACTTGCACCCGAGTGATACACTCTACTTTTCATCACCCACTATGAGAAAATAATATATATATATAATAGAAAATAATACGTAAAAATGCTCGAAAACTTAATTTTAATTTGAAAACGAAATCTTAATTTGATTTCTTTTTTTATTATTCAGCTGGCGGGGCCCTCGCGTCGTACCAGACATTCTTTATTCAAACAATATTTGCGTTCGATTTCTTTAGCGCAAAATACTAAAATGTTCTAAATTCAAAATAGGACGGAAAAGATCTAGTCGGGCAGGAAAGTTGTATGAAAATTCATTCCCGCCCGCTGAATAGAAAACAGCAACTTTGGAACCCCGTAAGTCCGAACCAAGTCGTCTTTTTCGAATAGGTGTGATGAAAAATATCTTTACACTTAATGGGGCCGTATCTGACGGGCGCAAAAAATTATATTATGTAACGGCGCTGGACCAGCCGACGTCGACGTCGCGAATCTCGAACGATGATCTCAAATTCTCAATTCGAATTATGCAATACGAACAAGCATGTCGATAAAGTACAGTAGGTAGCGGTTGCGGCTGCGCCGCCTCTGAACTCCCCATGAATTAAGTACACTACAGTTATCACTTCACTATCATCATGTCCTTCAACTACATTTTATTATGGGAAAAAAATGTTATACATTTAACTTTTTTTCTCCTCAATTATTTTAAAATTCACAATACGAAATGCTCATGGCCAACCATATTATTGGAATTTATTTTTATATGGGAATAAATGATTAAAAAAAATTATAAATAAATTGATTATTTAAATTTAAAACTGTTTCAAGCACCGGAGGGGATATAGAAGTGTTTTCAATGGCCATCAGTTACTGTTATTGGGATGTGTTGAAGCGCAACAAGCGCGAAAATATCCGCTCAACCATCTCTAGAGGTTTAAATCCAAGCAAAATCAGTTAGATTCCTAAGATCTGAAGATTGCACTATTAGAACCGTAAAAATAAATCTACACGAAAATTATATTATGAATCCATACTATCGATGCTAATAACTATTATGAACTCGAAAGTCTGTCTGTCTGTGACATTTTCAACGGCTAAAGCACCTGACCGATTTGTATGAAATTTGGAATAACAATAGTTGAAGAACTAGGGTATACATAGACTACTTTTTTTTCAAAAATGGACCCCTAAAGCGTTGAAACAGGGGAAGAAAGTTTGTATAAAAAATGCAAACCCCCTAAATGATTTCAATGAATTTTTACAGCAAGATAGTTTATGACGCAAGGACAAACATAGGCAACCTATGTTTTCAGAAACCAACCCCCAACGGGCTGAAGTACGAGAAAAATTTAAGTCTCCTGAAACGAAGCGAGTGTGTTCACTAGTATGATTATTAGGGTGTCCCAAGTTTGTTCGAAAAAATTTTTTTTTAAATTGGATACGCATACGTAGATTTTATTTTGTTACAAATGTTAAAACATAATTTCATCTTTCTAGCACCATTGCAACCCGTGCCGACTAAGCTTCAAAGTTTTCTAAAAATCGTGTTTTGCCTTGATATTTGAGTCAGGTATAAAGTTAACATGACTGCGAAAAAATCAAATAAATGAGAGTTAAAATAAACTATAATTACATAAATATTTATTTAAAAATATAAAAATTAACAATCCCTTTACAGTTACAGTTTCACAGTTATAATCCGGATATAGATTTATAATTATGTTCCTAGACACAGGGCAACAAGACTAATTGCTTTTATTCTTTTTCATCATGTAAGTCCGATAAAATACTGCATTTATAATTATTACGGATTTACAGGACCATTGTCTTCATTAACATCTCAAGAAGATACGTGTTTGTGAAGAAAACTGTTGGTTATCTGAAAATGTCACAGAAATTGTATTCTGTTACTGATAAAACTATCCAGCATTTTATCCATAAAAAAACCATGAACAATGGTGACGACAAGCGAAAAGTAATATTTCCTTTCCTAAAATCTGTTTCAAAACAACTAAAGCTGTATTAAAACGTCAGTACCTGAAATCTGTGTTACAGTACCTACGTTATTTGGACTTCGTAATTTGTTATGTAGGATCCAGTCAAAGAGACAGTTGTAACATCCTTCAATTAATGTCTTGTTCTGAAGATCTTTCTAGTTTTGGCATTGCAAGAAGCTGTTTTATGTCCTACTTCGTACATTTAATCCGGGTAGTTTTCCAGATGTATTTGATGCTGTTCTGAAAGTCAGTTTATATTGCTTGTGCCCTAGATTTTCTTGTCTTTAGTAGGGAAATCATTGCTGCTAACACTTCTTGCTTTCCTCCAAAATATACTGTTACCCTTAAATTATAAGATTCTAACTTTCACTGAAGCCCTTACAGCCTAGCAGTATGTGTCGCGCGGTGATCCTAAATGATCAACAACGTTGAGCAATTAGGGGCGCGTTGGATGGAAGACCGATAGTTGCCAGAAATTTCTTGAGTGCTTCCTTGTTCGGTAGGGTACGTAAAGCCATCGGTCCCGCTTGTTATCGATAGATAGCAGTCCTTAAGCCATGCCAAGTGTTGGGCGTCATGCAAACTTACAATGCTTGGGTTGGCCACTAACCACTCAACTGATCCGCAGTAGAGCAGCGTGGAAGAGTATGCTCTTGGCCTCCTCAGTATGAGGAGAGACCCGTACTCAGTAGTAGATTTAAGCCATACGCACCCACGGGCGTCACCTTGCCTTTGTGAATATCCATACTAATATTATAAATGCGAAAGTCTGTCTGTCTGTCTGTCTATCTGTGACGTTTTCACGGCTAAACCACCGGTCCGATTTGGATGAAATTCGGAATGAAAATAGTTGAAGACCCAGAGTCACACATAGGCTACTTTTTTTTTCAAAAATCAACCCCTAAAGGCTTGAAATAGGGGATGAAAGTTTGTATGAAAAATCTAAACCGCCTGATCGATTTCGATGAATTTTTGAAGATAGTTGATGACGTACCCCCTTCCCCACTTCCCCGGTTCGCGATATAAACGAATTCCATGCGGGCGAAGCCGCGGGCAAAAGCTAGTTGTAAAATAAAACAGTGAAAACTTGTGAATTTGATAGGAATTTTGCACTATTTTTTAATGGCTGAGCTGTCTAGCAAGGACCATACTTTGCTTCCCACTTCTTAATTCAACCGACATCTTTAAGCAACAAGTAATAAAGCACTTATAATCTTAAAAGATTATGTAAGAAGCAATTAATGCAACATTAGATACAGGGCGCAGCGCAGTACCCGCGCACTTAGTATGGAGAAGTTTCAATTGCAAGTCGGCACGGGTTATTGTTTATAAAATGGGCTAATATTTTTTTCTAGACAATATTAGGTCATTAGGAAACTTTTAAGAGGGTATGCGTTAAAAAATTTCGAAGTTTTTTTTGGGACACCCTAATGATTATATTTAAGAACTTTATGTTTTTTGCAAAAAGAAATTGGTTTCCATATGACAAGTATTTTTCCATCATAATATTACATTTATGTACTATGTACTTGAAAAAAAATGTTGGCAATACATTTATTGAAGATGAAATATACCTATAAAAAACTGTTTATATGTATTTTATTACATTGAGGTAACAATGTAGCATGGAGCAAGCAGTGGCAGTTAGAGCTATAATGACAAACATAATTATGATGGTATGTATGTAGACATTTATAAAATGCAGGTGCAGTATCACATAATTATTACATGGTAGTTAGCTAGATTACCAGCATTTTTAAGTTGTACTAGGTTTTGGATAGAAAAAAAATAACAAAGGTGTTTTAACTCCATCAAATATGAAATGAATAATAGTAGACCATAATCATTAAAATTGTACATATATAATATGTATGGCTCATAGGATCCTACGTACTACTGATATCAATTTCCTGTTGAAGTAGGAACTGATTGTTTACAGCATTTTTATTGTATTTGATAAACTTATTGCTTGTAAATGTAGTGAATATGTGAGTAATACAATATTTAGAATAATATATTATGTCTATGTTATGTTAAGAGGAATGTTACCAAATCTGATTAATCCAAAACATGAAGTGAATTTCAAATTCAAACGCTTACAATTAATTCTATAAATCAAATGAAATGAACATGTTTTTATGAAATCTATTATAAGTACAAATACAAAAAGCCTATAAAAATTTGATGAGCTTAATTTTTTAAATAAATTAAGTGCAAGATAATTGTTAGTCTATAAAATATAACAGGTATTCAATGAAGTAAATAATAATTTATCTCGTTAATGTGATTGAGGATGTTGGAACAAATTGATAATTGAAGGCTGAGTGTGAAAGTATGCTATGTCCAGTAAGTAGTAGTAATGTATTGTACAAATAGTTCAAACTTTTCATAGACACCCAATGAAAACAAGCCACCTGCTGCATAGAAAGTTACACCAACTATTTATTTATGATTTTATGTACTTTTAATAAGAAAAAAATAAAAATTAACTTACTTCAATATTTGCCATTGTTTGGAAGGCAGTAAACACAAACATAAACCCGAAACCGAGTAAAATAACATTTATAAATTTACGCTCCATGGCTGTAGTAATTTAAAACTTTTAAACAATACTAAACAATAAAAATTATAACTAAAGTTTTAAGCAGGACGATGCAATGCCGCACTGACGTTCTGTGCAGCGTTTATTTTACGCAATCTTTAGAAACTACATACAAGACAAACACTACATTGACTGGCGTTCGCTTTTGTAATGTTGTTAATATATTCTGATTCCATTCTCTAAATAAATACTCAGCTCCCTCCCACCACAACCACAAATACGAGCAACATCAACAAATCGTGAAATTTTCTTTACTTTTTATCTCGAATAATGTGGTCCTCAGACATGTATTTTCGTCTTTACACAACTTGAAATTTTAATCAATATTAATATTTTAAACACCAGAAACCAATTAAATCATTATATAGATTAAAATAATTTTATTTATCGCCAAACAAAATAAATACCTACCTAACTATTATACCTATACAGAAACGTCACTATGACAATTAATAAATGACATTAAATGTCAATCTGTCAACTGTCACTAGTCACATTTTATCCATAGATTAGACTCGAATGCTAAAGACTATAAAAACTCCGAATTTTAATTAGATTCCTAAATTGACGTAAGCTAATGTCACTTTTCGAAATATTGTTGCCAGCTTTGAAATAATAGTGATTACTCACACGATTAACGAAAGATGTTGTGATTATTCGATTTTTTTTCTCAATATGTGTTTTAATAAAATATAATAAAAAATCAGAGAAAAATACGGAAAGGTTATTTATTTAAAATTATATAGTAAAGGAAAAATATTAAACACCGGTACATGCATGCTTTTAGTACATACATGCACTAAAAGCGCTTAACAATTAAAAATGTAGGGGGAAATTGATAATATTTTTTTTATGTGTAGTTATTGATCCTGTAATAACTTCATGCAGTATTTTAGCTATTTGCTAAATTATGCGAAACGATTATAATCCGATTAATATTTTTATCAAATCGAATCATTTGCGTCCAGGTTACAACACTATTTTTGTGACAATAAAAAACGGTAACACTGGAAATGTCATTTTAGGAATCGAATTAAAAGTCGGAGTATATAAATTAAATTATTTTTTTTCGAAGCTGCTGAAAAATATAACGGGAAAAGCCACGTTACTGTCGTACAAGGATCTTTTGGCGCGTAGATGACGTGTGGGTGACACAGACAGCGCCTTACAATAATTAAGGCAAACTATACTAAACAGATTACTCAAATGAAGCTCTTCTCTTCAGTGCATAAAGCATTGAAATTCCAATTTGTGTTCCAAGTGGCTAGTTAATAAACGGTGGCCAAATACTCCTCAGTTTACTTAATGTACCCTCTTTTCTGTTTTTTTTTCATATACATATACGTACTCTATATTCTATGGTGTCACTGATTTGTAATCTGTCTCTAAGGATTATATTTTATTATCTGTGTATACAAAACTAAAGTAAAATAAACTGTACATTTTTGTAGCTCTATGTATTTTATTTTTCTGATTCATCGTGATTTTTTATTTCTGCAGTTAAATCAAAAATAAATAAGAATATCTAAGCATTTTATAACAAAATTGCAAGTGTATAAAGGAAATGTAGTGCCTTATTGGGAAGATATGATATAGGACGTTGTGCTGTGTTCGGTGTGTCGTTCTATGAGGATGATCTCACTGACGCGCTGACTATAGTTACGTTCTTTTCGGCGAGTTCTGGTAGTTTTATTATTTTTGATTAAGTCCAATGACCTTGTAGTGTGTAATAAAATCGCCGGACGGATCTATTGAAGATGAAGAAACAGTTCTACAGGGTGAAGCAACTAGCCGACCAAACCTTTTCGAGGTACCTATTTATCTATTATCAGATAACATTCTGACACTTTTGATGATATGTTATATCCGCATCTCAATTATTGATACTATTATTTCCTAAACTCGCTTCGGACAAAGTTTCGTTTAGCCAATTGATCTGTGAAAGTTTAAGGCGTTTAATCTAATAAGAATAAAATTAATTATATTTAGTGGGTGCGAGATGCTACGTAATATTTTATTATTTTCTAGGTCAGGCAAAGCAGAAGCTTTAACTGATGAGTTGCAAACAGCAGATAGGAAAGTAGAACATCTCCGAAATGCTTTACAGCTGATAAGCAAGAGATTGGCCACTGGGGCTGGTAGCACCCAGGGTCAGGACCCTGCTGCTAGAGAGAAAAGGCTTAAAAAGCTGCCGGAGTATATGTTGGGACTCTCAATGTGTGAAGCCAGTAATTTTGATGACGATGATAGCATTTTAAAATACATTCTGTATGAATGTGGTGAGTTAACATAATATTTTTTATAATAAAAAATAAAAAATACTTTCACATTTATGTTTTTACATTTTTAATAGTAAATTGTGCTGTTAAAATGACACATTTTTTGTTTTTTAGGAAAGACTGAAAAGTTCCTTGCAAATGAGATTGCAGAACATGAACTGAAAGTAGAACAGTTGGTATGTGCACCCCTGACTGCCATTAGTGACCAGGACTTGCCGGCCATCATGAAAACAAAGAAACAACTCAGTAGACTGATTAGTGAAAAAGAATCCGCTCTCAATAGATATAATGTGAGTATTAAAATCCATAGGTAACTGCTTGTATAAATAATTTCATAACTGACCCCAGGCCATCTTCATCTATAGGTGTGGCTTTAATTTTATGTTAAATAACAATATTTAAATGCTGTGTATTGATAACTGACACACAGCTTGTGTGCTAAGATAATATGTAAATTAGTATTACATAGCCATAGTGTATTTCAATCCTTTAAGATATGCAGTGAGTTAACTGTTTTACTTATTTTTTTGAATATTATTACATTGGAAATTAAGTATATTTAGTGAAGGAATCTTTGTACCTTATCTGCACACAACATTTTAACGAATGATCCACTATCAATCAGATAATATTATGATATATGTGGATATAATCAGATTGTAGATAACAAAAAAACAAGAAAATATTTAAGATATAAAATCCCATATTATGTTGTTATTACTTACTATAAGTTTTACTAAAACTGAACTTGATAAAAAGAATAGAAAACAAAAAAAAAAACAAGTTTTACTATGATTTGGTAATGTGAATGAATTATGTGTTTAATTTATTCATTGAACATTTGGATTTTATATTAATTTATTATACATAATAGTCTGAATTTGTATGTTGATGCCCTATTCTAGTAACTTAAAGAGTAATTATTTGTTAGCTAATTCACATACTAAAGAAATTGATAAACCAATATTCTATTATATATTTAAACTTTTACTGTACTACTGCTTTTTTTGTTACTCGTTCCTAATGAATGAAGTCTGCACCTATAATTGTAATGTCACTTACCTTGTTCCAATGCTTTACTTTTATTTTGCTATTTTTGGTGTACATTATGTTGGTGTTCTTAAATAAATAAATATAAATATAAACCTTATTTATAAACTTTTCATAAAATAATGTGAAATAAATACAGAAGTGTTTTATTAAAAGCAAAATTAATTACTGCTCCTTGATTGCTTTGATTCTTCAATATTTTAATTCATTGGATGTGTACTAAGTAATTTAATTGCATGCAAACTACTGCACTGTTAAGTTATGATTATTATGGCCATTGTTTACATAGTTAATTACCAGTTGTCATTATCCACATTATCACTGTCAATTTACTTTAATTATTAGCCCTGTATCTATATTAGTAATTTCTTTGATAAAATATAACATTACTCTTTATAAACACCTTACGAAATCAGCCCTGCACTGAAAATCTTTGTATTGCAAGATACATCTTGAACCAAATGCAAAAAAAAGAGGAGATTCTCAATTCATCTCAGTTCTCATAACTATGGCCTGGGTGAATTTGAAATTTTTCTTTATATTTAAAAGTTAGTCTTCATGTCTGGTCATATAAATTTGAGCAACATTTGACTACCTTTACCTATCATACTTTACTTGTAAAGTGTTAGTTATTTAAATGCAGACAAACTATTGAGCCACTTGATGGTAAATGGTTATTGCTGCCCATGGACCTTAATGTCATCAAAGGCATGTCTGATGCATTGTCATCCAAAACAGAAAACAGTCGAAAGCAAAAATTATGGCCTACAAACCCATAAATGAACCACAACTAGTAGTTGGGTTGACGACATAATGGAGGTGGCAACCAGACTGGCTGCACTGAAAGATAATACTACTTAATATTAATACTAAAATAATATTTAAGTAGTTAGGTTATCCTACTATCCTACTTCCTACTAATATTATAAATGCGAAAGTTTGTAAGGATGTATGTGAGTGAGTGTGTGTGTGTGTTTGTTGCTCTTTCACGCAAAAACTACTGAACGGATTTTCATGAAACTTTGCAGTAATATAGCTTAGACATCGGAATAACATAATTTGTTAAAATTTATAGAGATTTTTGAAGGGACTGGTTTCCCGAAGCGAAGCGAGGGCGGATTTACTAGTTTAGTATATTTAGTAGTTAGATTTTGGTAGATCTGTTGATTCCAAACAATAACATAGACAGAGGACATGGAGGTAATATCTACAGTAATATTATTGTATTTCTAGCATTTAGAACGTCAAAAGGAGGAAAATCCGACAAAATTGAATGCAGCTAAAGAGGAGCTAGAAGAAGCGGGGATCAAGGTGGAAGCCGCCCGAGACGCCCTGGCGGCCGATATGTTCGCACTAGTAGCCAAAGAAGCCCAGCTGGCGCACACCCTGCTACAGTATGTGAAGCTGCAACGAGCTTACCATGAGTCAGCGCTACATTCCTTGCAGGACACTGTGCCGGAACTGGAAAGGTTTATAAGTAAGTGGTGTTTTGTTCTTTTGATTAGTAAAGTTTACATGGTCTATTTGATAAATTAATTAGTACTAGGGCAGGTTGAAGGAATTGTCACTACTATGTTTAGTATGGTTTATGATAGTCTAGCTTGGTTAGCTATACTCCATTCACGTTCAATCTGGAAATCGTTATAATTTCATGGCAAACTAATGCCAGCTTTCCATTTCCACCTACGCAATTTAGGATTGACAGCGCAATATAATAATGCCCTTAGTATGGTTCGCTTACAAGCGATATTGGACTGTAAACACCAGTAATAAGTTCGATTTTGGCGTGGAGTGGCAATTCCATATCCTCAGCGATTCAACTCAAGTATGGTAAGTGCAGACAGCATCCAAGCTATTTTCTTCAAGCCCTTAACGGCCCACTTCAGCTTCTTCATGAGTCTCTTATCATTGAGGAGGCCTATATGTAATATAATGTAATGTAATATAGTATTAATGTGGCCAATGTAATAATAGTGTAAAGTTTATGAAATACATAGTTTAGGTACTTTTAACAGTAATGATAATAACTACCGCTGCCGGTGTGGCTTATGGCTGCTTGTTAGGCTATAGCTCACAGAGATAAGAAATAATAAAATATCACATATTAATAAAAATATGTAATTTTGTAGTTACTCAGACAACTCAAAAAGTTAAAACAACCATTATCTTTTGACTCATTTTATCTATCGTTATGATTGTATTATGTTTTAATCTCTATATTATGTATGTAAATTGTTTGGTTATTTTAATAAACATCATGTTTGATGATAAATAATATATTCTATAATCCAATGGATAGGCTATTTTAATATAGCTAATATATCTAATCAATCTAATGGATAGCTACTTTATACTTCTCATTTACCAATAAACATTCAAGTTACTTAGTAGTAAAATTATGTTTAAAACTTTGGGAATTAAGTTTAAAGAGTTTTTAAATATTAAAATTTTAAAACTCTTTATCCAAGATCAATAACAATTAATAATAATTAACAGAATTGTTTAAACATTATTGAAACTCAGTTCTTATTAAAATTTTGATATTATTTATTTAAATCGTACCATAACGGATTTTCATGGATAGCTACTTAATCAATGAACCTAATATCCAGTTTGCAGAATTAAAAAATTGGGTCGAACAAATTCGGAGACAATTTTAAAGGTAAATCCGAGTAAACTCTATTGACGACTACATATTCGTATCATATAATAATGAGTATAAAATCGGGGATTTGTAATTTTAAAGTCAAAAATTACAAGTGTTATTAGCATTCACTACTTCATTGTGATATGCATTGGTCTCCTAATAGTTGTTTGCATTGAGATGCAGACTGTTAGATTAGTTTAGTTGCCCAACAATTCGTCGAGATGTCACACTTAATTATCATCGTGAGACGCTAACGGACGGCCTCAATTAACAAGAATTGTGCCTCGCTAAATAATTTGTTATGCTATTCAAGTTGCTTAAAACAAGCTATAATTTTATGATTACATATATTAGAGTATTTAATATTTTATATCATGTTTCCGTTGGATTATAAGGGCTATTTTTTCTCTAATGCCCTTTTGAAATCCTACGGGACTAAACCTAACAACAAGGAATTTGACAAAAACAGAGAAGAAACAAAGTACAGTACCTGGCAAGAAATAATGCACATCGGTATTCAGAAAGAGATAATCGGTTAGTTACGCAGTTTAGTCCGCAGCGAAAAATAAAAACCGGCCAAATACGAGTCGGACTCGCGTACGAAGTGTTCCGTACCATTATGTATAAAAACGCCAAAAAAATCTGGTCTGTTGTATAAAAACCTCACTTATATAATTAATTGTTTTATTGTAGCCACATATTACGCCCAACGCCATCTCTTAGACCGAATGTATGGTCACCCACTTAAATATTTATTTTATTCTGTTTTTTAGTATTTGTTGTTGTAGCGGCAACAGAAATACATAATCTGTGAAAATTTCAACTGTGTAACTATTACGGTTCATGAGATACAGCCTGGTGACAGACGGACGGACGGACAGCGAAGTCTCAGTAATAGGGTCCCGTTTTACCCTTTGGGTACGGAACCCTAAAAACGGACTATAGAGCGTTGTCCTTACTACACAGTCCTTACGATTGACTTGTCACTTTTCTTTCGAATTCAGTAGAACACGGTCGCTTTCACTCATAAATAAATATAAAGAGTTGTTAAAACCCCCAATGGAACATCATTATTATAAAAGTACTTGACTACCCGAGTATAACATGGTTTACATGACCCCCAGCCAGAAGCCCAGGCTGATCCCTTTTGACAAATAGGGAAAAGGTTTTTGTCGTCCCTTACGACAGCAGTCTGCCGACAGTTCTAATCAACTTTGATAAGGAGAACTATTGCAGTAGGTCAAGTCTTTTGGAAGGTTTTGTAGACAATTTAAATACCTTCCATATTTTGTAGTTCGATTTCTATTGATTTCATGCAGTTTCAAATCGTTCTTCATTTTATTCATAGTTTAAAACATTTACTGAGGTCATGGCAATATTAATTATACTTGAAACGACGACCCTGTAGCCTAGTTGGTAGCGACCCTGTCTGCGACGCGAGGGGTCCCGGGTTCGATTCCCGGCAGGGGCAGATATTTATGTGACAAATAAATATTTGTACTCGGGTCATGGGTGTAATTGTAATGTGTTATATGTGTAGTCCATGCCACCCGCGACACAGGTACCTAGTAACCTACTGCGGGGGTATGAGTGTGTTAGCGTTTATTATTATTAAACCGAACATACATTTATACAATTGCCAATCCCCGCTAAAACCAACCTTATTACCCGCGCTTACAATTCAATTTAGCTTGTAAGAAAAAAATACTAAGGGCATTTTTTACTTCCCGCCGTCAATCTGAAATGTACCTTAATTGCATAGGCGAGAACATGGCGGGAAGCTGGCATTTGTATGTCATGCAATTTTGCATGAAACTACAGTTACTATCAGAAAATACAATAAGAAATACGTCTTACGTCTATACTGATGTGGGCCAAAAAGGATATAAGGCAATATCAATCCATTTGTTATAATAATGTAGTTTGTACACATTTGATTGATACAAAGCGAAATGCTCTGGTTATTTGCACCAGTTTAAAGTATCCGAATTATGTAGTGTAGGTACCTACCTAACCATTACCAATTTTTTTTCGGCACAGAGTTAAACATGTATCTTCGTTATTTACAGACGACAGTTCAGTCAAGCCGGTGTTCGGATACCCGCTAGAAGAGCATTTACGAGTCACGCAGCGAACCATTGCGTTCCCTATAGAACTGTGCGTCTGCACCCTTCACGAACTGGCGCTCAACGAAGAAGGCCTCTTTAGGATTGCTGGAGGTAAGTGGAATAGCAATGACTGTGTATTAGGGAAAACAAGATTTTTTTAAATAAATTCAATTTCCAGCTCTTGAATTAGCAACATAATTAAAGCTCGGTTTGAGAATCTATTAATAACTTAGTTTTTTTCGGCTGGTCCCCTTCAAATTGACCTCTTTCGGTGGTTTCATTCATCGGATTGTTTAAAATTAAAATTATATGAATTTATAATTCTAGGTACATCGAAAGTAAGAAGAATGAAGTTATCGTTGGACGCCGGACTGTTCAGCGTGCCGCTGCCGCGGGACTACCGCGACATGCACGTGGTGGCATCGGTTCTCAAGTCGTACCTGCGCGAGCTGCCCGAGCCGCTGCTCACCTACCGCCTCTACGAACACTTCCTGCTCGCCTCCCGCCACCCCACCGAACAGGCGCGCCTCAACGCTCTCTGGGAAGCCATCCATCTCCTCCCCGATGCCAACTTCCAAAACCTCCGGTATCTCATCAAGTTTCTGTCTGCCTTGACCCAAAATCAAGCCACCAACAAGATGACCCCCTCGAACTTGGCGATCGTGATCGCCCCCAACCTCCTGTGGGCCGCCGACGAGAGCACCTTCGACATGAATATCACGACTGCAGTCAACTGCGTCGTGGAGCTGCTAATCAAGCACGCCGATTGGTTCTTCAAGGACGAATTCAACTTCTTCATCTCGTTTTCGAAGGAGGATCTCCTGCCCGATCAGTGCGAATACGGGTTTACGCCCAACTTCGTGCAGGGGTACAACCAAACGGCCGCGCTCAGCCAGGAGCAGGCCAACGGCGACTACAGCAGCATGAGCAAGTCCATGTTCGACTACAACCACCAAAATTCCCTGAAGGCCTCCAACGATATCTCCGGCCGCCATTCGAGGAGCAACAGCCACGACACTAGTTTAATATTACTCGAAAATGATATGAAAAAAGCTCAGTCCAACAGCTCCCTGTCCGATCAGTCTAGTCCGCCGCACGGCAGTCCGAAACCGATAATGAGGCGAAAAAACAAGCCTCTGGCGCCCGTCCCGCCGAACTTCACGCCCGATAAGAATAAGAAAGTGGAGGTCCAACAGCCGCAGCCGACCGATCCCGCCAAAGACCAGCCGGCCGCGACGAAGGCGGACGTCGAGAAACCCGCGAAGCCTCCGCGGCCGGTGATCTCGGACACGGGCAAGGTGATCACGGGAGTCCAGACCATCAACAGATCGACGTACCGGCAGAGCAAGGCGCTCAAGGACGAGGCGGCCCGGACCGGGAGCCGGGAGAACCTGACCGACGCTCGGCGGCAAAGTCTGGAACTCGAGAAGGACAAGTTCGATCTGAAAGCCGTCGACAACAGAAACGACAAGGAATCCACACTCGTCGTGAGGAACGTGACCGCCCAGAGCGGGGTCGCGAGCCGAATGAGGGTGGGCGGCGACGGAGCCGGGGGCCCGGTGTCGCTCGGCGCCGAGAGAGTCGGGACCGACAAAGCTATTACGGGGAAGGCGACGGTCGCGGTGAAGCCGACCTCGCAGCCGCCGCCCCGGCCGGTGGCCGCGCCGCGCACCACCGTCCCGCCCGCAGGGGCGGTGGCGCCCATCGCGACAATAGACGAGGTGGAGGTGCAGCTGCGCAACAAGCCGGCGGTGCCCGAGCGGCCGGCCACGCTGCGCCCGCAGAGCTTCCGCGCCCCGCGCTCCTCGCTCACGGATGCGCAGGACGTCGCGCCGACGGTCCTCGAGCGGACGCACATATACACGGTCGACAAGCAACACCCGACCGTCATACAAGTCGGGGAGGCGCGGGCGGACGGGGAGGAGGGCGGCCGGAACACCGTCCAGCGCACGCACAGCTCGGGCGGGAAGGACGCCGAGCTGGACGAGCCGAAGGGGCTGTCGAGCGCGAGCCGCCAGCTGTCGCAGTCGGAGGGCAGCATCACGGAGGGCGCGGCGTCCCCGCGGCCGCAGCCCGCGCGCCCGCCGCGGCCGCTGGTGCCCGCGCCGCCGCCGCCCGTGGGCGCGCCGCCGCCGCAGCACGAGAGCACCGATCTCTAGTCCCGCCCGGCAGTATGCGGCATACTCCAGGCGATAGGTGCCGGGCGCGCTGCGGCGACGACGCCGTCCATCGCGACCGAACGTTCGGAGGATCCTCGGACGTAGTTTCTAGAATCTAGCGCTTCGAGGCGACGCGATTTCTCCCGTTAGTTTTCTTTGCGAGTGAAATATTTATTTTTGTACAAATGTAATCGCTTGGGTGTCGCGGGTCGTCCTCGACGTGAATCGCAGAGAAGTCACAATTGTAATGTCTAGATACATTCCATTTAAATTATACATTTACCAAAATATATGAGACAATCATATTATTATTGTTATGGTGTATAAAATAAATGCGATATCGCGCAAGGACGATCCGCGATCTTTCGTAAAAGAGTATTTTTGTAATCATTAATCGAAACAAGGTATATCATATTCATCCATAACGCTCATCGATCGATGATAATTTAAATGAACATTATAATTATTCTATCAGCTAATTCATAATTCCATGAAGACATATCACTTTCGTCAATTTCGCTTGTTATGCGTACCATTACGATTATGCTTTATACTTTTTGTACAATTAGTGTTGCAAACGAGTATTGTGATATTAGGAGATTGATAACTGAAGCCCGGCGGCGGGGCGGGTGCACAAACGTAAGCGTTGTACGACCGAGAGCCATATTTTTATGATATTTACAACTCGACAGTGCATCGTGCATGAGTTGCAGGGCCACTATGTTTCAGTGAATATTATTAATTTAGGCTTAACTATGTTATGTAGTATTTACGATGTTTTATGTGATATGCATTTTATTATATATACTGCAAGTATACAAGCTTCTGTTGTAAGTAATAATAACTATATTCCAAAACTAGTATAATCTTTTTATTTACAAACAACCTTTACATATTATTGAAAAAAGCATGTATGTTAAGTCTGCCACTTTACAATATAGTAATTCCGTTTGCCAACTCGAAGTAGTGAAATTAAATTAGGCAATATATGAGCAGATTGAGTTATGACCTCATCGATTTTCTTCATTCTTTGGTGATTTATATAAAACCCACCAGCTTGGATAATTCTGATTGCATCACCTAAAATCATACAATTACAAATGTAGATAGATAACATACATAAAAAATCTAAAAAACCTACCAATAATAATTGCAATAAATATGTGTTTTAGATTTCTACTCACTTTCTGTTGGAAAACATTTTGCTTTTAAACCAAGCTCCAAAACTGTAATTCCAGGGGATAAAAGTAAATTAACAACAGGAGCCCCATCAAAAACTTGTTCCAAGTCAGTTGAAGTCAATGTAACAAGAGATTTCACATCTTTGCTATAAATAGCGTCGGTTGCTTGTCGTGCTTTTGCAAGACCTTCCTCTGAAACACAAAAAAAAATTTGATTGTTTATATACTCCTTAGTGGTGTGTACGAAATTACATTATCGTAATTCGTTTTCTTAGAGATAATATTTGAATGCTTTATAGGTAAGCACTTTCTAATAAACTAACCTCCATGAACTAAAGTAGTTAAGTGTTCTGCAAGACATGTCTGGGGATATCTCTGCTCCGGATGCTCTTTATGTTTGAACATTATATCTTTTATCTCTCCTAAGGTGTAGAAGGTGAACAACTTTAACAATCTTTCTACATCAGAGTCTTTTGTCCTGATAAAGTATTGATACAGGCTATAAGGACTGGTTTTCATTGGATCCAACCACAGAGCATTGCCAGCTGATTTACCAAACTTGTCTCCTTCTTCAGTAGTAACCAATGGTAATGTTAAACCTACAAAAATTATACTCATAAGAAAAAAAGAATTATTTCTTAGAAATGCACTGATTGCCAATTGAAAATAATCAAATTTTTTTATAGCCATGAAAAAAGCTGATGAGACATTTGATTGTAACTGGTCACTATCACACATGGACATCAGTCATAGTAAAAATATCACTGACGCACCGTCACCCTAAAAACAAGCAATGAGTACATTCAGCAGTCCATCCTTGATTTATCAATAACTTTTAGAATTTAGAACAAAATTATAGTACATAATCTTTAATACTAACCATATACATTTTGTTTAACTGTTCTACTAATTAGCTCATGCCCTGCACTAATGTTACCCATTTGATCACTTCCACCAACCTGAAATTAAATAAAGTATTTTAAAATTTCAAAAATTTGTCATTTATATAGGTGTGGTTTTTATGATGTCAATACAAAAAGCTTATAGTTTAGGAGAAATTCGAAATGCAGATTAATATTATTAGCATTCCAATAATAATTATTTGCTGGACTGGGTAACCCTTGAATTGGTCACTTGAGGTGGATTGCCTCTGCCGAGGTGCTGTATGTAGTAATGTAAGTAAAAAACATTTACCTGAAATTTACAGTTATATTCCTTCAACAAATGCAGCCAATCATATGACTGGAATATTTGGTATGCAAACTCAGTGAAACTCATGCCAACCTCAGAGTTAATTCTATTTTGTACACTCTGTTTTAACAACATAGTGCCCATTCGGAAGTTGCGGCCTATCTCACTCACAAACTGTATTGAGTCTATATTTCTGTACCAGGTCTCATTGTTCACTATCCTGGAATATCAAAACACAATCTCTATAAAACAATTAGAAAAATCATTGGCTTTAATAGATACAGTACATCTCACACTTAAGGATTACTGATATTTGATTGCATACCTTATTGGCTTTAACTTTTCTTTGTCTTCAGACCAAATGTACTTTTTATGATTTTCAAACACAGTATCAAGATTTTTTTTAAGGTGTTCTATGTTTTCTCTAATAACGTCACCACCTAAGGCAATCCGGTCCGTACTTCTCCCACTTGGATCACCTATGTAGCCTGTAGCCCCACCAAGCTGCAATATAAAATCAATTGTTTTTATTAATATTTAGATAGATGATGTAGCATTATAATTAAAAATACACATATGGAGCATATTAAGCAGAACTTTAAACTTACTAGAGCAATAACATTGTGACCTCCTCTCTGCCAGTGTAGGAGATTGATTATCACTAGAAGGTTTCCCACATGCAAACTGTTAGCAGTTGGATCAAACCCGGCATATACACATTGAGGAGACTTATTCAAAAGGTTCAATATTTCGTTTCTGGAAAGTCACAATTGTAATAAGCATACTTTAACTGATTTCTTAAAATTCGATGACATAGAAATTAGACTTACGCAGCGGTATTGGGGAACATGTCCTGATACATTCCTCTTTCATTTAGCTTGAGTATATTCCTACTGTAGAAACGTCTATACATCTTACAACTCCGCCAACAAGCTGGGACACGTCGAGGTAGTTTAAACAGCATCATTCAGCGGTAACTCTATAATTAATACTGTTATTATTTTAAATTATGTGATATGAATAAGCGATTTGTTGTTGGTTGTATAAACCATTTGCATTTGGACAATTATAAAAATATCGTGATGAGTTTATGCACTTTAATTTAAGGATACATTTTCTATTCTAGGAACACAACTTAACATGACTTTTCTTTAATATTTCCAGTTTTCAAATTTTTTATACACACTACAAAGACAAACTCAACTCGTGCCCTGCTTCCATTGCCCAACCAATCCAACCATACCAATAATCCACAGACGAGGTAGAGGCAATAATCACCCAATAATCG
Organism: Hesperia comma; assembly: GCA_905404135.1. Taxonomy (NCBI): domain Eukaryota; kingdom Metazoa; phylum Arthropoda; class Insecta; order Lepidoptera; family Hesperiidae; genus Hesperia; species Hesperia comma. Next base: position 13,203,431 of record FR990023.1, read on the forward strand.
GATCGGAAATCGGTTGACAACTTTGAAGTGTGACGGTAGATAGGAATAAAAATAAATATGTCTATGTTGTGCATTGATCTATAACCATAGAGATAGGAATATAGGTTATATAGGTAATGTCTATAACTATAAGGACCATATTCCTATCTCTATGATGTTGTGGCGTTGCGTTGTGGCCATAGATGCCATAGAATCATGGAGGATAGAACTATAGAATAGAATTACGATGGTTGTGGCACGTACCTACCATAGCCACGAAGTTTATGGTTTGTGGTACAATTTTCAGTATATACAAAAGTACTCTGTGGGTACAATCACAAGGTACCAAGGTACAATGTAGCAAATGAGCATCGCATCCACAGAGTACTTTATAATTATACGGAATCATTATATTCCTATCTCTATGTACGGAATCGCATCGTTCGTTTGGTTGGTCAGGGGCGCCGTACCTAACCGGGCGTGGAAGACGTGCGCTGCACGCGGGCGGCACGCATAGGATGGCGGAAAATGGACCTCGGCGGGGCGGCATAAAAGTAAACCTTGCTCCATGAGTAAACCTGTGTATTTGAATTCAGCGAAGTGAACGTACCATGAAATTATGACAGCTTATAATGCCGTCTGAAGCCAATGGATTAAATGAAGGGAATCCATGTTTTACACCCAAAACACGGATTCCAGCTGTTCCAAGGATAAGCCCGGTCAAATAAAAAGACAGAATTTTTGCAATTTAGTATCGTATAATATAATATGATGCTCTTACCTACCCTTTGGGTACATACACTTAAATAATTTTACACAGACAAAGTTAGAACACCGGAGGGTGGAGCGGACCTGACATTGAATTAACTTTCTCAAAAATCTATTTTTCCAAATGGATCTTTAGTTGGGTATCCCCTTGGTAGAATCTCTCTATAGTATATTTAGGAAGGTAGGGCATTGTTTAGATAAGAAATAAATCGAAAACATGCGACAATTATGTTAATTGGTTTACTTATACATTATAACAAAACAATACACATTTTAGGCTTCACTATAACTATTCTATTCTACGTCTAATATATCTATTACACTTCCTAAGTTAGTTCCCTACAGTACAGTTACATCTGACTGTTTCTTACCAATAAAAAGCTTTGGACAATTCATAACATGTTATTAGTATTTCTTGATTTCAAATATAGTTTTTAATCACAGAGATAAGGTCACTGAAATTGAATAAACATTTACCACTGTATCATAAACAAATGCTAGATAATTTGTAAAAAGCATAAAATGGAATAAGCGGTATAATTAAATGCTTAGTGCAACTAATAAAACATTACATTATAAAGTGCGATCACCGAAAGTCTTAGGATGTGCTCAAGTTGTGTATTATATTTTATATTTAAATTTATGTAACAATCCATAACTTCTACAAGGTCCAATGACCTAAATAAGAAGGAACTTTACATACAAGAACATAAAAATATATTGTCATGATATCACCAAATTAATGGAAATACTAGTTAATAGTATTGGAGTGGTCAAAATATTGGTATACATTTTGTTTAACAATAAGTTCATTGGAATTGGGCAATTTACAATATCATGATGTAAACACAGCTTACATTAAAAATAAAATGAATCGTAATACTATAAAAATATGCTTTTTATGGGTATAAATTCTATTTTACAAGGTACTCCACACAAGCAAATACAGTGGGGCCAAAAGTGGAATTGTTCAATTTAATCCTCGAGTGTGACATTTTTGAACAAATAGGACATTGATTCTTTGTTGTGAATGCGGCGAATGGCTTCGCTGATCAGTACCGATATGTCGATAGTCTTGATTTTGTTGCACTGCATCTTCTGCAGTTCATGTGGTACGGTGTTGGTGACGACCACTTCGTCGATAGGAGAGTTCTCGATAAGGCGCGGCGCGTCGGAAGACAGCAAGCCGTGAGTCGCCAAAACGTATATCTTGTAGGCTCCACACTCCTTCAGAGCTTCGGCCGCCGCGACGAATGACTGCACGTCATCAATCATGTCGTCCTGGAATATTTTTATTATTCAGTTCAATCTGCATCACAAACCAAATGACATGCTTGTGGTAATTAAAGTAATTTAAAATAAATGTAAAGAACCTAATTATAAGTGCCCACACAAAGATCTTCGTGGCTTTTATGGTAATGCCAGAAATAATCAACTGAGAATGTGTCCATGTATTTGGTAGAGTTGTGATTGTGAAGCTAATTTATGTGTGTCAATAATTTTGCAATGCTTACCACCATGATGGCTATTCTTCCACCAACATCTCCAACTACATTAATGGGGGGCTTTTCCTTAGCCGGGTGAACTGGCACACCAACCGACACATCCATTGTGCGAGACCTGTCCACACTAACAAACCATGATACATTAAATGTGACGAATTTCTGTACTGACAAAATATTTCAATTCAAATCAACAGTGATTCTAATCGTATTTATATATAAGTCTTTAATAAAATCAACAACAGGCCTTTATTCCACTTAACTTTAGTATTTGATTAACGCCTGAAACAATAAAATTGAACTCCTATTATTACCTAGGAATGCAGGGAGGCGAATAACGTCCATCGACTTCATCGCTCTCCGCTTCTTTCTGTTCTCCATGGATGACTGCGATAGCGAGTCGCAGGCGCTCAGCATATGAAGTGGCCTTCTTGGCAGAGCCAGGATTGCGGGCAACTATTACCGAATTACGATAATCTGGAATCTTTGGAAGGCTTTATGATTACTCTATTTGCTAAAATATTTGAGTTCCATATACAGTGACTGTTCACATTAAATATGAAATTTGTTTAAATGGCAACTCACACAAATAAATAATTATTTGACAAATAAGTAAAAACTTATTGTGTGTTCCATTATAATCACTATAATAGACCTGTATAAAAGGGCATCAAAGTAACTTCAGTTAATTTCATTTTGATACAACATTATTAAATCCACACATCTACCAAGCATGTAATCTTTGAATGAAGAGGTGTATATTATAAAAAATTAACATGTGCATCCAAGTGCTTACTCACATTTTTTATACAAAACCCAATACAATGCAGATAATATAAGCCCATTACAGATGTACAATATTGATACAAAAGAAAAAGTAAAAACTTACACTTTCTTGGATATACTGCAACAAGAATGGTGATGCTCTTAAATTATCCACAGGACATTCATAGAATCCTTGAATCTCCTTCTGATGCAAGTCCATTGTGATAATGTGTGTGAGACCAGACTTGCACATCATTTTGGCAAGCAGCTTTGTGACAATGCACCCACGCTTCCTCATTTTACACTGTTTGCTGTATGGCAAGTAAGGAATAACCCCCACAATGGATCTTGCCGATGAAGTTTTGCATGCATAAGCCATTATTAATAATTCCATTATGTTATTGTTTACATCCCTGCAAGTGACCAATGAATGCTTTTACTCATTCTCACTATTAAATAAAACATTTTGTAATTAGTCAAAAAAAGTAACGATATTCCATATACTCCTGGCTTTTTCAAATTCCAAGTCAAACCAATCCATGAAATTATGAACCTACTTTTATCATTCTCATGTTAAAATGATTACATTAAAGATAGATGAGAATTCCTAAAGTTCCTAATTGATTGATATGCTGTTGTATTTAACAAAACATCTGTAATTTTATGATCGAATGACACATAATGATGAGATAAGTAATAAAATCATAATGAGATGAGATAAGTCTTTTTGTGTGGAGCATAAACAGTCTCTACTCCAATATTAAGAGACCCTCTACCTGTTAAAACAATGAGTACTATGACATAATGAATATTAATTTCCCATATAACAAATCATGCATCCTTACTATTATAATCCTTACTATTATAAATGTGAAAGTTTGTGTATTTGTTTGTTTGTTACTCCTTCACGCAAAAACTACTGAACCGATTTTCATGAAATTTGGCACACACATAGAGGGCAACTTAGATTAACATATAGGATATTTTTTATCCCAGAAATCCCGCGGGATCGGAATTTACGCGGGAAAACCTTCTTCGCGTATGGGTTATAAATAGCTTCTAAACAAACATTAATATAAAACTAACAAGTCTGTCTTCCCGGAAATCCCGCGGGATCTGGAGTTACGCGGAATAAACTCCTGCGCGTAGTTGCGGGCTTAAATTTTTATGCGACCTTTACTAGGAGATTGAGGAAGTTTTGAAGCAACATATAGGGTACTATTTATCCCTGAATTCCCGCGGGATTAGGATACACGCGGTAAAAACTCATACCCGGGAATGAGGTCGTGGGTTCAGATGTTTGTGGGACTTTCAGTGGGAGGTAGAGGAGGTTATGGAGCATTATATAAGCTACTTTTTGTTCCGGACTTCCCGCGGGATCGAGATTTACGCGGGAAAAGCTTCCATGAGCGAATTAGGGGCTCATTAATATCTATATATCGGGATATCTATACATATATCGGGAATCGAACCGACTTTTTTTCTCATGATCAACTTTATGTTGCTTTTTCGAGGGTCAGCATGGCTTTAGCTGGTCTTTATGTTTTGGCACCCGAATGAAAAACTACCAATGTAGTTTAAAAATATAATAGTTTGGAATGAAAAAACCCCGACGTTTATATCTTAAAGTCTTTTTATCGATTTTCTCAAGATCTACATAACGGATTTTTGTACGGTATGACTAAAACGTAGTAAAAAATCAACTGTTCTTAAGATGTGTGGAGTGTGTCTTAATATGTGTGGGGTCGGGATTAACGCAGGAATAACTTTGTGACACACTGAGTTCCACGCGGGCGGAGCCGCGGGCAACAGCTAGTATTATATATTATGTAAACATTCAAAGAAGTATACCATACAATAAATAGGAAGCACATACTTTGTCCCTGTTTGTACTATGTATATGTTCTTTCCACGGATTGAATCTGCGATTTCAACCATGGTCTCCCTATTGGTTTTATGATACACCGAGCATCCTCCTTTCCGTACACCCAGCCGACTGGAAATCAAATTATCACCTCGTTACAAACAGTTATAAGGTTACATTTTATTGATATAACCTTCAAGTGGTTATGAAAAGATTCTTATAAAAAAAAATGATGAATTACTTCGCAATCAAATCGGCCAACTCCGGGTGCGAATTACCACTTATAATCACGATATCTGACGTGGAATTGCTCTCCATATTGCACTTTCGAGAGCGGTTAGTGTACCCTACCAGCCTGTAAATATAAACACAATTATTTTCAGTTAAGACTGGCTGAAGTTTATGAAAATAAACAAAATATAGGATAAGGGCCGACACGTTGGATCAACAAGAAAAACAATAAACCTGGTTTTGTTGAGTAACATAATAACCTGATGGCTGTCTTGTATTGTACTACGGCAGACCGAACTTTAATGGATTGTTATACTTAATATGAAAGCTGAAAGGAAATATTTATGTTTGAATAAACAGTAATATAATAACTGAAAACGTGAGAATCGATAAAAGAAAATGATTCAAAAAACCCCAAAGAAACGTAGTAAAGTCAGAGTAGTCTAAAAATCCAAATCAAATAGAATATTTTCATTGTCACAGACTAAACAGAAGTTAATTTTCATAATTTTGCCATAGACAAAGAGAAAGTACGTAATACAGATTAAGTTTGTTTACTCAACAGCTACGTTCCACTAATCACTAAGAATGATCACGACCATGTCGTCATGATTTCGAGTTCGAGTTTGACCACGGAACAGAAAAAAATAGGTGGAAGTGCGATGTAGGCGTGGCCCGCGGGCCACTAGTTTGTGGTGTGTCGCAAACTTGCCTTCAGTCATCGCTGTCATCCGATTTAAGAACGAACGTCTCGTGTCACTATTTGTTTTACGGTATTTCAAAGAAATTATGCCTTGTTGTTCCGTTTTGCAGTGTAAAAATAATAGTAAAACAAGAAATGTTAAAAATGGAGGTGTTTCATATCACCGGTAAGTGAAGTTTTTGCAATAAATCTTATTATCGTAATTTAATTTCAAGTACTTTTAAAACCTAATAGATATTTTAATCTGAAATCAAACATAAGGTATGGGCAATAAAGCTTGCTTTAGCTTATACGTGTCATCTAATTTGTTTTGGTATATTCTCCGCTATATCAGTAAGTGATGCGAATTTTTTTTTTATCGACATCGACATTTTATTAAGTAGTTAATATTAGTGAGCAATTGTAATGTAACATCACGTCACATTGTAGTGCTACAACCCATTAATGGCCCACTACTGAGCACGGGCCTTTCCTCATTATTGAGGATTATAAATGAAATACTGCCTTTTTTAAATGCTGTTTAATATTATTCTTCTGAGAGATAAATATACCTATTATATTCTTTGTAAAAAATGTTCGTTACCCGAGTCTACCTGGCTCTACATAAGGGAATTATGTTCACATTAACATTTGAACGTACGCATAACCAATTTTATTTCAATGAAAATTAAATTACGAATCCTTGTATAGCTGACTCGGTCCGACTGTCGTATTGATATTATTAGGTATAATGATAAAATAAACAAATAATAAATTATGAAAATCAGTCGGATCAATATCGTGAATCCTCTAACATTTTAAATTGCATTTAAAATAGGTCCAATTTATCGATAAAGTCACGCTTGTGTCAAATCACTAAACGATAACGGGAATTATAGTTGACAAATCATTGAAAATTTAACCTTACTGCTTACAAATAAAGATCAAATTATATTTTGTACAAATATCACTTGCCACCTGGTCAATACAAAATGTCGCAAATACGTTTCTTTCTTTATAGAAAAGCCAACTCTATTACTCAGAGTCAAGATGTGTTTTTGCATTAAAGTTTGTATAATTTAGGGTATTTTAGCTTTACATATATGCGACCAATTAAAACTACTCTTCACTAGTTGTGGAGTAAAATGGGAGTAAATGACGACCGTTTGTATAAGCCCCGCACGTTGATATTGCGATGGAACCTTGTCACAATAACAGCTGCGTGACGTCATCCGTCGCAAAAAAGTACAGATAGCAAAAAAAATTGTAATAAAAAGTAAATAAGCTAGGGTTATGGGTTTATTTGTAATGGGTTTATTTCAGGAGCACGACTGTTAATTAATTTGTTACTCATTTTAACGGGTAACAGGTAACAAAACTAAACAACAAAACTCAAAAATAAAACAGGATAACAAAAACAAAAAGCTATAGGTAACAAGTACTCGATGCGCGTAAGCTACGTGCGCGGGCTTTCCTTGCGAACGGTACTGACGGTGCGCGTCGACTACGTCATTTTGACGTCACCAAGATGGCCGCCAATCGCAATATCAACGTGCGGGGCTTATATGTGTGCGTTTTGCGACACCGGTTTCAGTAATAATTTTGACGTATCACACTTCCACTATTTTTTTCTGTTCCGTGAGTTTGACAATTCCCAACAAATGAGTTGAGCCATTGTGGCGTTTTGGGCGCTATCAAATTAGTCGCGCTATGCAAACATTTCCATAGCGCGACGAAGGCGAAGGTGATGAATAATTCTGAAGAAGAGTCATGGGTCATACACATACGCATGTTCAGGTACAATAACTTAAAAAAAAGAAACCGTTAATGATCATTTGTTTTACAAAATGTTCAAAAACTAAACCCGTTACTGATGTAGTACACTCAAATATTGTAAATTTTGTAAATATTATATATTTTTGCTTGAATTTGTTTTAAAATGTCTCCTTCTGTGGACTGTTCGCATCAGTTATGATTATGCTTGAAGGAGCCATGCTTAGTTTACAGAGGAAAAATGTAAGAATAAGTAGAGTTGTTTATTGTATTCATGGTGTATATTATTTTATAAGTTTAAAAATTTTAATCGCAATAAATAGTTCAAAATTTCACATAAACATTCGTTTATACGGGTTTGCATCTTTTCTGTGGACCCAAAAATCAAGCTACTTTTTTTCTGTACGGCAACTAAAATACAACGTACATTTTTTACAATGACAACACAGAACATCTGTCACTTGGCGGCGTCGACTGAGTGGAGGTTACATACGGCAGCCAATTTAATTACATTTTAATCTTAGTTTTATTACTTTTGTCATAGATCAGTGCTACTTTCCTGTTCCCTGTATTGCTTGATAAGTATGCTATTATAATTTTTTTAACGAGACAACCTTAATACCTTTCAGGGAGTATTTTCTAAATCAATTTTTACAAGTATTCTAACTTTTAAAATACTAACACCGTTGTTCATTAAATACTTGTAAGTCCATTTTGTGGACATCTTTTCTGTGGTTTAATGTGTCCACAGGAGACACACGTGTCCACAGGAGAGATATTTTTTTATTGTACCGTCACATTGATTTATTTTTTGTGTTCTTTTAATTATTAAAAGAAACAGTTTGTCATTAGGATTCCGTACGCCAACTTTGCGAACTACTACTAACCCTGTACCACTGAGCAATATGATGTACCAAGACTACATGTATCTGCACAGTATCTCAAGATTTAAGACATGATCCTGTACACATTTCTGCTCATTTAAAACCGGTAACAGAATAAATCAATCTACTTACCCCAGATTTGAAAGATTTACACATTTTAAGCGATGGACCTACAACTCCATACCGAAACAAAACTATGTTCCAAATGATAGTGCTATCTAAGTACAGTTTGCAGAGCTTAAACTATTAAATGGCATTTTTCGGAAAGATGGCTCGGAAAAGGCGCGCCTGATGGCGTTGGCGTATATATCAAGAGAACCTGCGATAAAGCTGTTGGAAATGGAAGAGACCTAATTGATGTCAACACTTTCATTGACTGCATGAAAGCCAATTGCAAAGGCATTATGGTTATTCCTATTGATTATTCACTTGTGCCTGAGATACAAAATATAGCAGATGCAATTTTAATGTTCACCCATTCAAAGGCATCTTTAAAATACACCAAGACATCTGGAGCATCAGCAACCCAAACATACTTCACGCTAGAAGACTGAGCTGTATCGTATGTGCCGCTGACACAAAATGTCCTCATTTTATAATGGGCCTAATTCAAGTGCGGTATATACAGTTACCTGGGAGTTCATCGAATTCAATATCAGAAACCGATATACCAAGCCCAGTAGCTCCTTCTCCTGGATCTGCATTGGCATCGACTGTCACTGGACCTAGAACACCGATAGAGACTCCATCGCCGGACCCATTTTTAAATATACGTCGGCCAATGACTCTAAAGAAAAGATTTAATTTTGAAAACATTTATTCAGATGATTCCGTTTCTGTGTCATCAGATAAGACAATACCAGTTAACTTAGACGTTACCGATGAAAAGTCACCTCCAAGAAGAAGCAAACTACGTCTAAATATATTTGATGACAGTGAAGATGAAATCTCACCACCTAGGAAACCTTAAAAACGCTTAGCATACTTTGATGGTGGCTACAACCCATTAATGACCCACTATTGAGCACGGCTCTCTCCTCATTATTGAGGAGGCCTAGAGCATACCTACTCCACCCCGTTGCTTCACTGCGGATTGGTGGAGGGGCTAGTGGCCAACCTAGTGTCAGAAGTTTTCAGGCCGCTCGAAGGCCTCTGACATGGCTTAACGACTGTTATCTATCGATAACTACCGGGACCGACGACTTTACGTGCCTTCGAACGACGTGCCTCGACGAAGCGCTCAAGAAATTTTGCCACTAGCAGTCACCCATCCAACTACCAACCGCGCCCGCTGTTGCTTAACTTTGTCGATCACTCGGAATCGACGCAGGCTGACGTCGCATACTTTGATGGTAGTGATGAAGAAAACTCGCCTCCTAAAACATTTATAGAACCGACTACGGCCTCTGATGACAGCGATGAAGACATTTTTTAAAGTTAATTTGTCTTCTGTAAAACGCTATAAGTATAACGCTTCACACTCATAGCCCCACACTAGGATTCCCTGTGTCGTGGGTACCATGGACAACACACAAGACAAGGACATACACCCAGACCGAGAACGGAAATTCAAACTCATCATTCAAATTGCCGCCTCGCTGGGAATCGAACCCAGGACCCTCGGAATGGCGATCCGGCGTGTTAACCATTGCGCCATCCGGGTCATCACGAACGACGTTATCTTCTGTTGATTTTATTTTTTGTGACATCGTATTTATTTATTTTTAATTTTATTGTTGTAGTTTTTAAAAACAAACTTGTTTTTTACATATATAATTTTATGTTGTTAAAGTTAGACATGTTTGCCAAAAAAATAAACCAAAAACATATCTGCAAACAATATTGTATTGTATTGTGTGTATGAATGCTTGAGGGTGTGTATATGACAGGAATTAAAAAGTGGTTTGAATGCGTCTGTTACAGATAATTCAGAAATTTAAAAAATATAGCTGATTATATCGTAATTAAGAGTGATTTTTAATTTTAAGACTGATTTTGATCTCTTCTGTGGCATAGCTGTCACTTCTGTGAACACGAAAAATATTTATAGCTCCATAACTATTATGATTCTCAAAAACGATCTTGTTTCTCATTTCCATTGTTATATGTTTGTTGGTATCTAGCAAATAAACATAATTTTTGTTTATTTTGCGACATTATTATTTTTTAATTTTTTAAAGTGCGTTTTGTGTATGACCCTCAATAGATGAAGTAGTTTTTGAAGCGATAAAGTGGAAAAAATAATATTATTGTAAATTTTGATTGTTTAGCGTTGAAAATTACAAATAATAACCCAGCCTGTTTAAGTTCCCGCCTGATTTTTCAAGACTACCATTTCTAATATTTACATCAATGTTAAAATCCCTTCCACTGGGTACAAAATTATAACACTGATAGCTTGTGGTACTCGGAATCCATGATCATTCTTAGTGACAAACGGAACGTAGCCACAATCTGACACTATTAATGTCAAATTATACATGACGTCTATCAAAAGTCAAATGCAAACATGCACAACAAACGTCAAAACAAAAGTCAAAACAATACAATGTGTTTATGAAGTAGGTATGAACACTATGAACTTATCTTATGAAGTGCCCATCTCACATGTGCGGTGCGGTGCGACTTGTGTTATTTTATAGCTTGCGAAATTAAAAAAATGGGCTTAACAAAACAGTATTTGCGATATGTACCCAGCGGCACTTTTAATATTATCGCGAGTGCGGATTGTAATAGTACTCATGTGTCACTAAAGGGAATAAGTGGAAGATACATTGCTGTGGGCGCATGTGAACATGTTATTATTTGGGACATGAGACTTGGAGAGAAGGTATCGGCAGTTATTGACTTAATTTATTAGAGCTAATGCTTCTTAAAATTTAAGAAACGACGGACCTTTTACTAGTCGGCGGAAGTATAACCTCCTCCAGTGCAGATAAGGAAAATTTCAGGTTTTACTAGTCAGAAAGAAAGTCATACCTGGGTTTTAATATAGTAGAGTTATTTCCACAGGCACAAGTTATACCTGGAGAAAAAACAGTTGTATCTCAAATAGCAGCGAGTCCAACAGGCAACCATTTAGCAGTGGGGTATGTTGACGGCAACATCAATGTGTTTGAGCTGACCAACAATGAGGTGGTGTGTGTATTTGCGGGCCACAAATCGGCCGTTACTTGCCTGCAGTATGATGAACAGGGCCATCGGATTGTCTCCGGAGCCAAGGTATGCTAAACATTTTGTGAATTTATGAGACTATTTTTAGTTTATTAGTTTATTGAAAATTCAAATACGTTTAAAGTCAAAGTCAAAGTTTATTAGTTTATTGAAATTTGTCATTTATTAAAGTTTTTGTAAAATTTTTACCTTACAGGATACTGAGGTGATATTATGGGATGTGGTTGCAGAGAAAGGAATAGCTCGCTTTAGTGGTCACAAAGGAGCTATCACTAGTGTACTGTTCATCAACGGTAGAAACTGCATAGTCAGTTCATCAAAAGATACATTTGTTAAATTCTGGGACATTGAGACCAAACACTGTTTTAAGACTCTGGGCGGTCATCAGATGGAGGTAATTTATTGATTCCTATTAACATTATATTAGAAATATTTCCATGTTTGTTAATCAATCACACATACAGCTGAATGGATTTGAAGTAATATCTACTCTCAAATTTAGTAGTCTTTAATCAGGACTGAATAATAGGATACTTTTGCTACCGAGAAATGTATAAGTTCCTGCAGCACATTATAGCATTTCAGCGCAATACATCTCTGGTATTCATGTAATTATATTAATTGTTGGTTTTGAGGTCTGGTCAGCAGTGTTGATGAAGGAGGAGAGGTACTTGGTGACAGGCAGCATGGATCAAGAGCTGAGAGTGTGGAAGCTAAACTGGACTGACAGGATCAAGGAAGAGGAGAAACTAGCTCATCAGTTGGAGATTGTGAAGTTAGAAGACAATGATGATGTGGAGGACAGCTCGGTAATGATATAATTTTTTTTGTTATTAAAATCAATGTTAAACCATGACCAAATTATAGAGCTGGACCCGCGTAATGCCAACTTTCCTTCCCTCTGATAAGGGTTCATTGTAGATTGATGGCGAGAATTTGAAATGCCTTATGCAAAATTTTGACTACAAGCTAAATTGAACTGTGAGCACCCATAAATTTATTTGTAGCGCATGCCAATTCCATGTGGCTACAAAGTACAGTACAGTTACACACTTTTTCGAGGTCCTTTCTCAAGAGCCTCATTTGAGTGCTTCACTCGCCCCTTTTATAGGCAATCAAGAGACTCAGAGACAAGAAGAAGAAGAGAGAGAGAAGAACAATAAACACTTAATCTATACATTTGTTCCAGATGTTACAATGCCACCAGCTAGGCACGCTGGTCCGCGGCGGGCGCGGCCGCGTGGTGGGGCTGGCGGCCGACCCGGGGCAGACGGTGATCGCGTGCTACGGGACCGACTCGCTGCTCGAGCTGTTCGCCTTCTGCTCTGACGACGATGCCAGGGCTAGGATGGCTAAGCGGGTCAAGAAACAACGGAAGAAGTTGATGTGAGTGATTTGTGTTGACTAATTGGTAGTCTTGTAGTGCTTTGAGGATTAGGTCTCTGCACATTGCTAAACTAAAGTACGTAGAAACTGAATTAGATTTTTTAGATTTAATTATTAAAATTATTTGTAAAAATATATGTTTATTATTTCTATAAGAAGGCCAGTTTGTCTGATTAACGTACAAAGGCGAATTTACGTTTGAATTACGCATAGAGTAGTTACGAATGTTACAATACACTTTTATGCAAAATATTTTAACACACCAAACTAATTATAAAAGCATTAATTAACATAGTTTCGATGTATTTGTAATCGATTGTAATATATGTGTATATCAGGCTAAGATTATGCACAATGAAAAGAAATCCTTGTCATATATTCTTCTCTTTTATAACTACAGGAAACAAAAAGAGAGTGGTGAAGCAGAATCAGAAAGCGCAGACGTAGCGGAGATCCTGACGCTGTCGGACGAGGTGCGGCGGCTGTCATCTGTAAAGCTATGCTCCAAGATAAAGTCGACAACCCTACTGCTGGGCACCTCGGGCGAGCTGCGGGTGGGCGTCACGCTGGCTAACAACACTGTTGAGCTGCATAGTGTGAGGCTGGCGGATGGGAACGAGGGTATGCTCCTATTAACTCTCCAAGGGGCCTTGTGGAAGCGATGGCGTAGTTTGACTTTCGAAAAGTCTTGTAAAACCCAAATGTGAAGAATACAACAATTCATTTCATATAATGAATATAACTCTTCCATTGCTGAATGACTAAGTGATAGGAAACGCACAGCTGAAACAACTGAACGCACGGGCGGTACTGATTTGGTTTAATTACCCTAGTAATTTGAAACACATCACTATATTATTATTTTCCTTTATTTAGTAAAAATCCCCATTCACGTCGTAGATGTTATTGTTCCATTTTTCAGTTCAATGCCTCAAACAAATAACTCAACCTGGGCACCAGAAGGAGCCGCGATGTGTTGCGATCAGTTCAGACAACCTGGCCATCCTCTCCGCTTCCGCAGATTCCATCAAGCTTTGGAACAGGTAAGCATGAAAGGTGGAGTCTGCCTTCCGCTGCCATATGCGTGAGAGAAAGGGAAGTTAGACAACCGTAACGCGTTACGTAACGAAGCGGTGCATCCCCCCATATGAAGTTATCACTTCAAAATGTTTAAAAAACATAAAATTGGCATCAACAGAAGCAGCCAAACCTGCCTCCGTACGATGCCGATGACAGGCGGTGCACCGCTGGCCGCGTGCTTCGCGCCCGGCGACCGGCACGCGCTGCTGGGCGCGGCGGACGGCGCGCTGCTGCTGCTCGACGTGGCGGCCGCCGCGCTGCTCGAGCGGGTGCCGGCGCACTCCGCCAGCTGCGCCAGTGTGGGCCTGACGCCCGACATGGTGAGTACCGCTGCTAGGGTTGCCGTTAGCTGTAAGGGCGCTCGCGTGCCGTACCCTTGTGCTCCCCCTTACCCCCCTCTTTGTCACTATCACTAACTAGTTACTTTATGATTGTGCAATTTATTAATCTTGTTTAAAAGTTTGCGATTGTCAAATGCTGACAACTTACACAATTTCTCAAGTTCATTATACAAAAAAGCCAATCACAGATCATGAAAAAACCATTATGTCTCTTGAAAGGACTTAATTTAACTATACCATATCTATTTATTTTTGTAGCGAGGCTGCTATACCGGAGGCGGTGACAAGACAGTCAAGTTGTGGCAGTTTGAACTCATAGCAGATCCAACCGGAGAATCCAAGGCAAAGGTATGTTTCGCTGATTTCACTCTGGGAATTCTTAAAGTTAGCTATTAAGATATATTAGATTTGTGGATGGAAAGGAGATGTTTCAAAATGTATGGAGCCCCAGCCACCTCTTTGTACACCATACTCAAAAATGGAAAAACACAATTAAAACAGTTTTCAATCATCCAATTCCTTTAAATTGCTTTAGTTTTGTGGTATAACACAAAAATGTACACTTAAAATTGCAACACAAAAACAAAAGTCTGTCATGGCGGTAAGCTGTCATCACACGTCATGTTGGTTAATTTGATAGAAGTTTGACATATGTACCTACAATTCTGTCATTTAAAGTGACAGTAGACAGTTCGTGATCTATGATCAATGACAACTTGGCAAGACGCCATGTTGAAAATTGATAAAAATGGATCATAAATACAAAATTTGTACCAGAAAAGTATGCATTTAAGCAATTTATCTTTATTTTTTCCAAATTTCATGAATTTTTCTCGATTTTTCGAGGTACTGTACATATTGTGGGCCGGATTTGAAATATCTCCTTTGCTCTTCTGTCGTTACACGTTACTAAAAATGCTGCATAATAAATTTTGCTACAACGGGCAACAAACTTACTCGCTTAGATTGGCCACTTTATGAACTCTCTACGAAAATGAATATCGTATTTTATTTGTCAGGTGCTATCAGTGTTACACACCAGGACGCTGGAGCTAGAAGAAGCGGTGACCGCCGTCAGAATCAGTCCGAACAACAAGTTCATTGCTGTAGCTCTTCTGGATTTTACTGTCAAAATTTTCTTTTTCGATACATTTAAGGTAAGTGTTAATTAGTGTTACTTCGTTTTACTTTGTATGTATGTGGGATTGACTTGAAACAAAATTATATATAATGCAGTCAATACTACTTATTCTTTTTATTTATTCCTTACAAACATTGTTACATCTTTCATTGACAAATGACAAGCTTTTGATATTCAATTAACTGAACTAATTGTAGCATGTATACAGATAATAACCAATTATTATATTTAAATACTTCAAGAATGTTAATTATTGAACTAATCCACATTTGACACTAGAACACTACTTAAAATAATAATGGACTTAATATTTTTTTCAGTTCTTCCTATCCCTATACGGACACAAGCAGCCAGTACTCTGTGTGGACATCAGCTACGACTCGACACTGATCGCGACAGGTTCCTCCGACCGCAACGTGAAGATATGGGGGCTCGACTTCGGCGACTGCCACAAGTCGATATTCGCGCACAACGACTCGGTGACAGCGCTACAGTTCGTGCCGCAGACGCATTACTTCTTTACCGGATCCAAGGACGGCAAAGTGAAGCAGTGGGACGCTGACACGTATGATAATATCATCACGCTCAATGTAAGTACCGAATACAGTGTAGTGTGTAGTTGTTTTTAGTTAGTAGTGTGTTGTTATTTTTGGCATTGATTATATACCAAGTTGACATCGATGGTCCACTCGCCGCCACCCGCGTGCAGTGCACGCCTTGCAAGCTCGCTTACGGCGGCGCTGCTGAGAATTATTTCCAATCTTTTACAACCGGCTTTGACTACCCTAATGTCGCAATGGTTACACCGTTACATACCGGATCGTTTTTCCGGGGGTCTTGGGTACGATTTATGGTGAGTTTAAATTTCCATTTCCCGGTCAGGATGTGTGTCCTTGTCTTGTGTGTGTTCCATGGCGCCCTCGACGCAGGGAATCTTAGTGTGGGGCTATGAATTATATATACAGTAAGGTCATTATAACTCGGTCCCTCTGAACATAGCTACGAGTGACTGCGCAGAGCCGCAGGTGTTGATTTTAGGCCAAAATGATGGTAGAAGACGGGGAATGCGGGCGGTTGGATAGACGCGCCAATACGAAGCAGCTCATCACAAAACACTGTCATGGCCGCCGTGCTTTGATTGGTCAGTTACTGTACCTGCGCATCTCAGAAAACGAAGTTCATAGCGGCCGAGTCATAAACATAGAGATATTACACTAGAGTGGGTGAGCCATACGGCTGCTCATACATTGCAGTCGCCCCCGGTTAGAAAGAGAAACAACGATAACGGTAATTAGTAATTACCTATCTCTCTCTGATCCCGATGAGCCAGAAAGAGAAAGGTGATTACTAAAGGTTTCGTTTCTTTTTGTCCTAGGTACGCTCCGAAGCCTCGCCAGAAAGAGAAAGGTGATTACTAAAGATTTCGTCTCTTTTTATCCGAGGTACGCTCTGAAGCCTGGTTTCTGCCATCTAGTGTAATATCTCTGGTCATAAATGACCAGAATTACAGTGCGCCCAGCTTTTATCTCTGAAATGGCAAAAATTGGAACTAACGCCGCCATGTTAAAAAGTCATTCATAAGTACGTTGTGGTCATTCATCTGTCAGTTACTAGTGTGCAGTGATTGGTCAAATGCGTCCGACAGCGCCTCTCTTCGTTTCAATCTTATGTTGGGTTTACTATTATACTGTACATGTTATTTGGTCATCAGGGCCACGCGGGCGCCTGCTGGGGGCTATCGGTGGGCGCGGGCGGGCTGCACGCGGCGTCGTGCGGCGCGGACGGCGCGCTGCGGCTGTACGCGCGCTCCGACGAGCCGCTCGTGCTCGGCGATGAGGAGGACGAGGAGGAGGGCTTGGCTACTACTGAGGAGCATGTGGGTTCAGATTGTGTTCTGTTGGGGTGGTCTGTATGTGTGTAGGTGTGGGAGGATTTGTGATTGATTTTCTGCTGGACACTACTGAACAACGTGTCAGTGTGTCTTTAATACGCTTTTTCACCCAGGACGCAAAAGGAAAAAAGTTATAAGGTAGATTCTGTGTGTGGCCCTGAAGATGATGAATTAAATGAACCGAATATTCGAAGATAATAGTATGACTATGACTACATGTCTAATAATGTAATAATATTTACAAATTATACAACTTAATTTCTACTATTCCCAGGCCCCTGTTCCTGGGATGCCAGGTCTGACCATGCCCACTAAGAAGACCATAGGCGCTGAAAAAGCGGTAAGTGCTTCTAACGAATAATGTCAATTTCCTAGTAATATATAACAAAATTTCGGTATGATAAAATTATTACAGTATAACCGGTTGTCAATTACTGCAATTACGTTTGTTTGAATGGAATGCGAGAATAGGATAGCGCTATAATAATAATAATCAAATAAACGATATCCAATATAGTCCGATCAACGAATGCGTGGCGAATGCGAGGCTTACAAGTCGAGGCAACCCTTAAGCTCCCTGAAGTCTTGGAGGTGAGGCGGTGACCTCCAAGACTTCAGGACTTTTAGTATGTCTTCACTCTAAGTACCCTAAATACATTTCTGAAGAAGTCGCTTACGTTCCCGTCACGCACTCTACTACTACTATGTTGACTGAATTTTATAGGAGCACAGCTACGATGAAACGTCTCCGTATCACAAAGGCCTAATAGCAACCTTGAACTTTTAGAAAAAGACCTATGAAATATCTTGCAAAAATGATCAAATACTTAAGCTTCCGAAGCAAAACGAGTGCGTTAGTGTTGTAAATACGCTCGAGCCTTGAACGTTTAATAGCGCCGACGCAGCGCTCGACGTTCGACGCTTAGCGCAAATTTTTACAACACTAGAATGCGTACACTGTTTTTGTATAAGTCCAGTAATATTATATCCAGGCGGACGCAATAGCCGAATGTCTGGCAGTGGGCGCGGAGTACCGACAGCAGTGCGCGGGCGCTCGTGTGCCTCCGCCGCCGCCCCCGCTCATGGCGGCCTACGACTGTACCACGCCTGAGGACTTTTTGCTCGAGACTGTCAAGAGGATTCGCTCTAGGTAACTTAAACTATGTGTACTTATGTAACTTTCAAAAAATACAACTAACTTTAATTTCGACAAGTACCAATAACTCGAAAACTCGCCAGATATCGCTCCAGATGTTGTTCTTTACGGAAATAAATCCGCATCAGCTTTCCGGCCGATTTAGATATATTTTTTAAATATTTAAAAGCCCATTTGAACGATATTTGACGGGTAGTCTTGCGGTATCTCTATTTATGAGTTTTGAAGTTGTTTATTTTTTTGTTATAAAAAAATTGGTTGCCTGTAAAGTCGGTATACGGGCGAAAGTTTTACGTGACAACGACTTTGAGTGGTAAAATAATTTTAATGTGAATATTCATTCGTATAGTAGGAAGAAGGATGAAATAATAGTAACAATTTAAAACATTTATTTATACAAAGAATTATATTTAAAACATTGTAACACCATCCGCCATCTAGCGCTGCTAACCGTTAGACCATTAACCATTAGTCACAACTAAGTGAGGTAACAAACGAGATTACTCTACTTCTCCAGAGATGGCGCTGTACCATTTTCTCAAACACGCCAACGTGTGTACGCCGTAGCTACCATAAGTAATGTTAAGGAGGAAGGGACGCGTGCCTTTCACTTTTTATGTCTGTCTCTCTCGCTCTTAGGCGGGCTAACCATGCCCGAGTGGAAGGGACGCGTGCCTCTCACTCGCTCTCATTGTAAGCGCATAACGTGAGCGGAGCGTGACGCAGTTTCTTGAAGTGCCACCCGGCAAACCAATTTATAAGACGTTATCACGTCAATATTTTTTTAATGGACAAAATTCATGTGTGTAGTAAGGGCACATACAAGCACAAATAATCGTAGTACAGATATAAATCTTCATACACTGCTCACACAAATCATATAAGTACTTAGCATATCTGTGTGAACTGTAAATGTAACTTATGCAAATATAAGTGGTAAAACTGAGCACACAAATCATACATTAGTACATCTATTTATTTATATCAAAAACAGTTTACATGTTTGAAATTTAAATCAACGTTGTTCCCACACGAGGATACCCTGTGTTGTGTATGTACTGTATTGTAAATGCAACATATTCAATTGTAAGTGGTACAAGTTAGTTATATTTGTAATTCGCAGCGATCTAGAAGAAGCGCTGCTCCTTCTCCCGTTCAGCGCGGCGTCCGACATACTGCGTCTACTCCCGGCGTTGCTCGACCGCGGCACGGAGTTGCCGTGCCGGCTGGCCGCGTGGCTGGTGCGCGTGCACCGCGCGCCGCTCGCCGCCGCGCCCGCGCTGCTCAAACACCTCATACAGGTGCAGGCCAAGGCTTGTCTGAGGGTTCAGGAGATGCGGGTGAGTGGGTGCATGTTGTTGATTTTTTATCGTGGTGTTTTGTCAACACTTACGCACATATATAGTGTTTTCTTTCTAAAGGTGCTATATTACTCGTTATCATGATTAGAAACAAATACATTTATGACGTAAATATAATGCACTTTAAGCTTATATTTTGTATCATTTTTTAGTTTGAAATAGAATTTTCAGCTACAGTACCTAATATTACAATATAGGAGTCCGTAGCGAGCAATACACATACATCGCTAGGTGAACTCTAGGCTATTACAACCTACCTATGTAGTTATCTCCGTGACTCCACATGTAATTGTAATTCAAAATCATGATAACGTTTTGAAAAATATTCTACGACAGGTATGAAGTTAACCAGAGCCCCAGAGAGAGGTCCAGAGCAAAGCCATGAATTTCGTATGACACTATTTTTAGCTATCCCCTATGGTAACAGGACATGGTGGGCTACAACGCGGCGGCGCTGCAGTGGGCTCGGCGCGAGGCAGAAGCACGCGACCAGCTGTTTCGTGAAGCCCCACCCCGCGGCCGTCCCACCCGCCGCCGCAAGCCGATCAAACGACCCATCGTTACTGTCACGTGACAGCAGAAATAAAGAGTTTTGTTTAACGAATTACAGTTTTTTATTTTGGCCATCCTTCCCCCTTTATCTTTCCACTGTCCTAAGGTTAAGTATGCCTCCGCCTCTCCTAAATATATGCCTCCGCCGTATCTTCGAGTTTTTCGGTAACATCGCACGCAAAACCGATAACAACCAGGAGAAGCTAATTGTGACTGGAAAGGTTGACGGCAAAAGACCTAGAGGCAGAAGTCCGATGCGCTGGTCAGATCAGATCCGCACCACTCTCGACACAAAAGGTGCCCATGCTATACACATCGCACAAGACCGGGGAAGATGGAGGTCTATAATAAAGAAGAGGCTTCTCTAATACCCAGTGATGAGGTCACGACCCCAGCATTGGGGAATCGATTGAAGGAGGAAGAAGGTTAAATGGTGGAGCCAGTCAGTCAGCCAGGTGGAGTCCGCCTGTTGTTTCATTAGTTATTATAGGTAAAATTCTTTTGATATCGGAAAACTGAAAACGATTTTTCTAAACAAACAGTCAAAATTGTATTTGATGGCCTCATTACACATTTCTTTAGAAAAAAATGGCACGTTGGTACATAAAAGTTTGCCTATCCTGTCCTGGCGTATCACACTACACTGCTATTCCATAGATTTATTATATACGGCGGCGTCTAAATTTATGGACTATTCAAATTATATTGTGCAAAAATTCAAATTAAATAAAAAGTGTCAACTTCGCTTTTCAAAAATGCTTGTCTGAAGTCGTATATAGTTCAAATCTATCTAGGAAAGAAAAAAAAACTCAAAAATTAGCTGCTATAATTTATTTGTAAAAAAATATTCTACTCGCTACATAGCCAATATATCAGTTAAAATTTTAATAATTTAAGTATCCATCCCTGCGTAAGTCACATTATTTATCATCTATACAACAATAATTAATGTTTCACAATGAGTATTGCGGCGATACCATCTCACCAAACACTTCGATTGGATAATTTATGCTGAAACTTATCATAAATACTTGAACGATCAACATATTCAAATGGTCCATTAAGCTTATTGGAAAGTAGATATAATAACTATGTGAATACATACATCTGATAACTGACAACTTTGAACGAATTACAATATATTTGTATATATAGTACAGTACTACAGACTACATCAGATCAATTTATTGGATAAATCTTATGTTTTAACATTGACTTTCTTCATCGTAAACTGTATCCGAGACGGCTAGTTGCAATTTTATTAGGCTTTACAAATTAATTGATATACATAAATGATAAACATTTACTTAATTCTAAAGGAACAAGACAAAAATATTGTAACTGTTACACAATGCATATAGAGGGATTTGTAATTAAAACACAGGTTATGAAGCGAGTGAAATTTTTGAATATAATTAATATTATGCGATAAACTATAATGGGCTTGCGTTATTCTGACCGTCTCGGACCACTTATTGCTGGACAGAACGGACTCACAGTTGCCAGGCTACGCTGAACATAAACAAAATATAATCTTTACACGTGTATTATGTCTAGACGCTAGTCTCTATCTGTCAACAGCCGCCCTCCTCTGTGAGCCCGCCCGCAGCACGCGACCTTAATTGACAATATTCACAATACATTACGGATTATTCTGCTTAGTCATGCATACAATGCTCATTTCTACTTATCACAATATTATTGCTTTTCGGAAAACACACACATTCTCAAACACATATCACATTTCGATTAAATACTTGAGATAAATCGTTTATAAAGTTGTGTAAATAAAAAGAAAATAATAGATGACGTTACAGTGAGTTTGCCCGTCAGTCTCAGTCTTCGCAACACGACTACACGTCCGATGAGATTCACGAGGATGAAGCCAATATTTCAGCATAAATTATATAAAACAAAACAACTGAATCGGTACCCTGACTGTTCAACCTGCAAGACGTATCGTAAAATAAAACGTAATCACAAACACATGCTTGTTAGAGCGTAAGCACACACAACACAACCGGTTTGTTAGTAGCTAAATATCGATAGGTATACATTGTTCATCAACCCTTAATACCAATAAATTAGTCTAAACAATAATAAATAACCAAATTGGAAGAACGAGGAGCATAGCTGCATGTTACGGCCCGATGCGGAGGGCAACGGATTCAACCAATGAAATCACGCGCGATTCAAATTTGAACGACACCTAGAACTAAGGAAACATAATAATAACGTACCTAACACAAAATGTACAAGAGTAATGAATAAAAATAATACTGTGTCACTACTGCGAGCAGCAATGTTAGAGGGAATCGAGACTACACGTGCTCGGCTCAAGATAACGTTCACCGGCCACTCGGTACAAGTACAATACGGTACAATTGACATTGATGTCTTTCACCAGACAGAAATTGACTTTCGCTTACAAAATGATACACAATCGAAATTGACAAATTTAGTATTAATATCATAATATAAGAGAGCTAAACACTATGTACATTAGAGAGCACAATATTTGAGAGTAAACGTTTTAGTATTAAATTAAAAGAACTTGTAATTTTATTGTCCAGGCTAACCGTTCGCGCCCCGGTAACAAAGCGATGCTAAACGTACGTAATGCCTACATCGACAACTACACAGAGATTCCAATAGTAAGAAGTAAATAATCTCAATTTTTAAAGCTTTTCAAATACGTCAGGACACTTCGCGTGCTATTTTCTCGGCCCGATGCTGCGACGGTCGATTACAACTGTCGAATGTGCTTAAAAGTAACGCAGAATGCAACAGAAGAGTTGTTCACGAACGTGACGAAATGGTAGGTATTAGGTAAGCATGGTCTAGCTAAGTAATTATCACAATGTCTCAAAGACTGATCTATTTTACTGGCCCGTGGGGATTCAATAATAAATAAATTATCACTAAATTAAGTAGAGACGTTAAGTTGAAGGACGGGAATAATAGAGTTAATTTAAATATATTATGATCGGCAATAACAAAACAGCCCAGTTCAATTATAAGAACAATGTAAATGCCTTTTGCTTTAACACGAGTATGTACAAAAACTGACCACAATGAGGTGATGTCTGTAAAAAAAATTTACTCAAAATAATGCCACGACGATTTGGTTCAAAGTTGCGCTTGGATATTAATTATCCCAAATGCGTTAACTTACCAGTGGAGTAGAATATGTCTTCCTAAAATAAGGTTCCTACTAACGCTACATGTAAAACTAAATAATACCGAAAATATATGACATCAACTAATACGTATTAGTCATTTTAAACTAGCAAGACGATAGGAAATTGGTGCACTTTCAGCTACGATGATAGTGATCGAGTTATTCTGGTTATTAATATAATTCAGTAACAGCGAACTTACAATGAAATATAATGATACGAATCTCTCAAACTGTCATTATTGCTTTCAAACAGATCTTTATTACTAAAATACTCGACAAAAAAATGAAAAATACTTACACTTTAAATACTGACCGAAATGGGAAATAAATTAAATCACTATAATTTTACGAATTTAACTTTAACCCTAAGAAAATAATAAAATTTACAATATCTTAAAACTGACCTATACCTAAATGAATACTTGTTTCCGTCTATAGGGTAACCGTAAATATAATTTCATCAATATCGAGAGAGCATTTTAAGGCAAGATAGCGGAGGGCGGGCTTCGCGCTGCCACTTCGGTGACGTCCACTCGACGGCGATGCCGGGACTCGGCGATTGACCAATTCTATAATAAAAGATCGCGCATACCAAAAATAAATATTTCGTATGCACTATTACATATCTCAGATACCGTGTCGCACTAACGTGCGAATCAATTGTCTCAAGTATCACAATGTCACGTGACGCGGCCAGGCAGCCCCCCGCCCCGCCCCTCGCGCTGCCTGACTCGCGTCGATCCACCGATTGGAGAATAATAAAAAATAATGCCCTGCTTATAAAGTAATACCCTAAGTAATACGTTTCAATACAAATAGTATTGCTTTTTCTTCATTCGTCCTGTCTACGAAAATTACACCTACCTTTTCAACGAGAATTTGAATCTTAATTACTTAATTTCCGTTATATTATTATTATCTCATATCTGAGTACATTAAATCTATAAAAAATAATTAGTTTTTAATTATTCCTTTCATTGGATTGCGTTTGCTGATTTAATTCAGACTTCTTTGTATACAGTTCGGAGAAAATTCTTTCTACTGTCTTTAGACACTGGCCTTATTATCACTAATGATGTTACTGTGAATGGAATACCCATCCACTACATAGAAAAACAATTTGCATGTAGAGTATATAGACTGAGTTTCATTATAATATCAGATTCACGGTAGGAATCTAGTATGAGCATATAATACTTAATGTCGTCCTTTCCGTACGCATAATCATTGAAATAATTTCAAACGAGTTAAATGAGAGCTGCGTGTACTGGTTTTAGAGAACAATAAAAATAAACTAAATAAATCGACACTCGTTTGAAATCCTCGCAATGATTACAGTTGGACTAATCTATAATTTCACTTGTGACCATTATGCTCGACCTTGCGTTTGCAATTTTACAATGGTAACTCACGCGCTGATATGAGAATTAATTTTAAAACTGATTGCTTTCGACATAATTTGAGCTAAGTCGATTAATCAATTGAATCAAACAAAATAATCGGTAACGCTCAGCGTTTTAACGTAATGCTTCACTGGTATCGGTTATTAACCGTTTAGGCACTTAGTAAGCAGCGTGTGAGTGACCACAGTGAGGGTCGGTGGTCGGTGGTCGGGCGCGGGCAGTCAGTGCGTCTCCTCGGCGGCCACGTGGCTCGCGACCAGGTTCAGTGGACCCTCGTCGTACTCGGGAATGCTGCGGCCCCGCTGTCGGATAACATAGTACAGATAAATAACGCTACTCACTCATAGCCTAAAATTGCAACATTAATTTTGAAATGGAGGCTGTGATACACAAGTTTTACTATGCAGTGCGTCGTTATTCCGGATGCACACGTACACGCGCACGCACGCACGCCACAACGTTCATATACGTAGAAAAAAGACTTCTACCAACGTGAAATGGCACGAGAAATACGACATCTACAGGACCATCACTAGCAGTATGACTCCTGCGTGCAAAATCGCTCTGCACCCATCGTTATGTCCATAGTCCATGTTGTCCAATAGGGTACTTTCCGTAATGAAAAATAAACTATGAAATTTGATAAAAATAAATTTATGTAGAAATATACTTTAATATTCTGATTTTGAGTCACAAAATTCGTCCGTCCAGGTAAATAATAGTCTACCCTACAGTCCGTTTTTTTAGAAGGGACTTAACTACAAAATAAATATGGCCGACAATTGTCAAAGTCATAGTAGTCAATAAGACACTGACATTACCGCGAATTTGTTGTGTCGAGTCGTATCGATATCGATTGTGCTCAACGATATTATTCGAATGAAACAAATGTCTATTATTTAGAATATAATTAAATAAGTATTGTATTGAAGTTGGTTGTTCTGATGCAGCATTTACTTACAAATTTAATCCCATATTTTTTTTAAATATCAATTGCTTTTCGCCAATTTTCAGTGAGGAATGCAATCTCACTTAAATTTTATAATAATCACTTACTCCACTATCATTTTATTAATCGAGTAAATATCGATAAAAGTGACATAACGAATCGTAAAACTAATGCATCAAATCGATTCGTCTTTTCCATCTGTCATCTGCAAATGTCAAACATGTCAAGTTCTTGTTGAAATTATTCATCTATAAAAATGAGTTGTAATGGAATTGAACGATTTAAGATAATAAGCATTATAATTATTGTAAATTCAAAGCTTTTGGTGTAAAACAAAGTGCGATATACCGAGTGAATCGATTGAATTGTTTGTAAGTTGTTTAACGCGTGTAACATTGTGGAAAAGTGATGTTTCGGAAACCCAGTGATTTGTTTTGTAGTTAAGTCTCGTCTAAAAAAACGGACTGTACGTCTGCACATTCTATATGTTCTATACAGCGAACTAAAAAATGCATAGAAGTGTAACTACCGATCAAAAATGACCCCACGAAACGGGAGCCGCGGTAGGCGGTGCTTATAACGCGGCACCACTTCAACGTCAGTCACATCTCTGACGACCTTGACAGCGCACATTTGAACGACTTTACGCTTTTATTGATTCAAAATGCCCTCGTGCGTTGTTAAATGGTGTAAGAATAATTCAGAGGATCATTTAAAGAATAATGGTATCACTTTTCATAGGTAAATAAATCAATACGTTCATTTAAACGTAAAATTATTGCTCGCGTTTATGGATGTTATTATGCCAAATGAGACTAGTAAGTTTTATAGTCATGAAATCAAACCTTTTATTTGTATTTAAAGTCAAACCTAATAAATAAATAGCTACCAAGATGCAAGGTGATTGTGTTATTTAAAAAAAGTTAAAGTAAAAGTTTGACAAACTTTCATTTTAGACGTGACTTAGAGATACAATAGTTCAAAATATTGTTAAGTTTTGTTTACGCTCATTAAAAATAAATATGTATCTTCTGTTAAATATCTGTTAAATGTGATGTTTCCGTGTTCGTATCCGTTACCAAGAAGTCATTGAGTTAAATCCATTAATCGCGCATTATCACATAATAGCGCTATTCAATTGTACTTGTTTTGTAAACTATTAACAATTTTTATTTTGTTTTCGAATAATAATTCGAAATCATTCCCGAGATACAGATTTTTATAGTTTAATAAAGAGACGTTCATTATTTATAATTTAATAATTATTTTATACTAATCTTACGAAAAATAAATATTATTTTTATGAATAGTTAATATTACTGGTTCCTTACGGCATTTAAACTATCATGATTGTAATGGTTACTATGGTTACGCTGTCTGCCAATCACGCCTAGCTTGAGGCTTTATCTTTGACTTCAAGTTCAAATTAGGAACTTCTTGTGATTTGGGTCACGTGACTAATTTTGTGCCATATTGGAAAGACTGTTTCTAAGGAAGGGCGGCCTCTATGCTTTTTCTGCTCGCTGGTTCTATACTTTAAGTCCAGTATAAAATTTTATTATTATCTTCATCGTGAAACATTTTATGAAGAATCATTTTTTAAAAAATAATTAAAAATATTCTGTCCAGGATTTTTGTTGTCTACCCATTTCTAATATATTTTCTAATATACGAAATTTATTAAAAAATAAGTTTGATTCTCTTATCAACCCGATGAATGTCGATTTAGTTTCGGATCTTCTACTAATACGTGTACGTGTGCGTACCTGTTCCCTTGGCGCATGCGCGTGGTCCCTGGGCGGGTGCGCGTGCAGCGCGGCCAGCAGGTGCGGCTGCAGCGTGCGGCGCAGCGCGGCCAGCACCGCCTCCTCTGCGCCCTCGCCCCCCGCCCCGCCGCCCCCTCCGCCGCCCGCCTCGCTCGCCTCCGGCCCATCGCCGCCGCTGCCGCCGCGACGCGATTCTGTCATAATGGTCGAATGAGTTAGGCAAAGATGTTTTAAATATCTAGATGGAACATCGAATCCGCGCAAACGTGTCAAAAAACTGTTAGATAATAGACGAACGGGTAAAACATCGCCTGCACGCATACATGCTTGAACATGTTGCCCTGTTTTTTTGTTTCCATTGTAGGGCGACGCTCAATCTAGATATTTAAAACATCAAAGGAGTTAGGTTACAGTTATAGAGTAAAATGGTGTCGCAATAATATCGTCCGAGAACATGAGCGGTGATACCTTGGCTTGGAGTTCCTTATGGTAAATTCAAATAACTTGAGAACTAACAAAAATATTTTTATACCTAAGTATATCTTGTATCCAGTTATCCCGCTCTTGATACTCTTTGGGGAACGTCTGCCTTTTTGGTACCTCCCCTTAAAATAATTATGTTTATTGGATTTTTTAAATACTTGTATGTATATCATACTATGTGAATATGTTATTTTGAAATATAACCTATAAAGTAACATGTAAATCTCTTTAATTTATACTTCAAAAATAACAAACACCTAATTAAGTTTTATGCTTATTTAAACCCTATTTATCTCTCAACTTTAAGCACTTTCGCACATACAATATACACATTTATCATAACAATATTGTTTGAAAAACCGTTAAAGCAATCTGCGTCAGTGCTTTTAATTTAATGACAATAAGCAACAATGGAATAGTTTAGCTTTGTATTAAGTCTGTTTACATTATTATTTCTGTGTTATCTAGCCTTGTAATAACAAGCACAGGCATCCCATGTGTACCCTTAACCGACGCATCACTAAAACAGATACGCAATATACAACCAGAAACTTTCGCTTTACAATAACTTCCGCCAATAAATCATAGACAATGGTATCTTACAGCGATAATAATTTATCTGCTGTATGTACCTATATCAAAATAAATTTACTTGTGTACACATAATATTACAAAATTGCTCAATAATTACAGCAAAATAGTCTGCTTATCGAAATGTCTATTTATCGAAGCGACAACAGCTCTTGTAATAATAAAAGTAAACAAATAATTTAACAAACACCGCAATGTAACAATTTTAGAAAACTTAGAGACACCACACAATAGCAAAGTTCTTTCTTAGCTAAGCTATGACTAATCACATGGAATTTTGACATACAACATTACTTATCAATCAACGCGTTGAGACCTCGCTGGTTGAGACAAAATGTTGTAACGAGACAAGTGTGTATTAGTTACAAAATTAACTCTATGATTCAGTGGTGTGATTCATTCCAGTCTTTTATCAATGTTAATATTCAAACATGTGCTTCTATTGACCAGTCTGTCTAGTGGTATTATATCATTGCTTTTAATACGACGATGTTTAATTGTAAATAATTAATTTATACTAAACTACTGGTCTAGCAAGAGTGAATACATGAACATGAACACGCGAAGAATAAATGAAAATAATATTTACTGTGTTACAATTTAACTGTGATGTATGTGATGTTTATTTTAAATATGTATGTATTGTGGGACGACACCTGGACATAAAAAATCGGTCTTTGTCTCATTTTGAAGAGCTTCAGCCGTAGATGTACAAAAATAAAGAGAATTATTGGTACATACTAAATTGTTACTATTTAACAAAACAAAAAAATTTAGAGAACGGAAAGGAGTTACTGACTGGTTAGGTTAGTCATTTGTATTTGTCGTATGCTTCGAGATTCCTTAAAAAATATTTTCAAAAAAAAAGTTACTACTATCCCAACCAATAACAGTAATAACCACAGATACATACTATTCCGCGCATGTTTCGCGTCGTGCCGCGGCCGGCGACGCCTGGTGTGTATCGTGTCGCGCCGCATCGCGGTGGGCCGGGGCACGCCGTGCAGCTTGTAGTACAGCCCGCAGGCGTTGCACACCATCTCGCCGCGCGCGTCGCGCCGCCAGATGGTCGTCGTGTGCGTGCCGCAGTTGCTGCAGGAGAGCTCCACGCGCGCGCTCGTGCCGCCCGCGCCCGCTGCGCCCGCGCCGCCCGACGGGGTGCGGGGGACGCCGCCGGTGCTCTCCACCTCCTGCGGGCAATTGGATGATATAACCTTAAACAAAACATTTTTTAAACATTTTTTATCGATTTCTAACCGAGTTACCTCATAACTTTGTACTGGGTGAACCAATGTTAATATTTCCTTTTTGTTCGAAAGCATTTCAAATATTCTAAGTCATTTTAAATATTCTATCTATCTAGTAACTAACCCAAGGACATGAGCCTACGCAGGCACGGGCCGGGGATGTACCTACGGACAACCCCCTGGACCTCGAATTATGTACCTACGTTTGCTGTAACCTTTAAAAAATCTTACGCAAAAATTCGATTTACCTCCCCGAAATCAAGAACTGGGTACACCCATGCTCATGATCATAGATAGAACGCCTAGAGTAGCCATAATACAATATTATACAAGACAATGTACGTACATGTTCAGCGGCAGCGGCCCACTGCGCGGGCAGCGGGTCGAGCGCGGGCTGCGCGCGCGCCGGACAGCTCTGCTTGCGGCGCGCCGTGCCCGCCCCGCCCGCACCGCCCGCGCCGCCCGCGCCCCGCGAGCTCGACCATTCGCCGTTCTAAATACAAAACACACACATTGACACATCGGTTTAAATGAGTCGTTCTTAAAGTGGGTAATAACGCCCCTTGTGCACTGAGGGGCGGTAAAGAGCCTTAAGTGTTTTTGTCACTTAGAATGAGAATATTTAAATTGAGAACTATGGTTTTGTTGGCAAACATTGTAAATCGATCGATCGATGTGTGGGTTGTGTGAGTATTATACATAAAACTGATCTGTGTCATATGTAAATGATAAGTTGTATTAACTAAGATTGCCGAGTGTTATGGCTTTTTTATATACTCGTAGAAACGGTCTATGTACGAGTATATATCAGTAGTGACGTGACTACGGTATTTAGGGCACGTGAAATTATATACATATCTGAACTTGTTCCCAATCTTCACAATCATTTTTTTATAGCCTGAAGGGCAGACGTAAGAGCAGACGAGCCACCTGATGGTAAGTGGTCATCTTCGCCCATCGACACGAGCAACACCAGGGGAATCACCAGTGCAACGCCGGCCCTGAAGGAGAACTCTTTTTACACCTTTCTTGAAGAGCCCCATGTCAAAGCGCTCTGGGAATACCTCAGAAGGAAGCTCTTTCCACAGTTTGCAAGTTCGCGGCAAAAACGATCGAGAAAAACGGACCGTAGTCGTGCGCCACGAATCCAAGCGGTGTGGATGAAACTTCAATCTTCGGCGAGTGGTGCGATGATGGAAGGGAGAAGTTAGCACCAAATCGAACAATTCCTCGGAACAATTCATTGAAAGTAATTTAAATGTGTAAGCACTATTTGATGTAGTAGACGAAAGGAATTAACATTATAATTATATCAGGTAAAACCTCTAAAATACTAAACGACGAAACCGAAGAGGATAAACAATAAGTTACAAACATTATCCTTTTACTAGATATCAATGAGCAACTAGTACCGATTTAAACACTTAAATGTAAATTGAAGATGCAATATGCGTCGGAATCCAAGGAAAAACCCATTTTACCTCTGGCGCCATTTACATGACAACTCCGAAACACAATAAGGATTATAATAAATTACTGTGTTCACCTCACTGTTAGTTCTCACTCGAGTTCAACTAACGTTGGACATCAACCTTGCATGTTGATATATTCAATTTTGTTACTCGACCAGTGTTTGAAGTTTGCGTTGGTATATAGGATATGATGCTTAATTGGCTCCGAGCAACGTTAATTTGTGTTCTACAATGTTGCAAGTTCGACTCAATTACGCTGCTACAGGTAAGACTTTAAAAGTAATTTGAGTTTGATTTAATAATTTTAAACAGTGCAAGATGAACAAATGCGCGAGCGATTGATTTTAAATTTGTACACTCATTAATTTATGCAGGTGTATACTGTAATAACCGGACGAATACCTATATTTTTGACATACCTATTATTATATTTAAATAATCTATATTTTTTTGATTTACTATCGTAAAATAAATGTTCAGTTCAAAATCTGCAAAAGTCCTAAACGCACGTCACGTACGTATATTTGGAGCGGTAAATACAAAATCAATTAATATAATTTTAGATACAATTGTTGTGAACGATTTGTTTACTACGACTAAAGAATTTGGGTGCGAATGGACTTTACGCATTTTAAAAATTACGCATGATAATTATCAATTATCGTCCGTATAATTGATAAGGGCGCGACATCGGTGTAACCGTGTATCCGTTGCGGACAAGTGAACGTGTAAGTGTAATTGCACTGGACGAAGCTACCGCACGTCGCTAGACAATACCTGATAACATATCAGTACACCGTGAACTTTGTACTATTCTCCTAATCATGATCTGAATGGCGCAATGGTTAACATATCGGATCGGCGCCGTCCCAAGGCACCTGGGTTCGATTTACAACGAGGCAGAAATTTTAATGATGACTTTAAATTTTTGTTTTTGGTCTGGGTGTGTGTTTTAGTTCAAAGAAATAAAAACCTGCTTTTATAATGCCAAGTTAATTAAAAGTGTAAGTGCTAGAGACAATCCTGATTGTAGCTAGTATACGTTCATTCTCGCCAACAAATATACTTTAAATCCGTGGAGTAAGAGGAAGTAAATCTAATTCAGATTGCAAAATATGATCCATACATACAAACAAAAATTACGTACATATAACCAAACATTGTAAGTTAAATAAAAGCCTGGAAAAATTGCTGATGACATTGAATAACATCAAATATTTACGAATTGTCAGTTTATCAACGACATTGTGCGTAGAAAAGTCAGAGGTAATCAGTCTTAAAGCGTAAGGATAGCGCCC
The DNA here is from genome assembly GCA_905404135.1 of Hesperia comma. Lineage (NCBI taxonomy): Eukaryota > Metazoa > Arthropoda > Insecta > Lepidoptera > Hesperiidae > Hesperia > Hesperia comma. Next base: position 13,236,351 of record FR990023.1, read on the forward strand.
GCAGTCGATGACATAGATGCAGGCTGCGAAATTTAAACCTTATGTCGTAACCGTATGTCGAAAATAGTGTGCTAGCTACGAAACAAATGGTCCACTAAGTGACCACAGCGTTTAAAAGGACCCTTTTTCTATAGAATATGGAAAGTTTTGCGCGTTTTGGTCGCTTACTAGAACGCAGAGAGCTATAGTGTGGTGATTAAATGAATGTCAAAAATATCCCACAAGTAATTTAAGATTAGGTATGTACTTAGTTTTGAGATGAGTCGATAACACATCGTTATAAATTGCCAGTACATAAAAAATTTATTGAGTTAAACTATTTTTGAGTTAACATTCTCATCTAATTTAAAATCATGGTTAACGCAATCGTGAAATTGGGTTAGTTTATGTTGGTTGAAAACTGTGCCAAGTTCAATACGTCTACTCCTTACTATCGTATTTTGTAATAAAGTATAAAAGGCCGGAAAATGGAATACACTTAACCCCTTGACTTCCAGCGAAGTGAACGTACTATGGAAATCATGACAGCATCGACTTAAAGCTGACGAGTTTGTTATTGTTGTCTGTCAAGTGTCCTGAGAAAATTTTCCTTTCCCTTCTTTCTGACCATCAACGCGTCGGAGATATCTTTGGTGTTAATGATGGTCTACTGATTTATCGACTATTAACATAAAAAATGTAAAATATCTACAATCTTAGTTGTTTCATATTATGTGAGTTTGATTTATAACTTTTAGGAAGAGATGTGTGATGTTTCTAAATAGTTTTGGGTTATGTATTTTTAAGGCCTTACTTGCCCGAAAATATATTTGATTTAATAAATAAGAAAGTGGAAAATATGTTTGTAGAACGTAGCATACTTATAATTTACGTTTTAATGCGTTCTACAAAATAAATTAATAATTTAATAACTCTACTAACATAATCATTTAACAAAATATTTCAAATTATAACTGGTATCTTAATAATAATTAAGATATTGTATAGAGATAAAGCATTAATTTATGGCTGTATTCGACGTCAAAGGGAAAACCCATAATACGCATTATACATATTGTTGATTGTTGAAGTGAATAAATGAATTTGAGAAGAAGTGTTATTTATGTTGTAAATGATTTATTGCCTTTCAAAGGGTTCTGGGTTCGATTTCCAGCGAAGCGTAAATTGGAATGGTGAGTATTGAAATTGTTGTTCTCGGCCTGAATGAGTGAGTATTAGTGCCACATCTTATTGATGTGTGGCTGTTAGCGTGTATCGTTATTGGAACGAAGTTCTTTATCGCACGGTACTGAAGGCTAGAAAAAAATGTAAATTACGCAGTTGAGCCAGCTGTCAGGTGAGGTATGTCAGTTAAATAAAATACACATAAATAAATGCACCGTAGTTGTGGCTTACAAGATTATAAAAATGACGCAAGCAGGTGTTTAATTAAAGTGCAACAACACAACCTCGCAACTCAACTTCAACCGGGTGTTCTACGATGTTAAAGTGAGCGTAATAAATTTTTTCTTGGTGCGGAGTGGCAATTCCATAATCCATGTCTTGTGTGTTGTACAAGGCACCCACGACACAGGGAATTCTCGTGTGGGGCTTTGAGTGTATAGCATTTTATTACTAATCTATACGCGACTCAGGTATAAACAAGCAACGTACCGGCGACACGGCCCCATTGTGGTGCAGCGGCGCGGGCGCGGGCGACGCGGCGGCGCGCAGCGGCGACACCGTCATGCCCAGGTGCTTGCTGTTGATCAGCCGCCGCAGCAGCTGCGTCGCCTCCCCGCCGCGACCTGCACACGACCACACGCACACGTCAACATTGTTGCCATGGTTACCAGGCTAACACAACCACACACACACGTCAACACTGTTGCCATGGCCAGACTATCTTATTTATGGAATTTAGTTAGCATGTTAGCAACGAGCATGTAGCACCACCCTTTTGCTGCCGCCCATGAAAACACAGTGACTGACACAGAACAAGACAAAATGGGGGCTAGTTGGGCTATCCCAATGAGGGTAGCCGTTTTTGTGCTCACCAGTTGGCGCCACCGGCGAGGTGAGGTCCTGCTGTCAAAGCCCGCCCATACATAAGCAGTGACAAGTGACATTCAGACAAGTGAAAAGTGACAGTGCCACAAACTAATCTGACCCGGTGGCCAAAATTGGAACTAATGCAAATGTTAAACTGTGTTCAGACAAAGACAAAGACACTAGCGCTCCCCTTACCGGGTCAGATAAGTTTGTGGCACTGACAGCCAGACCTCACTCTCCACTAGCGCCTCCAGCGGCGAATTCACACGCTTTTACCCTCATTAGCACATGGTATTAGAATATTTTGAGTTTGCCAAATACAAGTATGGGGATTCTATTCTCTACTATAGTACTAAGGTAGGAGTTCTGTTAGTAGTTTTAAGTTAGTCCGTAAGTCCTGGGTTCGATCTAGCGAGGCGAAAATATGTCTGATGAGTATGAATTTCCGATCTCGGTCTAGGTGTGTTCTAAAAAAAAAAAAGGTGTGTTCTTGTCTATGTATCATGTACGGTGGCGCGGTTTGGCAAATGCCATAAATTTATTACCACTTTCGCAATTCCCACGCGGAACATCGCAAAGTTAGTTGCGTGCTTCGAAGAGGAAGCACCGTTTTATTACCAGTAGCAAGGTTAAAATATAACAATGACTAAGTTTGTTTATAATTCCTGTTAATATTGATGTTTAACATTTTAAGATTAGCGTTCTATAATAAATTTTAGTTACCGTTTTGTCTGTGGAGGGCTTGCCATAATGACTCCTTGTCGCTTTCGCTCTCGTGCGCGGGCTTGGGGGAAGACTGGGCTGACGGTACCGACTGGGTCTCTTCGGGGTCGTCCTAGAAACAGTTATTCACAATTTAACGTATGATTCAAAATCTATGGTTGAGTATAAGTGTTCTTCCATCTGTTTTCTTTAACATCGCATTGTAGATCTACCCTACATTTGTTGTTATTCTTGGTTGTACATTACATACAGAGCCAGCATTTGAGTATAAAGTATTGGAATTTTAAACAATGAAAAATGTGATTGTTGACTTGAAAAATAGCCTTCACATTTTTAGTGTTCAGTACAATCGATTTTTATACCAAATGATAAATGTAAACTGAATATGCTTCGGTAGCTTAGACTAACAGTTTACTTAGCATATTATATTTGAACATCTCAGATAACATGATAAAAATAGTATTAATAGTGTCAACACATTCCGCTTTGATAAGAAATCCAATGATGCATTAAAACGGGGATACTTTTGAAATTACCTGTGACATTTCTGATATATCCATCTGTAATCTGTCCGGATCTGAGCCGCTACTGCTCTGACTGCATTCCTCGTATACCGACGAGTTGTCCTTCGGTTGCTTCACTTTGCCCGTCCGGCCGAACACATGTTGCTTGTATTCATCGGCGAAGGTAGATTTGTTGTTCGTTAGCGTTCTGTGTAAGTACGTGCTCGTAGACTCGCGGTCGGGCTGCTCGCTCGGTTCGGCCGATTCGTTCTTGATCGACCCATACAACGAGAGGTCCATTTCCTTGTTGTTGCGTTCATCGTTGCTTATGGGGCTGGTGGCGCTCTGAGCCGCGTTGTACGCCGCGTACTGGTCCTCGGGGTAATCCTGCGAATACACCACCTCGGTGTTGGCAGTGTGCGTTCTGTCAATAACGCTCGTATAATTTGGCGGGAAATTCTGGGACTCCTCGTTCTCTCGCTGTGCGACCGCTACAGCCTTGCTTATAATATCGATGACGGCATTGCAATGCATCACCTCTCTCGCGCGGTCCGAAGGTGGCAGGCCCGGCACGCTGTTGAACATTATGTGATGCCCCTCTTCCACTTTGACCGCGTACTTGCTGGGATCGTGATTTTTTATCTGTAGAAGTGTTACAGCAGCTTGCCGGCTCTCCAAATTTTTCATTTCTTCTGTGGAGTCGGGCGAGCCGATCTCGGCGTATTTGTGTTTGCTCGCGTGCTCATATTCGTTATCGTTTAGTGGTTTGATTATTTCCTCCAACTTCGCCGCAGTTATGCTGAGGACATCCTAAAAAGAAAGAAAAACAATAGGTGAACGAGCCGATCCATATTAATGTTATCACGATACAGCAAATAAACATCCACCAATGAGGCGCTAGCTCGCTTCATGTCACGTCGTGATATCAGTTGCCTCCGAACTGATAAGATAAAAACACATCTTTATCGGAAGGTGTTCGAGCAGTGTCCTTTTAAATTTCAAGGAAGATGCATATGCTACGAAGATACCGCGATGTGAGTAGAGCCTCCAGGCGTCTCGGGTGGAGTCGCAAGCGCGGGTCTCACTAAACTTACGTAAATTATGGTGTTTCTTTGTTTTAGGTGTTAGTGTTATTATGTGTGTTAGTTACGTCGAGTCGAGCTGAGAGCGACGCGAAAAACAGACCCTGTGATGTTTTTGTTCAAGATGTCAACAACCTCACCTTAAATTGCTCACGTCGGGACATCGACAAGATACCGACTTGGCCGGACCAAGTAAATAACATCTCAAATAAAGGTAAAATCGACGTAGCACTACTGTTATAAGTGTTCAGAGCGGCACAAAAGAATGACGTGAACAAAATATAAATACATAGTTATAGATAGCATACCTGTTGTAATCTAGCTAACAAAACGCTAACGATGAATGGCTGACACACAGCACAGGATGATCTAGTGGAACTAGACGCTGAAACTTTGTGACAGGGATTGCTTTTTTAATCTAAGTAAAATTTACATAAAGCAATATAAGAGATACAGAAGAAAATATTGATTACATTCACTACAGATGTTGATTATTTTGAATATGAATTATGATTTTGATCATCCAAATTTTCATCGATTTCTACTAGCGATAAATATTGAGGTTCACAGTAATAAAATAATGAGAGATAAGCTAAAGGATTGCGTTTATATTTATGTTTTTTTTAATCATGATTGAGGAATGCTGTTTTTATTAATCCTGGTGAGATTAAGAATCCTAAATTCTACGAATGAGTTCGAATATTTTTACCTTTCTATAAAGATTTAGGTAAGCACTTTTACCGATATTTTTTATTTCTATATTTATGAAGTTACATAAATAATTTTATACTCTCTAAGTAGGTTTTCCTTGTTTAAACTAAAACAAATATCTTAAAGATGGAGAAAGAAAATAGTAAAGACGAATATCCTTCGGACTCTCTTTTATGGTATTGCATAACGGTGCAAGCCAATAGAAACACATACTCAGAATAGAACAATTTTAATAATAAATATTTGAGAACCTGTTTATGGAATGAAATTATAAATTATATTTGAGCAAAACGGGTGGCGTAGACAAGCTAAAAATAAATTTTGATGATAAAAATAACTATATTCGTAGAATATGAATAAAACGACATTTATCTGTTTTATAAATAGGTATCTATATAGGTACTTATGTCTTCCAGAAATTGAATCTTTCGTTTGCAAGACAGAAAATTAACATTTATTTTAAGAGTAGGTATGTATTTAAAATTATTTCTCTATGTGTAAGACAAACCCACAGTGAGAACACCATTACTATGAAATGGTAGAAAATGAATTTATTTTATTCGAATATGATTTATTTTTAAAGAAAAACTTTTCAGTCACACTATACCATACCGTTTCAACAAATGCCTACCGCGAAAGGTCTTGAAAGAATCGGCAAGAATTACTCTTCGTGCTACAGTATAATCTTTGATGATTTAATGTCTAGATGGAACATCGAATCCGCGCAAACGTGTCAAAAAATTGTGGCTAACGGTTAGCCACAATTTTTACATCATTGTATCATTTATCACGCACACATAGACAATAGACAAACGTGTAAAACATCGCCTGCACGCACACATGCTTGATATTGTTGCCTTATTTTTTTGTTTTCATTGTAGGGCGACGCTCAATCTAGGCATTAGATCATCAATGAGTATGTACGGGTCACGTCGGGGTCACCAGTTTGGCAAAGGGAGATCTCCCGCCAGGCGAGACGACATGCCTGGGGGGCGGCCGGGCCCCGAGTGAATGTACCTACTCGAGGCGTGGTATATATGCGGGCGATCCACAATTCTTCGATAGCGTGATTCAGGCTTCGGTGACGTCACCGTGTAACGTGTGTGCGGTGTCGCCACATCTATAATGTGCTTTTACTCATTGGTACTTTAGATGATGACGGTACCTCATACAATAATATCCGTATCACATAATTATCATATTACATACTATCTCCTTGTTTCAAAAAAAATTGTTATCGCTCGATTCATTTTCCTGCTATTTTGTCCTGTTGTTTCAGATGGCCATGTGCTTATAACGTTTTTCTACAACGACATACGCAAGGTGACGCAATTAAACAGTGTACCGGGCTCGAGAGTAGCCATCACTTTTAAGTCCAATAGAATAGTTGATATCGAAGACGATGCTTTTAGAAATATCGAGAAACTTGTCTATTTGGATTTCAGTAACAATCTCATATCTGGTAAGTTGATATTATATTCAGTGTATGATGTGACCCGACCTCTTGGCATTTATCCTCGCCTTAGGATACTGGTTGTGACTTCATGAATTTCAGGTTTACACTTGTCTTATACTTTGGATATTATGCCATTTTGTAACCGTAATTATGAGTAAATTACATAATTATATATTGAACTGCCATAGACTTGACAACATGAATTCCAATTTCAACTTTCTAACTCAAACAAAAATAGAGAATGTACGCATTTCCGCAATGAATTTTCTAGCGAAATATGTTTTATCGCATCTACCTTTGAATGCTTATTACATTGTTTTACTTTGTTTAGATAGTAGGTATATAGAGGAGGAAGATATATTTTATTGCAGAAGATAAAATGGCTTCAGCCCAGCTCTCAAGTTTCCGTTGTGGTCTTTACTGAAATTGCATTGTAATATTTTCCGATACGGTATCTCTAGGGCTCTAGGGTTGCCAATCGTACTCTAAAATAAAGTATTCTACTCTGGTCGTGTAGGCGTACTCTATAATCTATAACAGTAACGGAGGACGCTTACACATCTTTTTTTTACACAATGTTTCCTTAACTAGTGCTAGTCACTTGAAAAGTTGTTATGTGCTGCATAAAGTATCAAAAATACATTTTTAATTTTTTTTAATAAATGGTTCTCTTTTTTTATAAGTCCGTACCTACGCTTAATTTACTTCCTTTGAAATTAGGTGTTCTCTATCTCTTCTGATAAAAGTTGGCAACCCTCAAAATCGACAGACATATTAGGTAACTTTGACTTTGAGGAAAAGTAAATACTAAATTAGCCCCGAACACGATAATGAGCTTCGATACTTTATTACTACTATATTAAACCACAAATATGTAATTCAATTCAACCATTCGATATTGGAAGTAGGTACCTATCTAACATCGTCAGAAGAAAATTAACGATTCGTATTTTTTAGTACCTATTCCTACTCTACAATGAACAAAGTAGCACGAGCGCAAATTAACATTTCCGTAATTTCATATTGTATCTATTAAGTATATTATTATAATCGAATGGTACCTTTATCAATATCGGGACTTCACTAGTCTAGTTTAAAAAAAAAAGCTAAACGAATGATGACCGTAAAAGTACAAATTTTACCAGAATTTATCTTAGTTAAGCGCAGGACACTCAGGGCAGGGAATCCATTAATAGCCTTCTACTGAGGACGGGTCTCTCCCCATTTTCAAGAGACCTAGAGCAAAGTTAACCACGCTGTTATTCCATTGTGGATTGGTGCGGGAGTTAGTGGTCAAACCGTCAAACCGAGTATTGGAAGTGTTATGCCACCCGAATGTCTCCGACATCGCTAATCGACTGCCATCGAACGATAACAACCGCATTATTATTACCGCACATTAAGCGCTAACAATTTTTAGTATTGAACATCATAAAGGTTACATAAAAAAATACAGAATAATTTGTTTAATATTGAAATGTAATTTTTAGGTGAAGTTTTAAGAAGCGAGATCTTCCAAGGGCCATACAGGGGCGGCGTATACAAAAGCATCGCGTTGGAAACACTGAATCTAGGACACAACGAAATACACTCCCTCGACCGATATCTCTTCCAATACACGCCCAACTTGACGAGATTATACCTGAACAACAATCCTATTGAGATTCTCGACCACGTCACTATTCTCGCTTTATCAAGCGCTACTAATTTGGAGGTAATAAATACAGTCGTATAGCGTACGGAGCCAAAATTAGAATAAAGGGAATGTGGACGGCTGCAGATAGTTATCTTACCCGATTCTGGAGTTCTCAATGCATTTTAATGTATTTGAATTGTGATGTGCTATAACTTTTTAATGTCTACGCTTTATTAATATTTTTTAAACTTACATTTTGAAAAACAATTTCAGCAAAAATAACTTGCCTAAAAATTATATAAATAATGTATTAGTAGATACAATTAAAGAAAGTGCATTTATTTTCTTTTTCAGGTACTGGATTTATCTAAAACCGAAATCGACAACATTCCTATAGACACGTTCAAAGGGTTGGCGAACCTGCGGCAAATAGACCTGTCCGGGAACCAGTTTCTCACAGTGCCGGAGAGCTTGAGCGTCGTGGGCAACTCTCTTCAGTACCTCACCATTAATGATAATCCGATCGTGGAGCTCAACGACGACAGCTTTGTGGGTGAGTCTTAACGCTAATTTGAATGTTACACATGCAGCCGATAAGATTCTCTGCGACAAATTCCGTATACATTTGTGTAATTCTCGACAAACCTTTTGGAATTTCGGAAATAGTAATTTGTGAATGTTTAAGACTGGGAAAGAAACGCTCGTTATCGATGATGCTTCTTCCCCAGAAGCTTTTTAATCAGGACGTTCTAAGTAATGTTCAAGAGTTCAAGAGTTGCATATTATGCATGTAAATATTGTTATCAATTATAACCCTTTTTGAGGTTTTCAGTTTCAGACTACTAATAATTATAAAATAATATTTATAATAAATGCATAGAGGAGAATTCTGCAGGATAGGATACTGATCATTTTCTGATAATTATTGCAATTTATAAAATGAAATGACTATGAACTTAATTAATTTATTGAAAAAATTTAAAAAGCGATATACATTAATACTCATTATTACAAAGTCCTAAACGAATTCTTTATCTAAACAAATACACAAAAATGTTATCGCTTCGAATTAATTTACGTACTTATAGGTAATCGCCGTAAAAAATTTGACCGTTGCAAATCGTCTAACGCCCCCCTCTAGACCGGAATATAGAGCTCATACTTTAGCTAAGTGCAAAAACGATTATCTCAAAGAAACATAAATATCGACTACCGGAAACCCGCACATCAGCTAAGAATCTGAAGTTTGCTTAAACCTAAAGGTCTGAGCACATTACATCAACTCAATGTAGTCTCGATTCCGATGAAAATCGTAGGAAACCATTGAATTTTCTGCATTTGACCATGATCCTTATTTCGCCGGCATTTCTGGTCCGAAAATTCCACCATACACGATACCTACGAAAACAAAGCTCATAATATTTGAATGGTCAAGTTGGAGTAGACTGTAGAGTTGATGTAGTATGCATAGACCTTAACCATTTAGTTCAAGACCAACTATTTTAATATAAACCAGAATTAGTTTAACGGTGTAAAGTTTTCATTAATTAATGTAAAGCTGTTCTTTTTAAATAACATTTTCAATGCCAAGTTATCTTTAAAGTATCTAGCGGAGTCGGAAATACCCAGTAAGATGTTAGTTTAGTCATCTTCATGTGACTAAACAATAATTACGTTAACGTAGACTTTCAAATGTGCTTGTAGAGACCGCAACCAGATTCTGAGTTGAAGTTCGGCTATTTTTATACAAATTAGTCCATTAACAATCGTGGACGCTTCTTGGCGAAAATATGATAATGTGGATGTAGATAACATTAGAATACGTTATGCGGATAGCCCAATCAATCACAGTCTGGAGTGTTTTAAACGTTAATATATTAACGCTGGTAAAACTGACTGAAGATTGTCCAATACAAATTTCGCATTATTACATAAGTACTAACATTCTAATTACAATCGGACGATCCGAACTTTCTATCTCCTCGGTAAAGTGGTATAAATCATTGAAATATTACACATGAGACGGTCGCCTCGCTCTCCATGCTACGTAATAACAAAACGAAAGTGTTTACACTAATTCGCTTATCTTGGAAATCATTCGTTTAGCTATCAATCTATCTTCGTAGTATTTTAACATATTGCGAGGTAAAAATCCGTGAAAGGTTTACATCATTTCTCATGTTTATTATAATTCCTAATGCAAATGAAAGAGATAGCTAGCTCGCTGCATTTAATTTATTTCATCAGTTCGAGAGCATAATTATAAAGTTGGTCTTGTATAACTCTAAATCGTGTTTACTTATTTAAGTATTTATTTCCTCACATTAGTGATGAAGAAGTGTTCAACTTGGCCTCAATGGATCTATTAAGTACCTTACTTTTCTAACGCTGTTACAGTGTAGATTAAATACTTACTTACACCCAGAAAAACTTTTGAATGCCTTTTAAGAATAATGCATGAAGGAGCAATGTGTCAGATTTTGCGTACTTAAAATTGCTTATTAGAAACATGCACGCAAATGTTGTTTATAAATACACGTATTTTTTACACCTCGCTAGTATTTACATAAGAAAATAAAATTAGTATCAACGTAAAATTACCCTCCGATGTATAATTATTACGAATAAATTTTGCCTGATTTATAGACCGCAGAGCGGGAGGAAATAGTAATTTTTTACCCGACTGCGTCAGAAGGAGGGTTATGTTTTTCGAGTGTATGTATGTATGTTTGTATGTATGTCCATTTATTTGTGGTGCCCCACAGCCCAAACGGTTGAACGGATTTAGACATAAATGAGGTATCGTTGAATTCGTCAGAACTGTGAAAGTGTCAAGGGCTATATGAATTTTCAAAATGGCGCCCGAAAGTGGAAGAAAAAGAGGGGATAATCTTATGTTTTTTGTTATCTTAGCAATATGGGTATCAAATGAAAGATCGTGAAAAGACCTTTTCAAATATATATATATATATATATGTTACCGGAAATGTATGAAATCTAGGAATTGTATACATTTCCTAGGAAATGTATACAATTCCTAAGCTCTTTAGGCAATGTGTAAAATATTGTTTTAAAAATTATTTAATTCATACATTTCCTAGGAAATGTACACATTTCCTAGGAATTGTATACAATTCCGATATCGTATTAGGAAATGTGTATGTCGTGACCACATCGTAGATTTGTTAACTTCAAATGGTCGCATTTCATGAAATGGGCAACTCAGTTTGTCCAGACCGTTAAATCGTCTACGTTTGGTTATCCACGTTTGGCCAAATCGTAAAAACGCAGAATATAGGGCATAATTTCGAACCGTGACGTCTCCGGCGCTGCGGAAGGTGCAGCCCCTTCGCCCTTGCGTAACAAAGCACAGACACCCACGCTCGCCTGCGCAGCTTCGGCTTGCTGGTCGCCTTCGGCGACCAGCCTCAGCCGCTCCGGCTCGCCCGGGTGTCTGCGTTTTGTTACAGCGGGCGGGGGCTGCCCTCCCTCCGCGCCTCCGGGTTCTAAAAAAAACTCTAGGGGTAGGGCATACAAGACTACGTGGAGTAGGGGTAGGCTAATTCGGTTCTGTAACCAATTCGACCTACCTACACCTTGAAGAATTTGACTGAGTAGTAATGGAAATGAGTATTCATTGTTTTACACAATAATATTTTTGATTAAGGCACTCGGTGAGACAATCTGGTAAAAATCATAACGTAAAATAAAATATCTTCATATTATCTATCCCGCGTACCCATTAAAATCTTGATCTATAATCTTAATGTACTACATTTCCGATTGCTGTTTAGGAAATGTATAAATTTCCTAGGAAATGTGTCCAATATAATTAATTTCACACATTGCCTGGCGATTTTAGGCATTGTATACATTGCCTAGGAATTGTATACAATGACGGATTTAACACATTTCCGTTAACATATATATATATATATCATATAACGTTTAGGCACACGTTTTAACACAAATTGTCAAAAACCATCCCAAAAAGTAGAATTTTTCTGTGAAAACACTAAAAAGTCTAAAATAAAAATATTATTATAAAAACAAAAAACCCGACTGCTTACAAAAGAAAAAAACAAGTGTCACAATATCAACATAAAATACTTCATGGTGCTGCAGGCGGGGACAAACAATACTGTTACCTACGGGTAAAAAAAGATTTATCACAAGTACTACGTTTGTCACCGCATGCTGCAGCATGAAGTATTTTATGTAGATATTGTGACACTTGTTTTTTTCTTTTGAGTTCTTTGTAAGCAGTCGGGTTTTTTGTTTTTATAATAATTTAATTTTGTGGTAAAATTGTATTACGGATACAATAGGGAATATGCATGTCATTCAAATTTAAGTAAATATTTTTTGTACAGTCGTTATCGCTAAAATAATGATATCTGTCACATTATTTTCTATTTAATCTTTTTAAAATCACTAAAATAAATTTATAAAAAGTGCAAATTTTACGAGGCAAATTTAAAATGTCGAAACGCAACGCCATTGGTTAGACATCGGCGTGACGTCATCCTTCGCGTTGGACATGTCAAAAACATACTAGAACTAGCTGTTTTCATTTATATTTCAGTTAATTTGATTGCTTTCAGAGTTTATCGTATACTTCTTGCGTGATTTTTGTTTGTTAGTGATGTGTTGAATGACTAACAATGTCTGAAAGTGGATCTCAAAAGGCGCTATCGGATAATCTTCCATTAATTGATTGTTTGCGCCTACAGTTACATTCACTGACGTCAAATTGCTTTGAAAACTTGTGCAGGCGCTCGCAATAATGTCGGTAGTTTGTGTGGTGAAAATTATATTTTACCCGCGACTTACGTACATTCGGACTCGAACACTCTATTAACGAAGCGCACAGTGAAGCTTTCTCACGTATTAAATTAAATTAGATGATAATTGTATTTGCAAAGTCCAAAATTAAACCCATTGTTCATCATCACATCATCTTTTATTGAGCACCAAGCTCCAGTGTACTACTGTACATAGATGCTTTCATGATGAGTTCGTACTTCGCCTCAAATAATGATTTTACATCAGCTGAAATCAGGGGAGTCAAAGCTGCAAGGTGAGGAAGTGATAGATATTTAATTTAGGTACATGGTTCTCGTACAGTTTTTCTAAGTAATTCATAAAAGTCTTTAACATAACCTGTAAAGATTTAGACGTTTACCTTCTACATACAAATTATATTATATCCTTCATATCACATTTTAGGAATAAATGGTTGTTAATAAATAAATCCGTGTTTGGGAATACTTTATAATCAAATCTGTTTTTATCCCAGATCTGAACGAGAATCTTACAACAACTTTTTAGGGTTTGTACTTTTGTTAGCCTAATTAAACCAAAACTATTAATATTTGGTAGAAATAATTATTTTCTTCTTACGTTAAAACGATCTTCGCAACAGTATGCAGTGCTTTTTGTAGATATAATATCTCTTTTCACAATTTTACACCAATTTTTCTTATATAAGCATCCCATGGAACATGAAAAAATACTTTGTCCGGCGCGTTCCATCTCGTATTCTTGCACATAGGTACAATACAGTACTTAAAATAAGGTCTTCGGTTTCCATCCGTACTTCCGTTTATGAAATTAAACTAGAAAACGTAAATTTAATACTATAAAATACTCTTTCTCAACCTCGCTCATAACCACTTGTTAGTAAACAACTCCAGCCCGACGAACGATGACGTCACCATAGAACGCGCCAAAAGGGCGGCGTTTGAATCGGCTTTATGTCACTACAATTTTCATTAATTAATTTAAAATAAATTTGGACTTTCCCATGACTCGTATATTTTTTTACGGTATTATATTAACATAAATGAGCTATAAAAACAATAAAAAAAAATCATGCATATTCCCTATTCCGTACTAATATTAAAAAATAAATGCGAAAGTCTTTCTGGTCTGTGATGGCTAAACCACCCGATTTTGTAGGAATTCGGAATGAAAATAGTTGAAGACAGGGGACAGGGGACTGGACAGGGGAAATATTTAAGTTTTTGAACGCGAAGCGAGGCGTCAACTTGTCTAAAAGCTAACTTAAAGAAATGCCTAAAATGTAGTTGATAAAGCCCAAGCTCAGATTAAATTTCTTTTCAGTGCAGTTTTTTCACTGGTTTATTAATTAAATTCCCAATACATAATTATAAGCTCAATTCAAAATATTCATCTAACATTCGAAAACAAATTAATTATTAATAAAATAATTATGTTACTTGGGTATATTTACTTTGTACCTAATAGTAATAATTGTCTCTACAAAATAATAATGGACTAAATAAGAAGGACTTTTTCTAACGAAACTTGAATATCATTTATTATTTATATTCTAAAAGAAACGACACCTTATTAATCATTAAAATTAAAATTCACGCTGATACAAAAATGGCTCGATGTTAGTATAAGGAACGGGCGCTTCGCTTCATTTGGCGGATAGAATTTATAATATGGAAAATTTCACTATGCTTAGCATGATAATGTAAATATTTGGTGTCGGAAATTTAATCCATTACAAAATTAAACATTGAAGCGGTCCCAGGTTTGATTCAATGTTTAACTGTGACGTGGCAGATTTTTACGTCACAGTTAAATGTTTATTCGGTCTGAGTGTTAAGGGTTATTTCTTTAAATACAGGGTATTTTATTCGCGTACAGTGGGGAAACTGCCCTTGACAGTGGTAAAGAAAATGCATACATTAAAACGGTATTTTTACAGGCTTAACGAACTTATTGGAATTAGAAGTCGGCGAAAACAATTATTTGGAAGAAGTAAAACGCAGTACCTTTTCGCCACTTAAAAATCTGCGAGTTCTACATTTATGTCACAATCCTATGTTGAGGTACATCAGTCACAATGCTTTTCGAGGACTAAAATCTTCATGGACTCTCAAGGAGGTAAGCCGTCTTTCGTCTTCCATATACAATTTTCCCAGCTAGCCCCTATGCTATCCAATTCAGTTAAGATAGATTCGGTGCATATTATTTAATATCCTTTAAAAGTAGCTGAGCCTGACTTTAAGAGTCATATTAAACTGTAGACAAACAGTCTAAGGGCAGACTATTCTATTTACATAATATAATTATAGACTAAGCCTTTGTTACTGGAAAATAATTTTAAGCAGCACCTTTGAGTATATAAAGAAGTTCTTATGCACAATTTACAATATTTTTAATATTTTTTTACAATGGTTCAGTACTCAGCATATAAAGGAAAAATTATAATTTTATTAAACAGTGGTGCTTTTTTATTTGCCTTCATTGCATGTTATACTTAAAATTTACATTTTCATATTCATTCTATTCTTATTTATATGTTATTTAAGAGATCAACTACAAGGAGAGACTAAACTTTGCTTGGTGTATGAACAGTCAACAAACTACATACCTATTATATGAAAGAAAAAAGTACTAATCGGAGTTTATTGACAGTGCTCTTTTTCCTATTAACCAGGTTTCATTTAATGTTATGTTATTTAACCCAAAACAATCCCACAATCCCCTAATTACAATATTGTTGCAATGTACTTTTCTAATCAACATATCGACGGCCGCAAAGAACATAAAGACATCTGCAATTTTGCCAAAATCGTTTTTTTGCATATTTCAACTCAGAATTCTTTGTTCTATCTTGTGATATTTTTTTTTCTCGAAAAATGTTGTTTTTTACACCAATTTTTCAACGTACAAAAAGACATCTGCACTACTTATTTAAAATTCGACAAAGTACAAACGGACATATACCATTTGTCCTTGTGTACGTCGCGCAATGCGGCGGGCCAGCTGTCCTTACGAAAATAACCTGCGAAGTCTCGAGGCTCTTCAGCAAGAAAAAATGTCTGATGATGACTGCTTGCAATTGGAATAATAAAATAATTGAAAATTGAATCCGGAAGTAACATTCAACCAAGCCACAAATGTAAAAAATATTTATACCTTTTTTTCCTATCTTTGTTGGTATGTTTGTTACCCCATAACTTCGTGTTGGCTTAACCGATTTTAATGATTCTTTATTTCCTTGAAAACTGGTACTTTTTTTGAGGTCTCATATAAATTTGAGCGACATCTGATGAGTAATTTTGAATTTACTTGAATAATGTGTAAGGATTTTTGAAAGTGTGTATTTATGGTTTTTTCCTAATAACTTTTTATTGAGTGTTCAGATTTTTATGATTCTCTTTTTATTTGAAAGCTGGTATTTGCATTGTGGTCTCATATAAGTTTAAGCGGCATCTGACCAATGGTTTTTGAATTATCCTTAATAATTTTTATATATGTATGTTACCTCATATCTTACTACTTAGAGTTCCGATTTTAATCATTCTTCTTTTAATCAAAAGCTGAGGCTTTAGGTTAGGTCCCGTAAAAATTTGAGTTTCGTCAAACGAGTAGTTATTGAGTTACTTATGATACTGATACAAAGATGATGATTATGATACAAAGTACTGTTAAAATATAATTATTATTAGTAGTTATTTCTTTGAAATTATAATGTTTAGTTACTTTATATTACAAATACAATTATTAACAAGAATCACAAAACTTTTTTTTTATAAGACACCCTAAAACTCAAAATAGTTTAGGTATATCTGCAATTATCCAATAGCTTCAACGTAAGAATGCCGAAGTAATGTGAGACAACTACAGTATTTTAGTGACAATAATAATTATATTTGTTGTTTTGATGAAATTGGTTTTATATGATCAATAAAAATAAAAATCAATCATTAAATTAATAAAATAGTTACAGAATAAATAATTATCAGGTCCCAAGTAGAAACGAATATATGGCAGTTGACTCAATTTGCTTGTTTTCTTGATCGAAGTAGAAAAAGATATCTGCCGTAATTTTAAAAATTAAAGAATTATTAATAATTTACCTATACCAAATAATAGTTAATATTGTAATAATTAACTATTCCAAAATCGACGAAGATATCTTTGTAATTGTAGAAGTTATACCATTTTTGAACTAAAAACGCTCTCCTGAAAACTAACGTTTTTGTAGATGACCGTTTGTTCTTTGCGGCCGTCGATATAATACATAGATAGGAATTGTTAGTTAAATAGTATAGGATTAACACATTAAACTTTTAATGACTTGATGTCCACCATTAAATCATATATCAAGTAAATGAATCATTGATGTTGAAACATTTACACATTCAATACAGATGATATTATGATAGGATTAGATGTTTCTAATATTAGAACCCAATGAGATAATGCAATGTGTTGAAATGTGAAGTCATGGGTAATATTAACACCAAACATCATTTTAGTGTTACAACCAGTTAAGTTAAGCATTTCAATTTGGCCCCGATAAGGTTGCTTGCTTGTCAGAAAATTTAACTGGGTCAGCTGATTAATCATTTATTGATTATTACTACAGTATGCCAACAATTTCCTAACTTTAATGACTAAAAAAACTATTTTCCCAATACAATATGGTCATCAGTATATCACACAAAATATAACTTCTATTCTGCTACAAGTATTATGGAATCAACAGGTTTACTTGGACGGAAATTACTTGAGTGAGCTGTCAACTGACTTAATGCCATGGAGTAAATTGGAGGTCTTAGGAATGACTGGCAACAGTTGGTTGTGCAACTGTGACCTGGCAGACATAGTCACTAAACAAGAAGCTGGATCTAAATTCAAACCAGGGGAAATCCCTTAGTAAGTATTTTAAGTAAATATAGCAAGCATTAGTTGCATGATATTCAAATGCATATTATATGCATATTATCTTTATTGGTCAAGACAATATCAAATTAAATACATAGTTTCACTATGAACTTGCTGTTATCGGCTTATGATTAAAATTGTTAAAAAGATGCTTGGAGCTTAGGAATTTACTGTTTGTTACAGCTGTGCAGCACCTATGAGGCTGAGTGGAGCATACATAACAAACATCACAGCATCATTCTGTCCAACATTTGATAACACATTTGTAACAAGGAAAGGATTCAGATTCTCTGATGTCAAACCAAAGCATATTGTGTGGAGTATCCTAGGTGTTGCTGCTGTAGTAGCAATTGGCATGCTTTGTGGACTACTTGTGAATGCCGCAAAGGCTGTCTACAAAAAGAAGATAGGAAGCGAACAAATTCGCTACATACATGTTTCTAACTCAAGCCTTGCTTGATTTATTATTATAAAGTTTTTAGTATTGTGTTAAATTTCTATTAAGAAATCAATTTAGGATTTAATTATGAAATACATGTGCAATATAAATATTTGTCTCGGTATGTTAATCAGTTATTTTATTTTCCCATAACTCACCTCTTTTGGGCCTGACAATGAATCGGCATACTGAACAAATTGATCAAGAAGTCTTTCCGATTTATGTGATAGTTCTCTGAATGTGTGAAATTCATCAAGTTTGTGTGCACAGCTCCCACACACAACCTGGGGCAGCATGTCCATTGGTGATACCTAAAAATACAAGCAATTAGATGCATACATTTCACAAGTCTCAATCATTAAAGATGAGGTAGCTAGTGACCTTTATTAGTGCAATCACAGATGACTCACTACCAAGCAATCTGATAACAATCAACATAAAATGATCATAAACTATTTTGTTAGTATCCTGTTAACAAAATAACACTGAGATAACATAAAAGGGCGAAGTTGTTCCCCCACATATAAAGTAAAGGTCTATATTTAGATAATATTGATTCTGAAAATAGCAGTGCAGTAGTTTATTATGGGATATGTGGTGTGCAAGGAGCCGAATCCTTGGGGAGGTGTGCAAGGCGTCCGCGTCGGGCGCGGGGCGCGGGGCGCGGGGCGGGGGCGGAGGGCGGCCGCGGAGGCAGCGCGGATCTCCGCACGCTCCTTTGTTATCAGCGGCGCGGCCGCGGCTGATACCGACCTGCCACCCGCCTCGCCTATCACTTCCACGAACGACATTAGTCATACGCTCGAGCACTCGACGCGTGGGCCGTAACATGATATCACAATGCGAAAATACCCAACACCCGCGAGAAAGTTAATGGCGCTTATCAGTATCCACAATCTCTTACGCTTATGCTAAACTTTCACACGAGAAAACGCCGTCATCTCAGTAGCCATGCACTAAAATTGTTTGAAATGATTACCATTATCGACAGGTATGTCGTTATCATCTCGGAAAGTCGTGATTTATCCTTATCACGGTCGAATATTGGAAGTTTAACATCACTGCAATTATCGCCACAGAATGATAAACAAAGGCGACACACTGAATGGAACTTCGGCGGCAAATTACACATATTTAGAAATCAAAACAGAGAAACGTGATCACAATGAAAGAAAACATTTAGAAATCAATGAAGTAACTGATATAAAATTAAAAAGACTTGTTAAAAATATAACTCAGCATGCGATGATGTAGGATACATCACATCGCGATTGTCAACCAAACGAACGAGCAAGCTACACACACACAGAAAAGCCCCATTGTTTACGGTACGCTGATTATTGCGTCTGTATCACAGAACACTATTGCGCTAGATTGTGGCGCTAGTGGTTGGCTAGTTGACGTACTGATAAAATGATAACACTGTCAAATGATTTCTACTATCATTATCAACAAATAACTAGAGAATTGAAGATTTTGTGATGTTCTACATTTTTATAAATCTTTTTCATTAATAACTTAGCAAGTTTTATTAAGATTCTACGAAAACATTAACTATAAAAATAATACATATGGTCTGTATTTTCTCATGTAGCAATATTGGCCACAACAACATGAATGTCATGGGATACGTTTCATTTCATCAATCATAATTAATTGAAAGCTCGATATAAAATCAGTAATTTCATGTTCATATATTTAGTCCATGTTCATGTTTTACTTTTGGAGACTCATAATTTATAATAAATAACTAGTAAATTATGATATTAAATAAATTACTACTATTGAACCGCCGAGCCGAGATATTTTTAAGTATAAATGGGAAATGGAACGCAGGATTGAACTGTCAACTGTCAAAGTCAATCATCAAACCAAATTGACGAATGATTGACAAGCAAGACGTCAATTTGGTTATCGACTATCGTTATCGCTTTGAAGTTGTGAAGTTGCAAAATTGCGAACGTGCGTATAAAAAAATAAACAAAGAACTGTAAATGAGCTCTTAAAAATATTATTCAAGAATGTGTTGAATCTGTGCTCAAGTTACGTTGATATCAGCTGGTGACGATATTTTTCCTGGCGTATAGAAGTAGCAAACAGCATGAATAATTCTTCAGTTTACCCAGCTGACGATACAGTCAATGTTTCAACATCCGACACTGCCCAGTTGATCAGCAATGAAGAAGCCAGCACCTCAAACTACACACAGCTGAATAAATCAAGTGATTTCCAAGTAATTTTGTCAATGTTTCTATATAATTATGGCTAGCGGACGACTAGACACTTCGTATAATTATTATATGTTTTTTCTTTGATAGATATGAAAGATATCATTTTTAAATAGAAGCATGGCAATGTTTATATTAGTTTTACCATTTTTGAATTCCGCTCTACTTATTAAACTCACAGCTGTAAAGTATACCCATCCATACATCAAACACAAGCAATGTAATTCAAACAGCTGTTGTATAAATTAGGATGACTAATTTTATGTACTTATGTGATAATATTGATTGATGATGGTGACTACTGATTCAATATTATATTATATTAGGACTCTATTGAAGATGACCTACAAGGAAGCCATGGTGTCAGAAGGAGACAACCCATACAGAAAATTGAACCAGGATCTATGAATATTCTCTCTGCGAAATATGAAGTAAGTTTTGTTTGTTAGTTTTATTATTGGGGATAATATTATGTATAAGAATGTTGATAATGACTTGTCAATTGAGTTAACATGAAGTTTCTTGAAAGCAATTTTCATTCATAATCAATTTCATTCAATAAATCAATAATGAAATAATATATAATTATTTTTCCATGATATGGCACTCCAAGATTCTACTGCTCCTACTATACAAGAATATGTGACTTGTAGTAGCATTTTTATGTTTAATATTAACTAATTCATTCATTTTGCAGAGTTTAGATTATGACACATGTGAAAACCACTTGTTGCTCGATGAAGAACGAAAAAGGGGCTATGCCTTTATAGTTTGGAAGGACATTGCTCGATGGCTCATTGTACTCCTTATAGGTGTCATAACTGCACTCATTGCATTCATAATTGACATATGCATAGAAGAATTTACAGGAATCAAATACAAGCAACTTAAAAAATGTATCCTTTTTTATATGGTGAATTTTTGGTAGACAAAGTAGACCTCCTAGGAAATACAGGAAAAGTAAAGCCCAAAAGGTATTACTATATAATATATTATAGTTTATGTTATTTTAAATTAATTTTATAACACAGGAATAATTTATGGGATAAAGTATTCAATACATATAATACAAACAATTTATATTGTATATTTACATCATAACATTACAATTAAAACAATAATGAAATTAAAAGATAAATAAAATGAGTATTGGGTGAAATAGGTCAAAATAATTTTCTTCCATTTTCAATTTAAATACTTAGGGGATTAATGTTTAATGAAAATAAATATTTTTATATAGTTGGCAGAATATTATCAGAATATTTTTATTTCTTTTAACAACATGTAAATTTCCTTAGCAAACTTTCTCAGCTGTTGACAACTCTGTGCTAGCGGACAGATTATATGTTCCATATTTACTATGGGTTTTGACTAATGTATGCATAGTTTTCTTTGGCTCTGTATTGGTTGCTTATGTTGAGGTGAGTTATTACTTTAAAACAGATTTATTTTTTTGCATAACACAATCCTTAGCTTCAACTTGCACTGAAAAGTTACTTTTGGTGAAAAAAATCATCATGGCCTAGACTCTAGGCCCTATACTCCACCATATGTTCCAGTGTCGATTGATGAAGGGGTTAGTGGCTAACCCAGTATCGGAAGTTTTCATGCCGCCCGAAGGCCTCCAGCATGGTTTAAAAACTGCTATCTGTCGGTAACAACCGAGACCGATTTCTTTACGTGCCCTCCGAAACTCGGAAGTCCTGAAGAAATTTTGCCATTTGCAGTCAACCATCCAACTATCGACCACGCCCCTAGTTGCTTATCTTTGTCGATCACTTAAGATCGACGCTAAACGCCGGGTATGAGCGCTTCACGCAAGCCGCCGGGCCTTAAGCGTTTCTTAGCGATCCTGTAATACTAATGAAAAAGTTCACAATTCGCGATGTTAATCGCCTCAAGCTTTGGGCCGGGGCCTCGCGAATTCGCGAGACTTAATCCGACATCGGATCCGATAATCCGGGCGATTATACAATTGGGTATAAAGTTTGAATTGCTTAGAAATATTTTGCATCGAAAAGCTTTTGCTCGTTTCATTTAGAGCACTGCTACTCTTTCAGTGGGAACTGACATTAAGGTAACAGAAAAAAATGTAAAATCTCTTTGTGTCTTTATTTCTATAATAGCCTGACTTAGAAAAAGCCCATGAAACTGTTATTTGAGTGTGAGTCACTTTCAATTTCAATATTGCGGTTCTTTTTTCCTGTAAATATAATAATAACAGTATATATCTAGTTAGTAACCGCCCACGCGTCACTTTAGGTAAGTTATCTATGCCTTAACACACCCACGCACGAAAAACTCAATTATATTAATAATAATTAATATTCAAGGATTATTCAAATTATCATCTTTGTTATTTTTTCATCAATTAAAATAAACTCCTAATACATAAGCAAATCTGGTAAATCGTTTCTAAAATTAGTAGGTATACAAAAAACGTAGGAATCAGTGCAATAGGGTTTTCTCCAACATTTTCATGTACGGACTACGGACATCTACCAGTTACATTTCATTAAAATATTATTGTTTAGATTAATTAACGTTATCAGTTGCGTGACTTTTATAGTTGCGTTACATAATAGCATAGTCCATTACATACTAAATATGTGTCACATTTCTGCGATAGGCACATATTATGAAGAAGCAATGAATCATATTTTGCTGATAACATCAGCTCTCCGATTGTAAATGGTTTCACAACTGGCATCTATTTTCGTGGTAACAAAATATTTTGTTTCACATACAACCTTACGAAAGAAATCAATTAAGTACACATACACAGCAATATTTATTAATGTAAGTCCTAGTAACCTAGCAGATAAGACCTTTCGCAGAATTGTGCTACAATACAATACTACCTACTTAGGTATTTGTTATGTCAGTGAACTTAAAATGTAACTGACGGATAATGCTTGATTATTTTGATAACCTATCGATAAAACAGAACAACAAACAGAACAGAACAGCTTGTAGCATTGGTAAATGCGCCTAATGCAATTGAAATCTGCAATCATCATTACATTTTGTCTATCTCTGGTGTACTTTCTATTTATTGATGTAGATATATTATTATGACCTGACATAAATAAAATAAAATTTGATATTCCTAGCCCGTCGCTGGAGGCAGCGGCATACCTCAAGTGAAATGCTATCTCAACGGCGTGAAGGTACCGCGCGTCGTTCGAATAAAGACGCTAGTCGTGAAGGCTGTGGGCGTTATAAGCGCCGTCGTGGGCGGCTTGGCTGGAGGCAAGGTATAAATAAGTATACGACGAATTAACTAAAAATAACTTCTTTCATTATTTATCTGAAATTATGAATAAAACCAACAAAACCTACGTATATTTACGAACTTGTAGATGTTTTTGATAGAATAAATGATGGGTAGATTGAAAGCCAGTCGAAGATGAGCGGATTACAACAAAACTATATAATATATATTATCATTAAGTGCAACTGCAATCAAGCAATAAGTAACTTATAATAAAAAAAAATCGAAATATTATCACGAACAACTTTCAAATCAAATTAACACATACCAGTAATTACAGATACAGGCACGCACGCAAGTACACGCGCACTCCAATAAAAACGCGTGCAAATTCAAAACTAAAAAAAACAAAGACTTAGATAAACGCCGTGACCTTAATGTCGTTTAAGGAAGGACCAATGATCCACTGCGGTGCGGTGGTAGCGGCGGGTATATCGCAAGGCAAGAGCACTACATTCAAGAAAGATTTCAAGATATTCCAGTATTTCCGCGAAGACCACGAGAAGCGCGACTTCGTCTCCGGGGGCGCCGCGGCCGGCGTGTCTGCGGCCTTCGGGGCTCCCATAGGTTGTACACTAAAATTTTGGTACATTTTTACATAACTCATATACTTTTACTTTAGTAGAATAAAAACCTGGTTAGTATTAAAAATAATAATATATAAAGCTTGCAAACAAGTAGACGAGCTATCTGACGGTATTTATGATCATCATCGCTCATGGTTATCAGTATTGGAAATTATTGGACAATTTCAGGTGGAGTTTTATTTTCATTGGAGGAAGGAACAAGCTTCTGGAACCAGGCACTCACTTGGCGCACTTTCTTCGGAACTGTCGTGTCAACGTTCACGCTCAACTTCGCTCTGTCCGCGTACCACGGTCATCCGGGGGAGCTTAGTTATCCAGGTATTCATTTACCCCGATGATATCCTATCCTAAATGCGATTTTTTTAAGGATGTGTGTGTGTGCGTGTTTGTTTGTTACTCACGCAAAAGGTACTGAACGGATTTTCATGAAACTTTGGTACCTAATATAGCTTAGACAGCGAAATAACATAATTATATAGTAAGACAAAAATTATAGAGATTTTTTTATAATTTGGTCTAATATAACGGCCGGACGACAATCAGCCTTCCGAGTGAAAGTAACTGTGTCTGTTAAGTAGGTGTTCACGCCGTAACCACTAAACCGATTTTAATGACATTTGGTACAATCGAATTGAGTACTCCTCCCTTTTTTAAAGTCGGTTAAAAAATATCATAGGTCTGCTGAACCTGGGCAAGATGGAGCCGTTCCCGTTCCAGTTCTACGAGCTGCCGGTGTTCGCGCTGTTTGGCGTCATCGGCGGCTTACTGGGAGCGCTGTGGAACCACATCAACTACCGACTCGCCGTCTTCCGGGTCAGGTTGGAATGAGGGTCGCCGTTTTTGTGCTCACCAGTTGGCGCCACCGGCGTGTGAGGTCCTGCTGTCAAAGCCCGCCCATACATAAACAGTGACAAGTGACATTGTGACAAGTGAGAAGTGACAGTGCCACAAACTTATCTGACCCAGTGGCCAAAATTGGAATTAATGCAAATGTTAAACTATTGTCAGACAAACACAAAGACAGTAGCGCTCTTCTTACCGGGTCAGATAAGTTTGTGCCTCTGACAGCCAGACCTCACTCTACACTAGCGCCTCTAGCGGCGAATTCACACGTTTTTACAACTTTACCCTCATTGATTTCTTATGAGTTCTGACTACTTCTGACTATCGTTGCTACGGTTATTGCCCATGAATATTTCGTTTCGAATATACTTACCTGTTTATTTGTTTGTATACAAATGTATTTGTAACGCTTTATATAAGCGATTATATTATGTACTTATTATTATGTGTCATACTGACATTATAGCATATTTTAAAGATCCCAGTATTCCAGATAAAACATTTTTATTAGATTGGCTGACCTTGGCAGGCTTTTGCATTCGGAAATTCTCACCTCACCAAGGATTAAAGTTAGTCCATTGTAATATTTTTACAAAAGCATAATTGTGTAATAACCAAACGTGGTTCTATAGTGGTTCAAAGTGGTTCTATATTTCGTGTGCGTGAACGGTGTCTACGTACATATGTATTGCTTGACCGCGTAGACGTAATGTAGGAAGCTTTACATCTGCCCTGATTCATGATACAAGTCCTGGTGTCAGGTACATATCGGCCCCGTGGCTGCGCGTGGTGGAGGCGTGCATCGTGGCGGCCGTGAGCGCCACCTGCGGCTTCCTCATGATGTTCCTGCTCAACGACTGCCGCCCGCTCGGCGAGGACCCCACTAAAGTGCCGTTGCAGGTATGTTCGCACCGCTCAGCTCTGTTTAATGCTTCGATCAGCAAATACCAAGATAATTTAATCCAAGAGATCGGCTCAGTGATGTAATTTGTTAGCTTTTATTTCGTTTAGTGAGTAATAGTTGGCTTTTGTTAGGCTTTTGCTTTTACTTTTGCTTTCTCGCTTTCCCAGGGGCTTAAGTTACACCATTGTAATATTTTCAACAATAATTTATGAATAAGTAATTATTGTTGTTTTAGTTGTATTGTGCGGACGGCGAATACAATGCCTTGGCAGCCATCTGGTTCCAAACTCCCGAGGCGTCAGTCAGAAGCTTCCTGCATGATCCCATGGGTTTGTAGCTCTTTATAATACAAACTTTATGTCCACTGTTAAGTGGCCAGTATTAATTTTTTAATTTCAAACTGTTCGAGTCGTAACCTGTGTGTCATAGTTGATATAAAGTTACAATGACATGAAATATAGAACAACTTTGAACCACGATTGACAATACTTCGTTTCCGTAAACGGTGTTTGTATGCGTTGCTCGAGCACGCAGTGTATGAGGCTTTACATCATACCAGTCTATGATTTGTGTTTCGTGTCCGTGAACGGTGTCTTTGTGTAGCCGCGCAACGTATGAACCTTTAGGCACTTCTCACACTACGCTATTTATTAGTTACGCTACTGCAACGCAATCCAAAATTCGCTGTATGACACTTCTCACTGACATCGTAGACGCGTCGCTTTCATACATTGACAAGATCCAAATCGCTTGCAAATAGCATTGTGTAAGAAGTGCCTTACATCTGTACTATTTTTATTGTGGTAGGTTCGTATGTATGAAGCTTTATTACATCAGTACTACTGTAAGATTTTTGGTGATAGGTTCATACAAGCCGTGGTCGCTGCTAATATTCGTGGTGGGCTACCTGCCGCTGTCGGCGTGGACGTTCGGGCTGGCGGTCTCCAGCGGCCTGTTCATACCCAACCTGCTGCTGGGCGCCGCCTGGGGCCGCCTACTCGCCATCCTCATACAGTACATGCTGCCTTCCACTGTGAGTGTAAAAACAACCTTATTACGTGTGTGTAAAGTTCAGTTTGGCTTGTTGGTAAAGTTTACTTAGTGCTTTTGGATTCTCGTCATCAATCTGCGATGAACCCTATTGACTGGGGCGTAAAGCTGGCATTTCTGCGGAATGTTCATCCCCAACCTGCTGCTGGGCGCCGCTTGGGACCGTCTGCTCGCCATCCTCATACAGTACATGCTGCCTTCTACTGTGAGTGTAAAAACAACTTTGTTACGTGTGCTCACGGTTCAGTTTAGCTTGTTAGTAAAGTTTACTTAGGGTTTTTGGGTTCTTGCCGTCGATCTGCGATGTGCTTTGTTCACTGTGGTATTAATCTGCCATTTGTGTAAAGTGCAATTAAAATATTTCGTATCGTACGCGACTGATCCATAGTAACTGATCTCGCTTGTCGCTACTATTGGTAGAATATACTGATGTCGCAAATTTTGATAGAATGTTAAAATAGACTTTTTATAATTTAGTTTAATTTAATCTAAAATAATTTTGTTCTATTTTCTTGTTTAATTATTATTTTTTTTTGTAAGTAGTTAGTAGTTTAAATTTAATTAGTGTAATTGGTGTATAACCGTACTAATTAATTATTAAATAAATAAATAAATAATTTGCCACATACTTTTTTTACAAACTGATTGAAATAAAAAAACTGTGAATGTAACCCCAAGCTTACTCAATAGATACATTTAAAACTACTTTAAAATAAATAATATTATCGTTTATTAGATAAGCGAGAACAAATGCAAAGACAAACAGCCATATATTTTGAAATCCTACTTCCTATCCTACTAATATTATAAATGCGAAAGTTTGTAAGGATGTATGTGAGTGAGTGTGTGTGTGTGTTTGTTGCTCTTTCAAGCAAAAACTACTGAACGGATTTTCATGAAACTTTGCAGTAATATAGCTTAGACATCGGAATAACATAACTTGTTAAAATTTATAGAGTTTTTTGAAGGGACTGGTTTCCCGAAGCGAAGCGAGGGCGGATTTACTAGTAACATATAATTAATAAACAAATTGTATCTACTTGTCAGTCGATAAACCCAGCGAAGTACGCGCTGGTGGGCGCGGCGGCGCAGCTGGGCGGCGTGGTGCGGATGACCATCTCGCTCACCGTCATCATCATCGAGACCACCGGCCAGATCTCCAACGCGCTGCCCGTCATCGTCACGCTCGTCGTTGCCAAGTGGACCGGCGACTTCTTTAACGAGGTACGACGGGTGGGGTTTTAACTGGTTAACAACAAGGAGGAGTACTTTTTACGGGGTAAATTGGTTTAGATAATTCTTTGTATATTTGAAAGCTGGTGCTATTACAAAGCTCGATTATATTCGTGACTATTACGCTCGATTCACACATATCAGTTAAGTCACCGTTCCGTCACAGTTCCGGCAAATCTTTCATACATTCTCGGCATTGTAAGCACTGACAATGCCGAGAATGTATGAAAGATTTGCCGGAACTGTGACGGAACGATGACTTCACTGATATGTGTGAATCGTCCGTTAATATTACGCGTGCACTGCCTTTTCTCGAAAGAATCTCCATGGGAGGGCTTCCAGATTTAATTGTAATCTGTGACCATGATTAAATTTTGCTCACCCTTGCTCGCGAAGTGAAATCGTACGTTGACATAATCGTATTCGCGTGAGCTTACCTTCCTTTAGACATTTAGCGAGAAAGGTCTCGCTCAAACTCTATTCATAAGCGTTAAATCATTGGCAAGAGAGGCATATTTTCCATAATTATATCTTTGTTCCAGGGCATCTACGACATCCTGATCCAACTAGCGGGCGTGCCGCTGCTGCCGTGGGAGCCGCCGCCGCTGGCGCACAACGTGTACGCGTCGGAGGTGATGTCGCACCCGGTGTTCGCGCTGCGCACCGTGGAGAACGTCGGCCACGTGGTGGAGGTGCTGCGCGCCGTCACCTACAACGGCTTCCCGGTCGTTGACCCGCCGCTCGCTGATGAGGTACGACGTTTGCAGCAGGCAGTGGTGACGTCATCCACAACACTGAAGTAGGTCCGAAGGCGACTGGCTCGTGATCGTGACTCTACTCATAACTTTCTAATTTGGAAGACAACTCTCGTTCTTTGTGCCAACTAAACTCCTTCGTAATTTTCTTGTTATTTACTTCTTGTGTGTCTAAATTTCCACTTATAATGGCGCTCCTTCACATTCGTGCGAATACGCGAACCCGCATGTGTAGGAGGGACTTTCGCAAATGACTATGCGAAGTTTTTGAAAATTTCATGGTACAAAAGTTCGTGCGAATGTGAGCGCTAAGTAATGATTAGATTCAAACATAAACTAAAGCGATCAAAAATCGAATTGATATCGATATCATACAATTGTAACTATCGATATTATCGATTATTCTGCAAATATCCATAAGTAAATATTTGATAACGTTTCAATAACATTTTTTTTACTCCGCCAGGCAGAGATACACACATACAAACGTCTCCGCGGGCTGATCCTGCGCTCGCAGCTGATCGTGCTGCTGCAGAACAAGATCTACAACGAGAACGCCAACACCACCTGGTCCAACTTCAAGGTCGACATGGACATGTTCCGCAAGGAGTACCCGCGGTACCCCAGCATTGATCAGGTTGGTTTGTTGAGTGTTGCATTGCATGTTAATAAAATTAAAGTGTCTGTCTGTAATGTCAAAGTAACTGATTTTCAAGTGCATTAAAGTTATTTACTTTCTTAATATTAAAACGCTGAAACACTAAAGAACGATTTTAAAAGTTTTGTGTGTTTGTCCGGAATATGGAAGATAGAAGAGATTGTGGAGCAACATATAGGCTACTTCTTATCCCGATATTCCCGCAGGACTGGGATTTACGCGAATCTCCCAGGCGTACGAAGACACAGTCACAATACATTAATTTCTCTTATATATCTAAAGCGTGCTGAGGGATTCGAACCCACACCCCCTGAGTAGAATGCCGAATTCTCAACTACTAGGTTATCACCGCTTTATTTATTACTAACCACACCCACACTTTGTTCTTTAGCTGGAGATATCCGAATGGGAGAAGACATGCACGATCGACCTGCGGCCGTTCATGAACCCGTCGCCGTACACCCTCCCGCACAGAGCGTCGCTGCCGCGCCTGTTCCGCCTGTTCCGGGCGCTCGGCCTGCGCCACCTGCCCATCGTTAATGACGTCAACGAGGTCAGTTTGTGTCGGTTTTGAATATCGAGACATTTAATCATTCATCAGTCCGCAGTAGTTAATCATTCGTCATATTAGGGCCCGCTTCAAACGGGCGTGCAAGGCCGCGCGTGGGTGATACGCACAAAAGGGTGGCAAAAAAACTGAGCATTAGATAAAGGTAAACTGATGTCAGCTTGGTTTGGATTGGGGTTTTGAAAATGGTATTGCACGCGGCCGCTCATAGAGGTAGCGGTGGGCATGGTCATATCCATGTCATATCAATCTCATTCGGGCTATATATTTTCATAATTATTTATGTTTGATACACTCAATCAGAACAGAACTAGATGTTGCAACTAAATATTGCCACCACGGAGAATATTCACTGAGGATCTTTTGTTTAATAAACCAGCCCACTGTATTTTTCGCTACTAGGACGTCGACGTTTATTGGTATAAATGTGTGAATGTTAAGTGTTTCTACAGTTTTTTTGTTTTAATTAGGTTGTCGGTATGGTGACTCGCAAGGACATTGCAAGATACCGAGTTTGGAGACATAGAGGACACATGGGAATGGAAGAATTACTACTTTCTAGTGAAATTTAACTAATTTATATATTTTATTGTTGTTGTGTACATGTTATTTAAGGAATGATATAGCGTACTGTTGTTATTTATTAATGGTTTAATTGGAGAAGATGGATGGCTTAATTGGATATTATATTCAAATATTAATGCAAGAGGCATATGAATCTCTAAACTGGTTTATTATTAACTATTGATATGTGTTAAAACGTCTTTTAGAGTCCATGTGCCATTACAATTAATTATGCGCACTAACGTTCAGACATGCGTGTTGACTGTGCGTCAATTCAAAGTGAATTTAAAGATAGTTGTCTTAAATTAATATTTTTTACATGAAGCTGACCTAAAACTGACAACATGAATGACACAGTATAGTCCAGCTAGTTTAGTAGTACTCGTAGAACATCGTATCAAGGGCAGAAGGATTATAGAGATGAATGCGCTTGATGATACTGAAACCTAGCTATCTCTCGCTCAGGTAGCACGGGCTCAGTTAGAGTTTTTATAGGTATGATCAGATATTGGTGGTAATTATCGCTACGAGTGTCGCGTGATATATCGATATTTAATATTGACGACCCGAGTGGTGCAATGGTTAACAATTCGGATCGTTGTTCCAAGTGTCCTGGGTTCGATTTGGGAATCGAGCGCAGCGGAAATCGTAATGATGAGTTTGAATTCCCATTCTCGGTCTGGGTGTGTGACGTCTGTGTCTTTTTCTTGTTTGTTGTTCATGGCACCCATGACAAAGGGAATCCTAGTGCGGTGCTGTGAGTGTGTAATGTTTTTACCTGGGTACTTAGTTGGTGATTCCGCGGGTGTTTGAAAGCAGCCCATATTGCTGAGCCAGGCGGTATTTTTTTTTGCCGCCCAGTTCAGTGCGGGGTAGAATTTATGTTTACTTATGTGCTTGCTTGTGAATAATATTAGGTACTGCTTTCCCATTCGGATACTGCATCAACAGCGACTATATACTGTGCATATTTGAACAGGACTAAATACGTCACTAAATTCTAATAGCAATCTCTAATTACAGTTATTATTTTTACTAAATGTAATATAACGGACACAGGACTGAGCCACCTCATATTTTCAGTTGACAATCCAAATAAGTTAAAAAAATCATTTCTAATATCACATTGGTACAATACTTGTGAATGTTGTTAAAATAACAGCAATAAAACCAAATTTAAATTCCAAATATTTGTTCCTAGTACAACGTAATTAAGCCAAGAAAATAAAGATGGTTCTATCTAAGCATCCTGAAGAGTATTTTTATGTACCAAAAACTAGCATAATTAAGTAGGTATACATAAGACATTCCAAAAAAGGAGTAAATTCTTTTTTATAAAATGTGGACTCAATATTTTCTTATTAAATTTTATAATCATTGATAAGTAACTCTTTGTATGTTTAACCCTAGGCGCAAAATGAATGTAGTTATAAGTTTGACGGTCTCTGTGTGTCTGTTTGTAGTCATCAAACGGATAGATGATTTTTTTTTCAATCGAATCAATATGCTATGAAACTTTTGTCTTATGATTTTATAATATGACTTACTTGTGTCTTATTCGATTTATAATTTTTTTCTATATAAATATATAAGCTTTAAAAATTTTCAAGCTCTAACTACAAAATGCTTTGCGAGTTGAACTTATGATTCTTATAAATATTAAATAGGCCAAACTTTGTGTTACATAATGTGTTGTCTGTGTTAAAGATAATTTAGTTGTTGGCAATTGTTACTTGAATGTTGTTAGGTGTTAACTTAATTATTTGGAACATCATTTTAATGACCGCCATTATATGAGGCCTAAATGTGTGTTAAAATGTGAATACATATTATGTTTATTTATTGTGAAACTTTCATTATTTATTTAAATTAAATAATTTTTTTTATGTCATAAAACACATATTAAAAAACCAAATAGGTATTCATATTTACATGTCATGTATCATTAAACTTTCATAGGTACTACATATAATCAAGTTGGTTGAGACCATAGACATACATAATATAGACCTGCCTTGTACGTTCGAATGTGTGTCAAGTTGTAACAATCCAATTTTGAATTGAATCGGTTTGTGCGTGAAGTTGGCGCAATGGAAATTTGTTACTATATTTGAAAACGAACAGATTACATAGTGATATCGCGCTTCCGCGTTTGGAAGTTTTAGTCGTGCTGTCTCTGTCACTCTTACATATGTCACGCGCCATTTTACTAAAGTTATTATTTTAGAAATAGTGAAAATAATTTACAATTCAATGTTTACATAATGAAATGTGATTCCTTTGGACTTTATTTGTGTTTCTTGAATTGTTAGAATATTTTTGAAGGCACAGGACGCCATATTTTCTACATTTGCGGACGTAATTACTGAAATCAATTTTGCGTAAGGAAGATGTGTAACTCGCTGCTGTCTACAACAGACAGACTGACTTGATCAATCACACAACCTAATGTTGACCACTCGTCGTGCGCCTTATGTTACGGGCGCATCTTTACTTTCTACATCCATGGTTGAGACTATAATCAGTGCCCTATCAATAATCATGTTAGAAAGTGTACTATGACTTATGTTATTATTTTTTTGAAAAAGTAGATTTGTTTATATCAGTTTTTTCTCTATGTTGATTCTGTTTGATAAAATTATTACCATTTATTTGTATGCATGGCTGATTCATTTGTATGGATGGCTGTGAACATTTTTATATAGTCTACCTATGTACTTTTTACTGTGTGTATGAAAGAACTTATGCCAAATCTTGCCACCATGTTCATCATTTATATAATTTAAACTTACACACAAGGGCTGTAATCTAGCATTAATTGTGTAGGTTGTTATTAAAACTAATCCATATTGATCGGGAACGAGTATAAGAACGAGTATACCTACAGCATGAACTGTTCTTAACAATTCTTTAGGGATTGAGGATTTTCCTTTAATTAATATAAGCTTTTACACCATAAAATAACTTCATTAATATATAATATTATCGCGTAAAACTTGATAAAAAAATGTTTTTACCTAAATTATAACTAACCAAACTAAGATGAACTTAATGTATTTAGAATAATCATTCAAGTAAGTATGTGATCATGACTCAAAAATGTTCGGAAATAAATAAATAAAATTATTTATGATAAAGTTTTATGGAATGGTTAATAAAAAATCAAATACATCTGAACACTTTGTTTTATTGCTTAGCATAACAACTGTACAGGTTGGTGGATGAATTCTTCATTATGTCTTTTAGGTTAAATATTTTTCAGAATGCATAAAACATGGGTTTGGAATCACTTGTTTTATAATAAAACTAAATCAACATCAGTTATTCACAAAGAGCTCCCAACCGATGCCAGCCCACAAATTTATAAATAAAATCACCGGCAATATTACTAATAGAAGTAATATATAATTGACGAATTCGTCCATTGACTTGTGATTAATTCTTTAAGCACAATGAGATCGTTAATGAAAAATTGAAAATATTGTAAATGTTTTTTCAAGAGATCAAAAATTCAGCTGTGAGTATGACAGCAGTCTCAAATTAATAATTTTCGCACTTGACATTGACAGTTAGAATTGACAGCACAGATAACTATAGTAAAGAAAGAGGCGCTGTCGGACGCATTTGACCATAGAGATATTACACTAGAGGGCAGAAGCCGGCTTCAGAGCGTACCTCGGATAAAAAGAGACGAAATCTTTAGTAATCACCTTTCTCTTTCTGGCGAGGCTTCAGAGCGTGCCTAGGATAAAAAGAGACGAAATCTTTAGAAATCACCTTTCTCTTTCTGGCTCTTCGGGATCGGAGAGAGATAGGTGATTACCGTTATCGTTGTTTCTCTTTCTAACCGGGGGCGATTGCAATGTATGGGCAGCCGTATCCGTATGGCTCACCCACTCTAGTGTAATATCTCTATGTGTCAAACGCATCCTTAGCAACGTAGCATAGCACATCTCTGGTGGAAAGGCACCATTATGCATATGTTTTGATGAACTCTGATGTGTTCTGGCTAACTTCCGCCACTATACACTTCGAGTTATTGTTAGATTCCACAAACAGAACTCCACCTTCCTTTCCTCCAGTTTCCTGCCACTCACTCACTCTCGTAATAGTGTTCTATGCACTCACTCATACCTGTAAACTCTAGAACGAACTTCATCCTTCAATATTGCCAGTGCTGTATCATAGGTTTCTTCAAGAAGTAGGTCTAACGCTTTCATCTTGGCTGGAAACGCGTTGGCGACGCTACTAGTATTGCCTATGTCCATGGACGTCGTTGATCTCTTACTGTCAGATGACCATTCAGTTCATTTGCCTACTTAAATTGGTCCATTAAAAAAATACTCAGATGTCGACGGATGGAGGGAGAGAGATGTCAAGATCTATAAAAATGCTACAAAAAAGTCCGCGATAGCATGTCTCTATCTCTTACGGTTGACTCACAATAATCACTTTTATGTTAAAAATTTGAATCAAAAACATCACGTTATTTTCAAAGCTATTTTCTATAGTTCAGTATTAATCCTTATCCAAATGAATAATTATGTTAGTAAGCTTAGGCATTTAATGCAGATCAAAGTTGCCTTTTACAATATATCAATCAGATGGGTAGTTTTTGATATATTGTCGTTAGAAGTAATTAGCAGCGCGGGCTAAGCTGCGGGCGGACGTGTTATGTTGCAGAACGTCGTCTGCCGGGTCAGCTAGTAATATATAAACGTCTACGTAGAATACGCGACATCCGACAGGTAGTTTTTGAGTTACTGTTTTAAATTAATAATGCCTATTTTATTTATGGCCTTTACCTCGTAATTTGGACTGTGTGTTCAGATTTTTATAATTATTTTTTTAGTGGAAAGCTGGTGCTTGTAATCTAGTCCCGTACAAATTTGAGCGATACCTGAAGAATAATTTTTGAGTTTCTTCTATTTATCTATTTTTAAGTCGGTTTTTTTTAATTATCCATCCGTCACTCTTTGTGAGTCGACAACTGAACATAGTACCGGCCCAACTTACCTATAGTCGGCACAATCATAAGATTCCGATATGACGTCTGTCATGTATGAACACAAACTAACCTTGTATGGACGTCTTCAACTTATTACGGAAATATTTTTTTTTAATTTGAACCGCTGGTAATGATACTATGAAGTGATGATATTTCGTAGTGAATGATAGGTCACTTTGGTTAAATTATGCAATGCACTATTTACTGTGCATAATTATACAGTACACCATGGATGTAGAAAGTACAGTACACAGTTTATATTTATTATCAATGCAGCTTTATAAGTAGGTACATAATGTAGTTGTGAATCCACCTCCTCTTCGCTTTGGAAAATTGTTTTTATGTTTACAGATAATAAACACTTCTTCCCATTTATGCAACATATTTTATTGGTACATCGCTTCTATTGCTTGTAGCATGATGTTATAAAATTGCCCACAGTTTGTTAAATATTTTAATTAGGCATTAGTCCGTAATATTAAACGCAAGTAACTAGCGGGTTAAACGAATTGGAGTAATATTGTTTACTTACTACGAGTATTTAGATAGGTACTTATTTACTTATACGTACTTACATAGGTAAATACTAGAAATTCTGGCGAAATATGTAAACCATCCCTGCTTGTTTTTTATTTGTGTTATTTATAAATTGTTTAAATAATTTTATTTTATTTTAATCAGTTTACATCATAAATTGTGTAAAATTGAACAAATATTTAAGACGTCACTACAATGTTTTATAAGGAGGCTGGATTTATAGTTATGTGACCTCTTGAAACAATTTATGAATCGACCATAATCGATACATTACTATAATCGAAAGTATGTGCTACCATGTCACACCCAAAATACAAATAGTTATAGATTCCTTAATATGTCTAAAGCATTGCGATTTTTCGTAGCTATTATAAATTCCCGATACATACGTTTTTAAGCCTTTTCCACTCAAATCGGATAATTATTAACCGTTTAATAGTTTCTTCGTTTTCACTAGATTAATGAAATTTCCATTTTAATAACTAATATAATTTCCTCACCTTAACTTACTAGTCAAATTGTCTTATTATCCCTTTCGGTGTTAATCTCAACGCTACATCTGTTTTTAACTGATTTTAAGAAAACAATCAGAGATCGGTTTATAAATTATCGTTCCGAACTTAATTAACGAAACGATTAGAAAGTCTTTTTACTTATAATCGGTTAAATTTATAAATCGGTTTATTTAATGCATCGATTTTTGTTGTACTTCACTATTGTCACTGTGATGACAGCCTTCATATCGGAATCTTATGATTGTGCCGACTATAAGTATATTATCGTTTTGTTTTTCTTGGATTACGTATACGTGACAAGTAGGGGAAGGGGGGGCAAAGCTCTTGTCCCCATGGGGGAGGTTCAACCGAATGGTTATGCCCAGCCATGAGCCATGACTGTTTATTTACCGACATACATATTTATACGTGGGATACTAAATATAAAAAGATCGTAATCTTGTACTATTTTATTAAGTAGTTATCATAATTACATTGTAAAAAGTGTAGGTTAAAGAAATACACATCAGATTAAATTAATTATTAATTACATAAAAATGATAATTATGTTAGACCCATTACATAAAATAAACATAATTAATACAAACACAAACAAATAAATATTATACTATTAAAGGTCATAAGCACTGAATAGACAATTTATGGCTTGCTCGGCATCCTCAAAGTAGCGAGGTTTGTCCAATCTGATGATGCCATAATCTGGCTCCAAAGTGGGCAATAACATGTCACCATTGCTACTGTTGCTACACATACTGTAATTGAGATTATCTCTCAGAGATTGGTTCATTGTGTGCGAAATAAACTTGGAGGGCTGAGGCGTGTTGAATTTATTTCTGTTACAGGTCATCCTCTTCATTCGGTTTATATTACCCTTAATTGCGACTAACATTTTATGATTTTCTGGCATATGAAGAAATTCCGTTAGATCCTGGAAAGTAAAGTTGTTACCTTAATGTCTGCATTTGAAAACGTCGAGTTTTGTCAGCATAACTGACGTCGTTATTACATGGTACAAAGACAACATGTCCAACCACAGCATAGCTCGTCTATCATCATTATTTAATGCATTATTTACGTAATCCCGCCTCTACACATAGGCCAGCGCATTCGCCAACGCGCTGGCGGTGCGCTTGCCAACGTGCTTGTGAATTAATCCACAAATTGGAAGGTCGTTTAGTATGTATGCTTTGGTTTGGGCCAATGTGCGGACGGATTCAAAAAATGGATGTTGAGTTGGTAACAGCTGCAGCCTGCATATTTATTCACAGCTTATAATTACTACGTAAATGTGTACAAGAAAAGGGTGATAAATTTTATTTTTATGGTACTTATTTTTTGGATTCCATAGGCAATTTTCACTCTGATAGAGCTCAATAAATTTAAAAGTTTCCTCATTACTCATATTATACGCCATTTTGTTAGGTTAGGTGTTAATACGCCGCAAGAAGAAAATATGCACTCTTGATCGCTGCTCCGGGCCCGGGCAAACTGATCGCGCGGCCAATGTGTGGATGGTGCGCCAAGCTTGCGACAAGTGTTCTTTGATGTTACCGACACCGCGCGGCAAGCTCGCAAGCGCGCCGGCCAACGTTCAAATGCTTACCGCCAATGCGCCAACGCCCGTTCTACACATTGGACCAGTGGCTGGGCCAGCGCACTTGCCAACGTGTTGGCCTATGTGTAGAGGCGGCATAAGATTAATTCACATTTTTAAATTGCGAAACTTGTAGATAAAAAATAAAAAAAGATCTCACCTTTTTCACACACTCATATTTGGCAAACAACCATAGGTAAGTAGCCAGTTTACAAAATAAGTGAGTTTCGGTATTACTGAAGCGCCACATGAATTTTAATATGGGTAGTATCCGATCTCTCTGTAAAAAATAAAAATGTAGAATTATTACTTGCATTAAGTAAATCAGTAATACAAAATAAAACAATCAGGGCTTCTCTATCATACAAAATACAACTACAATACGAAAATTAAAAATGACTAATTTTGCTTACAAGCTAAATTGAACTGTTACCCCACTTACCCCCTTCGCACACGAATCGTAAGCGTAGTCGTAGCGTAAGCGTATCGTAATCCGCACTACGAGCATGAACATTGTCGATAAGGCTTACGTTACGACTACGCTTGCGATTCGCGTGCGAAGGCGCTTAATAAATTTGTTTTTAACGAGAAGTGGCAATTCCATATTCTCGGCGACTTAAGTATAGATTTTTTTCTTTCCTGGTCTGCAACGTTACTGATGTCCATGAACAAATGTAATCAGTGATTCTAATCACTTACCATCAGGTGGCTATTCCGCTTATTTACCGGCTATTAACATAAAAAAGGTTACAATAGATGAAACTTCAATAAAATTACCACATATTAAACTTACCAAATATATTTTCGGGCCAGTTACTCTGTACCTAGTCAAATTAACAAGTATAGAAGCACCAGATTTCAACACTTCTATGCTAGAAATGGATCTGTTTGTGACAGACATGTACACGTACACTCGCCGGACTAATGACGAGGCATTCGAGTTGTACATCATCGGGAACACTTCAGTCAATAGTTCTGGAAGATATAAAACATCATAAATCAATATGGTAATTCAGTAAAGACAGTGGAAAACTTCCATACCGTCAATAAGGTCAGACGTATGATGCCTCCACACTCCACAATAACATCAATATATTAGATATCAAAAATACATTTTTATGAAATGTGCTGTTGCACGCGCAGTTGCACTGCTGTATGAGAAACAAGAACAAATGAATCCTTCAATCGTGACAATTTTGATCGGTCATGGTCCTATCTTGGAACTCGGATAAAGTACCTACCATAGAGTCAATAGAAGTAATGTTTAAAAAATCTAATTAAAAATTCGATTTGACCCGCCCCCACCCTTTCCTGGCTACAAAGCAGCACACGCCCATGCATGTGGTGTATACAATCTTAAGAATAAGTTCAATAATATTACCTAAAGATTGGAAAGCCCGTATAACAGACTCGATGTCGGCTACACTGGACAGCACTTCCATAGCGTCCTCGTTTCTCTCGGCGAGCAGTTTCTCCGTGGACTGCAGTCCGCCATCGCGCCATCGGAGCCGCAGTTGCGGTCGCTCGCCTCGCGTGCTTTATTACCGCGAAATAGGGCCTACGAACAAACTTTACTTACTCACTGATTTACCTACTTAACTTACTTACTTACTTACTTACTGACTACCAATCAGTATGTCTTCAAATGAAATGTCTGGCGATCATCTGCATGGTGTTTTAGGTGGAGTGGTTTAGAACTTAATCCACTATTCGGGGTCTCAATCTAGTAATTCATATAATTATGATTCAATTGCATCTCATCAGAATAGTTTGGTAAAATCCAGATCGTTCATGATGCGAATTTTTATAACGTAACACCCTTACATCTAACATTACAGGTTAAGTCCCTAATGCGTTAGATAGGCTTTTATAAATTTAATAATAGACGTACAATAAATTCCAATAATAAGAGATAATAAGTAGGTACAATATGTCAAATTTCTAATAATAATTAAAACAAAATGTCAAATAATAAAATGTCAAAAAATATAAAATAAAAATTAACAATTATAATCCAACGTAAACCTAAATTAAATAATAACCGTCATATAATTAATTAATTGAAAAATTGTATATTAAAAAAATAGTAATAATAATATGTAATCACATCCATAATATAATAATTAAAAATAACACAAAAACAGGAATAAAATAAAGTAAAATAAATTCAGTCAATTATAATTTATAGCATACTACAAAGATATGTTACGAGTTACGACCTTTGTGAACTCGATCAGAGAGCAACTGAACAAATCAATCCGTGTGGATACCGCGTTGAGAGTTCGCAATGCGCGCGTGAGCGGAG
This sequence comes from Hesperia comma, assembly GCA_905404135.1. Lineage (NCBI taxonomy): Eukaryota > Metazoa > Arthropoda > Insecta > Lepidoptera > Hesperiidae > Hesperia > Hesperia comma. The sequence continues at coordinate 13,277,269 of FR990023.1, forward strand.
CCTCGCGCAACAAGTTGGTGCGCGCGCGCGGTAAGGCTAGCAACCGCGGCTGGCGCCGGCGCGACGCATAGTTATCCGGTACGCACAGCTGCAGGCGTTCTAGGATAGTTGGATTATGTATTTTTCCCCGCAACACTTTAAAAAGGTACTCGGCAAGGAAAATTTCCCTCCTGGTTTCTAATTTGCTGTATCCCACCATGCCGAGAACGAACAAAGTAGGATACAGCAGCGGGTATCCTGGGTAAACTCCGTAAAGTTTGTGATATAAGTGACGCGTGAACTTATTTTGGATGCGTTCCAGCATCACTTTATACTTGACTTCATTTGGTGCCCACACAACCGAGTTGCACTCTAAATTGCTCTTCACTAATAATTTTAGCTAATTTGAACTGAAGAATATCTTAGGTACATTCCACATCACATTGCTTTTTGCAATAAAATGTAGTTAACGCAATGTTGTCGCTTACAATCGCACCTGATGGGTAATGATAATGTAGTCTCATTTGCGCATTAACTTAGTAAAAACCTAATTTATTCAAGAGCAGTACACTAAAATGCCATCTTAATTAAACAAAAAATTCTTACCTGAATTTTCGAAGCAGCCCAATTTCTTCTCTGTTCTTCCTTAGTTTTCAATAACTGTTCCTTCTTGTGCTCAACGTACTTTCTTATCAAATATCCTCTAATATTTGCCTGCAATTTGATTACCATATTTTTCTTTTGTAAGAACTCACAACGCATCAGTCTTGTTATTAGTTTCCCTCTCCATATTTTTTGTATGTACATCACTTGAGCCCTATATCGATTGTATCTCGACTGTGTTAAATACCGCCTGACATTCTTTTGTATACATATAGCAGCATGTTCTCTCTTTTTCTTTAAGATTTTTCTCGATCTCATCAATCTAAAGGCGGCTTGAATTACTAAGGTGGCCGTCCTTAACTTAAGGTATCGTTTTCTCTGTATAAAGCATCTTATATGAGCTTGTAATTTAATAGCGGAGGTCTTAATTTTTAGGTACTGTTGTCGATGAGATTTCGCTAATCTATAACAACGATAATACCGTTGAAGTATGGTGACTGCGGATTTCAAAGCGAGGAATCGTTTTCGGCAAACATACATGCGTAAAATGGACTGTATGGTTAATATATTTTCCTTCAGCTTCAGAAACTCGATACGACATTTTCTGGTTCTCTTAACAGAAACATACCACGCCTTTACCTTGTTGGCCGCTTCGATGCGACGCTTTTCTTGCCTGGCGTTATTATCTCTTATACGGCGTTGAAGTGAAATAATGATATTCCGAAGTTGCAAATACCGAGTTCGTAGTCTTCGTGTTTCCCTAAATTCTCTAAACCGTGTCTGAATAATTATGCAAGCTATCCTGAGTTTCAAATACTTCTCTCTTTCCTGTTTACCAGCAGCATACGCTCTGTAAGCTTTTTGAATAATTATAATAGATTGCAGTACTCTTAAAAACTGTGCCCTTTCCCTTATCATTAAACAACGTGCTCTGTGTCGTCTTTGTAACAAGGTTGCAGCCGACCTCAAAGCTAGGTATGCGTTTCTTTCATGCCTCATTGCAAGACGTGCTCTAAACCTTCGTTGTAATTTGACCGTCGCTTCTTTTAGTTGCAAATATTTCAGTTTCTGTTCGGTTCCTTGTTTATATGCTCTATAAAAAGATTGGATCATAATGCATGCTTCCCGTATCCTTAAATACTTTGATTTCTCTTTCCTCATTAGCAAATTTGCCCTCCATCTTTGCTGAATAACAATTGTAGCAAAACGCAATTGCAAATACGCTTGTCTCTCTACCTTCATATTGTACGTAGCTCTATACCTTCTTTGTATTGCTAGAACCGATTCCCTCAATCTTTCATATCTTTGCTTCTCACATCTCATAGCCAATAACGCTCTGTACCTTGACTGAATTATTAGTGTAGCTCGTCTTAATTCTTGGTATTTTTGTTGTGTTAATTTTGTCTCCCTGTAATACCTGTAGTAATGCTGAATTGTGGTAGTTGCCATTTTAAGTTGCAAGAAAGTGTTTCTTTGTCTCTTAGTTTCCAAGTAAGATCTGAAGAATCTCTGAATTACAATTGTAGATTTCCGTAGTTCAACATATTGCCGCCTGATTACTTTTGTTGCTATATAATATCTGTAATATTTCTGTATACATATTGTTGCCGTTTTGATTTGTAAATATTCCTGCCTTTGTTTTCTTGCTATGATGTATGCTCTAAATCGTCTCTGAATTGTGTTAGACGCCTGTTTTAATTGTTCGTATTGTTTTCTCTGTAATGTTCCTTTTTTCTGGGCTCTAAACCATCTTTGAATTTTCACCACAGCTTGTTTTTGTTGAAGGTAATGCAGTCTAGTTTGTTTTCCTAATTTGTATGCTCGATAAGCATTTTGAATAATAATACAAGAGGATTTTAACTGCAGATATTTCAATCTTTGTTCACGCATTTTTAATAACGCGCGGTACCTATTTTGGATATTGACTGTAGCTTCACGTAATTTTTGATACGACCGTTTACATTCTCTCATTAACAGTTGGGCTCTAAATCTGTTTTGTATTAAAATGGTGGCATTTCTCAGTTTTAAGAACATTGTTTTTTCTCGACGCATTAGTAAGAGACTTCTGTAACGTCGTTGGAAAACTAAAGCTGCCATCTTAACGTCAATGTATCGCTTTCTTTGAGATTTCGTGAGTAAATACGATCGAAAGTATCTTTGTATCGTAATGGTACTGCTTCGTAGCTTTAAAAAGTCAGATCTCATCTTCCTCGTAATAAGATACGACCTTATGTGTTTTTGAAGCGTGATGGTAGCGTTGATTTTTTGTATGTATTGAGATCTGACTTTCAACATAGCCTGGTGTGCTCGGACTTTACGCTGCAGTTTTATAATAGCATCACATTGCCGTAAGAAATTTTGTCTGATCATTTTGGACTTGTACATTCCTTCAATTTTTTTCACTGTCATCTTTAATTTTAAATATTTATTTCTTTCCATTCTCATTTTAAGTAAAGCAATATAATGTTCCTCAATAATTCGTACAGATTTCTTTAACTTTATAAAAATGTTGCGTTGTTTCCACATTCTGTAATAACTTTGTATTTTAACAGCACAATTTCGAATTGTCATCAATTTATGCATTTCATTTCTCGTGAGAAGTTTACCTCTGTACTTCTGTTGTACGTATCGAATAGACTTTAATGTTTTCAAATATCTTTTCCTTACTAAGTATCCACGTATTATTTTTTGGAGTAACACTACTTTGGACAGTTTTAGCCTGTACTGGGTTTGGCAGATCCAGCGTCTCACATACGACTGTATAATTATTGCAGATTTGCGTCGAAGTTCAAGTCTTCTAAGTCTCAACGCATTCAATATCTCTTTCGCCTCTCGAATTAACTTCAAATTCTTATACCACTTTTCAATTTGAATAACACTCGATTTTAATTTAAGCATCCGGCTGCGATGATACCACATACGGAAATATTTCTGTATTGTAATTGTAGCGATAGTTACTTCTTTCATCCTAGTTTCAACCATACGATTGTACTGAATTCGACGCCACCATAGCTGAATAGTACTAGCTGCATTATTACGCGTTCTTAGTATTCTTTCTTCTTCTCTCCTCTTTTCAACAATAACTTCATACTTCTTACGCCACCAAATCTGTATCACATTCGCCGCTTTTTCAAACAATGGAGCTCTAAAAACGTGTATCAACTGCCAAAGGAGTGATAGCGTCTTTTCCCTGTGCCCATCAGCGATATCAGTCGCAGTTATATCTCCAACTATTACGAAATTGGCGTCTTTCAAAGCATTTAATGCTACTTGAACGTTATGAATTTTCTGCAAACGCGATATTGCAGGTGTTCTCAGTTGACTCATTAACCCATGCTTCATCAAAATAATCTCCATAACTTTAGTCAGTCTTACACCATCTCTTATATCAGTAGCGATGTTGAGTACGGCATATTTGTATTCATCTAAATAAGACTGTTTGTGACTGACAACGTAGCCCAGGGGTCTTAAGTGTTTTGTTATATCGCCTATTCCTGCTATCAGCTCTCTAGTAAATCGAATTATAATTTCTCTACTTTCTTTGCATAAAGCATTTCTGCAAAACAGACAAGGGTCGTGAGGAATCAATTTCTTCTGCTTCGCTTGGTCCAAAAAGAAAACTAACATGAAAAACTTCTTCAAAGTGAATTTCTTGATAGCCTCCATATAAGCAGGTAGCAGCATATTTGGAGCCGAATTTTTCGAATGTTTATTCTTCATGTGAGGGTTCCTAAACATTCGTTGTATGATGAATGTGGTCAATCCTTCGATATCACTATTAGATTTTAGGGGTAAAACTAATCCGTAAGTAGCTTCTAATCCGATGCGAAGCCATAAAGGATTATAAGAAAGAAGCACTTCCATAATTATTTTTTGCAAACCAACATCTAAGTGCAAATTTCTGTCAGTTCGTATGGCTATTAATTTCTTTTCTATCTGAGCATTGAGTTTTAAAAACACTTGTGACATTTCAGGACTCATCAATAAAGTTCTCGCTTGACGCCGTAAGCTTTTCAGTCGATGACTGTTGTGATACTTGCTACTAACTTGCTCCTTTGTGGGAGCGGCCGGTACTTCCTTATTTCTATTTTCAATCCACGCCTTACCTACGTCGATTTTCTGTTCAATATTACTATCGAGGTCCGCAGGCGGAGTAAGAATGCAATTCAACCATCTCATAAATTCTTTTTCAAAATTTTCCACAGCATTTTCATCATAGAAATAAGTAGAAGAAAGAAATGGATCGACAGTAAATGATTGTGAGTAAACATTTCCTACTTGATTTAGAGAAATGTTTTGATTTATGCTCTTGCCCAAATTCGCAGTAGAACGTGGTTTCCCACCCAATGATTCTTTACTCTTGGAGGTAGATTTCGATTTCGCATTTTTAGGTACCGATACAGGCATTTTCCATAACGCCGGATCTGCTTTAATAGCTTTTTTAGACCAAGATTGTCTAGTAGAATGTAATACAGAATTCCAAGCGGCACTTTTATCAAAAGTCCGGTTAATGGTAAATGTTGACAGTTTTTCCGATTTATCAAGCACGTGAGTGTCTGAGAATTGACCACTTTCTTCTGGAATTGATTGTAAAGGAGGCGTTATAGATCTTGGAGGAGATCGTAAATCTTCTTTAAATTCACTATTCCAGTGATAGTGGTGTTCTGGGCGCGATAAATAATTATTCACATTAATTTCATTCTGACGTTGAAAATCCTTAAACAAAGATTGTTTGCACATTTTTGGATTTTGTTCTCGCGCTAAATCTACCTTTGTTTCTTGTACGTAAGCATCTCTCGGTGTATTAGGTGAATCCTTCGTGTATGTATCCGAACTCAACTTAATATTGGTGACATCTATAATTTCATGTGTTTCATTGTTTATCTTTGGAATTATCTTTCTTTCGGTTGAGAATCTTTGCGGGAAAAAAGATAAATCGCTAATACGAGAAAACTCAGTATTGATAGAGAAGTTTGGACTGTTGAATTCCTTGGGAGACGACGTATTTGGGATTTTTTTGTTTGGTATTATAGGTGTCTGAGTACATTGGTTTTCGACATGTGAATGTTGATTAACCGATAACCACTTATTAGATGGTTGAGCAGATGTTATACAGATAATTGAATGAGTCTCATCTTTGTTTGCATTTTTTAAATCCAAGCTATCATCAAAGTCGCTTTCCGAATTCATGCTCAAAATAATTTTAGGTCCCTTATCCAATTTCTCATTTCTTGATGGTTGTTTTAAAGGTGTAAAAGTCAAGTTATCAAACATATCAGTTACTGATACATCTTGCCTATTTGATGGTTTAAGTATATTATCTTTAACTTCTCTTAATGCATTGTCTTGTTTGTCGTTACTTATGAATATTTGAGATTTGTCATAAGTATCTTGCAATAAGAAATCCGAAGTCGGACGTCGCATGTTAGAAAATATTTCTGACGTGTTGAAATTGAGATCAATGCTTGATGGTGAATCAAAAGGACATTTATATTTAGAGTCCACACAGTCGTAATTTGGAATGTTTTCTTTGTTTGACGATTTTACAATCTTATGTTGAGTATATTGTGTAGTTTTAATTATGTCAACAGTTTTTTTTACTTTTGTAGTGTTATATATAATATCGGTTTTCTTTTTGTAAATAGAGACTGGTGATTTTTTTGTTGGTTTTTTCTTAACTTTTCCTGGTGATATTTTTAATCCTTTAATATTATTATTCTTTCCTTTTACATTCTGAAAACGGATAATTTTTAAGATTATTAAAAATATCTTTACAATTGAATAACAAAAATGTTATATTATTAATCAATTGTAATCATAACTGCAGACCAGTTTTTACATTGACTGTTTAAAATTTAGAATAATAATTATGTAGGTATATTATATTTAAATTAAAATTGTTAATGTTTATGTTTCTAATTTTAATGACAAAAAAATGTTTCAGAAATAAATGCGATTTGATTAAAAAAATGTAGTAGCAGCACTGAATTACTCTACTAGATGAAGCTTAAGACCTAAATATTAAATGGTTTCTTATTAATTGATCAAAATTTTAATAAAAACCCTTGCTGTCACTATAGACAGTAATGAATTTCAAATTTCACAAAAAGAAAATCTTAACTTCAAATACATTACAGACACTATTAACAGCCTCAAACAAGAAAACTCCAGAACAAACAATTCTAATGTTTTCAAAACAAAACAAAGAAAAAATGATTACCATTACAGCATTGAGTAAGACAATGACATCATATCTTCCGCGGTTTTCATTTGTGAAGCGTATTGTCTCTCGCAGTGATGTTGGTTGTGTTGGGCTCCACAACAAACTGATCACATAGCAAGTTTCTGGTTCCAGAAACATCCATTCTCCAGGCAAGTGAACAACCAGACCTTGTGGCAATGCTCGGCCAAGGGTAATCTATGGATTTTAATAAAATTGTCTTTGCAGAAAAAACATGTTTAAAGTATAGAGTAATCAGGGCAGCTGCCCACATCTTACCGGTCTTCTAATGAAGGGAAAAACTCCTGCTCACAGGTATCAAACTTTTTACAAACAAAAGGATGTTTATTTACTGTTGATCATTGAATAAAATTACTGAAGTATGAAATTACATGAAACAGAGATGGTTATCTGCAACTAATAATAATAATAACTCATGAATGACCCACTACCGAACGTTGATCTCTACTCATCATAGAGAAGGTTAAAAAAAAAGGTTCATATTGTACTCATAATTATGACAAACATTTATATTCAAAACCAAATTTACCTGTTGTGGTTGCTTCGACGGATTGTAGACTTCCAGATTCCTTTCACATGAAGAGCCAATGAGAACATTGTCGAAATTAACTTGAGGAGGGCGAGTAAACGGCGCCAAGACTAAGCGAGGGCATTCTTCTTTCGGCGATTCAGCTTCTATCACCTCAACCCTACGAGCTCTTCTAATATGTTCCGGAGTGTTATCAATCTAAAGGAAAATACTGGTATAAGACTGAGAATGATATATTAACATACAATTTACTACAAAACTTCTGGCAGAAACTTACCTCGAAATACATGTTTACACAAATCAGTTTCCACTCAATCTCTCAACTCATTTTATTCCCAATAATAAACTTTACTTTTAATTCACTTTTAACCGTAATACTTTTGAATCTACAGCATTTATTATTACCTATCAAATAAAGTGCAATTAACAGCGAATACAGCGATCGACCGATCCTAGCATTTTAAATTTCAAAACTTTGAATGACAATCACACTAACCGTTGAAACTGTCAAGTCAACCAAAGACCAAAGAGTCAACTCTCGCGTCTTTTGTAACGAATGTCGATGGATCCAATCAGCAGCAATAATTTAACAAATGCACTCTGTGGTACTCAAAGAGCATAATGATATCTGGCTCTATGGCTATAATGTATGGAGAACAATAGACAATATGGACATAATGTATCATTGATCATGGGCATCATGGCGATGATGGTATAATATCGTCGGTACAAAAGTCAACTCGCCAATCTGCAAATGTCAAAATGTTCAGGAAGGTAGGATTTTAATAAAAAAAAGTATGTACCTATCGTTGTAAATCAGGGATTTCTTAAAATCAATTCAAGATAATGAATTTGTATACTATTGCCACAGATACAATATTTTGCCACAATATGGGTTGTGTAAAAAATATTGATGTCCAATGTATTTATGTCAAAACTGCCAAAATTACACTTTGGCTAGTTGACTTTTGTACCGACGATATATAAACCTCTTTGAGTATAAAGGTACACGCAAAGTAATTACTATAATCTTTAACTGACCCTCAAATTATAGAAACAGAGAGGTGATTGCGGTACTAAGTCACTAGTGTCACTACCAACGTGGTTTTGGGCACTTTGTATGAAGCTTAACATCTGTATTATCTATCTAATTTGTGCTACCTACCAACACAAACCATTTCATATCTATGGCGTCCATAGTAATTTTACGTAGTCTGTGCTATTGACTACGTAGCTGTCATAAATGTCAGTTATGTCATGATCTCATTTACGTCAACGATCAATCCGTAATCCGTCATTTTATGCTGCTGATTTTTCACTGTGCTTCGGCTTCGTGCATTTAGCTCCGTTCGCTGTGCTCAACATCTGTGATCTTTAACTGTTCGTAGTGGGTATTTTCCCGTAAGTGCTGCTGCTCTAATCGCCCGCACTGCAGGTTTTATATCCGTAATCTTGATTAGATTTCATTGAAAGAAGCCATGGCCGATTCTTCAGCGAACGACAACACTACTTGCGTAGTTTGTTTCAAGAATGTGCTGTATTACTCTATTGGAGAGTGTGACCACCCCGTATGCTTCGAGTGTTCGACTCGTATGCGAGTGCTGTGTCTGCAGAATGAATGTCCGATATGCCGGAAGGACCTTTCAAGGGTGAGTTTCACCTTTCAGAGATATCGGTGGTTTAGATTGGGTTCTGCTGCTCCTGTAAAACAATTTACACCTATTTTTTAGTTATAAATACTTTTCCCATTTGTTTACAATGTACATCTTAACTATTATGTTAAAATATTTTATTCACATTACAATAAAGGGATAATTTAAAAGGGAAAGAACTTTAGTAGACAGAGAGATAAAGAATTTGAATGCACATTAGTTTATGTTCATGTTTTTGTATACTGTTATAATTAAAATTAAATCTTTACATCACTAATTAATTACTTAAGTATTGATTGGGTAAATAATATTTTTGAGTACAGATTAATGTTGTGCAATAACTATGTATATGTGTGACACCTTTATATCATCTACATTATAATCTGAGTTCAAACAGTTGACACTTTTTAACAGTGGATATCAGTCATAAAAATATAATAATATAAAATATAATTTATGCTTGCTTATCTATTCATATAATAAAATTTTAAGTTATTGTTGTTTTTATTTGGAAGATATATCAGAAAAACTGATATTGGAGACTCATTAATATAGTAGAACCCAAAACAAAGATGGTTTTTGTGTTTCAACATGCTAATCTCAAAAACAGCTTAACTAACTTGGGTGCAGTACTCACTTATGCATTATGCTAAACTTAAAATTTTGCTTTTGTTTTTTTTCAATCAATCTATGTACTACAGTAGTGCAATGTATAAATTTGTGTCATTAAATATGACTGGTATTTGTCCTCAACAGGTTGTTTTTACGGAGACTGTTCAGCCTTACAAAGATCTCCGTAATAAGGTTTTCTCGGATCGACTCTTCGAGAGGCAGTATAAGATAGGATTCTGCAGTGAACAGATCAGGAATGCTTATGAAAAACTTCTTGAAAACCGATGCAACACTTGTGATAAAATCCAACCATTTCGGACATTCACTATGCTAAGTGACCATATGCGAAAGGTCCATGAACGATACTACTGTGACCTCTGTGTGAAACATTTGAGGGTATGTACAATGTAGAAGGAAGGTATTTTATTCGACCTGTATCATATTTATGATAGCAATGCTTTTCCGGGAATATAACTTTTCGTGTCTGAATTTTGTTAAATTTCTCTTTATCTCTCTTATTAATTTATTAAATGAAGGACTGAAGCTAAGTGTTATGATGTAAAAATTAGGGTGATGGTAGCATGCGCCTATGACCATCAGTTATACTAAGAATATAAGTGCAATCAAACAAAAAAATTAAGCAAGGCTCTGCATTCTTCCTCAACTGCACTACATCAAAATACTTTAAAGTTTAGCTCAAACCTTCTGAGAATTCCTTCCTAACAGCGCAGTTAAATTACAAATTGTAAATTTTTGTATATTTCTATATAAGATTAGCTCAAAACTTCTGAGAATTCCTTCCTAACAGCGCAGTTAAATTACAAATTGTAAATTTTTGTATATTTCTATATCTTTTAAACATCCATTGTTAATATTTTTTAGTATGGTCATATTTACTTTTGTGTTATTTTTGTGTTATCATTAAATAAACAAATAGTTATTGAGTGATGACATCATTATAGATGAAATTATTAACTACTTATATTTACTTTTTATTGATGGATTTTTAATTAAAATTCTGATTAGTGTTAATTAATGATATCTTTAAAAACTTGATCTTTAATTACATTGACATATTCATTATACTTTCGTGTTCGTTTTTTACTGGCTATCTAAATTGTTTGTTTAACAAACTTTCATTTCGATATTTAAATTTATTTTTTAACAAATGAGACGGACAAACAGTTTTCCTTTTTATCTAATTTTAGATCTTCACCAGCGAACGGAAGTGCTACACGCGGCAAGAGCTAGGCCATCACCGACGAAAAGGAGATGTAGACGACACATCCCATAGGTAATGATTATCATCATCATCAGTGCAACCCTGTCCCACAGCTGGGCACAGGTCTACTCTCACAATGTGAGGGGTACAGAGGGGTTTACTGCGCCAATGCGGATTGGCGGACGTCACACACCTTTGGGAACATAGAAAACTTCAGGTGTGCAGGTTTCCTCACGATGTTTTTGTTCTTTGAAGTAAGTTATAATTAAATTCAAATACGCACTTTTGAAAATTAAAAATATTTGAACCTGAAGATCGGAATTCCGATTCAAGTTCCTAATACTTAATTTATGAAAATAGCAGACAAATTAAAAGGTAAATTATTCTAGGGTAAATAGTCTAAGGGTAATAGTCACTATCGTAAATGAACATAATTTATACAAAAATAACATCACTGCATTTTCGACCACGAAAGAAAAATGTGATTAGTAAATGTGTTTTAATACGAGGATATGTAAATGTAGAAGGTTAAAACCACTTGGCTTAGTCGCATTTGGACCTATTCGCAAAACGACCTGTAGTCGTAAAAGGACTCATTCGCAAAAGGCCCTATTCTTAAAACGACCTATTCGCAAAATGCCCTATTCGTAAAAGGACCTATTCGCAAATGGACTCATTTTAACATTCTTATATGTATGTGTATAAGCCTCACAAGGTGGGCGCTGCAGTTAACATTTGTTTGCACAAACCAATGTATCCACTTATCTACAAAATTGCTAGTCTGATTTTGATGCAGTTTTCAGTGTAGGGTGTGTAATATTGATTGGTTATGTTGTAAACAAATGTTTATGCATAACGAAAACTACTAGTCCGTTTTGGATGCGGTTTTCAATAATAGATTCGTGCTTCTTGTGTGAGGATTCTTAAATAAGTGTTATGGTAATACTCACTAGGTGGCGCTGCATAACATACTTATATTATAGTCCGACAAGGACTAAAGGAGAAGCGCTATACATAAATAACTAATGTGAATTTACTACGCATTTTTTTTTGGGTTTCAGTTCTATGTATGGAGAACCCCCAATTTTTTAATTTTTTTTCTATTCTTGTGTGAAAATCTTAAAGCGGTTCACTGAATACATCTACTGACCAAGTTTCAACAATAAATTTCTTATAGTTTCGGAGAAAAGTGGCTGGTGGCATACTGGCGGACAGACAGACAGATGCACAGACAGACAGACATGACGAATCTATAAGGGTTCCGTTTCTTGCCATATGGCGACAGAACCCGAAAAAGTAGGGCATTTTGCGAATAGGTCCTTTTACGAATGGAGCATTTTGCGAATAGGTCGTTTTAAGAAAAGGTCATTTCGCGAATAGGGCCTTTTTTTCAAGTAGGGCGTTTTGCGAATAGGTCCAAATACGACTAAGCCAACCACTTGTGTCTTATGTGTCTGTGTTACTTATAAAGCTAAAATATAGTGTTAAAGATTAAATGACACGAATATTTATTTTATTTACCAAAAGAAGTTCGGGCAGGATATAAAATTTGAGAAGTATAAAATAAAACTACATAATTGAAACTTCCTTTCCATGATATCCAGGGGGCCCATAACTTAGACAGTCAATGACCGATTTGAGAATTTAGCAGTTTGTATGTATCCCTTTCAATCTATAGTGTTTGAATCGGGTTTCTCTGGACAGTAACATTGTCGCACTGATTCGCGTAACAAACTACCTCCTCACTAGGTAACTATCTAGTATTGTAAGTACATGTAATGGTGCAGTCCGAATGGACACAGTCTATGAAAACCACTTAACCTACTGGAACACCACCACCCACATTAGAACCGGACAACGCTCACATCTGAACAAGCTTAATCACGTATTCCTCCACAGAGGCCACCCGCTATGCGAGTTCTGCGAGGAGCGTTTCATGGACGCGGACGAGCTGTACCGGCACCTGCGCAAGGAGCACCTGTACTGCCACCTGTGCGACGCGGACGGCCGCAACCTGTACTACGCGACGCACGCCGCGCTCGCGCACCACTTCCGCACCGACCATTATCTGTGTGAGGAGGGCGAGTGCGCCGGACAGCACCTCACTGCTGTGTTCAGGAGCGAGATCGATCTCAAAGGTAGGTCGCATGTAGCTAGTGTTGGACGATGACGTCAATCCTGAGTCATAATAGCGTGGCGGGTGATCTCTCCTCGCTGAAGCTGGTTTGATCGGTGTGCTGTACCGCCAGACCAATCTGTCACAAGAGTTAAGGAAAGTCGGCGTTTGCTTGACGGTAGGGCTTTGCGTAAAGATTACATTATCAACATACGACTTAACAATAAAATTGTGAACTCGAGGCATTTTGTGCCACTGTGTGGAAGGGCTCAAGAACGTTTTGATACAGTCGTCACCCATTGAAATACCGTTCGAATAAATATTGTCCATGGTTTACAGTAGGCTCGAGCTAAATTATAGTAATTTAAGTAGTTATGGTTGGCTTGCTTATAATATAATAGTGTTAAGTATCTAATCGTATCCGTGTGTAGCCCACAAGGCGACGATCCACGGGCGCGGCATGCCGCGCGGCGCGGCGCGGCAGGCGCGCACGCTCGAGCTGCAGTTCAACATCACGCCGCATGCCGTCGTGCAGAGGGCGCCAAGGTACCGCACTGTTTTACTGTTAAACCATGACACATTTTTTGTGTTCGTAGTCAACTGAAAAGTTTCAAAAATCCTGTCTTAAGGAATATGCATGTCAAATTTCAGCTACTTGCGTATGCCGAATTTCAGCGTTCGGTAGTTTTGGCTGTGCGTTGTCTGTCAGTCACTTATTCACTTAGTAACGGACGAGATTTATATTTATTTTTGTTCATTTTACTATAACACGTGGTATATACGCGATATTTATATGCCCGTATGTACAAAATACATTCCGGGTGTACCCGTATTATAGTAAAATGTGTACAATCCCCGATGAGTTACGTTGACGTGTTGGTGTCGGCAGGGAGCGCGCGGAGGCCCCGCCCCCGGCGCCGGCGCCGGCCGCGGCGCACATCGACACGCGCAGCGACGAGCAGTTCCCGCGGCTGTCGGCCGCGCCGCCCGCGCCCGCCTCGCTGCTCGCCGCGCCCTCGCGCGCCTTCAAGGGTAAACTCTCTTCTACACTGTGTTTGTGTCTGTGTTCGAGATGACGCGCCTTCAACGGTAAACTCTCATCCATACTACGCAGACTACACTGCGTTCGTGTTCGTTATGGAATTCCTTTTAATTGCATCCAATACATGCATTTTCTCCCCTGTATTATATAATAGTAGATTGATGGCGAGAGTATAAAATGCTGTAAGTTTTTCTTGTTAGCTAAATTATTGGCAATTCCGTATTACCGGCTTCTAAGTATCAGGTATATTATAAAGCTGAAGAGTCATTTTGGTTGTTATTTGAACGAGCCAATCTCATGAACCATCCACCAGCCATCAAAATTCGATCAATAATAGCGGAGTGTCACTGAAAATTTTTCAAAAATGGGAAAATATCTAATATTATAAACGTAAAATATATACATGACATACGCCTTACAGGCGGTGACAGCCTGACATGCAACGACAAGAACTTCCCGTCGTTGGGCGGCGCGTCGTCGGCGCGCGCGCCCGCCACGCCGCGCCCCGCCGCGCCCGTCGCCGCTACCGTCGTGCGCAACTGTATGTATTAGCCAAAGATGTTTTTAATATCTAGATGGAACATCGAATCCGCGCAAACGTGTCAAAAAAATGTGGCCAACTGTTAGCCACAATTTTTATATCATTACGCAGACATTACGCACACATAGACAATAAACGAACGGGTAAAACATCGCCTGCACGCAAACATGCTTGATAATGTTGCCTTGTTTTTTTTTGTTTTCATTGTAGGGCGACGCTCAATCTAGATATTTAAAACATCAAAGGTATTAACCTATAACGGAGTATAGTTAGCTTTGCATGCCACTCGAATGTCAGCTATCTGTCTGTGCGGTTAAGGTTCATTTTAGATTGAATACGGGATCTTAAAATGCCCTAAATCTGCCTTTTGTAACCGTATAATTTATGTTTATACACTTAAATGTAAATAAAAAAATAATATCTCTGTGTTCCGAGTGGTATATCTGTCTCGGCCAGGCATTGAAATCAGGATTCCCCGCTTTGCAGGCTTGCTTTGCGGGTCATTACCAAGAAGGCTATACAGTACAGTACAATATGTATTGCAATACAATATTACTCTTTATTGCACACCATTTAACAATTCTCAGTACAATTTGATTTTTAAGTGTCTTATAGTGTAAACAATAGGCGATCTTATCGCTAAAAACGATCTGTTCCAGGTATACATTTATATTCCGGATTTCCAGATATACGTTACAGGTCATCAAAGATATTCTATCAATAACCGTATATTCCAGCAAAACCGAGCGTGTCGATCCAGTTACACGGGCAGGCCGCGAGCGCCAGCAACTTCCGGCTGACGCAGACGAGCGGCGCGCGCATCTCGATCCCGCGCCGCCCGCCCGCCGACGACGACTTCCCCTCGCTCGCCGTGCCCAGAGACGACCATCCTAGTATCGGCGCCGGGACAGTACAGCCTGCTAAGGTTTGTTTGTTATACGCGTAGTTGGTAGGGATGGCAGCCCCTCCCCCATCTCCCGACCTTGGATAAAGTACTCACTCTTTTTGTACTCTTTTTTACCCAACGACCACTTCCCCTCTCTCACCGTGCCCAGAGACGACCATCCTAGTATCGGTGCCGGTACCGTGCAGCCTGCTAAGGTTTGTTCGTATGTAGGTAAGGGGGAGGAGGAGATTATCGATAGATCTAGGATGCAGTACCCGGGGTTGTCGTTAAAAATTGCCACGAAAATAATCAGATTTTCTTTCAAATTGGCTTGCTTTAGTTAGTTTAAGCTTGTTGAGAACTTTGTAACATTGTTTTTTTTTTGCAAAAATAACAATATCAGTATTGAAAGTAAAAATTTGGAAGTTGGTTAAGCGATTAGCTGTGGGTATGGTTCGCTACAGATCAAAAGTGCAATAAAATTATTCTTGCCCACAGGTGACCCTCATCAACAGTGACGAGATGCAGTCATTGAAAGGCAATCAGTCTACCTCTCAGCCAAAGAAGGCCCAACTGCGGTCGGAAGCGTTCCCCGCGCTGTCGTCGACTAGCGCGCCGGCCGCGCCGCCCCAGTGGATCACCGTTCCCAA
Organism: Hesperia comma; assembly: GCA_905404135.1. Lineage (NCBI taxonomy): Eukaryota > Metazoa > Arthropoda > Insecta > Lepidoptera > Hesperiidae > Hesperia > Hesperia comma. Next base: position 13,293,342 of record FR990023.1, read on the forward strand.
AGGCAAAGAGAAAGCGAAACCCAAGCCTGAACCAGTCGCTCCACCGAAGCAACAGTCTTTTTCTTCAGCTTCAGACTTCCCAACCCTACCTGCCAACAAGGCCAAGTCCAAGAAACTTCAAATCTCCAGCCATCAAAGCCAGCCTCAACCTCAAACTCCACGGCAACCTCAACAGCAACCTCAGCAGAACACTCAAGCCGATAACAAATCCAAGAAAGATAAGAAGAAGCAGAACATCAACAAGAAGGACCTCTTCGAAGACTTCTCGGAAGTAAACGGGATCGACAAGAGAATCGGCAAGGAGTATATAGCGACGTGTGTAAATAACAACAACAATAGCTCGGATACGGACAAGAAGATCAAGACTATAGAGTCGACGGTGAACGCGAACAAGAACACGGGGAACGGGGACTTTTCGCTCGCTGCGAAGGAGTATCCTCCGTTGAGTCGGCACTCGTCGGCGAAGGATCCGCCGGAGTATCCGCCGTTGAGTCGACACTCGTCGGCGAAGGATCCGCCGAGTCGTCACTCGTCGAAGGTGGCGAACGGCGTGGGCGCGCCGCCGGGATTCAAGCCGCGGCCGCCGTGCAACGGGATGACGTTCACGAACTCCGCGGGACAGACGTTCCCGGCGCCCGTGCACGCCTACATCCCCCCGCCCAACTTTGAGCTCAGGAATCGCGAGCTCGTTAAGAAGTTTGCCCTCGCTTTGGGTGACGCCAGTTCGGTTGAAGAGTTCAAGGTAATCTTTTGATTTTATTCATAGTTTTATTGCGGCCAGTATGGAACATAATCGACGCCATTTCTACTCAAACTCAACTCATAGGAAAGCTTTATGGTATGTTCTTAACATGGGGAAAGAGAATTGGCTTTACACGTTTATGGGCTGTAAAAAAATAAAGTGGCATGAGATGGGGTGACATGGGCCTTGTTCTGTGAAAATTATGTTTAATATTTTGTTCTTGATTACGAAATTGTGATTTTATAATTAATATTTCTTTTTTGTATTAATCTTCAAGGTGGCGTCGCGTGCGTTCCGGGACAGTGCGATCAGTGCCGACGAATTCTACATACATTTGACGGTACGTTATGCGGTAGTGTAGCGTCATTTATTTATTTATTCGTTCGAGTTCAATTTGTCTCTGATCTATAGCATTACTAGTAAATCCGCCCTCGCTTCGCTTCGGGAAACCAATCCCTTCAAAAACCTCTATAAATTTTAACAAATTATGTTACTCCGATGTCTAAGCTATATTACTGCAAAGTTTCATGAAAATCCGTTCAGTAGTTTTTGCGTGAAAGAGCAACAACACACACTCACTCACTCACTCACTCACATACATCCTTACAAACTTTCGCATTTATAATATTAGTAGGATAGTAGGAAGTAGGATGGCAAACATTTTAACTTACTCATGCTATCGAGCCAGGCTAGAAGAAGGGACCGGTAGCCTTTTGCTCATCTGTTGATTAGTTTGTTTTGTTATGTTAGGAGGCGCTGGGGTCGCAACTCGATGCGGTGTTCCCTGAGTTGGTGGCCCTTCTCCCGGACATCGCGAAACAACAGGAATTAGTGGTGGGACGCGAGCTTCATCAGTTGGCCGTGTGTCCCACGTGTGGGCAACTACTGGCGCAGGACGACCGCCGAGCGCACGACGCCGAACATTGGCCACCCCTGGCCGGACGCTAAACATCACCTATCAAGGCGCCAAGATATCAAAAAAGACTATCGGTTACGACTGCAACGCAACGTTTTGTAAACAAGTTGAGACTCTATGTACAGTGATAAATCAAAGCAAAATAAGTAGACTTAAAAATTAGTTCCTTGTAAATTCCGCATGATGGCGCTGCACGTAGTGAGGTATCGGTAGGTAGAGTTCAGCCTATTTCGTCCAGTGTATTTACATTGTAGAGATCAATGTAACAAAACATTTCGTAGTAAGCTAAGAAATTACATCCGCACTAGTCCCGATGGAAGAACCGTATCAGCAAATTTTGGAACTAAAATTGTACATACATTGTGATAATATGTCGATATCCAAGGCGCCAAATGTACCAGATAGTAAATGTGTTCACTATAACATTCTCGAAGAAATACCGAATTTGATGCTTGACTTGATATATCACAGCTCAAACACGTGGTACGAATAATTTATTTCGTGTGACATAATATTTAATATTTAATTTTTCTGTTCTTTTCCACACTTGAAGCTACTGTTTGATTTTTATATTTCAAGGCCGTGATATCAGCGTTACTTTAATTTAGATTCAACTGTGAGTTAACGGATGATTATTCTTGTTATTAATAGTATTTCATGCGATAGGGCTCCATTATTGAAATTATTACATTTTTGTACATTTCAATGTATACGTATAACAGGGAAAATTAATTTATTTCTATTTTGTATAGTGTAACCGAAGCTGCCAGTCATAAAATATGAACCTCAAGTGTATATTATCAATCGCTTTAAGTAGATGTATTTTACAGTCGAATAATGATTACTAAATTTACATATGAATAAATATTGTTTAAAAGTGTATGTATGTTACGTATTACGTATCAACGAGTTTCACAAGTCTGGTATTCTTACTAAAACCGGTAGAACAATTTGTAATATATTAGAAAGTATATGCATACTCTTGAGTATCTATGAATAGATATAGCACTTAAATATTACTTTTAGACAAACTGTAACAAAATGGTGCCACAAGTTGAAAGTATATAATATATTATTATGTTCTATAAAAAGCATAGATTACTGATTTGACACAAAACGCTTGTATAATGCACTTTGGTATCTTTATACAGCTCAGCGAGTAGTAGCCATTGAAATTGTGAAATTACTTTAAGTGACTATGCGGCATATAGATTTATAATTAATTCAGTAAATGAATGTGATTAAACATGTGAAAATGTGACACACTGTAAAATATATTGTTTCAAAGATAAATATTATATTTTTATACTTTTCGAATGGAACAACAAATTTTTTGTTATATTTTTTGTTGAATACAAAGTATTTGATTTTATTTTGGAGACATGATTACATTTTTTTTAACAAAAAAACTAATTCAGTATGCTCAACTCTTGAGTGTAGAATACTAAGACAATGGTGGTATATATCTACAAAGTAACCATTACATTTCAATAATTTACTACCTTTGAATAATATTGTTGTAACATTTCGATTTCATTTAAAAAAGTTAAAAATTAATACCTAAAACACAATATAATATGCAATTAAAACAAAAGAATTTTTTATATAATTTTATACACCAAATGAAATTTGTGTCCAGACATAATTTACTGACATATAAGGTATGCAAAGGACTCATTTGTCACTTTTGCCCCAGCCCAGAAAGCCTTTGACGAGGCCAGTGATGCCAGCGCCCTGCTTCTTGTTGGCGGCCGCGCCCGTCTTGTCGTCCAAGTTCGGGAACTCGATAAAGTTGCAGGCCAAGTCGAAGAACAATGGCTTGCACGGAATGGCTTCCATCGCAGGCGGCATCTTGTAAATGTTGGGATTCTTCGTCAGCAACTGGGTATCCTCCCGGTACTCGTCGAGACGTTCGGCCAACGGTTTCTTGTCCTTGTAAGATTTCCCGCTCGAGTACTTGGACTCCTCGTCGTCGTCGTCTTCCTCGAGCACCGAGTCGGCGTGGACCTCGAACTTGCAGCTCTCGATGTCCTTCTGTAGGGCCTTCAACTTGGCTTGAATCTCTTTGTTTTGCAGCTCGTCTCCGAGAGACTCGTCGGTGTAGGTGCTGCAGCGCTCGAGCATGGCGAGCGCCTCGCGGAACCGGCGCAGACCTGTCAGCACTTGCGCGATATAAAAGCACCGGAATGCCTTGTACGCCTTCATTTCTGTCTCGATCTCCCGCTGGTACTCGCGGTCGGCGTCGAAGCCCGGCAGCTGCTGCAGCTCCGTGTAGTTCTGCAGGATGATCTCGTACAGCCGCGTCAGGTCCTGAGGCCGCACCTTCCGCCCGTCGATCTGCGTGTTGTTCTTCCGCGCCTCCTCGGCCTGTTGCACCAGCAAGTTGTTCCTCTGGATGGTGCGAACGAGACGCAGGTACATGAGATACGACAGCAGGTAATGAATGCCCGACGATTGCGTCTCGGACGGAGACTTGGTCTTGGAGTCGCTTTTGATCTCGTCCTTGAGGGCCGATATGGCGTCCTTGCAGTCCATGAGGATGTTCTCGAGTATTTCGATCTTGCCCTCCACGGTCTGGGCGGAGGCGACGGACTTGTCGAGGTCTTGCAGCGCGATGAGGAACAGCCGCACCTTCTCCGGCCGCACGGTCACGCGACGCCCGCGCCATTCCACTTCGTGCATCACGCCCGAACGTGATTCCCTATTAAAAAATATTATCCTTAAAATCGTATACTTAGTTCAGTTATAAAATCTCTTTGATACGAACTGCTCAAATTATATGTTGCTATGAAGACAAATATTAAAATTCGTGCAAAGTCTGAGCTATCCTACTTGTATACGAGGTAAATTAAGAACTTTTAGTAATGAATAAAAAAATTACTTCGCCTGTGCCATAAGTGTGTCCAGGTTTTCGATGAGGCCCTGTCCGCGCATGGCAACCAGATCGCCCGCCGCGGATTCATCTCCGATGTTGTAAGCGCAGTAACGCAAGCTGGGCTTCAGCTCCTCCACCTGTCATATAAAACATTTATTAATTTCTTGCCAGTTAAACACTACAATATTGTTTTATAAAACGCTAAACAAACACGAATGCTCACACATATACACCCCAACCCTAGAATTCCCTGTTCTCAATGATAAATAAGAATGAAAATAAAATATCTCGACCGGAGAACAAACAAGGTCTGACCACTGAAGAATAACCTTTTAATAATGAATCAATATTTGAATAAAGTTTCAGTGCACAATTAGTTTTTATTGTTTGCGAAATATTCCAATTTGAGTTGATTTCAGAAACGAAATGTACCAATATGATTCTTTTTATATCTGTAAGCTGGTGTGTCGTGTGGCCCAATTTAATTTGAGTTCTCTGCGACTATACGTATGCTGGATGCTTCACTCTGGATTCATAAGACGCAGAACTGGTCAGAGTGGCGCAAGTAACGGAAGCGTTTTGATTGACTTTGACTATGTTAATAATGTTTACACTTTATTATAGTAAACCCAACTTAAGATTGAAACGAAAGAGGCGCTGTCGGACGCATTTGACATTCATTTGACCAATCATTGCACACTAGTAACTGACAGATGAATGACCACAACGTACTAGCTGACCACGATAATTAGGCGCATGTCAGTTAAGACGTCATTGGAACTAGGGATGGGAATACGTAGTACATTCTGCAGTAGTACCAAAAGTACCATGGTGAATGTTTAATGGAGGTACAATTTTTTTTATGGAATTAAGATAGCAAACGAGCATGCAGCACCACCTTCCGCTGCCGCCCATAACAACTGTGACCGACCCAGAACTAGACTCAATGAGTCTCGTTCTAATTCGGTCACACATGCGTTGCTACCCCTGAGGACTGAGATGGTCGCCTCTAAAAAGTGTAACCGGCACCACACCTTCCTATCCGGAACACAATTGTTCTTAAAACAATTATTACACGGTAGGAATGGTACAAAGTACCGTGGCGGGCGGTGGTACTTCCCCGGGTGAGCTCTAGGCCCTACCACCTGTACTTGGTCAGTTACTGTACCTGCGCAAACATCTCGGAAAACGAAGTTCACATCAGCCTAGTCAAAATGACCTTAATGTACAATTGTACACGACTGCGCCTCACTAGGGGACGCGCGGGGCTAGAGCGGGGTGGGGGGCCCGCGTGACTGCTATCTGTCATGCGCCTAATTATTGTGGTCAGGTAGTACTTATGAATGACTTTTCGTTAGTTCCAATTTTTGCCATTTCAGAGATAAGTTGGGCGCACTGTACTTGTCTACTTTGAGGTGTATTTTGTGAAGTTATTCATCCTCGTATCAAAACAACACAAATCTAGTTGACAGCAACAGACAAACGTAAACCTTAATCCCAAGCAACAGGGTCACCTTTTGATTGTACACAAGCCGCTCGTCCTCAGGCAATGCGGCGCACAGTTTCTCGAGCACGAGCTGCGCGCGCTGCAGGCTCTCGGCAGCGGCGCGCCACCGCTGCAGCTCCAGCAGAAACGCCCCGCCCAGCCACGCGGCGTACGCGCCCGCCTCCAACTGCGTGCGGGCGTCACACACGCCGCTTTGCTGTGATGGAGCAGTAATGGGAGCGACTTAAACGAAAGCATTCAATTATGATCTTTACGTCTTGGTTTCACGGTTGAATTTGAAAGACGTAATATTCGCCGTTTATTCCCACTTGTCCTGTTGAGTAGTCTTGTTGACAGATCGCCACCCGCTCTTGACCAACTCAGAATCGACACAAAGAGGTAAAGCATACCTACACCGAAAACAATTGCCTGTACCCATCAATCTAATAATACGATTGATGCCTGTACCGCAATAATTCAGATCCCAGCATTACATTACTAAGACGAGAGAGTAATGCTCTGCAAGTATATTAAAATCAGTTTACCTCACATAACTGCAGTAGCATTTGAGCATGAACGCATGCCTTCTTAAGCCGCGAGACGAGATGGAACCTCTTGCGTGGCTCCGTGTTGGCCTCCTGGCGGAGTTGCATCGCATGCGCCCACGCCCGCTCAGCTTGGAGTAACGGAACACATAGCAATCGGCTCTCGGCGGTGCTAGCCGTCAAATGCACCGTGGTCACATCTTTGCGCCGGTAATGACGTCTGTCACCCTGAAAATTTAATAAAGTAAAATTTTAAAGCTGTGGCTGGGAAAACCTTTAAAACTAAGGCTTATTAGTGACTGTCTATCAACTATTTAAGATGGGACATTGGTGCTGGGCAAGACATGTACACTGTTACCAAGCTGCAGCATTTCATCTACCACCCTCTTTGAAAGTCAGTTTTTATAGGGAGTGGCTGAAAATCAGCGCTCCGAGGGACCCAGGTCTTGAGTCAGCAAAAGCTGAGCTATCTCCTTTTGCCCACATATTTTGTTTAATGTATAAGTTATAATAAGAAATATCACTATAGGGTTAGTAATGTTCTGCAACAAACCTGAGGAATTTTGAGCACTTTTCGGAGGCGCCGTATGCGCCGCGAGCAGTAGCCGCGGTAGCGCTGGTAGTCTCCATGTCTCAGCCCGTGCTGCTGCTGAGCATCCTTAGTAATACGAAATACTGGTAAAGCAATAAGGTTATTATTGTAAATTATAGTGTTCGTGAACTAATTGGTTATTGACATTAAGGCCTGTGGCTGATATATTTTTTCGATATTTGGGTTAATATTTCATTTTATAGCAACATATGTTTACAGAAAATTGTATTATTTTAGTCTATTGATTTTAGTGTAAAAAAAACAATTTTTAATTTTATTTTTCTGGAATTAAGTGAATATTCAATTCGGGCGTCCACATTTAACCAATAAGACATTAAGATATATTGCACTTTACTACAAATCATGGATTACATTTTTGTTGATGCAAGTTTTAACAAATTACAATATGTTTTTTTGTAGAATATAATGATGCAAATAGAATTCTATTATGTGTATGAAAAGGATACTTTCTAAAGATAACAAATTGGCCTGTTTATTATCTTCTTTTGCTGAATCTTCGGCAGAGAGAGGTTTACAGTCGCCACTATCACTTTCTAGAATCACCATTTTTGAAATTTTATTGAACAGTTAAAAATATTGGTTGAAAAATAATTAGGTGATCAAAACTAAAACGACATGCCTTGTCTTAGTTTACACGTCACAATATATTGACTGACAGTTCATAATGACAGAACAGCTGACACTGACATCTCTGGCCGCGTTCCGTAGATAACGGATAAAAAAAAGGGACGTGGGCGTTTTTGTGGCGCGCTTTTGAAAAATGTAAGCGCCCTAACGCACTAGCGGTTAGCCGCGAGCGCCCGGCTAGCCGCTTTTGCATTTTAATATGCAACCGCCTGCGATTGTACGCACTTAACCAACAACTTTGACATGCGTAGCCATGAACTTCGATACAGAGAAATTCATAGTTGATATTCAACAAAGAGAAGCTATTTTGAATTGCGAAGGAGCAGTTTATAAAAATAGAGATTTAAAACGAAAACAACGGAACCAACCCTTTTTCGAGCGTTCTAAGGTTCTAACCGCTCTACGCGGTTTTATCGCGTTTGGCCGCCGTAGCGGTCAACCGCTATATAAACCGCTTCAGGCGGCTAGACGTTGAAATTGAAACGAACCGCCTAGGCGGCTAACCGCTAGTGCGTTAGGGCGCTAAGATAGTGACGAAAATGATATTTTTATTACGATTCTGAAAAAGAGTGCATAAATGCTTGCTTGTAATTCAATGATTCATTACTAAACACAAGTCAATGTAGGACGTGGGAAGTTCTTTGCATGTTTAAAGTGTATAATTTACCTTCGATTTTTAATAAATAATATTATTTATTATTATTATTTTTTTATAAATCGAGGTACATACATGAGCTTAACTTCTGTCCTATCCTTATTTTGTGTAGTTACGGAACGCGGCCTCAGAATGGTCTTTGTGATTTGTGATCGAAAATGATGAATGATGATGCAATCTATTACGTCACAACCATGGTCACAACACAACCACTCAAACGAACACACGATGCCACGATCATTATAAACATAACATAGGTAATGCTTGTGGAACGCTTTTTTGAGATGTTTTGAGCGTTTTGATCGGCTCCGGAACGCGGCCAGTGTAAGAGAAGTGACACCTCTTAGCGAGTGACAAGTGACATCTGACACTACCTTTTAATGTGACGTTTATTAAATACCTAAACGTCTTGGCGGTCTTGGTCTTTCTTTTCTTTTTGTGTATTTTTGTGTCTGAAGTGAGGTTAGTTTCGGTGAAGTTTCCTTTTAATTCGAAAATATCTACGAAATCCAACTTTATTTAGTGATTTTTATTTTAACAGTGCTAAGATTGTTATGCACAAACGTTATTTATAAGTATATTTTGCGTTTCAGAAGACTCAAACAGCGTAATGGCGAAGTCAAAGAACCATACTAATCATAATCAGAGTAAGTATAAATTCTGAACATGTTTTACCTTTATTAATATATTAATAAAGACTGCAAATATTTTTACTTTAATCCATTAGCTTCAGACGACATGAATTCATGTTAGGCGACAAATGTAATTTCCGGGCGCTCTAATGTCCTACATCCACTTATATGCAACATACATATTTAAAATCTTGCACCTGTAATGTTTATCATATTTATTTACTTTTCCAGATCGCAAAGCCCACAGGAATGGTATTAAAAAGCCCAAGAAGTTCAGGCACGAATCAACGCTGGGGGTACGTTAAACGTTTCTTAAATTATTAAAACCATATATTATGTACTTACCATATAATTAAAACTGTCATGGTTTGCGAAAACAATAATATCATAGTAAATGTTAGCATGCAAGTAAGGGATGACGAAGGATGCACATTTCTTACAGGTATTGTAGGTAGTTTATTATGCATTCATAATTATTTAAATGATTGTTAATACATACCAAGACTCATTTAAAACAAATTATTGGATCATGTATTGATAATCCCTCACTTCTATAGAGAGAATAGTCGCTAGCAGGTTTAAAAAGTTAATACATTTAAAGTAATAAGTTGTTCCTTCACATTATTATCCACTCATATACCAATCCACACTATGTACTTATGTTTTTCATTTTAATATTGTTTGATTAAGTTGCAATTATATAATGCTACACACTCATAGCCCCATACTAGGATTCCCTGTGTCATGGGTGCCATGGACAACACACAAGACAAGGACACACTCACCCAGACAGACTGAGAACAGAAATTTAAACTCATCATTCAAATTTCTGCCTCGCGGGGAATCGAACCCCGGACCCTTGAACAGTGATCCAGCGTGTTAACCATTGTGCCATCCGGGTTTTCAAATATAATATTACTGTTTTGGCCCTATCCCTTTTTGTATAATATAATTTTAAAATAACTATTTATTTGAAACACAACATGTGTTTTTTGAAACACAACATGTTTGGTAAATTTATAATAATAATAAATTAAATTTGTAAGAATATTTATATAAAAGTACTATCTCACGTAGCTGACATTGTCCTGCAATGTATATTATTTATATCTCAGATTCTAAGCCGCATATCCGCTCCAGGCATGAATAAGTTGATAAGTTGAATTACATAATTATTTCTAAACGTCACATTGTATCCTTTAGTACCAGTGTGAAGTGTTTATTAAAAATTCGTATGTTTGCTATGTGTGATAAAAGCAATCAATCAACTTAGTCCTATATTCACCCTGTGAATTAAACAATCCTTATTCCTATTAGACAAAAAAATATATGCAAGCGAATTATCAAGTTATTCATGCCTGCTACAGATATAATGATAAACATTCAAATTATTTCTTTCTCTGTAGAAAAAGTCATAGTAGAAATAGAATACTTGTAGTAATGCATTACTCATTACTCATAGTAAATTGCGAATGATGGCGTGCGTTAGTATAACGCTATAAAAATATATATTGAACATGGCATATTATTTTCAGATGGACCCTAAATTCTTAAGGAATCAAAGGTTCTGCAAGAAGGGAAACCTAAAGCCAGCTAAGCAACTAGCGCGAGCGGCTGAGAGAAAAGAAGCGCGGGAAGCCAAGACCAAGAAATGAACTAGCTTGTAAGACAATAAAATATAAAAAATATTAGTGTCTATCATTTATTTCTGTACTAGAGAACCGCCCGCGCTTCGCTTCGGGACCCGTAGGTAACAGCCGCGTAGGTCCCGCTCCCTTAGGAATCTCGGCCAAAGATAAGCCTATAATATGACATACTGGAACATCAACATCAGAATCCGTCCTGTCTTCACTCACGGCACATAGCCGTGGGGATTCAGTTTCGGGGCCGGTGGCCCCCTGACTGAGGTGTCTGCCGCGGTCCGTAACAACGGACCCCAACGACCGGTCCTGGTTGGGAGCCTGTATGGGTCCTCGAAGATTGTCCAGATGGTGATGTGGAGTATGGGTGTCTAGTCTGGGGAGTCATGATGATTTTCACGCCGCCCGAGCGATCAGGCCCTACCAGGTGAGACCCGCTGGTGGGAAGCCCAGCAGGAGCCGATCTGCGACCGGACGGCGGCTTGCGGTCTTGTCCGAGGTGGTTCATGTCGGGCTGCTCCCGCGCAGTAGGTCGCGCGGGAGTGCCCAACGGTCCGGGGGGCGGGCGTGGAGCGGCGCCAGGTTCCGCAGGTGCAGAAACCGCGCCGCGTCCGCGCGCGCAAACATCCGTTGCGCTAGGTCCTCCAAGTGGGCGTCCAGGCTCTCAACTCTGAGGTCCCGCTGGATGGTGGCGTTCCTCATGCACCACGGCGCCCCTGCCAGCCGGCGCAGCGTCTTCGATTGAACCACGCGTAGACGCCTGCGTTGTGGTTCACTCGGGAGCGCGTACCAGGCTGGGGCCGCGTACGTGAGTCTGGGGCGGATGTAGGTCTTCCAGATGGTGGTTTGACCCTCAACGGGAGACTCGAGGAGAGCGCTGGACGTAGCGCTACAGCTGCTGCCTTGGCGTGATTTAACGACGTCGGTCACGTGGAGCTTCATAGTCAGGGAACAGTCCAGGGTTACCCCATGGTACTTGGCCTGTCTTGTCCAGGCAATGTCTTGGTTGAGGAGCTTTAGAGTGGGGTCGCGCATCGTGGTTCCTCCGAATTGGATGGCCTGCGTCTTCCCTACGTTGATCGCCATCCTCCACTCGTGTAGCCACTTGGGGAGGGCGTCGAGGCATCTTTGCATTTTAACGGCGGCGTGACCTGACTTAATCGAGGTGGTCAGGTACGCCGCGTCGTCCGCGTAGGTAGAGGGCGAGCATGGCGCCCCCCTCCGCTGGAATATCGTTCGTGTAGCACGAGTAGAGGGTAGGCGAGAGGCAGCTTCCTCAACATCAGATATAACATTTGCCTATGATTTAAGTAAATTATATCTACTATTTGATAGCGTGATTCAGAACTTGAAAATGCATTTTACTAACGGCATCTATTAACAACATCTGGAACTAAATATCTAGCAACTAACAAAACATCGATCTTCCCATAGGAATGAGATGTTTTTCCGCGGTAAAAAGAAGCCTACGTCACTTTCCACCCTCCTAACTATCCCCATACACGTAAACCATACCATGTTGCGACGTGAAAGAGTCACAAACAAACACACTTTCACATTTATAATATTAGTAAGGATACTTATAAATTATATTATCACTCATTTATCAAAAGCGTGCAAGTACGCAAACTTAAAGGCGAGCTACGTTCATTATTTGAACGTAGACACACAGGGGATTCGTTACCGACACTCAATGATTTAATTTCTTTTTTAGAAGAACACGCGCGGTGCGTAGAAACAGAAAGGTCTAGCCCCGCGCATACTACTTCAGCTCATTATACGCCCCAGCCTCACACACCTACCAGAAGGTCACCTAAGCAGCGGCAAACTCCTTACTCAGCTCATAGATATTTTACGCCCATTCAGCAACCAGCACAAACGCGTCCGTCTAACCCGCCGCGTAGCCCCAATACCTATCGGCCCGTTTACTCAGCTCATACTTCTCGCTCACCAACAACTAATTTAAATAATTATTATTGTCCTTGGTGTAACGTTAAAGGACACAAGCTCATTGCCTGCTCAGCTTATAATAATCAGCCCACTCAAGGCCGATGGGATTTTATACTCGCTCGTAATCGTTGCAAGCGCTGCTTGGGACCGCACTATGAGAATGAGTGTAGGTCAACAGGTCGTTGCAAAGAATGCAACAGCCCAAACCATCACACATCTTTACATCGCAGCGGAGCTTCGTCACCAGTCCAGTCTTCAGCACATTTATTACCGGTAAATCTCCGTGAACAACCCCAGCGGCGACCAGCTCAAGAAACACCTACCCGTTCAGCACATGCAGCTAGAAACTCACCATCACCACCCCGCTCAAACACCCACACACAATGACTAGCAACGATAACAGAACATAGCGAATATGAAAACGATCAGCACATACACACACAAACACATATATCGATTCCTGTAATTCCAGAAAATCAGCACGTTCATACACAAACACATTCATGCATTCCCACAACTTTAAAGACTACACAAACTTTATGTAATAAAACTGAAATTTCACAACCCTCATTAATTCCAGCTCACACACATTCTACTCAGGAAGTGGCCTGTGACACCCCTATTTTATTACCTACAGTCTCACTTGAAATATCAGATGCTCTCGGTAACTTTCATCAAGCTCGAGCATTACTTGATTGTGGTAGTATGATTACTCTTATAACTCAGCGCATGGTAAAATTATTAAAATTACAATCACAACCTACTACACTAAAAATTGCAGGAATCGGTAATCAGCACTCACAACACTCAAAAGCGTCAGTTAAAATTACATGCAGACCCACACACAGTAACACACCTATAATAACAACTACGGCTTACATTTTAAAACATGTCACGGGTAATCTACCGCTATTCGATTTACCGGACGTTTCCCGCGTGCCAGGTAGTGTGCATCTGCCCTTAGCTGATCATGCATATAATGTAACTTCCCCCGTTGACATATTACTTGGTTGTGATGTCCTTGGTCAAGTCCTGGATGGGACCAAGGTTTCTTTGGGCCCGGGCAGGCCTATAGCCTTCGGCACGATATTTGATTTCACATTGTTAGGACCTATACATGTTTCCGGTATTTCACCTGTGGCACAAGTTAACTCGGTGTGCAATATTAACACGCAACCAGACGTATCCGCTCAAGATATTCACAAGTTAATGGAGAGGTTTTGGGAGTCTGAAGACCTTAAGTCAATAACATGTGGTAACGCACTGTACGACCAGTGTGAAAATATTTTCCGCACAACAACAGTACGTGAACCTTCGGGACAATACATGGTCACGTTGCCCTTCCTGGATAATGCACCTGAATTAGGTAGCTCTCACGCTATAGCTTTACGTAGATTCCTTAACTTAGAAAAGAAATTACAGGCTAATCCCGCATTCCGCTCAAAATACGTCGACTTCATGACCGACTACATAAAGTTAGGCCACATGTCCCCATGTCACCCTAATTCGTTCGCTAATAAGGCTCATTTTTACATACCTCATCATGGCATATTTAAGTCAGGCTCAGAAAAATTGCGCACTGTCTTTGACGGCAGTTGCAAAAGTTCTAACGGTGTTAGTCTTAATGATTGTCTGCACACTGGCCCCCCTCTTCAAAGAGATATCATTGATGTTATTATGACGTTTCGAACCCACTCGGTTGTATTCAGCACTGACATACGAATGATGTTTAGAAATATACTCATTCACCCCGACCATAGGAGTTACCAGCTCATACTATGGCGATCATCGCCAGACCAGCCCCTGCTCACGTATGCACTCAACACTGTCACGTATGGTCTCCGCTCAAGCCCCTTTCACGCCATCCGCACGCTTCTTCAGCTTGCCGACGATGAAGGTCATCGATACCCTAGGGCAGCAGATATAGTCCGCAAGTCCATCTATGTGGATGATATACTCACTGGCGACGACTCTATTGAAGGTGCTCAAGCACTACAATCGGAGTTGATCGAGTTACTTGCCTTAGGAGGCTTCCAGCTGTCCAAGTGGACCTCCAACTCCCCTCAGCTCTTAGACAGGTTTCCGGATGACCAATGTGACCTGCCTAAGAATTTCGACATTGACCCGGACCTTAATCCTATTAAGGTTTTAGGGGTACAATGGACCCCACAAACTGACCAATTTACTTATAACGTGTCACTGAAACCATGTGCGCTAGTCACAAAGAGATCCATTCTCAGCACTGTTGCTTCAATCTACGATCCTAATGGTTGGGTGACCCCGGTCATATTTAGGGCTAAATTACTCATACAAAAATTATGGTTATTAAACCTGTCGTGGGATGAACCGGCTCCCGATGAGATTCACACACAGTGGAATCACATTGCGGAAGATCTCCCCCAGCTCGGTTCTTTACGTCTCCCCCGTCATATCTGCTCAAATAAACTCTCGTCAACCTACTCACTTCATGCTTTTGCGGATGCATCTGAGGCAGGCTATGCTGCCGTTATATACCTACGCGAAGTCGATAGTTCTAAGAATGTTAATGTTCATTTAATTTTAGCCAAATCAAAGGTTGCATCCATAAAAAATAGACTCACGATTCCTAAATTAGAGCTCTCCGCAGCACTTCTCGCTTCACAGCTCATGATGAGAGTATCGGCTCAGTTATCAGCTCACTTCACCATACAAAATCACGTTTGTTGGTCAGATAGTACTATAGTCTTGGCCTGGCTCAACACGCCCCCACATCGACTTCAAGTATTCGAAGCGAATCGAGTTACGAAGATAATTTCCTCCACACCTACTTGTACCTGGAGGCATGTACCTTCCGCTCTTAACCCTGCAGATTGTGCAAGCAGAGGCATGTCTGCGCTGTCATTATTAACCCACACATTATGGTGGTCTCCTGATTGGTTGAAGGAGCCTCCCGACACCTGGCCACCGATGCCACCTGCTCTAGGTCATCATGCTTTACCAGGACTCAAGGCCAAAAGGGTATCAGCTCATATAGCTATCCCTGATCTAGACACAGACTTACTCACCCGCTTCAGCTCCCTTGACAAGCTGCTTGGGGTAACAGCTTGTATAAGACGTTTCTACTACAACTGTCGAAAACCGTCACGTGACCGGCAGTCCGGTCCCTTGACTGCTACCGAACGCAAAGACGCTTTACTCTTTTGGATTCGCTCTGTACAACAAAATGTTTTTGCTGAAGATATTCAACGTCTCAAAGATAAAGAACGCTGTACAGTGCGACTGCAACGTCTTTCACCCTTCTTGAAGGACGGCCTTTTGAGAGTACGTGGCCGTCTCACTCATGCTCAGCTCACATACGATGCTCGTCATCAGCTCATTCTTCCCAGCTCAAGCCCTCTTGTAGATTTAATAGTAGACCATTACCATAAAATACATTGCCATCCCGGCGCTGACACTTTACACTCTATACTAAGGCAACAATTTTGGATACTCTCAGCTCGTCGAGTTATTCGACATCGCGTGTATAAATGTATACGATGCTTTAGGTGTCGTGCCCAGCCTAAAGCCCCATTCATGGCAGACCTGCCAGCTGATAGGGTTACGCCTCAGCCCGTATTTAGTCAAGTATCCACAGACTTTGCTGGCCCGTTCATGGTGAAGTCCAGCACATTACGTAACGCTAAACTATTAAAGGCCTATTTTTGTATATTTGTATGTTTATCGACGAAAGCGGTTCACCTAGAACCTGTATCTTCACTCAGCACGGAAGCCTTTTTGGCGGCATTGCAACGTTTCGTTTCGCGTCGCGGTACACCTGTTCTTATCCGTTCCGATTGCGGTACAAATTATGTAGGCGCTCGGAATCAGCTCAAAGAAATTCAGAAATTCTTTTCCGCGAATAACGATTTTATTACACACAACTTAGCTCGTCAGCACATAACGTGGTGGTTGAATCCACCTACAGGCCCGTGGTTCGGAGGTATCCACGAGATAGCCGTTAAATCTACCAAACAGTTATTATATCGTGTTGTGGGTGACCAACACCTCACATTTGAAGAGTTTTCAACCCTTTTGACGCGAATCGAAGCTGTACTCAATTCGAGGCCCCTTTGTCCTATCTCGTCCGACCCATCGGACCTAGAACCGCTCACCGCCGGACATTTTATTGTCGGCCGTCCGCTCACAGCACTACCCGAACACTCCATAGAAGACAGACCCTTGTCCGCCCTTAAACGATTCCAGCTCATCCAAGCCCTTTCCCAACGATTCTGGAAACTGTGGTCACATTCCTATCTGCACACCCTACAAACCCGCTCCAAATGGCTCTCTCCATCATCCCCTCCTAAAGTGGGAGAGATCGTCCTCGTGAAGGAGGACAACCTACCGCCGCTGCAGTGGAGGCTTGGAAGAATCACCAGCACTATACCCGGAAAAGATGGAGTGATACGTGTAGTGGATCTGGACACTGCATATGGACCTCTGCGAAGACCGGTACTGAAGCTCGCCCGGTTTCCAGAGGAATCAGCTCAAGAAGAAGTATCAGCTCGGGCCCCCCAGGATGTTCGTCCCCGGGCCCCCCAGGATGTTCACGCCACTAGTGCGTGACGTCGCTCAGCTCATGTCCCGCTGCGCGCGGGCATCCCCGCGCGGCCCCCCGCAGTCTGCTCTGTGACGTCGGTCGAGTCACCCGTTTATGTATGTTCCGCTCCGCCGTGCGCGCGCACCTCGCGACTAATCTAGAAGTCTCGGTACCTAGTGCTAACGTATACCATCAGCCCCTAACTATTTCGGAGGAGTTCGTGAGAGTATATCAGTGCCACCCGGACCCTTCACCAGTGCAGCAGAGCGACGAGCGCCCGCGCACCACGCCGCAACCACGTGGCGCGCTCCAGCCCATCAGCCCAACCTCCCAACTCTAGGAGTGAAGGTGAGTCCGATCCTTCCTTTCTCCGCCCACGGACTTCACCTAACAGTAGGTATGTAGGTATTTGCATTGATCTATAAAGGACTATGGATTAGACACTAAAGCAAAAATAGCGAGCCTGTCAATGCCTGTCAAAATTTTAGTGAATAAAGTATGGCCGATTTTACTAGTGTTGTGCGCACTACGTGGACGGAAACACTATCGATATTTAGTTTAATGACTAACGATATAACAGCAATAATACATGTCGTTCGTCTTTTCCTATCTCTATGTTCGTCTTCTCAGCGATATTAATATTAATTTTGATACCTACTGCGATGAACTTGTCATGCCGTCGTGTAACCTTACCACATTAAGCGTTCTGTTGAAACTTGCTTCAACAAAATGTAATGAGCATACATACAAATAGTTAAGGCGAGGATTTATGTTTTCTGGCCCAATTATTTTTAGCCACTTCTTTCGTAATGATTTATTTGAAGGTAATCTATTGAATAAAAACAATTATTTCAACTTTCTTCAGCGTCATTTTAAATTATCGATATATCGATATTTTAACACTTTCTACCCTAAGTGTCATTGAAATGTAAACAAACCGGCTACTCAAATATATAAAATAATGATTTAAAACCCAACAAAACATTAACAGGCCTACGTAACCCTCGCACAGATCTTCATGCAGCAAAAACATATATCAATTTCATTCAGATATTCAACAAATAAAGAAAACTGATAGGTACTAACTTATGTAAAGTTAATCTTGGGTGTAATTTGTTTTTCCGGGCTCCGCATTGTAGTATACAGCACTTCATTGTGTTTAAATGTGTTTTTCTATCTTTAAAGGACACACCACCTCGTATCAATGCCTTTTTTAATATATGGGTTTTTTACTATTTGTTTGACATAAGATGTCATTTGTAAGGGTGAATAACAAATGGCCGGCCTGCTACACACCAACCAGCTAATTTCATATGAAGTTAAGGATTAGGGCGTCTCTATCTAAAGTAGGTATATTCCTATCTCTATGGGTATTTGACACTTTTAACTGACAGAAGTCGCATCGTCCTGTCAGTACCTACATAGTGTCAAATACATACTAATTCTGGGTAGCGTTGCAGTAGCGTATCTCATGAAATCATGAATAGCGTTGTGTGAGAAGTGCCTATGAGTTGTGAACTTGTGACCATAGAGATAATACACTAGAGCGCAGAAGCCAGGCTTCAGAGCGTACCTCGGATAAAAAGACGAAATCTTTAGTAACTCAGAGTAATGATAAACTATGGAGAGGTAGTAATAAATCGAATGTTTTCTATATAGCGAAACTCTTATAACACGTCCGCTCGTGACTGAAAGAGATAAACATATATAATCCATATGTACGTCAAACATTGAGGTCGCCATTTCTACACGGTATCAATTAGTGATGTGTACGGAAAAAATGATTATCGATAGATTGAATTATAAAGAAAACAACGTTACATTTTGGGATTGTATTTATGAGTTAAGTCAGCTGCATTAAATTGTTACATTTTAAGTCATTAGTCATATTCATTTCTATTTATGATTTATGAAAAATAAATAGGGCGAAATATTTTTAGAAGTAAAAGAAAATGAGAATGAGAAACTTTTATTCGAAGTAGGTTTTTACAAACACTTTTCGAAAGTCAAACTACGCCATCGCTTCAACAAATCCCTACGCTGAGTGGTCTTGGAAGCGGAATCGACAAGAAACTCCCAAGGAGTTGCTTTTAATACTGACAGTTACAGATTGAATACTACGGTATTACTTATTACTTATTATACGGGTATTACTTATGGCTAAAATACAAAACTCACGTCCAAACAGTTTTATCTGTAAAATTTTCATCAAGTTTGACTTTAACCTTTCGTTCGTTTCTGTTCCGTTTAACCTTTCGTCATAAGTATGCTTTTAACGTGAGTTTTAATTTTACAGTATGGCATTTTCGTTAATTGTGTCGGATTTTTATTACATATAGATTTTAATACATCTACCCATGTACAAGTCACCAGTTTTGCTAAGACTGAAATTTGATACAATTAGTTTAGCCTTATACCTAGCCCTTAGCAACACTCGCTATTAAGACCTGAACAAGTACACGCGTGGCGTAGCAAAGTCCCCCATTAAATTATTTGTGATTAAAACATGTATTATGAGGCATTTTGTTGAGGACGATTATTATAAAATAAAAGAAAAACGTTTAATGTATGTAAAAACTTTTAATAAAAAGTAATAGGATTATAGTGCACTTAAATAGATTAGTTTTATTTTTCTCACAATACATAAGATCAATGTTGTTACATATTATATAGTACACTATTCTCCATAATATATTTATCTGAACATGTAAAAATGGACTTATTTATGTTTTTGGTAAAGATATTCATATACCCGGTTGATATAATGTTTAATTTAGTATATAGAGAATATCTCTTAAGTAAGGCCATTTTGTGGAGAATTGTAAAGATTAGTATATATTTATGGCGATGTAACATTTTATAAGGTTCCAATTTAACTTTACCCTTCATAAAAAAGCCACTAACAAACCAGTTTAGGGAATTCAATTGTGAACAATATGAGCTAATTACATTAAAATTATAAAATTATATTATGATAAAGAGCATCATGAAGTAGGTATTTAAGTAAATTGTTGTATGTATTACTGTGGGAACTAGGTATACAATGTATTTATGTTGCAAATAGGTAGTGTTCACATTTATGTAAAATAGTAAGTATCTAAGATAACAAGAACATTCTAGAACAATATTTATGGACTTTTCTATACGGTAGCAAAGACATAATGGAACATTATTTGTTAGTACCCTTTTAGTAATATAGTAATAGTAGTGAAGGAAAATAAACAATGTAATAATTAGACAGTTACTAATTAGCAAGTTACAATACACTGTGGGAACTAGGTATATAATGTATTTATGTTGCAAGTTGATAGGGTTTACATTTATATAAATTGGTAAATATGAAAGATAATAAGAATTCTTATTGTGACAACCCTGGCGCATCGACTTCGCTACGCCGAAAACAATAAACAATAGGGGCCATAAACATGTCGCGCAACAATAGAAACAATAGGAGCGCGGCTCTCTCAAAAGGACGCACGACGCTTCGACCATTACGGCAATAGTCATACGGGCGAAAGTCGGTTGCAAGGAACGTTCTCGAACTTTATTTCGACGCGGGTCCGGACTTCGCGGGAATATTCTCGATTGTCGTGAATGGTGGGTGAGTGGTATATAAAGGGGCGATCGGCCAACCACGGACATTCTAGTTTCGGAAGCGGAACCAGGAAGATACCAGCGATACCTACGAGCGATACCAGTGCGAAGTGAAGTGATTTCTACGAGCGATACAGTGTTCGACGATTGTGTTTACGAGTACCTACGTGCATAGTGTTGTGGTGTGTACTGTGTACAGTGTGTAATTGTGTATCTACGAGTACAATAAAGTCTTTGTGGTACATTTTGGCATTTTCTCGAACTCATTACTCCTGACACGTAACAATTGGTGACAGAAGCGGAATGCCTGTAGTACCGCAGAGTGAAGAAGGGATTCGTACGCGACGTCAGACGGCATTGGATGCCGCGCGGATGGAGTCGCCGGGGCGTGACCGCAGGGAAACGGAGACCACCGCGGGACCTTCGACTACATCAGCTGCATCAGTACCGACACCGAGTGCATTCGATATGGCCGCCTTACTAGCAGCCATGGAAAGCATACAGCAGAGCCAGCGCGAAGCCATGAAGAGCCTGGAAAGCAAATTGGAGAGCCAACGCGAAGCCATGGAGGGCCAGCGCGAAGCCATACAGCGGAGCCAACGCGAAGCAATGGAGAGCCTGCGCGAAGACATGAAGAGCCAGCGCAAAACCATGGAGGCGATCGACGCAAAGCTGGATGGTTTCCAGGGAGATTTAAACGTCATGAAGGAGGACCTGGAATTGGTAAAAGTGCGTACATCTGAGCATGACCAAGCCCTCAAAAGCCATGACGCGTCAATCAACAGCCTCAGTGCGTCGATGAACTCCTACGAAACTAGGCTCGGAGATTTGGACAACAAGCTGCAGAAAATAAGGGTTTTGGGCACGGCAGCAACCAGTTCATGCTCTGGGGCCCCGAAATTTAAGGTCCTAAGTTTCGACGGCACGACCTCGTGGACAGCATTTAGGCACCAATTTGAGGTAGTTGCACGCGGGAATGGCTGGGAGGACGAACACTCGTTGGCGGCACTCACCCTTGCTCTTCGAGGAGACGCACTGCTGGTGCTTGAAAACCTGCCCACCGAGCGACGCACCTTGGAGTCGCTATTTAAGGCCTTAGAAGCTCGATACGGGGAGAAGCACCTAGAGCACGTATATCGCGCGCAACTTAAAGACAGATCCCAGAAGTCTAACGAAGGACTGCAGCAATGGGCTACGGAGATCGAGCGCCTCGTACGCCGAGCCTATGCGTCGAGTTCCACACCGGTCGAAGACAAAGTATTAGAGGCGTTTGTCAGCGGTATACGGGATCCCGAAGTGAGAGCAACGGTGCGCTTGGGTCATCACGCCACATTGGAAGCAGCTTTGGCGCATGCCCTTGAAGTGGAAGCGGTACGAAGCGACTATAAAAGTTGTAAGGTGCGCGAAGTCGTAGCGGCAATTCAACCACGTACTGGGCCTATCTGCTACGGATGCGGTGAACGAGGCCATATAAGGATTAACTGCCGGACTCGGAAGCAACCGAAATCGGTGTCGACCGCTACCCAAGTCGACACCCAGGAGCCGTTAAACTAAGAGGCGCCAGCGCCGTGGGGCGGGCACTGGCTGGACTTCGTCGAGCCCCTACTGTCTTGGTATCACAAGCTTGTGACGGAAACAGCCTCGTAACTACTGGAGAAATAAATGGCATACCCTGTCGCTTTACTATTGACACAGGAGCATCAAAATCCATCGTTCGACCGGAACTACTCAAGCGGACTATCATGTGGGAAAATGGACGACCATCATGCAATCTGCAGACAGCGACAGGCCAGCCAGTGACCTTCCTAGGAGTTACGGAAGCAAGACTGAAGCTCGGAAGTAACAGTTACAAGCAGTCTGTTTTAGTAGCGAATATAACTGACGACTGCATTATCGGACTGGACTTTCTACGGACACATCACTGTATAGTTGATATAGCCAGAGGAGTGTTAAGCTTCAAGGATCAAGAAGTCTTCTTGGACGGTTCATGTTCAGGAGCAGTGTACTGTTTGAGGACAGTGAAGCTGGCACCCAGATCGGAAACCTTGGTCAAGGTTAGATTTCCCGAAAAGATACAGATGGATCGATGTGTCGTAGTGGAAGACTATGGAGATCACCCCAGTTGGATCACGGCAAGGACACTGCTCATGACCAGACGTGACGCTAAGTTAAAGGTCATCAATCTTAGCAGCACGCCGATATATCGCGCGAAGAATACGATTATCGGGCGATGTGAAGCCGTGGACAGCTTGAGGAAGGTCCAAGAATACTCGGACAAACCTGGATCAACGGATCACATGACATCTTTGCTGGAGGCGACCAGGAGGAATTTGAGCCCTGAAGAATATACTCAGGCAGCAGAGTTGTTGATGGACTACAAGGACATCTTTACCAGAGGAGATAGCGACCTTGGAAGAACAAATATTGTCACTCACCCAATAGATACCGGCAATACTTCACCGATCAAGCAAAGACCGAGACGAGTACCATTGGCAAAGGAACACGAAGTTGCAGAAATGATCAAGGACATGGTGCGCAGCAAGGTGATCGAGCCGTCAACTAGCCCTTGGTGTTCACCTGTGGTACTCGTGAAGAAGAAGGATGGCAGTACTAGATTCTGTGTCGACTACAGGATGCTTAACACCGTTACCAAGAAGGACAGCTACCCTCTGCCTCGGATTGACGACACGTTGGATATGCTTGGTGGCATGAAGTGGTTTTCGACGGTCGACCTGAAGAGTGGTTACTGGCAGGTAGAAGTACGGCCAGAAGACAAGGAGAAGACTGCCTTTACCACCGGAACCGGAAATGGCTTGTGGCAGTTTCGCGTAATGCCTTTTGGGCTATGTAACGCTCCTGCCACTTTTGAGCGTCTCATGGAGCGAGTGTTAGTTGGACTTTTGGGGGACGCTTGTCTGGTTTACCTCGATGACGTCATAGTCATGGGACGAAGCTTTGTGGAACACAAGCGAAACCTAGAGAAGGTATTCAGACGATTCCGTGAGTCCAACCTAAAGCTCAATCCGAAGAAATGTGACTTCTTCAAGAAGGAAGTATCATTCTTGGGACACATCATATCGGACGAAGGTGTTCGCACTGATCCAGATAAGATAAGAGCTGTTCAAGAATGGCCGACCCCAAAGAACAAGACCGATGTAAGAGCGTTCTTGGGACTATGCGCCTATTACCGTCGGTTTGTGAAGAACTTTTCCGAGATAGCCAAGCCGTTACATCGTCTCACGGAGGACAAGAGAATCTTCAGTTGGGATTCCGATTGCGAAGATGCGTTTGTTCGCTTAAAGGAACGTCTGTGCTCGGCTCCGATTCTTGGCTACCCCAGAAGAGAAGGGAGATTCACAGTAGACACGGACGCTAGCAATACTGGCATCGGAGGGGTGTTATCGCAAGAACAGGACGGCCAGCAGGTGGTCATTGCGTACTTTAGCAAGACCCTTTCGAAACCGGAAAGGAATTATTGTGTGACTCGGCGAGAATTACTGGCTGTGGTGAAGACCCTTCAGCACTTCAACAAGTATTTGCTGGGACGCGAGTTCACAATAAGGACGGACCACGCCGCTCTGAGATGGCTTCTGCAATTCAAGAACCCGGAAGGCCAGGTTGCAAGGTGGATCGAACAGCTTCAAGAGTTCAACTTCGTAATAGAGCATCGTAACGGAAGAGCTCATTCGAATGCCGACGCCCTGTCACGACGCCCATGCTCCGACGAATGTCGACATTGCATCAAGCATGAGGCTAAAGAAGAGGTCAGGGTGATAAGGATGCAGGACCTAGACGAGTCTTGGGGAACGGAGCAAGTAAGCCAAGCTCAGAAGGAAGACAAAGACCTCAGCCTGATCATGGAATGGAAAGCCAAAGGACAGAGGCCCCTGTGGAGTGATGTATCAGCCTCAAGCGCAACAACTAAGGCATACTGGGCTCAGTGGGACAGCCTGGTATTAGAGAATGGCGTGCTTTACCGGAGCTGGGAATCACTCAACGGAAAGGAAAAAACGCTGCAAATGGTTATTCCTAGGAGTAAAGTGGCTGATTTGCTGAAGCTCGTACACGATGGCACTTCCGGCGGGCACCTCGGCATCAAGAAGACCCTCGTGAAGATACGAGAACGCTTTTATTGGGTGCGATGTCGAGAGGACGTTGAAGATTGGTGCAGAAAGTGTACAGTGTGCGCTTCGGTAAAAGGGCCCCGCACTAGATCCAAAGGGAAACTACAGCTGTACAACGTCGGAGCCCCGTGGGAAAGAATCGCCATAGACGTTGCTGGGCCATTCCCTCAGTCTGAAGATGGGA
This sequence comes from Hesperia comma, assembly GCA_905404135.1. Classification (NCBI taxonomy): domain Eukaryota; kingdom Metazoa; phylum Arthropoda; class Insecta; order Lepidoptera; family Hesperiidae; genus Hesperia; species Hesperia comma. Next base: position 13,318,483 of record FR990023.1, read on the forward strand.
ATAGATTCATTATCGTGGTTCAAGACTACTTCAGCAAATGGCCGGAAGCGTTTGCAACTCCGAACCAAGAGGCGAAGACCGTGGCCAAGAAACTTGTCGAGGAGGTAGTATGCCGCTTTGGTGTACCATTGGAGTTACACAGCGACCAAGGCAGGAACTTCGAGTCGACGTTATTCCAAGAGATGTGTGATCTTTTGGGAATAAATAAGACACGTACCACACCGGCGCATCCTCAATCTGACGGCATGGTGGAGAGATTCAACCAAACGTTGGAACATCACTTGGCCAAGGTCGTCGAGGAACATCAGCGAGACTGGGATCGGTACATTCCTCTGTTCCTGATGTCATATCGCTCTGCCATACACGAATCCACGGGATTTACACCCGCTAAAGTTAACTTCGGAAGAGAGATGCGTCTGCCATTGGATTTGCTTACCGGAACACCGCCAGATGCCCCGAAACCAACCGTTGAATACATCGCGGACTTACGGAAACAATTGGACGAGACATATGACCTTGTAAGGGAGCAATGTTTGAAAACCAGCGAAAAGATGAAAACCCGGTACGATCGCGATGCTCGGAAACATGGTTTCAAGGAGGGAGATTCTGTATGGTTGCACAATCCACTGCGGAAGAAAGGGAAGTCTCCGAAGCTACAAGCACGATGGGAAGGCCCTTACACAGTTGTCACGAGGATTAACGACGTGACCTACCGGATCAGACAGGGGGACAGAAGAAAGCCGAAGATCGTGCACGTGGACAGATTGGCACCATTTCATGGATCGAATAATGCTCGGGACGAGCATGACTAAGAGGGGGGCAATGTGACAACCCTGGCGCATCGACTTCGCTACGCCGAAAACAATAAACAATAGGGGCCATAAACATGTCGCGCAACAATAGAAACAATAGGAGCGCGGCTCTCTCAAAAGGACGCACGACGCTTCGACCATTACGGCAATAGTCATACGGGCGAAAGTCGGTTGCAAGGAACGTTCTCGAACTTTATTTCGACGCGGGTCCGGACTTCGCGGGAATATTCTCGATTGTCGTGAATGGTGGGTGAGTGGTATATAAAGGGGCGATCGGCCAACCACGGACATTCTAGTTTCGGAAGCGGAACCAGGAAGATACCAGCGATACCTACGAGCGATACCAGTGCGTAGTGAAGTGATTTCTACGAGCGATACAGTGTTCGACGATTGTGTTTACGAGTACCTACGTGCATAGTGTTGTGGTGTGTACTGTGTACAGTGTGTAATTGTGTATCTACGAGTACAATAAAGTCTTTGTGGTACATTTTGGCATTTTCTCGAACTCATTACTCCTGACACGTAACATTATGTTCGGAAGGATCTCCATAAAAAAGTACAAATGCAATAACGTTTTGAACAGGCATACTTGGCTCATGTTATAACAATGTTCTGTCATAATGCAATTTGTGTCTTCTTTATTTTTACATCAACACGCATCCTACAAACGTAATGACATAATATTATTTACCTTTAGCAAATAATTATTATGTTTCAATGTATCCTCAGCAATGTATCGATATTATCGATGTAAACATGGCTGTCTACAACACTTAAAACACATAATTTGTAAAATTTTCGAAAAACAAGACGAAATAGGGTGTCTAATCTGGTTAATAAGATTTTATTTACACAACATTTAGTCATATCTTTCCCCAGAATAACTCTTTTAATCAGAGAAAAGTAGTGAAAAAGCAAACCTGTGAAACGACAACCTCGGGTCATCCTCGGATTTCTTCGAACTATGACTTTTACACCCATAAACCACACACGCCATGACTTCTCGATTGTATATCGTGTTAGTTTATCCGTAAATTTCTGCAAATACTAGAAAGATTTACTGAAAACTTGTCTCCAAAGTTTACACCAGTTAGTAACCATGATGGAGACTCGAGCTTGAAAAAGCGGTGCCCGACTGCCCGTTAGCCGTCTGACGTTTTGAAAAAACAACGGATGACGTGTAGTTTTCTTTTTTTAGCACACGCCAACTTGACATAAGTCTGAGAAAGACAGATAGCGTATAGATTGTACAACTTATAATAATCACCTTTCTCTTGCTGGCTCATCGGGATCGGAGAGAGATAGGTAATTATCGTTATCGTTGTTTCTCTTTCTAACTTGGGGCGATTGCAATGTATGGACAGCCGTATGGCTCGCCCCTCAGAGTAATGATAAATTACTCTGAGGCTCGCCCACTCTAGTGTATTATCTCTATGGTTGTGACTATGTTCGTGTTTCTTATTGTTGGCAACACAGAAAACGCGATGGCGGGGTTTACCCTAAGTATATAATCTGTTTTTGAGTACACTTATGTTTGTAAACATATTACAATTCAATAAGAACCGTGCACCAAGGGTGCAAAAGGTACACATTAGTTAACTTTAAAACTGTTATCTTGCAATTCTTTTGTGGAAGTCGTGGAACTCATTTATTCTGTTTATGTATTGGATCGTATTGTTTGATTGTTTTGTTTGTTCTCGACTGCTCGTAATTCGAGTCGTTGGACGTATTTGTGCGTGGCAGGCTGGTCTTTGGGTCATACTGTGTTACTTGTGATTTAATTAAACGTTGAAATGCAGAGGGACTGAACTTAGCATTTGAAATTATAAATTTGAAAGTGAATTTATAAATATTGCATGTTTGTCAATTTGTGAGTAACCGAAAATCATATATTCATTCGTCTTAAAATTTACTTTTACAACACTACGAAATCTAGACACGTGGTAGCGTGCCAAGCCAAGTTCTATAAGGCAGAATGGCGTTCTCGCCATTCTGAAGCACTCACTTCCGATACCCGAATCATTTTGTGCCATTTTATAAATAGGTATGAAATTTTTTTGTTTGCCCAATATTTGCCTTTGTTACTAAGTTATATGATTTGCCCCAATCTAAACTTAACGTCCGTTTCAAGTGTAGTGTACTTTTTACACCGGATGTAATCTAAATTAATTGTAGGTATTTGGAAGGTTCTTAACGGATTTAAAATAATAAAACTTACGTAAAACTTTTTATCGATAGCTAGTAATAGTGCTACATTGTAGTAAAACTTACAAGATCATAGTATCATACTCCTGCCCTAGAATTGCCTTTGTCGCGAGTAGAATGGACATTCCAAAACTCACCACTACATTCACAACCCGAGAAGAAGTATTTATCAGTCATCTCGCTTCGTATCATTAGGTAATACCACAAAATAACCATATTATCTAATTTGTGGTACTACTACGGAATAGTTAAATAGGGTACATTTACAACTCTTTTAGGTAACGTTATTTAACTATTTCGTGACTATTAGGAACTAGGTATAAGTGGTTATATTCATTTAATATTATTTGTTCCCAGGTCTAGACTTTAGCAAGTGGATTGTTAAACCACTATGGCCAAAGCAAGATCAACAGAAAAGTAAGTTGTGCCCAAAGTCGTGCAAAATAGTTCCTACTTAGTAGTTGATTGATATTTGCTTTTTAACGTAAATAAAATATTTTTAGTCAGTCGATACTTTGCTTCATTCCAAGACAGAATCAATTACAATTTAACTTAGCAGGGTGTAAAAAGATCACCCCGTTATCATTAACCCCCAACGTTATGTAACCAGCATTAACTTTTAAAAAAACGGCATGAAACATAAATGTTTTAATTATAGTAGGGCCATTTTAATAGGTCACATTTGACAGTTCGTCACAAAGTAACCTTGTAAGGGAGGCACCCCATATTATTTGATATTCCCTACTAGATCTTGTCAAACTTTTAACACTTAAAAGTAAAGAACTGCGTCGTTACAAAGTTACGTCAGTGAACTCTTTTTCTTTTTAAATATTAGGGATGGTACCAAAAGAAACAAATCGGCAGATAAGTTGAATTCGAGAAATCGAACTAATCGTCAAAAAGTATTTCACCATTACAAAATAAAATATATTTTAATACGAACAAAATTAATTTTGTTACATTTTAGGCCAAAAAATATGTAATCATTCATTTTATATATAACGTCTGACTCAAAAGCCAGTATCCAGAAACGTGAAATGTTACAAAAGTCATAATTTCATTTCGCGCCATTATTTGACGCATCATTTTTGTAATTTTTTAATCGTTGTGCGATCTGTCCGCTTATGAATACTTTTTATAACAATCGCATTCGATATACAGATGTTTGAAGTCCGTATCGATTAATTAAATTTAATCGATGTTTTTCAGCAGGTTATCCTCACAATGAAGCAAAGACAACCAGTTGTCAAATGTGACCTATTAAAATCATAGATTAAAATGGCCCTATTATAACGTACCAATTGTGCCATACATTTTCTTCAACCTGGCATGGCTTGTAAATGGAACTGATTTTTTGTGATCTTGTTCTAAAGTTGTTTAACACTTGCTTGGATATGAGTTGCAAAAAATCTCCTTAGGAGTTTCTTACCGCATGTTTTTCCATAACCAGTCAAATATGAATCGTTGAAGAAATAGATGGATATTTGTTTTAATTGCAATTTACATTCACATAAATATTACATTGGTAAAACAACGTTCGTGTAGCGTCCAATCATGTGGTATTATTATATTCACTTTTCAGAATGGGGGCTGTGGAGGTGGATTTCCTAAACTGTCCAATATGCGATCAATTGTACACTTTGCCCATTTACAACTGTCAGTCCGGGCACAGCTTGTGCGCTAAGTGTAACTCAAGCCTCCCTGCAGCTTTTTGCCCGCAGTGTCGTCAACCTATGACCCAGATGCGGAACCACCCACTCGAAAAATTGGTTTCACAGGTACATTTAAATCATGTTGCCCTTCAATGAGGGTAAAGGCGTGTGAATTCGCCGCTAGAGACGCTAGCGTAAAGTGAGGTCTGACTGTCAGTGCCACAAACTTATCTGACCCGGTAAGAAGGGCGCTACTGTCTTTGTCTTTGTCTGACAACAGTATAACATTTGCATTAGTTCCAATTTTGGCCACCGGTTCAGATAAGTTTGTGGCACTGTCGCTTCTCACTTGTTTGAATATCACTTGTCACTCTTTATGTATGGGTGGGCTTTGACAGCAGGACCTCACTCGCCGGTGACGCCAACTGGTGAGTATAAAAACGGCGACCCTCATTACAAAAATACTTACGCATTTATTTGCGGCTCAGTTGTTGCTGATGTTGCCACCTCCTCCGTATGCAGCTCCTGATTCAAGGGGTGTGGGGGGAGGGGGTTCGTCTTCTGGGAATTTCTGATCGAGTTCAAATCGGAATTTCGTGGCAGTTTTTATAAAATGCGTATGCCCATGGTTGCCACTAATTCGAGCGAAAGCTATGATCGATTGAACCAACTACGCAGCCGACTGGCCTTTTTGTAATTTAACTATGTTACTGCTGGAGGAGTAACAAGAGCAAGAGGACTAACAGTTGAATATTTTCAGGTGAAAGTGCAGTGTCCTAACAAAGGCCGGGGTTGTATCTACAACTTAATGACCCAAGAGGTTGAAGATCACACAAAGGATTGTATCTTTAGAGAAATGGCATGTCCTCTTGGGGCCGTTTTTGGAAAATGTTCATGGAATGGTAAGAATACTAACTTCTTTTTATAAAAGACATAATTATGCAATGCGTATACGTATAAAATACGTACCTAATCAGGTCGAGATCAAGAGTGGTCATGATAAGCTAAATATTATGTTTGTATTGTAGGTATATTGGATATAACATCCATTGATAAACTACTCAATAATATTATATTCATGGTTTATTTTACACCAGCTGTGCCCTCCCAGCGTGTTTTTCCCGTTTAAATCTTGATCCCTGGGATTTCCGGGATTGAAAGTAGCCTATTTGTTGCTCTACAGCTTCTATCTTTCAGTAAAGGTCCCATAAAAATCGGTTCAGCTGTTCCGGAGATTAGCGTGTACAAACAGACATTTTTTTTAGATTTGTGTTACCTACTGTTACTAAATCCCCCTCAATAATACAGACAAAACTTTTTTACACTCCGTAAAATATACCTATAGATTATAGGTTGATGTCTAACTGCTGCCAACCATGCTGGCACTACATATGATTGCAACATAGTTTATAAAGAGATGTTCGGGTCCTAGTCGATGTCCTCCTACTTATTGGCTGTCCTGGCAGACGACGTTTCCGAATGTTTCCAACAGGGAAATTCCACGCTCATGAAGTTCCACACGAATTTCACGTAATTTATGGATAGCCCCCTAATTATTTTAACGGCCGCAGAAATACACCCTCTCTAGGTAATAGTTTCCATTTAAGAAATAAAGCCGTGAGTCCCATTAAGACGTCACGTGAGACCTCGCAAAGGAATGTTTTACGGTACCTACTACTAGAATAAGAAACCATTCCCGTATATGTTGTTGTTACATAAGTATTAATTTTTATGTGTAGATTTTTTTTGTTGCTGAGATTATTACCATTCTCACTCACATGCGCGCAAACCTTTGTACACAGCTTTGACATCTATTAATACCACAAATGTGTCAACTAATCTAAAGTACCTACCTCATTGAGTTACTATGTAAACTAATATCTCAATGACCTACCTATCTAATTTCGCATAATCATTTGTGGGTTCTCAAATCTCATATTCGTGCAAATGTGAATGAGCTTTTTTACGATAAGCAACGATCCATTTTCAGACACAAAGTCAGTTAACTCTGTTTTCTTTTCAGGACTCTTCAGGGATCTGATGAATCACTTTAAAGAGCGCCACCCCGAAAACTGTGACGTAAACCCTAATTCCGAGGTAGAACTGGATAACATATCTCTCAATGTTGATGACCGTCACGTCTTTTTGGTGGCACAAAACAAAAATCTTTTTATTATAACAACGAAGATCGACACCATTCAAAAAATGGTCTATTGGGTTGTGCAACTTATTGGCAGTCAAAAGACTGCTCAGCAACATGTCTATGAGATACACATCGGCAGTAAACAAGACGACAGGCGTAAAGTAATGTTTTACGAATATTGCATTAACGATGACACAAAACCCGAAGAAATTTTTCGCGAAGGGAAGTGTGCTATTATGCCATTTAATATGCTTAACCATTTCATTTCAGACATTAAACTTGCGTTTAAATTCATAACTAAAAAAGTATCCGTAGATTCTAAACAAAACTTTGAAAAAGGCGGGCGCAGTCGACCCCATAGCAGAGGACCGAAGGGTTCAGGACCTGAAGGTCCGAGGACAAGCCGCAGTCCAGAATCCCGGGGACCACCAACCCGAGGACGACCCAAAAACCGCGGTTTTAGTCATAGTACCCACAGATTTTTTTCTGCATCTGGTGGACCTAAAGGCCAATCTAATAACAATCATCCCTTCAATTTTAATGATAAGGAATTTTTATGATTTAATTAAAACCAAAAAACTCCGCTTATCGTTGCGTCGTCGTATGTGCGCGACAAACGGATATACTTACTTAGATACAAATTATAATCACAATTTCGTAATAATTAATTAATATTGAGTGACTTCCCTATTCGAAATTTGCGCAATAGTGCAGTAAATTACTGCCTGTAATATTATATATTATTACTAGCTGACCTGGCAGACGTCGTCCTGCAACATATTAAGTAGGCTTGGCTTCGTTTCGAGCAACATGTTGCTCTACTCCTTTTGGTCGTAGCGTGATGGTATATAGCCTATAGCCTTCCTCAATAAATAGACTATTCAAAACAAAAAGATTTTTTCAAATCGGACCAAGAGTTCCTGAGATTAGCACGTACAAACGAACAAACAAACAAACTCTTCCGCTTTATATTATATAGTATAGAGTATAGAAGTATAGATGTATACTTTTTGATAAACATTAACTGCGGTTGAAGTTGAACACAATTGACTTAGTTAAAATTAAATACTTACATCCTTGCATTAAACACCTGAAACAAACTAAGCTTTCACCTTTCACCTAATGAAGCACATAGATAGGGACTGAAGTGTTAATTCTACTTATCTCGATGCGATGCAGAAAATCGTTATACACCGCTGCACCGCACAAAAGACGTTATCTTTTAAGCATTACATTATCATCAATATCCGTTATAATTTGCAAGTATCTAATTAAGTGAGTAATTTGTGCTTGCTTATGTGTGTTCTATATTCACATAATGCACGACACATGCATGACAGATGACTCGAGTCTAAAGTGAAGATAACGTTGTTTTACTATGTGTAAAAGTAAGTATAAAGTTAACAATACAATTATGAAAAGGATGGAAAATAGCAATGAAATAGAGACCTTGATGATTAGTTTAGTCAGCAGACGGTGTCAGAACATTAGGTAGTTGGTTAGTTTTTAAGTAAATATTATAACGACTTGGGAATAACTGTTCTTAAAAAGAATTCTATTACTTCTTACTTAGTAAGTATACGTACATATAATTATATTCATATTGTTTATTACTTATATAAATAATGCTAGTATAATAGTTTAAAATATAATAAATCGATTATTACAAAATATTTGTCTTTCAATTACACCGAAATGCCCCCCGCCTAAATAGTAGGTAACCAAGTTGCTAACTTAACCGTTTAGGTTTAAATAGATTTATACCGTACTTTCAATCTATGATTATTAATATGAATATTGCCAATCTCAAGACGACAGTGCTTGCTATGCTTTGTCTCATTTCACAACAACTTGCAAAGTTGCGAAGCGTTATGTTGCTGCTACGGGGATAGAATCTGATACAATCGTTGTCCATTTCAATACATCTTGGCAAATGTGCCTGACAGACTTTAAGACTGTAAAGTAGGTATTTAGCGATTTGCTATCGTCATCGCAATCCATAACTGTCCTACTGCTGCGTAGGGTTTCTTCCCTGAATGAGAAGGTTAAGGCCACAGTCCACTACACTGGACAAGTGCGGATGGGCGAACTTTACACATATTTGAATTATGTGAAATCTGGCATGCAGGTTTTTTACGAAGTTTTCTTTCACCATTATAGCGAGTGACATTTAAATGTTTAAAACGCACGTAGCTCCGTGAAGGCCGATTTTTAACCACTACACAGAACAGTGATTTGCTATACACATCTATAGGTTGACCAGGAATATAAAAAACCTCGCCATATTGCGGTAAACTCATGGAACTAATTAATTTTACTGGCAACGCTTAGTTTCTAAACGTCAATCATTTTCTTGTCAGTGAGTTTGAATGTCACAGTTTGTCTCATGTTTGTCTTTTTATTTTGAGTTTCTATTTTGTGCTAAAATGACAAAAACTGTTCATATTTGTGAATAATACTTAGTGGTTTTCTATGTGCTAAAATAACATTTCGTAGAAAATAACATTTATTTCCATGAAAAACATTTCCGACATAGTTGTCAAAATGACAATAATAACATGAGCGTTGCTATAGTTACTGTTGTCTGTGCTTTTGCCATAAAAAAGGAAACTTTAGCGCCCTCATGACCTCATGACAGGTTTTCTATTTTTCTGGTCAAGCAATACTATCCTTATTTTGTGACACAACGATAATATTTTTTTGAAATCGAATCATTGGTCATTGCTCTGATGGTTAGGTAGGTACACCACTATTTTTGACATAATAAAAAGAAAAGGGTAAATTAGAAATGTCAATGTCAATTGTCAATTTGTCAATCTTTTCAAACAAACAATGGTTTCACTTTTCACTTTCATTTCAGATTCAGTCAGAATATTCAGATTAAAGAGAGATTAAAGTTTATAATTACTTTACTCGCCAATGCCGCATTGAAAGAAAAGGTTATTTACGGCATCGAATTAATTTAAAGTCGAACTGAAGAGTTTTTGACTGTTTGTGCATATATACATGTAATAAAGTGCACTGCACTGTGCAAAGTTAAAATACATTGATTAAGTTCATACATTTATTACATGTTGAACTATTTTCCGCAATAAGTATTAGATATCTTGAACGAAATCAATACTGAACCCTCTGTACATATTTCACTGAACTTGGATTTGTTTATTATTTACAATTTTCTTCACGTAAACGACGATTTCGTTTGTGTTTATTGAGCTAAATCTATCAAATATATTAGCTATTGTTTTATTATTTTCAACATGAGTATGGATGAGGCTGATTCGAATATTAGAAATGAAGACTACAACTTGTTAAAGACAGATCCAGCAGCGCTTCTTCGACTAGTAAATAAATATGTAAAAGTACAATTGATAAAAAATACAGAATTCCTTGGATTTGTGCATTCAATTGATCCAGTTTATCACAGGTATGAAGATTTTTTTAAATAAAACCCAAATTATTTATTGATATAAGGTCAAGTGGGGTAAGAGAAACATACTTTACTGGTATTTTCATATTTTGGCCTTCAGCTATCAAAATTATACATTTACTTTGATAATAATAGAAACAAATCTTCTGTTTTGAAATATACTTACATTTTTTTTGACACAGAACTAAATTCTTCGTGTAATTACGGCACAATTTAGCAACAAAGCTAGGTCTTATAAATGTTCCTCTTTCCCGAGATTTGGAGTAAGAGGAACACTCGATATTTTTAAGTAATAACTTATGTTTTTAAGTGTATAACATAGCATGTTTTAAACATTTTTTTGAGTAAAAGGAATTAAACCTCGCCTCGTTTTAAATAAGGTCTTCTTTAGGATGACAGCAAACAAAAACGAAATTTGGGGTAAGAGGAACATATAGGTAAGGTCAGAGGTACTAAACTCTTTGTGCTATTAAATGATTGTATTAATAAAAAGAAGAACCGCCATTTTTTTAAGTCGGTAAAGCTACCAAAAACCTTTTCCTAATTCTAAAAATTACTGTACTGAAATCCACTTTAAGATCGGTTCAGCCAAATGCGAACTTATGGCGGACAATACGTAAAACACGTTTTAAAGTGCAAAACTCCATTTTTTAAGTCGTCTAATATACCTAAAACCTTCTCCTAAGTCTGAAAAATACTATGCTGAAAACTGCATCAAAATCATACACATACATACATACAGATCAAACTCAGAACCTCCTTTTTTTGAAGTCGGTTAAAAATAGAAATGAATGGCGCCAATTTTAACGGCCCTAACTGCTTCTAATAGTTTTTCTTTCGGGTAAGAACTTCTATCGGTCTTTCTTACGTAAGCTCGAGGCATTTTGCTTTTTTCTGTAACAAATAAATAGTAAAGCAAATCATGGCTATTTTCGGAACATGTTATATTTTAGCGGATTTTAAATATGTTTGTTACCCCTGAAACAGGAAAAGAGGAACATATGTTTCTCTTAACCTGGTATAGCCGTTCCTCTTTCCCACCTTGCCATTTTGAAGGTTATGTTATTATTGACATCGAAAAAGCACTAAAAACACACGTTACAAACAATGTAATACGTAGAAAATAAAGATTAAACGTAATATATACACTTACCATAGCAATAAACCGCAACACTGATGTTTTTAATACTAAAATTAACTTAAACAAGGAACGCCGCTAGGTCTTGGTTTCTTTAGCTTGACAACTGATATTTTTTTTCTCTTTTGCTCGCTTAGTTGCTGTGTTCCAGCGCAATCTATCCAAGAATATTTGAACTACGCCTAATATTGTTTTATCGACGTAGTGACCATAGACCTGGGCATTATAGTTTTCTTTTTACGAGTTACTGTTACTCTTCCCCCAGCGTCCCTCTTACCCCACCTGACCTTAGCAATAAAACACATAAGTTACTTCTGTTACAGATTTTTTTGATTATACAATACAATAGCCACAATACATTTATATACTATCATGCTTGAGTAATACTAAATATAAACATAATTACAGTTTTATTTGAGGTCTATTACAAATGTACATAATATATTGATGCAATGGATATTCAGTATTATTCAGTATAATTCTGATACACATGACTATTTACATGTTACGGACTACTTTGTTCTGGCTAGACGGGCTGGTATTAAATTATACTGAATCATCAGAAACACTACCTGTCTTTTACAATCAGCAATAATAAATCAATAGTAATAATCAGAAATAGTACCACAGTGCCCACTCAGAGATTTCTGATGTAGTGTAGTAATAAATTAATAATAAAGTATGAGGGATACAAAATTTTGTAATCCCTAATCCCAAGAAGACTTATCTTGTTGGGATTAGCATTGATTGTTGGGAGCAGCAAGATGAGCTAAAGACACATTTTTAAATTTTATATTGTTGCTTATTAAACCCAATTTCGTAGTATGCTTGTTTGCTATCTTAATCTCATAAAAGAGGGATCAAAATAACTATTCAGTTTTGGAAGTCAAACTGAGCTGCACATTGTTACAGTTTTGAATAGTGGTCACTTTATTGTATAATGGCATACTTGGTTGTTAGACTATCTGGATAGTGATGATGTATCTGTGGCACTTAGAATAATAACGCCTAGAAGCCGCGTCTGAACCAAAACATAGGCACAAACGCGTGCCATCTTCATTATCCTTGTGTGCGTGAGCGGTATGTATCTACGATCTTTTCACCCACAGAGATACGGCTTCAGTAATACCATTATCGTGCGTTTACCCACAAAAAAACACTTTTTTGTGGTATAAATATCCTTTTTGTGAAAATGCATTGAACAGATCTTTGTATTTTTAGTAGGCTTATACCAATTTTCTTTGCGGTTACGTCTAACTATTTCAATCCATCGATTGGCTATGACAGGGTCAACTGGAAAGCTAAAAAAAGAATATGAGACGCTATCAAAACAACTAACTAGTTAGTAGACTTTAATATGAAATGAAAGAGAAAAAACGAATAAACGATCGAATAAAATAAATGCTAAGTAAATTATTTTCATAGGACTTATAACACCAACATTTAGTCTAAAAAGTTTAACAGTTTAACTTTTAACGTTAAAGTAACTAACTTTAACAGTTAAACAGATATGGTAAATATTATATTTAATTTTTAACATTAAGAACCAACTTAAACCATGTTGGCACTTTTTTCCCTGCAACTGGCAACACTGTTTAGTGATTACGTAATGTATTTCAAATGATTTATAATTCGTCATATTTGTACAGAAAATGTATAAAAAGCAGTACTTACCTGTGAAATGAAATATTATCACTTTTATTTTGTTTGTCTGATGTACTAAAACACTTCTTTATAGTGCAGACAGTCATTTTTAATTATTTCTCGGGAGCTGTGTTCGACTTAACGTGCCGTTGAGCACTGACAGCTCGCGGAACGAACTTATCCGAATATGGTTAAGTTTTAGTTGCGCGTTTTTCGAGCTTGCAATAGGTTTCTAGGCGTTATTATTCTAAGCTGTGGCATTTAAATATAAAAAAAAAACCTGAGCAGTTATGTTTGTCATGCTATATTAAATGTGCTTGAAATAGTTATTTTAAATATGTAGCCTGAGAGAAAACATAATATTATACTATTGAACTAGATCATTTCAATATTGAATAAATTGGTATATCCAACTCGTATAAACTAAGAAAACTAAGGTGACCTTGACTTAATACAACAAAGTAATTCATAGTCTAATATCTGATAGATATAGATTTTATAAGCACTTTTTTGTTTCAGCATCATTCTATTAGTACCAAAAGAAGACTCATATGCAGTAAATATTATACCAGGGCATGCTGTACTAAATGTAATAGAAACAGATACTAATTATAAACTACCAGGGCAACGGTGTGAAGCACATACAGCAGATGATATTGATAGAAGAAAACAGATGCTAATCTCTTGGTTTAAAAAGAATTTACTGCCAGTCACTGAATCAGGACAGAAGATATTATTTGGAAATGTTAGTATTCTACCACCATACAGTGTTTCTGATATATGTACAGATAATACTGTGGTGGCAATGCAGCTAAGAAAAATGATTGAAAATATGCCAGAAAATTTTGAACCTTATAAAGAAGAAAAATAAAGTTAGTATAATTTGAGAGTACCTAATGTTTTTTATTACCCCTATAGTAAAGATAAGAAATTTCTTATGGCAACATTGAGGTGCCTTATCTTTATCATGCATTAGTCATGTAAGCTTAAGTATAAATATTCATTTTATAGAATCATTGAAGGAATAAGTTTAGTGTACAATACATTGTAATGTTTTAAATAAAATTACTGTAACTATGCTAGTTACTAGTTTTGATCCAATCTATTATCTCTATTGCTATTATTAGTTTGATAAGTGTTCAAGTTTGCCGCGCGGCTTGTGTTACTGTGTCGCTATATGATAGAAAATGAATACCCATTATTGTGCTATTTATCAATTTAAAGTAAATTACTAGTTATTGTTTTACAGATCATATTTAAAAATACATAATTTTAACAAGTTGCCCTATAAAATGTGTAAAACGAATCGGAAAGTGCAATATTTGGCGGGAATTTGCGGTAAGTCGTTTTACGGACGATTCACACATATCAGTGAAGTCACCGTTCCGTCACAGTACCGTCACAGTACAATGCCGAGAATGTATGAAAAATTTGCCGGTACTGTGTCGGAACTGAGACTTCACTGATATGTCTTGGCGGTATATTCAAACTAGGTATTCCAAAATTAAATTTCATTACAAACATATTGAATTAAAAATGTTTCATTGCAGTATCTTTTGCGTTTACGTTTACTGGAGCAACAATATCATGGCCTTCACCGGCAATTCCAAAGTACAAGAATGGAGACGCAAACATTCAAATAACAGATGTGAGTTATTGAATTAAATATTTACTTTAACAGTATTTTCACAATATTTACTGGTTATAATATATATATATAATTCACAAATTTAGCTTGACGTTTTACTGTTACGTAATAATTTTCCCAAAGATGTACCTATTAACATAGACATACATAATATTAGACCGGCCTTGCAGGTTCGAATGTGTGTCAAGCTCAGATTATAGAACCAAAAGGCAGATGTAGTCGTTCTAGTATAAAGTGAAGCTACCAAAGCAAATACAAAATAAAAAGCTAATACAATCTCGTGTCAGTACTACGGAAAGCGTCAAATAGCATAAACGTCGCAAGTGTCAAATTTTTTAAAATAATTTTATCAGTTATAATGCCGTCTTGCATTATTAAATTCTCTAAAAGTTGTTCGCAAAAACAAAGAAAAGAAGACGGAATATCTTTTCACAGGTAATTGTTTATTATTTTATTATTTATTTGTAATAATATTTTTTCGGTTCGCTCGGAACACAAAACCTCAACAATCATTCATTTGTACACCAGTTTAAATGAAAATCGGTTACCCTAAATTTGGGGAAATATGCATGGACTATTTGGACATTGGTCGATTTATAAATTTATATCGAAAAAAATATATTTTGAAAGTAAATAGTTTTATTTATTTAAACCTAAAAGTCAGGCAATACAGCCAATAAAATTAGCATTCTAACTGCTGAAAATGTCACGTGTGCCAATAATATGTATGATAAATATTATATAATATTTTAGTTTCTGCTTAGCCTACTAATAACTAATAACTATAATTTTTGCAGATTTCCGACAGATGCTGTAACAAGAGAAAAATGGGTTCATATTATTCGGAAAAGCAGGCAAGATATTAATTGGCTAATTAATTTTGCGTGGTTCGCTCATTACATTTTAGTGAGGATGACGTGTACCTATCTCACTAAAAAAGGACATTGGTTGATTAAAAAATCATCAAAACCGAATTTTTGTTATAATAAATAAGTATATTGATATTTTGATGTTTTTTTTGATTAAAAATATCTACCCAAAGAGACAAAAATCCATAGGTTAATTAAAACAATTAAACATATTATTTAAAATATTAAATTAAATAGGTATATTAAAAGAACATTTACACATAATTATTATATAATACTTTTTGATAACTAGTGATATGGCTACAACCCATTAATGTCCCACTACTGAGGGTCTCTCCTCATTATTAAGGAGGCCTAGAGCACACTCCACCACGCTGATCCAGTGCGGATTGGTGGAGGGGTTAGTGGCCAACACATTGTCGAAAGTTTTCAAGCCGCCTGAAGGCCTCCGACACGGCTTAACGACTGCTATCTATCGATGTATCGATATCAACCGGACCGACGGCTTTACGTGCCTTCCGAAGCTCGGAGGCGCTCAAGAAATTATTATCAGAAGAAATTAAAATCAATTATTAATATTATATACAATAAAACTTTAATTTTTTGTCTGTTTTTCTGTGCATTTGTTCCGCCTAATCTCAGGAACGGCTTAACAAATTTAGATGCAGTTTTCACTGACGTATTCAAATGAGCTTGGGTTAACATTTAGTTAGAATCGGTACACAAATAAGAAATCACGTCAATTTAAAGAATACCATCCCTCATTTATCGATTATGGGCTTACCGAAGCGAAACAAGGGCGTTCACTAGTAATAAATAATTTTCCAATTTAATTGTGCATAATGTTTTAAGCTGAAAATATGGCGAACAATGTTTACAAAATTGCGGGAGATTATGACTTCACTTGGCAACCTCACACACACAAAGAATTACGTATCCATACGGTGCAATTGCTAGTTGACATTAAGGTTGTCATGCACACATAGGGAAAAAGCGGCTTCACATTATTCGTCGCTTTTCTTTGCGAATGTTCTATCTGCCTTTTGGTTCTATAATCTGAGGTGTCAAGTTGTAACAATCCAATTTTGAATTGAATCGGTTTGTGCGTGAAGTTGGCGCAATGGAAATTTGTTACTATATTTGAAAACCCATGTTGAAAACGAACAGATTACATAGTGATATCTCGCTTCCGCGTTTGGAAGTTTTAGTCGTGCTGTCTCTGTCACTCTTACATATGTCACGCGCCATTTTACTAAAGTTATTATTTTAGAAATAGTGAAAATAATTTACAATTTAATGTTTACATAATGAAATGTGATTCCTTTGGACTTTATTTGTGTTTCTTGAATTGTTAGAATATTTTTGAAGGCACAGGAAGCCATATTTTCTACATTTGCGGACGTAATTACTGAAATCAATTTTGCGTAAGGAAGATGTGTAACTCGCTGCTGTCTACAACAGACTGACTTGAACTTGATCAATCACTCAATCACACAACCTAATGTTGACCACTCGTCGTGCGCCTTATGTATGTATGTTACGGGCGCATCTTTACTTTCTACATCCATGCCTATTAAATATTGTTACGTGTCAGGAGTATGGGGTTCGAGAAAATGCCAAAATGTACCACAAAGACTTTATTGTACTCGTAGACACACAAATTACACGATGTACACAATACACACTAAAACACTCTGCACGTAGGTACTGGTAAACACACTCGTCGAACACTGTATCGCCCGTAGAAATCACTTCACTTCGCACTGGTATCGCTCGTAGGTATCGCTGGTATCTTCCTGGTTCCGCTTCCGAAACTAGAATGTCCGTGGTTGGCCGATCGCCCCTTTATATACCACTCACCCACCATTCACGACTATCGAGAATATTCCCGCGAAGTCCGGACCCGCGTCGAAATAAAGTTCGAGAACGTTCCTTGCAACCGACTTTCGCCCGTATGACTATTGCCGTAATGGTCGAAGCGTCGTGCGTCCTTTTGAGAGAGCCGCGCTCCTATTGTTTCTATTGTTGCGCGACATGTTTATGGCCCCTATTGTTTATTGTTTTCGGCGTAGTGAAGTCGATGCGCCAGGGTTGTCACAATATCTAGAATTTTCCATAAGCTGGAATGCTGGAAATAATATTAGATTTGAGTGCGTGGACTGTGTGGGATTAACAATTTCGCTGTCTGTCCGTCCGTCACGTTGCTTCCGCTTTTTCAGTGATTACAATGACGAATACGGGCGCATTCTACAAAGCAATGTTAAATTGTTAACGCTCAGATTTCTTTTCATTTTCTTTATAAAAATTGTAGTAGAACACTCGGTTGGAATCCTACTCCTACTAATCATTGCTACTAATATTATAAATGCGAAAGTTTGTAAGGATGTATGTGTGTGTATGTGTGTTTGTTGCTCTTTCACGCAAATACTACTGAACGGATTTTCATGAAACTGCAGTAATATAGCTTAGACATCGGAATAACATAATTTGTTAAAATTTATAGAGATTTTTGGAGGGACTGGTTTCCCGAAGCGAAGCGAGGGCAGATTTACTAGTGAAATCATATTATAGTGGAATTTTTAACTCTGATATTGGAACATCTCGCATACCTACCTAAGATGTACCTAAGATGTCCTTCTTTGGGGTTGTGAGGTCGCAATCAAGGCGTTTACCTAATCGCAACGCATGGTCAAAAAATATCGGTCACTAGATATACCTGACTGCCGGACAGCTAGCACTTTATTGGCCGCAGCTGCAAATGGTCAAACTGATTGACCAATAAGCAAACATCTTTAACTCTCTGCTATGGCTCGGCCAATAGCGTACAACTACAACCCCATTTACGTCATGCAAAAATCTTACACTTTTAATTTTCTAGTTTCTATCCGTAATGTACACACATTACGGAAGTTTCTTATGGCACACGCCCTATGAAACTTCGTTCAAAAATATAATCGTTTTGAGCGTTGTGACCTCTTTGTGGAACGTGCCCTTGGATAAGAATGTATAGCTCCACCGAGCTAAGTTTGCACCTCGCTGGAATGCGGCACCCCGCCCCTACTCCCCGTTCACCTCCCCGCAGTCGCCCTGTCGCGTCAGTATGGTTAGCATCTTTGTCACCGATACGCGTCATACCGAGTTTTCGTCTCCCTATCTTTTGAATTTGAAATTTTTGAACTATTCTTGTTAAGTTTTTTGTTGTTACCACTGTTTTGTTATAGTACTGGACTGTGGACTGGAGTGAGAGCGAAAGCGAAATGTCGGGCATTGAACCTATGAACAGTAGTGATTCTGGTTAATTATAATTATCATAACTTTTGTGTATATTTTAATGTACATAAGTATAATATAAAGTTAAAAACAGTAAATGCAAAATAAAATTTAACAAACACTTGTTTAATTTATTAAAGTCATAGCGAATCTTTTTTTGAATACCGTACCTAAGCGTCCGTGTGACGTAATCGACGCGAGGTGCAAACTTAGGTTGGTCGAGTTGTAAATATTTAACTTCATGACAACGATTAGAAATGCGAAGAGATACCTATAATTTGCTGGTGCGAAGTCACAATTAGGGATGTTACGGATGTGGAGTTTCGGATCTGGATACGGATACGGATATAGGAATAAAATTATATCGGTTTCGGATTCGGTTACGGATATTAATTATTTCGGATTATCCGTAAGTTTCGGATAGTTTCGGTTACGGATATTACATTAAAGTAAAAAAATAGTATGTAATAATTTGATTATAATTAATTATTTACTATCAAGTCTGGGTTATCATTTGGTAATACAATGAATAAGTCAGATAGGGGAAACTGAGAATTTTGGGACACTTGAAATTACAATGCTTTTTATAATAAGAAGAAGTTTATCATGATCAAAAAATGTCCACATTAAACTTGATTTTGGACGCATTTTGCCCTTAATTATAACTTAATGTAGTATGCAGTTCAAATCTTTTCCTTCACTTTATTGGTGAAATACTCAATATTAACTAATAAATTGACTAGGTTGTTAATGCGGTTTTTAATATTATTAATATTATTATTATTATTTAGGTGTCTGGGCATGGGGAACTAGTATTCCCATGAGGCCAATGCGAACAACTCTGTTAATGAGACCTACTTACCTACTATTTAGATAGGGTGATACCAAAAAATATTGATCTGACTCATTTACGACTAAAAATAACAAATACATATGCCATATTTACATGGTGAGTGGTGAAACAAAAACCTGTCGTAACGGGTTTTAATTAGACTGCCCTTATCCGAAATTATCCGAAAATTTTTTAGCGGATACGGTTACGGTTACGGATATATTTTTATTTCGGATATCCGATAGTTTCGGTTTCGGTTACGGATATCCATAACATCCCTGGTCACAATCATATATAATTACAGAATCAATTACAAAAGCAATTTATAATTAGGTAAATATCACGGGATCGTTGTGTGATCTAAATTAGTTAATGTTAGAAACTTTTTTTTTTATGGAATTAAGATAGCAAACGAGCATGCAGCACCACCCTTCCGCTGCCGCCCATAACAACTGTGACCGACCTAGAACTAGACTCAAAGGGACTAGGATGATTAGTCCAGTTAGTAGATGGTGTTAAAATATTAGTTGGTTAGTTTGTTAATAAGTGTGAGGACAGGGACTGTTAGTGATAATTAGTCCTGTTAGTTAATGTTAGTAATAGTCCAGTTGGTTATTGTTAGTATGAGTCTCGTTCTAATTCGGTCACAGATGCGTTGCTACCCCTGAGGACTGAGATGATCGCCTCTAAAAAAGTGTTAAATCGGATTTTCGGGGCATATTTTTAAAGGGTACAACAATCTTACTTTATCCAGGTCCCTTTTGGGGCATTGTCTTCCTTACCTATAGGTACTATTACCTAGTTATGCCCACGTGTATACCTAATTACCTACCAATTATCGAAAATTTCTAATTTACGTGTAAAATAAAGTTTACAATTTCTGAATAATTGTAGCGCGTGGTGTATGTAGGCTCAGACCTCGTGGATGGTTTCCCTGGCTGCGCTGGGAGCCCTGCCCGGGTGCTACGTGGGCAAGTTGCTGAGCGAGCGCGTCGGCCGCCGTCGTACGGTGTTCGCGGCCACCGCGCCCGCTGTCGTAGGTGCGGTACGTACGTTATGACGCAGTAAAAAAGGAAGAGGTTCTAAAGGAGAATGGGCACATTTGTATGGGGTGCGTACCAACCCTTGTAACAAGTTGCGACTTGTATAAACATGTTGTCCTGGGACTGTTATATGGTATGCATACAAAAATATTTAATAACTGAATGCAGGTAAAGAATTATTTGCATTCCAATGTTTTAAAAGTTTTGTAATAATTAAGCCCTATTTTAGGGTTTCAATGAAATAAAAATATGTGTTACACACATGAAGCAAAAAAATATAGATAGGAGACGGCCTAAGCAACTGTGCACTGTGACTCAACTAGGTCCTGACGTCATCATCACAGTAGGCGTGGCCTAAAGTCAGTTTACCGTCGGCGCTCGTCTTGTGCACAACGTTATGGACGTTTACATTTTCAAAGAAAAGGATGAAGTGCTGTCTACTCGACATTAGATGGCGACACTTTTCTTATATTTTGAGTCCGTCCCTGTTATATCCTACATTTATTGACATCTAGTGTGAGATAGTGAAACTACATAGTAAAATCGATATACAACGAAGCGAGTAGTTTTGCTATTGACCGTTATGCCCGGGATACACGAGGCTAGTTTTTCAAGCTTGGATAGCAAGCTAGTGTCAGTAAGCTAGCAAGCTAGTACTTCTGGCTTCGTGTAGACAAAACTAGCTTCATTTATAAGTTATATTTTATGAAGCTAGAAGCCAGAAGTACTAGCTTGCTAGCTTACTGACACTAGCTTGCTATCCTAGCTTGAAAAACTAGCCTCGTGTATCTCGGGCATTAGATGGAAAATAAACAAGTGGGCGGATGGTGGGCGGGATCTAACACCCCCTCGCCCCGCAAAGTGTCACGCGTTCTTTCTTAGGGAAATCTACATACAACGTCTCCTCACTCTCCTCTCTACATATATTTGCTTCATGGTTACACATGATTTATTAAGTTTTTTTGTTAGTGTTATTACTCGTATATAAGTCGTTTACATATCTGTAAAAATACCTAAGGTAAATAAAATTAAGTAAAAGAAAAATTCTCCAGCCATTTTTTTATTGTTCATCAATAATATCGTCTAGAAACGTAGCAGGTAACAAAATGCTCTGCTGGTGTCTTGCCCAACCGAGATACCAAATAATGCTCATTAAATGAGCGCAGGTTCCCACCGTTCGTTTTCCTGTCAAACAGGAGCAATAATAATTACTTATTGCTTCTCTTGCTGTTTCGGCTGCATTGTTTATTAAAATATATGACTAATAAATTCTGCCGGATACATGACGTAATCTAATTCTTCCAATCAAAAGAATTAGCCAATCATAAAGCACATTATACTCGTATTAGACAATAGCTGCGGGTAGAAGTTTATTTACCTCTACCCGCAGCTATACAATTTAGCTGCGCGGGACCATCGACTGGTGAGTGCGGGGCGAAGGGGAGTGAGGTAGCGGCGGTGCGGTGCATAAATGCGCGATTACGAAGCGCGCTAACGTGCTGAATTGCATGATAGCGCGCATCATAGAATAGGCTATATCTTTTTCCTGCACTAGATCCAGACTTGCTGCCATACAAAAAGTTTTAGTACTTTTTAAGACCTTTTTAATGACATACATCATAAAGTGTTACAATACTTGGTACGAAACCGCCCATTCTCCTTTGACTTTTTTTTTCTTTTTTAAGTGCGTAATCTCATAACTCTGTACTGCTAGAACCGATTTTGATTTTTTTTAATATTCTGAAGCTGGAGCTTGCTGTCTGGTCCTATATAAAGAGCGATATTTGACGAGTAGTTTTTGAGTTATTCCTACGTATACGTATGCAAACATCCTGCTCTCCTAACCAATATCAGCTGATAAATTAATTGCATTCCTATTTCAAAGATATAATAGCGCTATTTTATAACACTAACATGTTTTGTGTACGTCCAGGGTATCATTTTGATGACAAAATCACCGGAACTTATGTACCTCGCAAGAATTCTTATAGGCGTATCAAATGGAATAACGGCCGTGGTAAGTTTCAATCAGCTTTGTAATTGGAATAGTACTTTTATTGTACTTTGTAGGGTAGTTGGTGACCACCTATATCACCACCATATCACCACGAATAGTATTCTCTGGTCACTTAACATATCAGATATCAGCTATACCATCATTAAAAGTTGCTTGATTTACAACTCTTTACTGATAAGCAACTCATTTTCTTATTACCATTAATATTGTTCTAGGTCACTATGATATATTTGACAGAGATAGCTGACAAAGAAATACGTGGAGCGCTAGGAATGTTGGTCCAAGTTATGATCAACCTCGGAAGCCTTACCATGTACGGTATAGGACCTTTCGTATCCTATACGGCTATGAACTGGATTGTGCTATCTCTTCCAATTATTACCCTATTTATCTGCCTGTGGATACCGGAATCTCCATACTATCATCTCAAAGACGGAAGATTTGCTGCGGCTAAGAAGGAGTTTAAAATCTTAAAAGGCTGTAAAGATGAAAAGGTTTGATATTTTTTACGTAAGGCCGAATAAAGATAGACGATCCACCTTCGACGTCAGTAGGAGTACAGTAAGGGTTTCCAGGTCGCAAAATTTAAAAGCCGGACAGATCAGCTAGTATGGCCAGACATGGGTACAGTAAACAATAAGAAAATGTATTTCTTAGGTAATACCTTGGTATTAACATTATATGCACTAGGTACCTAGGTACATTTGTAAACGTAAAGAACACTTTTTCCAAAGCGAAGCGAAGGCAGGTCTTCTAGCATAGTATTAGAGGAGTTTAAAATTACCACCAATCTTATTTCACAGTGGGTGGAAGAAAATTTGATAATAATTCGCTCACATGTCAGGGAAAGTATGCAGAATGAATCCACTTTGAAGGAACTGTTGACAAATATGAGGTACAGAAAAGCGATCTACATAGTAGCAGGTAACATTGGGATTATGGCTTTTATTTTATAATGTTTATGTTTACTAGTATCGGAAGTGTGTAAAATTACGTTAATAACGAATATTATTTTTTCATTATGTACCTATTTATCTTTAAGTTTCCCAATGAAGGTAGATATGAAACATGAAAGGTTATTGAACGTTAAGTGTTCACGAATTTATGGCAATGTGCTCCAAATAATAGGAACAATAAAAACACTATTACAACTGTGAGGATTGGGTTAATCCACGAATATACAGAGTAATTTAAAACTTGGTTTAAGTAATGACATCAGCAAGGGTCTACATTTAAAAATAGTTGAAACCTTAGAAAATTTAAATTTAATCACCGAATTTTTTTTTCTTAATCCTGATTCTTTTACTTTTATTTACCGAAGCAAATTCCGTAACGTATAAGATTTATTGCGAGGTAGATTTTTTAATAGGTATAGGTAGTAATAATGAATAATGGACCTATATTTCATTTTTGTTTACTCGAACTTAACAGTGTAAATGGCATTGATTTCAGGTCTGAAAGTATTGCAGTATATGACGGGTAGTCTCGCCATTCAGTCGTATTTGGAGATAATATTCCGGCAAGGCAGCTCCATCTCAGGACCGTATGCGAGCATCGTGTACGGCGTCGTGCAGTTAGGAGCAGGTAATGTGTCTTGTGTACACATTCGTCTAATCCATCTATTACAGATTTATTATACGTAATTGTAGTTTGTAAAGATTTGATGTTTTTTGTATTACAGGTATCGGAGCAACATTCCTCACAGGTTACGTGGGCAGGAGGATACTGATGTTTATATCATGTTTGGGAGTGGCCGTTTCATTGACTGTAGTAGGCGTATACTTCTTCCTTCAAGACTTCGTGGAAATCAGTGCAAAAACCCTGTCGTCCATATCCGCCCTACCATTGGTAAGCGTGCTCAGTTTCAACATCCTATACGCGATAGGCGTCGGGAACATCCCGTATATATTGCAAGCTGAACTGTTCCCAATGAACGTGAAAGCCATCGCATCGAGTACTGCTACTATGCTGGCCTGTATTATGAACTTCGCGGTCATGAAGTCCTACCAAGGTATCAAGGATGTGTTCGGACACTACACCGTGTTCTGGTCGTTTGCGAGTATCGCGTACTTCGGTATGCTGTTCATTTACTTTTTCGTCCCCGAAACGAAGGACAAGACGTTGGAGGACATTCAAAACGATATGCAAGAAGTTGATGCGGAGAAAATTAACATAAAAATGGAAGAATTAGACTGAAACATCTTGCATGCTTGCATCGATACCGCTCATAGAGGTAGAACATAATTTAAGATCCTATGAAGAAGAACAATCCAAATTGTAAATAGCGTTTCCACGGTACAATGTCGATCGAGATATAAATTACTTTGCGATCCAATCGACTGATCAAAACCTGTAAAGCGCCTTAATGATTTAATACGAGAGATCCGCCCTGCGCTATAAATTGGACCGGCAAATTAAAGATTTATGTTACACAATGTTAAAAATAGTCTTCTGCCCTCTTTCTCCATATAAATTTTAATTGTGTCGAATATATTCCTCCATCTGTGAACTAACAACAGTTTTTGCTTCACATATCCAGGGAATACTAGGAACCTGAAATATGTTTTGACAGGTACAGAATTAGTCATTGTTGTTTTCTGAATTTATTTTTAAATTTTACTGTACAAAGCATTTTTTTTAATTATTAGTTGTGTATAAAGGCGTATATTAAAATTGTTGCGTCAGTTTTAGTGAATGTTAAATAAAAAAAACAATGTGACCAAATGTTGTATATTACTGAATAAAAATATGTAATACATACACACGAAGTGCTAGATGAATATGAATATTGCCTATCTGAAGACGACAGCGCTCGCTATTTGTGACATCTCTGAACAACTTGCGAAGCATTATGTAGCTGCTATGGGGAACAATATCGGATCTGATACCTATAATCGTTTCATTATATCCTAAAAATATTGCTGAGACTTTGAGACCAGATAAGCTATGAACTTTGTGATAACATAACGATTTGTTTGATTGAAAAATAAAATCTTGTAATCATTGGGATTTTAAACTGTCATCCAACATTCCCGGTGTGATGTTACATATTTTGAGTTTTGTGTTGAACTTTAAATTTAGTTTGAGCATTGGGATGTGACGTCACACGGGATCAAGGGCCAAGACCGTTAATTAATAAATCATCGTGTTTCAAAAGCTTAGATACATTTTTAACTCATTTTGTGTACAAAATCCCTAATGTCCCCTCGTTATATAATTTATTACGGTCTTTAATCAAACGCGTTGTAGTTCAGAGACCTCAAATCGTGGAGTACACTCAGTCGCACAGGTCTACACCCGCTTGTTATTCCCGTAGGAGTATAGCGGGGCGAAGGGCGTGTCGGCCGGCTCGTCCCCGCTTTCCTCCGACGCGTCCGACTCGAACGTGTTGTCCGGAATGTCGTACAGCCGGATCAACGGCTTGTTCGGGTCCTTCATTATCAGGTACTTGCCTGGAAGGAAGGGTTCATGTTATAATGGTCTACTGGGGTGGATTTTTTTTATTTCTTATATTGACTACGACCCCACCTGGCCCTGACCCCACCTGGATGGCAAGTGTTGACGGAGTCATTGGTGGTAGAGCGCATAAACTTAGTACACCATCATACATAGTTAGTTCTATTATTATAAAGAAGATTAATCTTTAATTTTTATTAATAGAGTATCGCAAAGTGACGCCTGATGCTATTAAAAGGAAGCGGCGCAATACCTACAGTAATATTAGCGTGCACCTGACATGAAATGCTGAACACGCAGAACACCACAATCACAGAGTATAATAAACAATACACTACATCACACGCGTCTTACTGAAACTTGCCAAACAGAAGATGTATTCTCAACAGCGCTATCAAAGATTCAGAAGAATCACACTATATATAAAAGGATCGAAAGTTAACTTTCGAACTGCACTTCCTAAGCAGTGAAATCATTCCTATATCACCCTTTTCCTCCACAATGCAGGCGATCACACTACATCGCCTGGCAAACCTCCCCTTATCCCCAACAAAACACTCACCATCCTTCTGCTTCATACATATATCGATGATGCAGCGCAGGATGCCCCAAGCGTTGTCCATGGAGAGGTTGATCTGCGCGGCGAACTCGTGCGGCTTGAACTGCTGCGTGCCGAGGATCACGTGGCGCGAGTTGTCGCGCACCTGCGTGCGGGACACGTAGCCGAACTTGATCTGGTCCGAGCCGGCTAGTAGCGCCTGTGGATAGTAATTTAAAGTTGATGATCGTTTTAAAGTTGTATTACACCTATGCGTATAAATAAAACACTAGGTTTGGACTGTTCAAAATAAAAGATTTTTTCAAGTGCACAGATATTTACGGCCGTATTCATAAACAAAACTTATACATTACTTCTTAGCCTATAGTTAGATATTTAAACGATACTAAAACACAAACAAACAATTTTAAATTTTTTGTCTGTCTCTCTGTTTGTTCAGGCTTTTCTTCGAAATGGCTGAACCCATTTTATCGATAAAAATCCGTTCAAACAATCCGGAGAATAGCCCGTTCAACCAAATTCTTCAGTTTTGTAATATTAGTAAAGATGTGATCGTAGACAGTTAGAACTTGATCACTGCCCATATTATATTAACGGCTCGCCTGTCGGGAGATCACCCTTTGCTACATGAGTAAAACCATCAAACTACCTGTTAACTTCTTACATCACACTCCACATACCTGTACAGTCCACTTGGCAAGTTTGCACGAGTTATTCCTCAGTTCGTTCGCTAGCACCGCTCCCCGCTGCGTGTCGAGTTTCTGCCGCCACTCGACGCCGTTGGCCACCTTTGAGTCCCACTCGTTGAGAGCCTTGATCGACAGGAACTGAGTCTCGTTTTGCGGACCCTGCATCACTGCGTCGTGCTCGCAACGTGCTACCAGCACCTAAAAAAATAGTATCAAATATTTACGTACAAATAATCTATACTAATATTATAAAGCTAAAGAGTTTATTTGTTTGGTTGAACGCGCTAATCTCAGGAACTACTGGTTCGAATTGAAATTTTTTTTTTGTGTTGAATAGACCTTTTATCGAGGAAGGCTATAGGCTATATAACATCACGCTGCAACAATTAGGAGCGAAGAAATAATGGAAAATGTGGAAAAAACGGGGAAAATTATTCATTCTCGAGGGCTTTCGTTGCATGCGTTGCGAAAACGATTCAAGATACCAAAAATATATGTATGAAAGAATTATTCCTCTTGAAATGAGCTAAAAAAATGTCCACGACAGTATATGTCTATCTTTTAAGATTAACACACTAGAACCGTTTTTATGGTAATCAAATTTGCCGCGTTTCCAAGTTTAATCTGAATTAATCTTGCTGTGATCCTTTGCTACTTTGCTATTATTTTGTCGTAAGCTTTATTTCTAAATTTAATTTAATTTAACCTCAATTAATTTTGGTGATAGTTTATTATCTTCCCGAAATTCCTACGGGAGCGGGACCTACGCGGTTGATACTTACGGGTCCCGAAGCGAAGCGAGGGCGGTTCGCTAGTATAATAATATTAAGCTTTGGTTATGAATAATTTGGTTATAAATAATCAACAGAGTATTTAAGTACATAATTTAAACTTACCACACCATTATTCAGGTTCCACTTGCGGTAACGGTATCCTACGGAGGCAACCTCGCCTTCCTCCTCCTCGGAAACAAATGGGTTGGGTTCCGGAAACTTGTACTTGGGTTCATTGGGACCCGACTTTAACACCTAGAACACACCATGCGATTGGAAAATTAGTATGGTTTAGAAAAAATGTAACATTAGTTCTATTTAAAATACATTATTTCTAACACTGTAACCAATTTTGTTTTTAAAACCACCTTTTGTACTTTATGTATTTTTTAAAATATGCTGTAATAATATTTAATGTAATATAATGTAATCGTTTCTATTAGGTATGTAAAGAGTAATTCATAACAACATACCTGTTGGCTAAAGTTATGGTTGATGAAAGTGGCCTCGAGAGCCAAGTTGCGCGGCGAGTTGATCGAGTTGCCGTCGTCGGCGGGCGGCTCCACGGACGTCTCGTTCACCGTCAGCAGATCGAACTCCGTGTTGTCGCGCTTGTCCAGGAATAATTTGTCGCCTGTAAAACAAATTTATTTGCTGACTATCTTATGGGATAAGTAAATGTGTATGCAGCACCGCACTTCTGTTATTATTAGAACTATATTTGGATATCACAAAGCAATGTGCTGTAAAGTATGTATTGCTGGCTGTTGACTTTGCAAGTAAGTAAGATTCTTTGGACTGTATACAAATACGAAGTAACTTTAACATAAAAAAACAACTTAAACATTGACAAATACAGATTCTAATCGTCCCATATCACTCAAATTTAAATAGGGCCACACAGCAAGGCAAGCACTAGC
The DNA here is from genome assembly GCA_905404135.1 of Hesperia comma. Lineage (NCBI taxonomy): Eukaryota > Metazoa > Arthropoda > Insecta > Lepidoptera > Hesperiidae > Hesperia > Hesperia comma. The sequence goes on from FR990023.1 coordinate 13,347,583, forward strand.
TTTGAAGCAAAATATAATCACAAAGATCAGACACCTCAGTAAAATACATTAAAGAACCTCTTACACACACACTATTTTTAACAAAATGATAATTGCACACTAGAGTACACTTGAACTGTTGAACTTATTCAGGTGAATTGAATAACCCAGAAAAAGACATACCAATCTTCTCAATAACAATGTCCCAAGAGTAGTTGGAGCGCGTGCAACACATGATCGTAGCCAGGATGGTATCAGTGGCGTACACCGTGCCAGTCGTCTTACTCAGCCGTCGGATGACGGGGTCATCTGTGGTAGTCACCTGCCAATAGTGTATTGCCAATACTATTAGTGTTATACATAATTATGTTCATTTCAGAATGGCTCAATGTAACTATATCTCTATCTTTATCATTTACACAGTCACATATTATTATGTTACTGCAAAGTAATTTTCATTAAGATCATTTAATCCTTTCTCGGAAATAGAGACAGATAAAACAATTATAAAATGGTAACATTGGTAACAGTTATTGACAAAAGGGATATTTATCACAATAATGGACATTCATTATGCAATTTGACAAAAAAAATATGTGGTCTACAGATAAAGATATAAATTTAATAGATAATTAATAATTATACTGTTCTTACCGTATGGAAGATACGGTCAATACGCTGCAGTGGCTTCTCATGCTTAACGTTAACACGGTCATAGCCTTTATCATAGTACTCTAAGGTACCACAGCAAACAATGTCTTCACCTGAAAATAAAGATATTTTATTAGGCGTGTGATAATAATATTAGCATCCCTTTATAAAAATAAATTGTTAATTGATCACAAAATGCTTAGATCAATGCAATGATGCAATTATTTTAATTCCTTTGAAAAAGTTTCATTTAACTAGAACAACATTAATGTTTGCACACACTATATTAACTTAAAGACTTGCTAGAACAAAATATAACCAAAATCAAGCAGTTAATTTAAGTGTTAAATATGACTCATATGCAACCTATGAATGGCCTAACCTTTAAGTACCGACGCGTGGTCTGACAGACACTTTGATACTTACGAAAGTCTAGTTACATGTGTTAGCGTGAAACTATCCCCCCGTGCGTCTCTCTACCCCTCAGTTAGTTGCGCAGGAGCGTTCGTGGAAAGTGGCTGCGTCGGCACTCGTTGTTCTGGTGAGTTATGCCGTACTTAAAATTTCGAGTGGTCTGTCAGACCACTCGTCTGTACTTGTGTAACTTTTTTTGAGTAGGAGTTTTATCGGATTATATCGATTTTATCCCTTATTTTCAGTCAGCTAAAAATATGGATAAGCCAAGTACTTCGGACATGAAACGGGCAAGTACCAGCACAAGTAAAAGTGTTCCTCTCAAAAAGAAAATTTTTCAAACAACGCCTCAAAATAAAAACCATGAGGAAATTATGCAGGAATGGCTAAATGAGAGCTCAGAATCGGACATTGATGAGATCGATCCAAATTTTATTCCTTTGGAGAGTGACCATGATACGAAATCTGAACAGGACGGGTCTGGAGTGGAGGAGTGCAGCAAACCTGTATGCAAAGAATGTTTGTAAAGACTTTTTGCATACTCGTTTTCTCCAATTTGATGCTTTGCGATTTACACGAAATAAGTTGATTACATATAAGGTTTATTTTTTTTTGTTTTTATGATTATTGATCTTTAAGAAAAAAAGACTGTTAGAAAATATAATATGTTGTTTGTTGATTAATAGGAATTAATAATTTAAAAGTATGTTTTTTCGTCCAAAGAATGTAAGACTGTAATTTGATTATTTAATATTAGTAATAAATGGTTATACTTTATTTTTTTGTTTAATTTATACAATACCTAAATACATATACAGTACATAAAAATTTATATATATACGTTATATGAATAAACATAAAAGATTTTCATAATAAAACTCTGGTAGTCTAGCAGACCTCACGTCGGTACTTACGTAACTGAAATAGCACGTCGGTACTAGAAGGTTAACCATTGATTTGACAGCTGGTTATGCTTTTGATATTAGTTGTAAAAGATTTACTAATCTGGAACCTATTATCTATTAGTAAGATAATTATGAAAAGAAGCATAATATTTTATACCTTCCTTGATTCCTGGCAATGACAATTTTGCAAGGCGCGGGAAGTCCATATCTTCAATAGTGACCCATGTGGGTCTCACCGTGACAGAAGCATCACGGATCTTCATGGGAGCTCCTCGTTGGCCCCACCTCTTGCCCATCTTGCGATCTCGTTGCTGTAGTAAAGGAGCAATAATTACATATTATTAGTATAAATAAATAAATAATGATTCATCTTAATATTTACAGATGTATATTTGTACTTATGCATAATTAAGCGTTAATACAAGGGTGTGGATTGATTCTGTTTGATTGATCGAATTAATAGCAACAGTCAGTAGTTGACCCAGATATTTCAAAACCTGTTTTTTAATATTTTATATAGTGCCATATTTATCGGTGACCATTATACACATTAATAATGTATTTGAAAGGAGTGAAAATGTTTACAAGAATGTTCTTTTACCTTATTCAAGTTGGTCATCCCGCCAGCAGTTCTAGCGCCTCTGGCACCCCTGCCGCGTTGCCCTCGGGCCCGCCCGCGCTGGTAGGGAGGCTTCTGCACTCGCGTCGTGTCAACCAGATGGAATGAACTCTCGTCTTCATCATGGAAGTAGGCGTACGAAGATCCGGCTCCGAATTGCGACGCGTATTTATCTGTATACAACAACCAAATAGAAAATATGCTTTTTACCACACATTGTTCCTACTACGAAAGCTGTTTGAACTTGTAGATGCTTACTATAACCTCAAAATGTTAAGTAACCTAATTACTCTAATATTCAGACATAAAACACATAAATAGTCAGTAGCTTACTCTGGTACTTCTTGTCCTGAACGACGGTCCAATCACTAATTTTACCCAGTCTATCCCCTTTACTGAAAGGCTGGTAGGGCATGTCCCGAAACTGATCCGGCATTTCGCAAGGCCCCCATCCTGTGGGGTTATCCTGAATTATAGGTGCCACAAATCTTATCGGCTCTTCGGCCGGTAAAACATGTTCAGACATCGCGAAACGTATCCAAAATATAAATTTAAAAGTTTTCTACTACACTCAGCAACATGCCACACGACAACTTTTATTTTACAGTAAAGGAAATGACAGATAATCAGATAATCTATCGTCTATGGTTTCGAAGCAAGCTTCTCGGTTGCAGATAAAAAAGGACATTAAATAACACAGATATTACAAAGTGCATTACATATAAAAAAAAATATTGCTGTCTGTAAATAGAAGATGTAATAATATGAGAAATAAATATTAATGTCTTAAGTAACGCAATACAACCCAAAATAATGAATTTATGTATTTTTGTTTATGTGTGTTTTTGTCTGTTTGTTTGCGCTAATACTAGGAACGGCTTAACCGTTCGGTGTACGGTTTCCTTGAATAATAATAATGTCAATGATGCAATAAATAGGTAGATTGAGCGTCGCCCTACAATGAAGACAAAAAAAACACGGCAACAATATCAAGCATGTGTGCGTGCAGGCGATGTTTTTCACGTTCGTCTAGTGTCTATGTTGCGTGATCAATGATACCAGTTACTAAAATTTTCCCATAAATCACACATTAAACTTAATTTATGGAGTGGTTATTTTCATGAATAAATAAAAAACCCTACTTAATTTAATTACAGTTGTTTATGTTAATGTTGTAATAAACCAGCTAAGTTAATTAAATTAATATTTTTTACGCAGTTTGTAGTTGGAAAGGAGACGGTCCAAAATTGTATGGAGTCTGGGCCTGGTTTTGTACCAGTGATAAAATAAAATAAAAAAGAAAAATAAACCATTTTTGACTAATCAAATCCACGAACTCATCTATATTTCAGTGCAAAAATTATTTATTAACTCCACGTGACGCAATTATTCTACATAATGGCGGGCAGCAGACCAGAGGATTCATAATTTTTGACGTATGACGTTAGCTGTCAATATGCCTTCTCTATGCTTGAACAATGGCTCGAACTCAGAGTGAAGGACGCCATCTTGCAAGTGTTGCAAGTAGTACCTACCGAATAACTCGAAATTAATTTTATTTTAGCAAGTCATTTATTGCGATTTGTGAATTTATTATATTTTTAATGAACTTTCTGTATTTTTTGGTTTTTCATGGTTTAGTGTACAAGATCAGGCCCAAAATGGACCATCTCCTTTATTTATTGAAGTTTTTTTTAATGATATGCATGTAATTAACTTTCCAAGTAATTTTTTTATTAAATTAGATAGGTAAAGTAAATAATTGGCTCTTCTTTAATTAAGTTACCACCTCAAATTAAGCTAAAAATTTGAGGGGGGGAGGGGGCTGACGCTCACATCTTCCCCCCACCATTTTTAAATCTAGGAAATGCATACTTTTTTTATTATAAAAAAATCAAGTTTCCAAAAATTATAAAGTGACTACCTCAAATTAAGCTGAAATTTTTTGGAGGAGAGGTTGGTGACTCCCCCAACTTTCCCCCCAAATTACTTTTTCGCTATTGTTAGTCCTGTTTGCCTGTTTGGCTGCATCTTCCGCAGCGCCGGAGATGTCACGATTCAAAATTAGGCCCAAAAATCAAATTAGATCTACTTAAGTTATTTATTTTTTATAATGTAGTTTAAAACACACACACACACACACACACACACGTCCACACACACATATACATACACTTAAGACTTCGAGCGCTTACACATTAACCAATGAGACCACATAACCTTAAAATTTTTAGAGATTTAGAAAAATAATTTTAAAAAAGTAAGTACTTTATGAGAGCAATATTTAGTTTGGGGGGACGAATGAGAGTGTAGAACCCGTCCTCCCTTCAAATTTTCACCTTAATCTGAGACGGTAACTTTACAATTTTAGAAAAGGAGATGGTCCATTTTGGGCCTGATCTTGTACACTAAACCATGAAAAACCAAAAAATACAGAAAGTTCATTAAAAATATAATAAATTCACAAATCGCAATAAATGACTTGCTAAAATAAAATTAATTTCGAGTTATTCGGTAGGTACTACTTGCAACACTTGCAAGATGGCGTCCTTCACTCTGAGTTCGAGCCATTGTTCAAGCATAGAGAAGGCATATTGACAGCTAACGTCATACGTCAAAAATTATGAATCCTCTGGTCTGCTGCCCGCCATTATGTAGAATAATTTCGTCACGTGGAGTTAATAAATATTTTTTGCAATGAAATAAAGATGAGTTCGTGGATTTGATTAGTCAAAAATGGTTTATTTTTCTTTTTTATCTTATTTTATCACTGGTACAAAACCAGGCCCAGACTACATACAATTTTGGATCGTCTCCTTTTCACATTACTCTTGTACCTTTAAAAGTGGTTTATTCGACCCAATGCAAAAATAATCATTAAAATGGGCTCATAAACATACGAATATTAATGTTATATTATTATAAATAAACACAAACGTATTGGTAAACACCACCTTTCTTTAATCGATTTATAAAAGTACATGAACTAAATAATATACACGTAACCATAAACCAATTTATATACCCACAAAAATGATGTTAAGTCGGGAGCATAAAAATAGAAACTAGCAACACTGACAAAAAAATGACGTAATTTGGTTACAATAAAAATCAAAATTGAAATTTAATTAAAAATATGTTTATTGGTTACTTGCCTATGATATGTGATGTTTTTTGAGCTTTTTACCCTTCCTTTATAATTCCGGCACAGTTTAATAGCACATTTCGTCATGTTATCCCTCTTATTTGTTTATTTAAATTGCGCGCGTAATACGTAGTGACACGAAAGCGGCGCGATCGGCACTAATTGGCGGGAAAGTACTTCTGCGCCAATAGTTGGCGCAGCTTTTTTGACAGGTCTTCGCGGATTCGATTATCCATCTAGATACTTATACATCAATGAATAATGTATACAATATTTTATGTTTATACTTAATGATAAATAGATAACACAGTTTTGGTCTCTTATAACAATCTCATTTTTTGCAGAGTGACCAGATGACCGCTGTCCCGAAGTATAAGCAATAGTCTAAAATATAGACTGCTACGTAAATGACACATTTATACATAATATACTTATTGATTTATTGCACAGACGAATTGACACCAGTTTTTTTCGTCAAAGCGTTTAGAAAGTAAGGTATGAAAACTAGCTTTAAGATTTTATTTCGTTCCAAAATCGTTTACGGTAAGTACGTTCTGTTATACTTTTTACTCTTCCTCCCACTGCTCCCTGCTCATTTATACGACCACTATAATACTTTGGATTTCTATCACTAGCTGATTTTGAAAAAGCTTCAAAAACGTCATAACTTTATTGTTACACAAAAAAATAAACAAAACCACGAGTATATAGTTTGCCTCATTAAGTACTCTACCTATTCCTTTTGATTTGTGCCAAAGAACCACGTCAGCCACGCGCTAAAAGATCCTTGTACAGTGCCACAAACTTATCTGACCCGGTAAGAGGTACCACTATCTTTGTCTTTGTCTGACAACAGTATAACATTTGCATTTGTACCAATTTTAGCCACCGGGTCAGATAAGTTTGTGGCATTGTAGGACAATAGGCGATACCGGGGTGCGTCGCTAGTTATATTTTTATGTACTGTGTAATGTTCGACCATAGATTTAGATCCAGTCGAGGATGCAGTTGACAGATTATGACATTGATAATACAGTGGAAAGGTGAGGGAAACCCGTAGCAGCCTGTTTATAGTTTTCTGTGTAATAAAAAAGTACAAATAATTCGAGGAAACGTTGTTTATTTCCGGTTTTGCCGGAATTGTCAATTTGAAAATTGTGAACTAAATTCAGAAGTAGGTATTAAGGCAAGGTAAGGTAGTCATACTTTATGTACACATCTCTAACTTTTACTTTCACATGTTTGTTATTGATTTAACAAACAATTATAATAAAAAAAACCATTTATAAAAATGTAAGTTACTTTTTGTAGAGGTGGGCAAATGTAAATAAGATTACAGGCTGAAATTTTTTCTGTTGCATAGAAAAGCACTGCATGCATTTCTGATGCTCTAAATGTAATTGTAATCTGCAAGCATGATTATTGCCCATCGATGTGTAGATATTCATTTTCCAACTAGATACTAACATAGGTAATTATGTTTAATAGATATGTTCATTTATAATATTTGACGACCCGGATGGCGCAATGGTTAACACGCCGGATCGCTGTTCCAAGGGTGCTGGGTTCGATTCCCAGTGAGGCGGATATATTTTGAATGATGAGTTTAATTAAATTCCGTTCTCAGTCTCGGTGTGTGTCCTTGTCTTGTGTGTTGTCCATGGCACCCACGACACAGGGAATCCTAGTGTGGGGCTATGAATGTGTAGCGTTATAAAAAAATGTGAGCCGTCATGGGACGCCTGGCAGATGTGAAACATCGTGTGTGTAAAAGTAATATGCATAAAAGGGGTGCTTCTCGGTGGTCATACTACATATTAACACTAGAAATATAGCATTTTCCTATATATACACACATATATATATATATATATATATATATATGTATGTATGTATATATATACATACATATATTATATATGTGTATAAACGCAAAATAAATTTATTTATTGAAGAACGAACTTGGCTATATGCACTGCCGTGCACCAAGTATTATAAGAAATAGGAAACGAAAAAATAATTTTAATGAACAAAACAAAAGGGGTATTTTTTGTGGAACTTGGCTTAGACACTACCCTGTCTCTAATGAAGCTAATATTCGAATTTGAAATAGGTATATAAAAAATGTTATTATTAAAATAAAACGCAAGACAATATTTAATTGAACTTGGCTCCAAACACTATCGTGCGCCCGCGAATCAAAACAAACCGATCGAGTGAGTGAGATAAAAGATGAGGCATTGTGAGATAGAATGAGCGTCGCCACGGGCGAAGCGTAGGCCACGCCAACAATTCAGTTTACAAGTGATCGTATAGATGTTTCACATCAAAAATACATATATTCTAGATTGCTTTAAATGAGTATTACGATTATGGGCAACTTTGTTTTCATCAAGAATTATATCTTTCATTGCACTTGAGATTAAAACTGAAAAGTATTTGAGAACTGATTTATGGTACCTTCACGAAAATCTTTGGAAATTGCTGAACCTTGTATAATTTACATTCGGCTGAACCGTTAAATAGGTATATAAAAAATGTTATTATTAAAATAAAACGCAAGACAATATTTAATTGAACTTGGCTCCAAACACTATCGTGCGCCCGCGAATCAAAACAAACCGATCGAGTGAGTGAGATAAAAGATGAGGCATTGTGAGATAGAATGAGCGTCGCCACGGGCGAAGCGTAGGCCACGCCAACAATTCAGTTTACAAGTGATCGTATAGATGTTTCACATCAAAAATACATATATTCTAGATTGCTATAAATGAGTATTACGATTATGGGCAACTTTGTTTTCATCAAGAATTACATATATATCTTTCATTGCACTTGAGATTAAAACTGAAAAGTATTTGAGAACTGATTTATGGTACCTTCACGAAAACCTTTGGAAATTGCTGAACCTTGTATAATTTACATTCGGCTGAACCGTTAACCCACCAACCCGCATTGGAGCAGCGTGGTGGAGTATGCTCTAGGCCTCCTCAGTAATGAGGAGAGACCCGTGCTCAGAAGTGGGCCATTAGTGGGTTGTAGCTTAGCTTTTTTTAGAACCGAGGTAAGTACCTATGTACCTACTTGTATATTATAAGCACCGGCTGCTTAAATTCATGTGTCTGCTTGTTTGTCGCGTACATAAAAATCTTGATGTGACAGAGAGGAAGGCTTATAAATATCTTGTCCAGGTGTCGCGATTTGCACGAAACAATTTTCAGAGATCTATTGTATTGAACATAATCGTGGAAGAAAAGATGCATTCCTTATCTCGATTACATTCGATATGGAATACATAACGCAATTTACGCAATACCTATTATATTTGTTGTATCATCGATGTCGCAGGTACAAGAAGTGGAGTAAAAGGGGTACCTACAGAAAATAGTTCAATTAAGGATTGGCGGACTTCACACACCTTTGAGAATAATATGGAGAACTCTTCGGTGTGCACGTTTTCTTACATTGCAAAATGACACGGGCCCCAGCCAGACGGGGCCACCCGATAGAAAGTTACAAGTCACACAATTTAAACGAAAAAATGATAATAATCTGTTGACTAAACGTAAAGTTTCGTGGGTGACCCACTAGTAACAAAGATTAGCAGGTACTTAATTTATTTTGCAACAATTCGCGAGCAAAGTCGTATGATACCACCGACATAGGTTTCGTACAAGGCATCAGGTTAGGAAGTCTTAAATCAGATAAAATTTGTGACAGGCACTACTTCGTAGGTATCAGACAGAGTAATCTGACCTAAAATTATTAATAACTTTTGTATCATTTTATCCGCTAGGTACTCAGAGATTAGATTTGATTTCCGTGAATTATGTAGTTCTGAAAGTCCCGTGTAAGATTTCCTATAGGCAATGCTGTATAATATAGTACAGGTTCTTTCCCGTTAACAAGCAAAAAATTCAAGAATTATATTATGTACCTAATTGGCTAATTCGCTACGGACCATCGGTACTCAAAGGAATACAATGCTGATATCTCACTAGTGCGGTATTACCATTATTTATTTTAATCATCAGTTAATCGAAATGGAAATTATTTCAATGTTTCATTAACATTAAAACAAGACTTATTTTCAGTTTGAAAACGAAAGTACCTATCGTTCGTAAATACGCTAATATACCTAAGGTTAGCTTAAGTGCTTAAGTGGTTGTAGATAGAGTTGTAACTTGTAGGGGATAGTATAGGTTTAAATGACTTTATAAGATTACAGAGAAAAACAGGTCGAAAAAATATCTGCGATTTAAGTAAATATTTTAAGTAGGTATTCTCGACAGATCTTATTTTGATTTTGATTGTAAGTACGTTCTACTCTTCTGAGTACCTACTTATTGTATCATAAGCTCAAACCAATACCTAAACTATAGACAGAACGCCGGGAAAAAAATAGTGAAGCCAGCAAAAAGTCAGCCTAGCCTGGTAATATGTACACACGGCGGCACTCACACCAAAACGACTTTTGTGTTCTAAATAATAAAAAATGAATGAAGCTTTGTGTTCCAAAAAATAAAGTTTAAATTTGTTCTAGTTCAAACTGTCAACATAGGGCATTCTATTGGTTTCGATGTGTGCTTTCGGCTGACTTTTGCCGGCTTCACTCGTTTGTTCACACCGCTCCGTCTATAGTTTATTGGTCTGAGATCATAAGTTTATAATACCACAATACGTACCTACAGAACATTTCGAGACCGTATAAATGTAAAGAAACCATAAAACTTTTAGCTACTTGACCATAAATTATCGGAACTACTTATATAATATTTTAAGAAATGTAAGTTTACAATTTAAGCAGAACTCGTTTTAAGAGAAGCCATTGTATTTCTTATCGGTTAATAACTCTGTTCGCCGAACTTTTATAATGTGCCACTGTGGTATGTAAGTTTGAAGCTCCTGCTACAAATGATTTATTTGACGTCCGTTCGTTGTACTAAGGTGACTATTCAGTCCTCTCGCAGTTGTTTTACTGTACAGTTACACATACTCGCGCATACTTCTATTATACACTTACATTATGTAAGTAGGAAAGTGAATTTTTATTGTGTGCTAATTTCGTACTTCGTTATTATCGTGATGTCTTGAAATCCTCGAAAAAATGTACTCATACAAAATAATAAGAAAAAGGCCGTCACCATACTTACTAAATATTTGTAAATGTGAGGAATCGGTTTCCCGAAACGAAGGGAGTTCAGGTTTACTGGTATTATAGTTCTGTAGGGACACAGTGTTCACATTGTATCATGTTCTATGTAATTCCTAATGTGTCTGAATGCAATAAACAGTTGGCTATGAACATCCTTGCGTTTCAGTTGTGTCGCTCCCCATCGCCCGCACACTGTACACACCACATAACATTGGTGACCTCCGACTTACTCGCACCGCACCTAATGCGACCGCGCGCATTGAAAAATGAATCCGCAACACGCCGCGCCAACTCCAACCTTAATTCCGAAGACCGAAGATCCATCTTCAGAACTCGCGTCAGTATCTATATCAACACGGATACCGGACTTTTGGCCTGAGAATCCAAGGCTGTGGTTCATCCAGGTTGAAGCTATTCTCAACCCGCAGAAGACCTCGGATGCAAATAAATATTACATGGTGGTATCAAAACTGAGCAAGGAAGCAATACAACATGTTGCAGACATATTATCCAAGCCGCCAGAAACTCAGAAGTTCGACGCGCTGAAAAACCGACTTCTCGAAATTTATGAAGAATCTGAAACAAGACGGAAACAAGAATCTGAAAGATGACGGGTTGCTGTACAGTCAACGATCACCGTCTCATAGTAAGTGATAAAAATTATAAACTTAATTTTTTAATCGATTCAGGAGCTTGCATTTCAGTCTTACCTAAAAATATTATAAAGCACAAAAGTGAATTTAATTATAATTCTGACTACAATTTATTTGCCGCGAATGGTTCTAAAATAAAAACATACGGAACCAAATCGCTTACGTTAGACTTAAAATTAAGGAGACCATATAAATGGACATTTATTATTTGTGATGTGAAACGACCAATTCTCGGTGCAGATTTTTTAAATTACCATAACTTAATTATAGATATTCATGGACGTCGTTTAATTGATAAAACAACCAACCTCTCAGTCTACGGTACTATCGTAAACCATTGTGAATCATCAATTTCAACCTTACGCAACGATCATCCTATATACAACTTATTGATAAAGTATCCAGATATTCTCAAACCTATGACATTCAAAGAATTACCTAAACATTCAGTCTATCACTACATTGATACTCAAGGTCCTCCAGTATTTTGCAAACCTAGGCCTCTAGCTCCAAATCGATATAAATTGGCTAAGCAAGAATTTAAGCATATGTTAGAAACAGGTATATGTCGACCATCCAAGTCGGCATGGGCAAGTCCCTTACATCTTGTACCTAAAAAGGACGGACAAATTCGACCTTGTGGTGACTACAGAGCCTTAAACGCTATAACCAAACCGGATAGGTATCCCATACCGCGAGTACAAGATTTTACCTATTTATTGGCTGGTAAAACAATATTTTCGAAAATAGACATAAAGAAAGCATATCATAATATTCTCATAAATCCAGACGATATATGTAAAACGGCAATAACAACACCGTTTGGTTTATACGAATTTGAACGTATGACCTTTGGTTTGAGAAACGCTGCTCAAACTTTTCAGCGATTTATGACTAACACCGTTTTATTTGGCTTAGATTTTTTATATTGTTATTCCGATGATATTCTTATTAGCTCTTCAAGCATAGAACAACATTACGAACACTTAGAACTTGTATTTCAACGTTTAAATGAATTTGGCATCACTATCAACATAGAAAAATGTAATTTTAAAGTAACAAACTTAGAATTTTTAGGTTACAAAATATGTACAAACGGTATCAAACCCTTAGAAAGTAAAGTCCAAGCAATTGTTGATTATCCTAAACCTCAAACAATATGTCAGTTACGAAAATTTTTAGGCATGCTAAACTTCTATAGAAATCATTTACCTAGAGCAGTTGAGTACCTAGAAACATTAAATAATTACATTCATGGAGCTAAAAAGAATGATCGAACACCTATACAGTGGTCACCGGATGCTGAACAAGCATTCTTGCAATGTAAAAACAACCTTATGAACGCAGCCACGTTGTCGTTCCCGGTAACCAACGTGCCTTACTCACTTTTCGCCGATGCATCAAATAACTGCGTAGGAGCCGTGTTACAACAGAATGTTGACGGCAAATGGCAACCGTTAGGCTATTTTTCTAGAAAGTTAAATGAAACACAAAGAAAATATAGCACATATGATAGAGAATTATTAGCCATATATTTAGCCGTAGAATACTTTAGAAGTTTATTTGAAGGCCACGAACTAATAATTTTTACGGATCACAAACCATTAGTATATGCGTTTTCAAAACTATGTAAAAATAATAACAAAGAAAGTCCTAGACGTATCAGACAGTTACTCTTTATAAGCGAATTCACGACAGACATACGCCACGTGTGTGGGCAGGATAACATTGTTGCAGACGCCTTATCGCGTATCGAGACCGTAGAATGTACCTCGAGTGTAATTGATTACGAGAAATTAGCATTAGAACAAAGTAAAGATTTAGAACTTATAAATTTATTAAATGACAGTAGGTACACTTTCAAGAAAATAATGATTCCCAGCTGTAACAAATCAATTTACTGTGAATTATCAAAAGAATTTGCTAGACCTTACTTAACGGAAAGTTTCAGAAAAGATATATTTTACGCAATACATAACCTTAGTCATCCTGGCATGCGTACGTCGCGCCAGCTGATTAAAGAAAAATTTTGGTGGCCGAATATGAATAGGGATATAGGTTTATGGACTAAAACCTGTCTTAGTTGCCAAAAATCTAAAATAACAAGGCACACTATTTCAAACTATGGCAAATATCCATTAGTAGATAGATTCGATCACATACATATCGATTTAATAGGTCCGCTTCCTATTACCTCAGACGAGTACAGGTATTGTTTAACGATAGTGGACAGAGGCTCAGGTTGGCCTGAAGCTTTTCCACTGAAGGACATTTCAGCGGAAACTGTTGCAAAAACATTATACAAGGAATGGATATGTAGATTTGGATGTCCTGTAAAACTAACGAGTGACCAGGGCAGACAATTTGAAAGCAAATTATTTTCAGTATTAATGTCTTATTTAGGGGTGCACAAAATAAGAACTACACCGTATCATCCCCAAAGCAACGGTACAGTCGAGCGATGGCATAGATGTATAAAAACTTCATTAATGTCTAGATTAGATGGTAATAAAAATTGGACACACGAACTACCTAGTGTGATGTTAGGACTTCGTGCTGCCATTAAAAACGAAACAGGCGTAAGCGCCGCACAAATGGTTTACGGCAGAACTCTGAGACTGCCAGGAGAATTTTTTGTAGACATAGATACTAATCTAGAACCTCACGCTGTAGTACAGAATATAAGTGATACTATTAAACAGTATAAACCTACAAGTGTCAAGAATTATAATTCTAAATCATTTTTTGTGCATTCAGATTTAAAAGATTGTTCATACGTATTTTTAAGAAATGATAAAATAAAAAAGTCATTGACATGTCCTTATGAAGGTCCTTATAAAGTTTTAGAAAGGTCGGATAAAATATATAAAATTTTGTTGGGAGATAGAGAAACCTCGATCTCCATAGATAGATTAAAACCCGCTTATTTACTAAAAGAAGATATGTGTTTCCCAAGTAGTAACTCTAATGTAAAAATGTCTAAAAGCGGAAGAACAATAAAACCTCCTGTCAGATTTTTATAAAGCTATAAAATGTATAACTATTAAATTAACAGGTAAACCCTTGTGATAATGGTTGTACACAAAAAATGTTGACTAGACTTCATAAGTATTGTGAAATAGGTAACATTTGTTCGATACCTTTTGCTAAGCCATCATTCAAGTACTTACCTAACTACCTTAAGTGCTAATCAAACCTAAACTAACGTGTTTATTGAAAAGTAATAATTTGTCAATAAATTTTTACAATGGGTAAAACGTACAGTGTAGAGAAGAAAAGTGAAGAAGTAATCATTGCACAAAATGGAGCGAATGACGCTAGTCATTCACATTTTGAACAAAAACTCGAGCGATATGGAATATTTATACTAATAGTCGCATCAATAACGGGAATATACCTGTTATACAGATTGTATAAACAATTTAAACATGGTACTCGAAAAATGTTAAGAAACGAGATGCAAGTTTGGTGCAGTACAAACTCTATACCGAATATGGCGATGGCTCAGCAACAAGCATCGAATCAAGCGACGCAACCGCGTCACAATCATATTGTTTAATGTAATTGTAAGTAGACATATTATTAGGTATATCACACATAACTCAGTAAACAATGTAATATTACTATGTTCTTTTGAAAGCGAAATAACTTTGCAAGAATAAGATAACTAAAAAGTATACTTATTGCATTAAAATGTAATTATGTCTAATCATTCATAATATATGTTATTAAAAGAATTTTAATACATATTAATTTTTATTGTATCATTGTGTACTTACCTAAAATAAATAAATGAATATCTCAATTAAACATTTATCTATTGACATGTTTTGGAGTTGTGTGGTAAAATAAAACAATCTTTATGTTATAACCTTATAATCATACATAATATTGTATAAGTTTAACAAAATTTTGTGTAAAATTTTTTAAAAAAAGAGGGGGAATACTGTAGGGACACAGTGTTCACATTGTATCATGTTCTATGTAATTCCTAATGTGTCTGAATGCAATAAACAGTTGGCTATGAACATCCTTGCGTTTCAGTTGTGTCGCTCCCCATCGCCCGCACACTGTACACACCACATAACAGTTCTCTCTTCCGTCTTGGCCAAGAACGCTGTAGTAAAGGTTTTGGTGTTACTGCTGTTCATGAGGAACGGTGACGGATTGTCAGGCGGTGGCTGTCTATTCGTTTATCGGCTACATAAAAAAACCGGCCAAGTACGAGTCGGACTCGCGCACGAAGGGTTCCGT
This sequence comes from Hesperia comma, assembly GCA_905404135.1. Taxonomy (NCBI): domain Eukaryota; kingdom Metazoa; phylum Arthropoda; class Insecta; order Lepidoptera; family Hesperiidae; genus Hesperia; species Hesperia comma. The sequence goes on from FR990023.1 coordinate 13,363,358, forward strand.
ACCATTATGTATGAAAACGCCGAAAAAATCTGGTCTGTTGTATGGGCGCCCACTTAAGTATTTATTTTATTCTGTTTTTTAGTATTTGTTGTTGTAGCGGCAACAAAAATACATCATCTGTGAAAATTTCAAGTGTGTAACTATTACGGTTTATGAGATACAGCCTGGTGACAGACGGACGGACGGACGGACGGACGAACGGACAGCGAAGTCTCAGTAATACGGTTCCGTTTTACCCTTTGGGTACGGAACCCTAAAAATTACGACAACAATATTTGCGTGCGGAACAGTATGCCTGCGTCGGTGTTTCAGCCTGTATATGATGTAGGAGCAAAGAACATGTCTTCCAAAAGGAGAGTGAATAGGGTTTTAGTTTATCATCTTGGACTTTATGGCCACATAGATACCACTAGATCGTTGTGAAGCATTTTACTAAAAAAAACTTCTGATGACGCTTTCTGTTTATGATTTTTTTTTCTTAAGAATCGAGAAACGTCTGACATTGGTTGCTGATATTTTGCTTCACGTTGTGTATCAACATCGTTTGTCTTTTCAGATAATGATTCGAGGGAAAGCTGTACAGTATCTGACTGCGATCGCAGGTATGTTTTCTTTATATCAGCGATTAAACCTAGTCTTTTTCTTAGTAGGTATGCAAGAGAAGCAAAGCAATCCATCTTGCGGCATGCTCGTTTGCTACTTACCTTACGTAGTACAGGTTTTCAGATAGTAATCGAGGGAATATTACTTCCATTCTCATCAAAAGTCATTTTTCATACAAAATTAAGATTAAGATAAATAAAAACAAAATTAAGATTTAAATTTAGAATTCTAGAATCTAGACGCCCCCACCTTCTATTTAAACAGTGACTGTCAAGTGACTCAAGTGTAGATGTTTATTTTTCAGTGTCATTAGCTACCGCCAGTATGGGCACATACTCCGGGTGGCCCACGCCTGTTTTACCGAAACTCGCGAATAATGAAAGTAACTTTCCTGTCACAAAGGTAAGAAAGTTTATTTTAAAGAAATTTTAACAAAATACTGTTTAATATAACTAATTTCGTTTTATAAGATGACTAGTGGACGCCCCCGCTTCTCTTTGGGAGGCTTGTTCATTACGTTTACATATTATATGCTATAATAATATATTTTTGCATCATAATAATTATCAATCATTGTCAATATAGCAACATAAATAATAAAGAATAAGAAATAAAAATAATAAGAAATGATTTCTACTGTTATGGTCCAGCTCGGTGTGAGCTGGACCATAACAACCAAGCTTCCAACTTACCAATTGTAAAAATAGTTACAGCGACCAACATTTTTGTAGTAAAATATTATTTTCAGGACGAAATTGGTTGGATGCTCACCTCCACCGCACCGGGTTTCATGGCTGGCAGCTTCGTGACACGGTTCATCTCGGACGCTGGCGGCAGACGAACTGCCCTCATAGCCAGTTCACTGCCCATGACATTAGGAACGGTATGAACTCAACCTTTAAAGTAACTGACTTCAAAATCGATAACTAAAGATAACTTAGACTAAGTTAAACTTACTTACTTACTTAACTTAGATTAAGTTAAATTGCAACAACATAACATCGGTTCATCAACCGACGACACGCGCGTATTTTTATTTCACTTTAAAGGTTTTTTATTGAAATTTCGACTAAAGAAACTAAAGTTAATCACATAATTATTTTGAATTTCAGGTAATGGTACTGAGCGCCACTAATGCTGTGATGCTTTACGCTACGAAGTTTTTCTGGGGTTTTGGTACAGGCATGATCGCCAATGTAAGTGATATGCTGCTATCTTTTGGAAAAAATAGTTACCTATATTTGGAATATAAAAAATAAAAAATACGAATTTTGGTGAAAATTGCTATGTATTGCAAAACGTTAAAACTCAGGACATTCGTATGTAAGACATCCTATCATTTTCAAATGTACTTCATTGTCAACCAACTTAAAAAAACAGGTTATATACCTACTGTAAGTACTTATTCTCAAAAACGCTGATCAGATTCGGTTGAAGTTTTGGTTATTAAAGCCATTAAAAATTCCGTTTGCTTTCCAGGTAGCAACGATATACCTGGCCGAAATAGGCGACAAGGATATGAGGGCATCATTATCTATCATCACGAGATTCACATTTAATTTTGGCGTATTAATGGTGATGTCTGTGGGCCCGTTTCTATCGTATGCTGTTCTAAACTGGACCCTCCTTCCGCTGCCGCTATGTTTCTTCCTCCTCGCACTTTGGATTCCGGAGTCCCCATATTATCACCTAAAAGAAGGAAGAGTCGACCGTGCTAGGAAAGGGCTGGCACGTTTGCGCGGGAAAACTGGTGACGTATGTATGCAGCCACCTCTTATTTTCAAAAGTTATGTGCGTATTAGGGCGTCGCCAGACCAATTGATCGATCGGCATCGATCGATGGTGCAATGGATTAGTCGATGTCGATCGATCAATTGGTCCTAGTAAAAACTATCGATCGACGTCGACTAATCGATTGTACCATCGATCGATTGGTCCGGTAACACACAAATAACAATACATTGTGAGGAAACCTGCAGACTTGGGAGTTCTCCATATGATTTCAAAGGTGCGTGAAGTCTACCAATCGGAATTTAGCCAGAGTGGTGAACTATGGCATGTATTTCTCACATTGTAAAGGAAGAGCCAAGTCTAGCGATCAATTATGGAGAGTATTATTTTTAGACAAAGCAAAAACATATAAAATACGGACATCAAAAAGTAGAACAATGTTGTCCAGTGTAATAATCGAAATCTATTTAACGTGGGTCTTATTAATGTCGTTACAACGCGTAAAATACCCGATAGGGATATCGTGTAGGATGTTGACGTAATCGTTATCGGACAATTACGAAATACTTAATGTTTTTCTTGTAGCTTTTAAATTGAATCGCTTTATAAATAGTGTAAAGATCGTATTATCTGTACCAGTTTTATAAATAGCAAATGAAATAGGTATCTACTCTGCGCCATCTTCCAAATAATTTAATTAACTATCGTCAATATCAATCCCTCTCCATAACTTAACATTTTGTAGGAACAACTGAAATATGTAACCACCCTCATGACATCTCTCCTCCCGTTCTTTAAAGCACCTCACCTCTCCACACTTCACTTTACTAACTCACCAAATCTCACCTCGCGTCATCATAGCCCAGCTCACCATTTCTTGCTGATCCTGTTCCTCACTATTGTACTAGTAAAATTCATTTATTAATTTATAAATGTACTGTTTTAGGAACTCGAAAACCTACTAAGTGAATTGCAAGCTGACGTACAGAAGGAGACTCGCAAGTCCAGTTCGGCTTGGGAGTTATTCAGTGGGAAGCAGTATCGAAAAGCTATTATCATCGCAGTAGGTATGTAGCCTTAGTTATTTTATTATGACAGGTATAATAAAAACAAGGTGTTTTATGCTAATAACCGATTAACTAGCAACCGAACCACCTTACGGCAATTTGCGAGCTAATACAATAGGTACCTAACTATGGGTTACGTGTTCATTAGTAGTCCAGTCTTTTCAATAATAGTCCTCAATCAATGTTAACAGGTCAAATTGTAAACGAGCCTACGCTTATTGAGAATTGCACGACATTTGCGAAAGTTAGGGCTAATAGTACCATATAATTTTCTTTATTTCCTCTTCTTTTTTCTTCTCCCTGGCCTATGAGTTACCTCGTCTGATTTTTAACGGTCTGATTTTTTTAATATTAATATAAAAAAAACAGGAATGTGGTTATATAACCCTAAAATCTTCAATGTTTGGTACTTCTTCAATTAAGTTCGGTACTAATATTTTTACGTGTCAGCACAGCACATCAAATGAATAGGTCCTTCAAAACGTCGCTAGGGTTGTCAAAATATGCTTAAGCATTCTCAAATTCCCGAATAATTTTGTTTTAAAAACCATTATTTTGTTATTTTACAGGGCTCAAAATATCGCAAATTTTAACGGGGACGGTAACAATTCAACAGTACTTAGGGCTTATTATCAAGAAAGCGAATATGGCAATAAAGGATTCCAACGCTCTCATAGCGTTTGCAGCTGTCAGATTTGTTGTCAGTAAGTCAACTTTTAATCATCATTTCAACCCATCATGTCCCACTATTGAGCACGAGTCTTTTCTTGGAATGAGAAGGTTAAGGCCATAGTCCACCACGCTGGTCAAGTGCTGCCACTAGGCTATCACTGCTACTTTTAATACTTAAGGAGTTCAATTTTATTTCTAGTTACTTTGTTTGTTACCTACGATTTCTTCGTTATACCTACCTACGAGTGTTACACATTTTTTTAAGTGAACGTAATGTAATTTACTTAGATGTAGTCGTCTACCTATATGGGCGGAAAGGTTCGGTTCTTGGCCAGAATAGTGTGACGACCGCTGCTCTAGGTCTTCTCAGCTAGAAAAGTAGAAAAAAAGACCCGAGTTCCGGAACTAATGAGTTTAGACATTAACAATTTATTTTCACCAATTTGTTACAGGTTTTATGTCATCGTTCTTCGCAGACCGTGTGGGGCGAGTCTCATTGCTTCTGTACTCTTACCTCGGTTGTGGTGTCACGTTGTCCGTGGTAGGATACTACTTCTACTACCAGAATGCTAGTTCGGAATACGAGCCATGGCTGGCTGGTGGCTACGTTGCCTTCGTGTGTATCATACTCGCCAATGCTATATCCACTGTTGGTTTTAGTTCTATCACAATGGTAAGTTACTGTATTGAAATGAAAACAAGTCTTCCACTTCTGTTTTTATCACTCTTAACCGTTTTGTAAATAAGTTTTCATTTGATTATTAAAACATGTTTTGTTAAATGCAGCGTTTGTAATAATTTTGTTTTACATAAAATAGGGGTTCTATTTTTATACCTTTTATATTTTTTTGCAATAAAAAGTGTAAATTGACACTAGCGACTCCTAAGATAAATATTATCAAAGTGCCTGTATTTGTAACAAGCGTTTCCTTTGTAGTAACGTAGATGTCGCTTTAATACAAAATCTTTGTTTTTAGTTAAGTGCCACTAAGTTTTAAAATGTGCGATAAACAACAGTTATTTTTGCTTGTAAAAAAAATTATATTTACAGGTAATCACTGCAGAAATATTTCCTATGAACGTTAAAGACGTTGCGATGACTTCCCTCAACATCTTCGGCGGGTGTCTCTCTATGTTGGTGACTAAAGGGTACGAGCTTGTAAAGTCGGCATGGGGCTTGTATGGTGTGTTTTGGATGTTCTCCGCTATAGCCTTCGGTGGTGCTTTGTTCTCTGCACTAGTGGTCCCAGAGACCAGGGGCAAGAGTTTGAAGGAGATTCAAGTATTACTGCAAGGACAACTATATGATGGAACGGATGTCGTCAATAACCTTTTTCCAAAGAATGAAAATTTAGAGAATGGTGACGTCGAGTTAAAAACACTCGATTCTAAATCGTAATTGGACTGTTCCTACTGTAATAGTAATCGTGTGATAGTAATCCACCTATTGTTTTATATTAGTGACCATAATTTAGTAAACAAATAAAACATATTGTGATTTCTAAAAATCAACACGCGAAAAATGAACAAGTAGGCACAATTAATATTGTCAACGTAATGAATTTTGCTTAATTGTAAGTATTTTTTTTTCTATAAGCCAGACTTTTGATATTCCTATTGAGCACACAAGCTTGCATTTAAGAGAACCTGATTTTACTTACTTTATGAACTAGTCAGTAAACGAATATGTAATAGGTTAAATGGAAAAATTTTCAGCGTCATCTAGCGGGATATCAGGGTCATCTAGCGAGAAAAACTTTAACGGTTCTTGGCGAAAAGCTTACATATAAAATGGCGCGCAAATCATAATGTAAATATTTTTAATATAGCTTTATACATATCCCACTAAGCTATAACAACGCTCAAAATATGCCATTTCCTACAAAAAAATCTCAGGCGCCAACCCTACAGTAAGAATAATTGTCTATAGTTTTGTCTCATAATGATTTTCTTTTTTATTTGATCTCGTTATTTTTTATCAAAACTTAGCCATAAATGTACGAGTATAGTAAACCCAACTTAAGACTGAAACGAAAGAGGCGCTGTCGGACGCATTTGACATTCATTTGACCAATCATTGCATACTAGTAACTGACAGATGAATGACCACAACCATAGAGATAGGAATATAATGACCACAACGCACTTATGAATGACTTTTCGTTAGTTCCAATTTTTGCCATTTCAGAGATAAGTTGGGCGCACTGTACCTATTGTATTTCTTTATGATCGTATCTATTAATTGTTATGAATCATTAAGAAAAATTTTGAAAAATTTTCTTGATGTTAAAAGCAAGTAAGTACCTCTGCTTATTTTTATTCGATATATTTATTATTAATTACATTCACAGTATTCAATGTTGTTAAGTAGGCAGCTTTACAAAATATACATAAAACTATCATCAATGAGTTTATTGGTATTATAAATTGGCGATCCTGAGACGACTGATATCATTACATTACTGATTTTATAAAGTTGTAACTTTAAAAATAAAACAAAGTAGGTACTATATTATAGCGTAGGTACTACGAGTAACAGTATCTCGCTCATGTATCCATAGTTGGAGCTGTGAGATAAAATAAGTACGTTTTTCAGAGCCGATCAATTTTTATTTTTATTTTTAGAATACATAATTAGGTACCTACTACATACTGTTAACTTTATTAGATTTAATATTTACCTTGAGCAATTGGTATAATTCCGATAATGAAGTTACAAATAACTTTTGAATATTTTAATGACTTTTTATAGACTTGGATTGATAGAAATGTAGTATTATGTAAACTAAGTTAAGTGTAGCGTACCTACACTTTACTCTAGCAGTTGTTTTTTGTATTTTTGCATAGGTTGTTTAAAATGTTTTGGTATAGATAATATTATGTAGAATCTAATGCTGACCAAAAAGGCCGTGGCAGGTTAAGGGAACATCTTGTGCCTTAATAGCTTTTCCGCTTAATTTTTTTTCTGATGATAGGTCACAACGTTAGTATGTGCTATACTAAATTTCAGCATTCTGCTCTTCTTATTTTCTAAGAAATTAAATAAATAAAAAATAATAATTTTCATGAATATTTCTGCTTTAATGGAACGAATAATTTCGTGCTTCATACATATAGTACACTTAGCTAAGACACATAAAATGTCACTATGAGCCGCATGACATTTCATATAAAAAAATAAAAATACATGTGTTGACATTTTTCAAAAAAAAATTTTTATTACTTATAAGATAGAGACACCTCCAATTTTTTTACTTATGATAGCAATTTTAATCAACTATAACATATATTTTATTCAAGCTTCTAGCATTGGTGCATCATAACAAAAGAAACGCTCGACTCAATCGTCCTCGTCACTATTTTCATTAATTACAACACTCCCATTGGCTTCCAACGGCAGTCGAAGCTGTCATGATTTCATAGTACGTTCACTTCGCTGGAAGTCAATGGAGCCATTTTTGAATAGATTGCTTAGTTTCTCGGCTGGTCTTGGTATTTTATTTAAAAACCTACCATGTGATAAATAATACACGATTGCAGCAATATGGGAGCAGCAGCTGACTGTACGTAAACCGCAAGCACACTCACAGAAGAAACTCTTAATACCGTCAATTTCATTGCAATTTGGTATATATTCGACAAAACAACGATAACGATAACGTTTTAGGTGGTAGGGCCTAGAGCTCACCCGGGGAAGTACCACCGCCCGCCACGGTACTTAGTACCATTCCTACCGTGTAATAATTGTTTTAAGAACAATTGTGTTCCGGATAGGAAGGTGTGGATCCGGTAACACTTTTTTAGAGGCGACCATCTCAGTCCTCAGGGGTAGCAACGCATCTGTGACCGAATTAGAACGAGACTCAGAGTCTAGTTCTAGGTCGGTCACAGTTGTCATGGGCGGTAGCGGAAGGTGGTGCTGCATGCTCGTTTGCTATCTTAATTCCATAAAAAAAAACGTATTTTGGACATGACTGTGTCTGGACTGGACCTGCATTTTTAATACGTTAGATTGGTCTTTTACGAATTGCAGGTTGATAGTTCCATCCTCCAGAATCATTTCACCTAAATACGAAATAGCTTGCCCCATTTGCTATACACCTGTAAAAAATAATTAGTTGTTGTTCTGTCAATTCCTGCCGTGCTGAGGCCGCCACTATAGCGGCCGCCGCGCTGGGACAGTGGAGCGAGAGTAGCACACTGTCCCGGCACCAAAGCGGCAGGCGTCGACACCGTGTGGTTTAATGGGTTCGAGTCCCACATACCTGTCCGGCTTCTGTCAATTCCGGAAAATCAATGATTTCTGTACTATTTATTTGTTGTAATGGCAATTTTTTTCGGAGCCATCCATGTTCTTGGACTTGTCTAATTAAAACATTCTCTTCGTCTCTTTTTTCATTCATTCTTTGTATAATCATTTCTGTCGTAGAGTCGTCTAGTGTATTCCTTTTGCCATAGCAATTCAAACAAAATGATGCAATGCGATAATAAGGTTTTTAAATAAAATACCAAGACCAGCCGAGAAACTAAGCAATCTATTCAAAAATGGCTTAAGTGTTGTAATTAATGAAAATAGTGACGAGGACGATTGAGTCGAGCGTTTCTTTTGTTATGATGCACCAATTCTAGAAGCTTGAATAAAATATATGTTATAGTTGATTAAAATTGCTATCATAAGTAAAAAAATTGGAGGTGTCTCTATCTTATAAGTAATAAAAAAAAATTTTGAAAAATGTCAACACATGTATTTTTATTTTTTTATATGAAATGTCATGCGGCTCATAGTGACATATTATGTGTCTTAGCTAAGTGTACTATATGTATGAAGCACGAAATTATTCGTTCCATTAAAGCAGAAATATTCATGAAAATTATTATTTTTTATTTATTTAATTTCTTAGAAAATAAGAAGAGCAGAATGCTGAAATTTAGTATAGCACATACTAACGTTGTGACCTATCATCAGAAAAAAAATTAAGCGGAAAAGCTATTAAGGCACAAGATGTTCCCTTAACCTGCCATGGCCTTTATGAATTGTTATTATTAAGTAGGTATATATTATCATGGAACACAGAAATAACAATTAGTTTTTTAATACATTCATTTATAATTCTGTACATTATGTAAAAATAGGATTGTGTACTTAACGTTAAAACTAATCGACAAACATGACTGAAATTGAGAAATCTTTGATTACGTCGCTAGATTTTCCATTTCTCGAATTGCCATTTTACTGTCTAAGCCGTAGAAGTAAACAGTGTTTTCAGATACTCTAAAGAAATATGGGAATATTTTTATAGTTTTTGATAATTTTATATGTGTATATTAAATTACATAGAAAGTTCCTCATAAGGATATAATATATTACGTAATAGATAGGTATACCAAATAGTAACCACATTTGATTTGATTTATGCTGTGTTGATGTTGTTGAATGTTGATACTTTCGTAGGATGGATTTGAACTACAGTTACGTGTATGTTGATGAGACTATAAATGAGACTTAATCATGTTTTATTTCATGATTTTTAAAGCAGGGTCATCATGCCAAGCATGAGTAAGGTACTAATAAAACTAAAGTAAGATATTAGCTCGATAAAGTTTCTTTTTTTGTACCTAATAATATAAACCTAAAGATAGATTAAGATTATCTTCCAGATTATGACAAACATACATACATTACATTATTATAAAAATATATAAAGCTTAAATAACAATTACGTTTTTCAGCCATTTCGATTTGTGTAAGTTTATGAATTATAAGTAGAAAAGTTTTTTTTATTGGATGGATTAGAAACTTGAGGTATACTTACTTCTAGCAAAATTCAATTATTATTACATGTATAATTTACTCTTTGTCCTATTATTCAGAGGCTTTAAATTAAGAGAGAGAAGATCTTTAAATTAAATTGTTGTGTTCATGAAAAACTTCGAAGTTTGGTTCTACTACCATAAATATTATAATAATGTAATGACTTTTATATACTTAGATATATTTCCGATAATAAATATTATTAAGTATTATCAATTTTGAGTTTAATTTAAGTATCCACACAATCATTATTGGAGCAAACAGAGATAATTATAATTATTCGGTTATTTTATTTTGCATGCAATTGCGGTCAACCATTAATTAAAAAAAAACATCATCATTCATCATCGTAATCTGTAAGTGTCCCATTGTTGGGCTAGGTCTCCTCGCAATGGAAGGGGTACCTACAGAAAATAGTTCAATTAAAGATTTACAGACTTCACACACCTTTGAGAATAACATGGACAACTCTCCGGTGTGCACGTTTTCTTACATTGTTTTTCTTCACCGAAGTGTTAAATGACACGCACGTACATAAAATTTTATAATTACTCAACCTTGCGTGCAGGATTCCAAGCTTAACCACGCAGTTCGGGAGTCCAACGTCAAAACGACGGCAGCAAAGAACATAAAAGACATCTGCAATTTTGCCAAAATCGTTTTTTTGCATAATTCAACTCAGAATTCTTTGTTCTATTTTGTGATTTTTTTTTTTCTCGAAAAATGTTGTTTTTTACACCAATTTTTCAACGTACAAAAAGACATCTGCACTACTTATTTAAAATTCGACAAAGTACAAACGGACATATACCATTTGTCCTTGTGTACGTCGCGCAATGCGGCGGGCCAGATGTCCTTACGAAAATAACCTGCGAAGTCTCGAGGCTCTTCAGCAAGAAAAAATGTCTGATGATGACTGCTTGCAATTGGAATAATAAAATAATTGAAAATTGAATCCGGAAGTAACATTCAACCAAGCCACAAATGTAAAAAATATTTATACCTTTTTTTCCTATCTTTGTTGGTATGTTTGTTACCCCATAACTTCGTGTTGGGTAAACCGATTTTAATGATTCTTTATTTCCTTGAAAACTGGTACTTTTTTTGAGGTCTCATATAAATTTGAGCGACATCTGATGAGTAATTTTGAATTTACTTGAATAATGTGTAAGGATTTTTGAAATTTGATTTCCTCAAGGCAGCGTAATAGGATGTATATTATTTCTTGTATACATTAACGACCTGCCTAAAATAGCAAAAACTCGATGCGTCCTATTCGCTGACGATATCTCACTCTTATTCAAATGTAACAATTTGAACGGCTACAATTGTAACTTAATAACTAGCACCTTTAATGAAGTAAAACTTTGGCTCCTAAAGCATAACCTCGAGATAAATGACCGTAAAACAAAAATTATACAGTTCAAACCATATAATAAACAAGCGTTAGACTTAACACCAATTACAAATACATTGAACATAGAAGAAGCAAGTACTTTTAAATTATTGGGCATTACTCTTGACACTCACTTAACTTGGCAAAACCATATCGAGGACATTAAATTAAAACTATCCAAATTTATATATGCATTAGTAATATTAAAAAGAAATACGAATCTGCAATGTGCCTTGTCCACGTACTACGCTTACGCTCACGCCTGGCTACGGTACGGGATAATAATATGGGGACGCGGTACCCAAGCAAATGACCTATTCATCAAACAGAAAAAAATGCTACGAATTCTGTTCAATATACGACCAAGAGACACTTGTAGACCATACTTCATCAAAGGAAAAATTCTTACCGTCCCTTGCATTTACATACTAGAAACTGCAATGTTCACAAAGCAACATCTCCATATGTTTGAAAACGTTAAAAGCGATCGACGAAATATAAACTTAGCTGTCCCAAAGCCTCGAATAAATATGTTTAAAAAAAGCCCGCTCTATAATTGCATACAAATTTACAATAAATTACCAAAGACCTTCAAAACCGAAGAATCAATAAATAAATACAAATTAAAGTTAAATACATTATTAATAAACAAATGCTATTACTCAATACAGGAATTTATGGATGATAATATTTGACATAGTTATTATTTTAAATTATTTTATAAGTAGTTATATTGAATTTATTGCGATGCTTGATTATTATTAATGTAATTTATTGGAGTTATTTATTGGAATTATTAGTTATTTTATTTTATTATTGTTATTATTGTTATTTGACATGTATAAAATTAGCTAATAAGTGACGGAAAATCAAAAGAATCCATGTAATAGTTTTATAATTTGATAACTTGTAATAAGAAACAACTGCAGCCCTGGAAAATTGCTACACCCTACCAGGGTAATATATTATGTAATAAATGTTACTATGCAATTAAAGTGAATAAAGTGAATAAAGTGAATAAAGTGTGTATTTATGGTTTTTTTCCTAATAACTTTTTATTGAGTGTTCAGATTTTTATGATTCTCTTTTTATTTGAAAGCTGGTATTTGCATTGTGGTCTCATATAAGTTTAAGCGGCATCTGACCAATGGTTTTTGAATTATCCTTAATAAATTTTATGTATGTATGTTACCTCATATCTTACTACTTAGAGTTCCGATTTTAATCATTCTTCTTTTAATCAAAAGCTGAGGCTTTAGGTTAGGTCCCGTAAAAATTTGAGTTTCGTCAAACGAGTAGTTATTGAGTTACTTATGATACTGATACAAAGATGATGATTATGATACAAAGTACTGTTAAAATATAATTATTATTAGTAGTTATTTCTTTGAAACTATACTTTTTAGTTACTTTATATTACAAATACAATTATTAACAAGAATCACAAAACTTTTTTTTTATAAGACACCCTAAAACTCAAAATAGTTTAGGTATATCTGCAATTATCCAATAGCTTCAACGTAAGAATGCCGAAGTAATGTGAGACAACTACAGTATTTTAGTGACAATAATAATTATATTTGTTGTTTTGATGAAATTGGTTTTATATGATCAATAAAAATAAAAATCAATCATTAAATTAATAAAATTGTTACAGAATAAATAATTATCAGGTCCCAAGTAGAAACGAATATATGGCAGTTGACTCAATTTGCTAGTTTTCTTGATCGAAGTAGAAAAATATATCTGCCGTAATTTTAAAAATTAAAGAATTATTAATAATTTACCTATACCAAATAATAGTTAATATTGTAATAATTAACTATTCCAAAATCGACGAAGATATCTTTGTAATTGTAGAAGTTATACCATTTTTGAACTAAAAACGCTCTCCTGAAAACTAACGTTTTTGTAGATGACCGTTTGTTCTTTGCTGCCGTCGAAAATTACTTGGCTAATATGCTGCACTTTGGAAAGATAAAATAAAAGATTTAAACTAGTGGATAAATTAATGTAAGCACAAAATAATCAGATCTATAATTCCGTTTATTGTTGAGTTCAAGTTAATTTTTCGTGCTCGTAGGGTGATGTTATAATAGCCTTCCTGAATAAATGAACTATTCAACACAAAAATATTTCTTCAATTCGAACCAGTAGGTACCTCCTACCTAGTTCCTGAGATTAGTGCAATCAAACAAACTCCTCCACTTTATATTATTTTCCCATTCTTGCAACATTTTTCATTACCTATATCGTGATGTTATGTGGCTTAAAGCCTGCCTCAATAACTGAAGTGTCCAACACTTAGTAGAGCATTTTTTTATCCGAACTAGTTGTTCCTGAGTTTTCTGACTCTTCAGCGTTACAGTATACCTAGATATAAGTATATTAGATTTCCGAAATTATAAATAGATCACGCAATTTACGCTGTTTAGGTGAGATTAGTTGAGAGTGAAATTTAATAGCTCTTGAGGGAGCTATTCCAGTTCCCAGTTATGGAGTCGTCATTTATATTAGTTTTGTTTGGTACGTGTTTAGTTTTGATGAGCTTGGTATACGACTACGCGAATCTCTGTCGCAGTGAGTAATCAAAACTTGAAAAATAAACATAGATGACATGATACCTGTTCTATTATTGTACTGATTCTTCTCTTCTTTGTCGGTTTCTTTATTGCTGAAGGTCGTGACCGTTTTGATATGCCCTGGTGGCGGAGCTGACGAGCTGCTTCCACGCCACCCTGTCCTCTGCTTTTCGGAGAGCTTCGGTCACTGGGATGCCTGTGATTGCCTTCACCGTGTCGGACCATCGGGTAGGTGATCGGCCTCTAGGTCTTCTTTCTAGGTCTACTTTGCCTTTATTATGATTAGTAACTTTTTTGACATAAAATAAGTTAATGCTCGACAACGGTCCCACCTGGTGGCAAGTTGCGATGAATTCCAAGATGTTCGCACTAACTAAAAAAGCCTATTCACTCTTCTCTTGAATGTTTACCTACTGAGATGGTAGGTATAAATGAGATGAAAAGGAATAGAATTTTCAAAACAACGTATTAGAATTATTCAAGTTTGTTCTTGTCGTTTTTAGGTCTACTAATGATTTGGTTCAGGAGAAGAAACATCACAAAATTTGTAAGGACGTCTTTTCAAGTTTAATAAAATATCCCTAAGGCCGGCGGCGCGGCGAAGTGCTAAGGAACTTTTATTAATTTGTCTTATTTGAGTATTACTATTATACTCAGTAAAAAGATAAAAAAGTACTACCTACAAAAAAGTAAAACCTACTACACAGAAAAACACAAGTTTACAAAGAATTATTTAAGCGACAAAATCTCAAACCCCCATTGTGTTCTTGTAATCTTAAATGATAGATACTTATAAAAAATCAGAGGTGAAGCAACAAATCTGATGGATGTCTGCACATGCAAGGAACAACCCCACATTGTTTGCAAATTGTCACTTCTCGCTAAAACAAATTCGTTACATAGTAAAATTTAGCTTGTAAGCAAAATTTACTTACATCATTTTCAGTCTGTATTGTACCTTAATCTCAAAAGCGGAAAGCCGGCATTTATGTGGGATGCAATTCAAACGAATTCCATATCGAATGCGACTGCATTGTACATACAATTTTACCTACAATGGACTCGCATTAGGTACCTACCTAACCTACAAGATGCTAAGCAGGTATTGTGTAAATCTATTCAGAAGACAAGAACACACACCTCGACTAAAAATTTAAACTTATCATTCAAACAGCCTCTCGAACTTAAGACTCTTTGAACAGCGATCCCACATGGTACCCATATCGCTACACGCGTCATCAAAAATGATTTGACCTCGACAATTTTAATTAAAGGCTGGTGTCGGTAATCATAAAGCCGATGTTGGGGTAACCAATTAATATTTAGCATAATAGATGGGCCTGTACACGGTACGGAAAATTGATGATCGACTGTGGGCCGTGGGCTGTGGGACGACACCCTTCAAACTTGATAGACGGGTCTAATTACAATTTGGGGTGTGTAAACACACCTTAGGTTAGCCCCACGCGGAACGGACCAGTTTGTTTAATTAAGTTGTTGTTGTGTGTGGTATAAAGTATTGGATCGAAGAAGTTTATTGTTATTGAGTGTTACATTTTAATTATCTTATACTTATAATAATATATATACTTATAATAAGTTTTATCATTATTTAATTTGATGAAGTAACCGTAAATCTCTCATAAATACTATCATAGCATTTATTATTAACTTTAGCCTATTCATATTCAATTCAAATAAAATTCTAAAAATCCAGCTTTAATATGTTAAACATCCCATAAAAAATAATCTCCAAAATCGTGAAAAGCATTTAATTTCAGAGGACATAATGTTTTTTTAAACAAAAAAAGTTTTATCAGTAATACAACTCAGTCATAAAGTTTCAACTCTTATAAAATGTTCGACGTTTGATAGACAGCCTCTAGTCCTCAAACATCTTTGAATTTCAAAGGGAACTGAAGGGTTTACTCGATCAACATGAGTCGAAGATTAATGAAGTCAATCATTCGCTTTCACAGAGTATTTTCTTCGAACGAGTGAATAGGGGAGCGCACACGGAAGCTTAAGCTTTGTGGCTTTATTAGAAATATTAAATGTCGTCAGTGGAAACTTAACAACGAGGTTTTAACAGCTTCTATGTATGATATAAAATTCGGCCTCCTACTCTGGGGGACCAGGTTTGAATCCCAGGCCACGCACTACTGACTTTTAAGAGTTATGTCGGTATAATCGGACCATTTAAATGTCATTTGCTATACCTAACAGTGAAAACTATATGCTGGAGAATTCATTTCGGACGAAGGATTCGGAAATTAAAAGGTGTGTGAAGTCCGCCAACCCGCACTTGGTCAGCGTGCTGGACTATAGTTATAAATGTTATGATGTTATAATAGAGAGCATGTTGTCGACTCGACAATGACACGATGAAATATCGGACAACGACGTATTAACGTTCATTTCTAAGCGAAATATAATTACTGTTTCCGTTTAGAAATTATGGCCTACACGGTAGAAAACGTACTAAGTACCGTGACGACACGTTGCAAAGTTTTCACATAAACAGCGGCACACTTTATGTATTTTGTGACAGTAGCACATTATTATTAAGTATTGGATTGTCTTTTATAGTCACAGTTACTTTCATAACCAAATTATACCTACTCTACTACAGAAGAAAGATTCAAATGTACCTACTATTAGGTATCTATTAGCGGATGAAATAAAAAGAATCACAAGTTAAGTATATTAGATGTTGGTTGTTTATTTATTCCAAACGAGTGCTCCCGGAAATAAGTTAGAAGGCCCCGTTTCTAACCGGTCAAAGAATGCTAACTGAATAGACGGTTCTTTCACTTACCTACTTCTTAGTATGTGTAGTATTTCTTATGCACAACATAATGAAGTGGATTGAATTGAAGAATAATTTGTTAATATGGGGTCTTACTCGTATTTGTCGTATTTGGAAAAAAAAAAATTAGTAAGATTTTTGCATGACGGAAATGGGAATGTATGCTATTGGCTGTCCAGTCATAGATGTGCGCTTACTGACCAATTTGTTTTATTATTAGCAACCAATAGGGTGCCAACTGTCAGATCAGGTAAATAAGTGATCAGATGAAGTAGTATGTCAGACGTGGTCAGACCTTATGTGTCAGAGTAAAGTGCAACAATAGGAATAATAACTTGGTTCCATCCATGTGTTCTACGCCATACACGCACACACGCACGACATACCTACACTCTCTATACTCTCTCGTCTACTCACGTATTATTTCTGAATATCTATCAGCGATATCTATGAATCTGAAGCGGCTAACGGTAGCTGTCAATTTAATCAAAATCAATCAGTCATCTGCTATGCAGTGGACACAGCTGGGAACTGCGATGCGATGATGCGAATCGGTTGTTGTTTGGGAATTTAGAGGCTACTTCCGTTACAAATGGCAGATGTGACTCTGTTGTCCAATGCGCTTATGTCCGACGACATTTGTCATTTAAATCTATTGAGTTTACCAATTTCAGGTGCGATTGTTAGATAAATGACCTTTAGATTTCTAGGTTGTTCCTTACCTGGAGAATAACCAAAAAAGAAAATAAAATTTAACTCGTAAAAGTGTTGAACTTCGACTGATGTGGATATTATCATTAGATGAACAAACTTTAGATGAAAGAACTTCTGAAATGTTGGTTGTTAGTAATGTGTATAAAGCTGTGAAATGTGGAATAAGGTCTAGGCCTCTTTAGTTAGGACAAAAACTGACATAAACTGGTCAAAGTTTAAGGTGGCACCGCCTTCTTTTCATCCCTTGATAATTTTTCATGAAGCAATGATAATATAGATAAGTAATAATATGATTCGAAGGATATTGGGGCTATAAATAGCAAGTACCTGGTTGACCGAGCTTTGCTCGGTTGAAAATTATATTTAGTATGAATCGCATACTGATAAAATATGAATAATGTTCTTCGATCTTTCCGACATAATATGAGTTTAAAAAGAATTGCGTGTACTTATGTACGCACGTAAGAAGTTATACTTCTTTGGCATCATTAATAATAAATATTCAACGTTAATAATTTTGACAGCTGTCATCCGAAATGTAGGTCTCAACCAGACCTACAACTTTCCCAAAGACACCAGTGCTCCAGGAGCAGCCGTTGCCGGGATATCTCCGTTCGAAGTTTGACAGCTGTCATTGGAAATGTAGGTCTTGACGAGACCTACAACTTTCCCAAAGACACCAGTGCTCCAGGAGCAGCCGTTGCCGGGATATCTCGGTTCGAAGTTTGACAGCTGTCATTGGAAATGTAGGTCTTGACGAGACCTACAACTTTCCCAAAGACACCAGTGCTCCAGGAGCAGCCGTTGCCGGGATATCTCGGTTCGAAGTTTGACAGCTGTCATTGGAAATGTAGGTCTCAACCAGACCTACAACTTTCCCAAAGACACCAGTGCTCCAGGAGCAGCCGTTGCCGGGATATCTCGGTTCGAAGTTTGACAGCTGTCATTGGAAATGTAGATCTTGACGAGACCTACAACTTTCCCAAAGACACCAGTGCTCCAGGAGCAGCCGTTGCCGGGATATCTCGGTTCGAAGTTTGACAGCTGTCATTGGAAATGTAGGTCTCAACCAGACCTACAACTTTCCCAAAGACACCAGTGCTCCAGGAGCAGCCGTTGCCGGGATATCTCGGTTCGAAGTTTGACAGCTGTCATTGGAAATGTAGGTCTTGACGAGACCTACAACTTTCCCAAAGACACCAGTGCTCCAGGAGCAGCCGTTGCCGGGATATCTCGGTTCGAAGTTTGACAGCTGTCATCCGAAATGTAGATCTCAACCAGACCTACAACTTTCCCAAAGACACCAGTGCTCCAGAAGCAGCCGTTGCCGGGATATCTCGGTTCGAAGTTTGACAGCTGTCATTGGAAATGTAGGTCTCAACCAGACCTACAACTTTCCCAAAGACACCAGTGCTCCAGGAGCAGCCGTTGCCGGGATATCTCGGTTCGAAGTTTGACAGCTGTCATTGGAAATGTAGGTCTTGACGAGACCTACAACTTTCCCAAAGACACCAGTGCTCCAGGAGCAGCCGTTGCCGGGATATCTCGGTTCGAAGTTTGACAGCTGTCATCCGAAATGTAGATCTCAACCAGACCTACAACTTTCCCAAAGACACGTACCAGTGCTCCAGAAGCAGCCGTTGCCGGGATATCTCGGTTCGAAGTTTGACAGCTGTCATTGGAAATGTAGGTCTCAACCAGACCTACAACTTTCCCAAAGACACCAGTGCTCCAGGAGCAGCCGTTGCCGGGATATCTCGGTTCGAAGTTTGACAGCTGTCATTGGAAATGTAGGTCTTGACGAGACCTACAACTTTCCCAAAGACACCAGTGCTCCAGGAGCAGCCGTTGCCGGGATATCTCGGTTCGAAGTTTGACAGCTGTCATTGGAAATGTAGATCTTGACGAGACCTACAACTTTCCCAAAGACACCAGTGCTCCAGGAGCAGCCGTTGCCGGGAACAGTACCTCAAAGAAGTTATCCTAATGTTTCATAGATGGCGTCAGTATGATGTTTTTAAAATCTCTTTATCTCGGGAACCGAGCTTTTCTCGAACCTGGGACCTTGATAAATCGATTCCTTGAGCCGAAAACCCCCTAATCTGTAACTTTCATGAAAATCTTTGCAGCCGTTTCCGAGATCGTGAAAATAAATAAATAAATATACAAGAATTGCTCGTTTAAAGATATTAGATATGAGAAAAAATTTAAGGTCGGAACTACAAATTTGAAGAACAATTAAAACATAAAAGTAGGTAGTATTATGTATCGTTGGAGTTTTCTGTATAATTGTCCTATCTTTGACCCTAAGAGCTCTGCGAAGATTATGTTGACCGAGCGTTGCGAGACCGGATCAAGAATCCCTGTCAGGTACATTAGCTCCCACAACCAATTCCATTTTTAAACGTTCCGATACTAAACCGTTGCCAACACAAACAACAAACAGTATCAGATATTTGATTTTTGTCCTCGTGACATTTCGAGTTTGAGCAAATAAAGATGTCTAAGCTGAAGTGGGAATATTGACGTCTTCTATTATTAATATTTTGCTTCGTTATATGAACGTAATAAACACACAAATCCATGCTAAGGTTAATGAGATAATATGTTTATTCTGTGAAGACCACACTAATATTTTAGTCCTGACGTTTTCTTTTAGGAGCTGTGGCGACACCGCACACACGTCACACGGTGACGTCACCGAAGCCTGAATCGCGCTATCGAAGAATTGTCGATCGCCGGCATATATACCACGCCTCGAGTGCATTCACTCGGGCGGGGCCCGGCCGCCCCCCAGGCATGTCGTCTCGCCTGGCGGGAGATCTCCCATATTGCCAAACTGGTGACCTCCGGACAAGAACACGTCCCCTCTGGTACCTGTAGCGCTTCAGGCCTCACCTCCCACTTCACCTCACCGCTCACACCTGACGGACTACAGCAGCATCGCTCGCCACTAGTCACACAAGCTCGTCGGGTTCAACGCAGCGCACGTGGAAGACGCTTCCTGATCCCGGCCAGTTGATCTGCCCACTACGACTTCACGGACGGCTGGAGTGCACATCACTCGCCCTCCGCATCCGTCGTATCACCCTCACATCTCGACTCACCGCAGATAGAGGGCAATTTCCGGGCATACCACCTCACGTCTCGACGCACCGAAGACTGATTGAAGACTGAACAGTGAGTGTATCGACCTCCGGTCTGAGCAGGGGGGTGATGTGGCGACACCGCACACACGTCACACGGTGACGTCACCGAAGCCTGAATCGCGCTATCGAAGAATTGTCGATCGCCGGCATATATACCACGCCTCGAGTACATTCACTCGGGCGGGGCCCGGCCGCCCCCCAGGCATGTCGTCTCGCCTGGCGGGAGATCTCCCATATTGCCAAAGAGCTATAAGTAGGTAGGTATCTTGCAAGAGTAAGGTCGTTATTTTTGTTTATACTTAATTTTTCAGTTTAATTCCTAAATCTCTATAACACGACTGAATTTATCTTTAGGTACACCATATTCAGTTAAGTTATAAATTTATATTTTAGGAGCATTATGCCCACGTTCGTTCGAGGTATTCTGTTTAACAGAGACAGACCATGTCAGACATACACATACAATATAATAGTTATACTGTAAACGAGTTTTTACCTTATTTACTAGATATCTAATATATCTTCTTATAAACTTGTGGTACCTACTTATAAATTTCGAGTTGTGGATTACCTAAATCCGAACTCATTGCGACAACCCAAAATCTGTAATTTGTATTTGTATTTTATTGATTGGGATATCTCAGGAATAATCGTCTCATTATGACCTTATCTTTATTGTGTTATGTATGCTATGTCGTGATACGTTATTGTGATATGAACCTATTTCTAATTTCAGAGATGAAAAAAGTTAGCTGTCCTGTAAAACGGACGTTTGCAAAAACATCGGACTCACTAAACGCGTTCGCAATTTCATTTGGGCGTATACAAATGCCTCAAATTTTTCCGAAATATTAAAGTTTAATGTACATAAATTATTATTAGTCGTCTAGTATGCAAAAAGAATAATTATAGTCCATTTTTGTACTTATATCAGATTCTCTTTGATGAAAGCCGCCGCTTGGAATATTATATTTACACTGTTTATGTCTTTGACAAACCAAGCAATGAGTGAGAAGCTAATTTGCTTCTTCAGCCCGAGCTAAAGTGTAACAAACATGGGCTTACTTTATGAATATGAAACGCGGGCTAACTACACTCAATAGGGTTGAATAACACTTGAAAGAAACTTGGACATCATTCTCAAGAGCGAATAGTGAGTCTAATCGTCTTGTTAGGTTCATTATCAAAGGCCAAAATAAAGCACACTTCCTATTTATTTTATTATATTTTAGTTCAAATAAAGTAACATATAGGTTACAAATGTATTTTTACAAATAAAGAATGTTTCGTCGTCGCATTTATTTATTTCAAGATAAGGTTGAGGTTTTTAAGGTTTCGTAGACATCAATCAACTCTAGTATTACCTACATGTGAACCGCGTTACCCGCAAAGTGCCCATTTCAAGTCGACAATATTAGACTTACTTACTTAATGAACTAAAGCTAGGCCTCTCAGGAAAAACACGAAAGAAAAATCTTAAAGGTGAACGGCAAAAATGGGCTATACGGAGGAATGGACGACAACCCTAATTAATTTCGAAATAGGTAGTTCCGCAGCGCTATATTATCAGCTAACCTCGTCATTTGCGACCACTACTTTGACTCAAGTGTTTGTATGCTCTTAATTTTCATAAATTAGCTGGAAATTCACCCTATTTTCAACTAATTAACCTTTCCTATAAACAAAGTTTATCACAGGTTTACTTAGTGTTACCGCTAAACATTTTCTCGTAAAAGGTCCATGATAGCGTAATTACTGTGACAATTTACCTCTTAAAGTCTTTTGTCGGTTTTCCCTATTCTCCGTAACAACTTTAGCTCAGTACCAGATACCCATGAAAAACGGAGGAGAAACGTTACACTAAACTCTCCAACATTGACTTTTTAATCGCGGCTAATGGCGCATTGGAATGACAAGAGGCAAGCACAAACATGGCAGTAACCGTAATGCCCTTAACTGAGCCGTTTAGGTACTTCAGCTGAAACATTTAGGTTTGCCGAATCCACCGGGAAAATGATAGCTATTTAAAGTCGCTCAGAAATTCGCATTGGAGATAACGCAGTAATTGCCGACGGTCTTTGGGGAACTTCGCGAAAAATTTCCCAAGTATTCCGAATTTTAATGTGTCTTAAGATTGTTCGGCTATCGGAAATTTGAGCACTTTGAGCTCCTAGAACCTTCAGCTTGAGTTTTAAGATGGAATAAAATAATATTTTCTTCTAATTATAACGAGAGAATTATGCTTATCAGATCAGTTGATTCTTCACAGCTTCGCTCAGATTTTAATGATCCAGTTATTATAAAGTTTGTGTGCTTTAATCAAAAATTAAATTCTATGAAATGGTGCGTCCGAAACGGTTTAAAAAGTTTCTTTTAAAATACCTTTGCGCCCGAATATTGAGAAGTCCCAAATAAGTAATAGTGAAGTTTTTGTTTGATTATTGTTGCAGTTTAACTCTGAAACTTGAACATCTCACCTACCACCCCTAACAGCTGACTTACCTGACCTGACGGCTGGCACCTTATTGGCTGCAATTAATAACATTAATTGACCAATAAGCCCGCAACTACGACTAAGATCCGTATCTACCTTACGATAAGAGACTTCGTTCCAATAATAAACTGGACATTACCTTGTTAAATACATAGAGATACGTAGTACGGTAAGCCGCCTACATTATTATGTGGGAGTACCTATTCAAGAAGAGAGTGATTAGGTTTTTACTAAGTTAGTGCTTTGTAAGGACTTAATCGTCACTTACCATTAGGTAGGATTGTTGTCAACCACTACATTATTTTTAAATCTATTCTTAAAGTTCATTAACGTCGAAATAGTTAAAGACCCAGGATTAAAAAATATAGGCTATGTTTTTTAAAAGTCAACCTCTAAAGGCTTGAAATAGGGGATGAAAGTTTGTATGAAAAATCCTAACCACTTGACCGATTTCTATGAATTTTCTCAGGAAGATATTTCATGAAACTAGATCAAGAATGAATCATGAAGCAAAAACTATCTAGTTTTTCAAAAACCAACCACTAAAGGGCTGAAATAGAAGATGAAAATTAAAAAATTTAAACCGCTTAAACGGTTGTAATGAATTTTGGCTAAAATATAGTCGATACCTAGGAATAAACATGCCTACATTTTTCAGAAATCAACCCCCAAAGGTTTGCAGTAGGTGTTGAATGTTTGTATTACCTATTAGATAATTATAAAACAACGCACATTCAAACTACCGAACGCAAGCTAAAAAGCATTTTGTTATTTCCGGAGTGTAGGGGAGCACCAAAACCTTTCCCGTTTCGCGATATAAACGAATTCAACGCGGACAAAGCCGCGGGCAGAAGCTAGTATTTATAAATAATATTCTAATATCAGTGAGTTACGGGAGTTTAATATATAAAGTTTCTATAATTTAATCATAGACCATAACTGTATGAGTAATTCTAATGATAGTGCTCAAGTGCACTATTGAATAAAAGACGATCCCACTTGTGTATTTGTCAACTTTTGACAGTCAATTAGCGAAGTGTCACGGGCATACGTCCTAATTACGGCATATTAATTGTGGGACGGCAGGACCGAGTGATTTGTCTTCGGGACAGCTCAACAAGAGGCTAGTGATGAACAAGGGACTATTTGGAGGCACTTTCTATTTAGTGACTACTAAAATCTTAATAAACACTTATAATAGATTTTATGCGGCATGAACACTTTAATTCTGTTAATGTTACATACAAGACATTCGCTTTCTACTACTTCATGATAATGAAGATAGTTTACAATGATACATATTTGGATTTTTTTAAACATCTCATGTTATAGCTGTTATGGTGAACAGACCAGCCAATTGAAGGTACGTGGTCACCTTCGCCCATGACCACCAGTATCATTGAAGGCACTATCAAAGCGTGTCCAGAAACGAAAGAGAAAAAGACAAAGTTTTGCCTATCTAGTTTGGCCAACCAGAGCGGTGATAGCTATCCAGATGCACTAATGCCCACCCTTTGGGATTAAACCCACCAGCCCTTTGGGATTAAACTGCATGGTACAAGATTCAGCGGCCTCTGCAAAGAAGGAACGAACGCCATAACATCGTAGGTAAGTTGTTCTGGAGTGTGCACGATTGGGTCCACTAGAAGAGAAGGTCGGCTTAGGTGCAAATATAGATAGATCCCTTACATTCCAATCTGTATCTACTGTTGCTTATTCTGGTAATTTTAAACCCGCATTTGTTTAACTTATCTCAACTTTCAACCCATTTCATGTTCGGAATGTGTTCGGAATAATAAAGTTTCTTAAAAGTTTTCACATCATTTCGGGTTTTAGGAGTTAAATTTCAGTTCAGCTTGCCAGGTACAATTATTTCTTTTCAAGATATTTGCCCACTATAACTAGCTTTCAACATGAAAAGTACAGATAATTCAAAATCTATTCGCCAGACGTCGCTCAAATTAAATCAAATAAAGTTTATATAGGAACAAGTGGCAAGCACCTGTTTTCGAATAAAATAAATAATCGTAAAAATCGGACACTCAGTAACGAGGCATCACGCATAAAAAAATCAGTCGAATTTAGAAATTGCTCCTTTTCTTGAAATCGTTAAAAAGTATGTGTTAATAAACAGAAAATACAGTTTCACGAATGCGCACGGGTCTCTTCATAGAATGAAGGAGTTAAGTCCATAGTCCACCATGCTGGCCAAGTGCGGATTAACAGACTTCACTCACCTTTGAGTTTTGGGAACGCTTCAAACTTCAGGTTTTCTCACGATTGTTTTTACCAATACAGCCAAATGCTTAAAACGCACCTAATTTCGAAAAGTCATAAGTGCATATGTTGGGATTCGGAGTAGGAGACCGAATCCTTAACCACTAGCTAGACTATCACCGTCTAACCCACGTTATTATCCACATCATTAGCTTTCTCAGTAATTAATTTAAAGTGAATTGAGATACAATAATTTCCGAAGGAAGCGACATAACGAGCCAAGTCGAGGCTCAAACTAAATTATTCAATTATTTGCTAACAAGCAGTCTCGCGGCAATGCCTCATTCATAGGGCACCTTGTTTGAAAGACGTCGGTACTGAATAGGAAACTGTCAAGTTTAGCATTATAAATACTACCCTACAAAATAGCTACTTCATAATGTTTGTGGATATTCGAGCTTTCCACTTAAGACACCCAGACGAAAATTCTGTACATGGTGGAAAGGTCACTGTAAAGGGTCTCCGGAGAATGGCTAAAATCTCATAGGTCAGAGATACAGCAAAGCTGTAAAAGTGTTGCAGCGCAACACCACGGACACCACCAACGGATAAACTAGGATTGTTCGTTTGTTCATTTATAGCCAATAATGTTGACGGCCGGCGAGCCTAAAACCATATTCAACTCCGGTTAAATTACTATTGACAAACTTCAGGAACCATCGAGAATGTTTACGGCAAAGTCTTAGGGTGATTATTTCCTCGTGCGTGCAAGATTCGAATCCTGTCGTTCTAGTGTGAGAGTTCGTTATTTCTCCCTGGATTGTGACTTTTAGACATAACTGACAACTTTAAAAACCTTCTTGGAGTAAGATAATGAAATTGAAGATACCTATATCTTTATTCTTTCGGGATCTTTCCTGGTTAGTACCTCTGCGTAAAGTAGAACCAATTCACGTTTTATCGTATCCCGTCTTCGAATAAGCCCTAGAGCGATTATTGATCCATAGTATAACCGTGTTCTGTATACGGTGCGATTAGAATACCCATTACGGAGGCGCTGTTTGCCAAATGTACACGGAATCCCTTAGAACATTGCGCCCAATTGCGATGTCATAGCTTGGCACCGGCCCCTTAGTGCCCTAGATTAAGTGATGAATACCTGTAATTAGCTAGTGTGGACTAAAATTTACTAACTGGGGAACTTTGATCTAATATGTGCTATACCATATAAAAATATGTAAGTTGTAGTGGTAATTCGTCGCAGTAGGTTTTTTTTGGTTTTTTAATAATTAATTACACTTCTTTAATATTAATATTATCTTCTTCTTCGGTCATTCTTCAACGTACTTTGCACTTACATTTACATGTTTAGGGCATCGAGAACCACATGTAAACACAAAGTAGCATTATATCTACAAGGGATAGGCCAAACAACAAACAAATTTTCCCATTCAGATTTAAGTTCAGCTTCCGCGCTAATAGACGAACTGAAAAATAAAATACATAGGTAAATAAATCGCAGTTTAAATATATGAAATTTCATACTGCATTTGTATTCGATATGGAATTCGTTTAAATTGCGTCCCACACATAATTAGCTTTCTGCCCCTGTGTTTAAGGTAATTAGCATATTGACAGCGTGAATTTAAAATGCCGTAAGTTTTAGCTTAGAAGCTAAATTGAGCTGTGAGCTTTCTCGGTGACTCAGGTATAGGATAGGGTAAAAGTTCCTGTAATTGGTTAACCTATCCGCCTCAAACGAAAAGGGTTTTATTAAGGCAATAGTTATAATATATCTAATATTGTTAGTTAGGCTATTCTTTAGTCCTCCCTGAATCACCTTAATGCGTTTTACGGTGCACTATTTTCTAATTTTTAGATCGAGTTCGAATAAAACTACAAACACTACAGAATCAATTAAGTGAATCATACAAAGGATTTTCCGAAAACAGCTTTTATTTTATTAAAGCGATCATATTGCCCGAATAGTCCATCAGGATATTGGTTTAAAAATCATCCAAGTCACATGAGTATTGAAAATTTCAGCTCAATCAGTTAAGTGTAAGTGAAAATAGTGCAATCTATACCAGCATACAATAAAGCTGTAACTGATCGTTGTCTGAACGTGGGAGATATTTATACGAGACAAGTTATTACGGTCGCTTTTTACTATTGCATTAGAACTTATAGAACACAACACATTGTTGTTTATTTTGTCTGTTTGTCTGTGATTTTGTTTAAATAAGATCAGACGTGAAGTACTAACTTCCGAATACACAATAATATAAAAACGAGGCCTCCCGGTGCGTTAAAGAAATAAAGTCTAATTCAGAACTTGTTTTTTATGTTGGTTAAAAATCTGCACATCCCTGACGCATGCAGGTACCCCACGAATTCCCCTAAGGGTAAAACTGTTTGTTCGCGACTGTTTCCTTTCTTTGCAAATTACGCAAATGAAGCGTGCGTATAGGCTTTATTCTCTCCGGAATGAGTTGAGGAAACGCGTCTCGAGGTTCAAGCGAGGGCTGGCCCACCTTTTGTCTTGTTTTCCGTTCTACTGAAAGAATAAACCGTAACCACACCAGTAGAACTTCCCATCGACCTCTAAAGAAATCTGGGACATTTGACATGAGTAATAGAGGTTGTATTAGACTTAAGGCTGCGTTTGTCATACCTTTTATTCATCTGTAAAGCAATGTGACTCAAGCAAACTTAGAAAGAGTTTAAGGGGGAACAGTTGTTTTTATAACATTTAAGATGCCTCCTGTTGCAGTGAGTGCTTAAGAGCAGGTTGTCGAAATGCTGGTTTGTATTTTTATATCAACGCAGTTATTGGGGTAGAAGTCGTAATGGATCAGTGAATACACACAATTGTTTTTTTTTATTGTATCACTGTGCTTATGTACGCCGCTATTGTTTAAGTGCAATATTAAATTCTTTTCTTTTGGATACCCATGAAATTCCAGATCCTAATAAAACATGACTTTCAATAATAAAGAAGACAACTTACAAACTGAACTATGATTTAATTATCCTTTTCTTTCGTAAGTCCCTGCAACGGTTGGTAGGTAGCCCTGTCGAAATTCACAATCATCCTACTGTTTTGGGTTCAAAAAGATTTTAATGTCATAATTTATAGTCATGCTTTAATGGTGGTGCTTTGTACGGAATTGCTTTTATGGGCCGTAGCGTTTTGTACTGTGCTACGAATATAATGAGCGCTTGTTTAATTTTTACGTGTGGTGTTACAAAATTCACTTGTTAATAAATTGAAGATTAGTTAAGTGAGGATTATTGATTGGGGTGGTAAACTTTTGTTTCTTGTATAGTTTTTTGTATTCCATGGAAGAGTTATGGAAGTATTTTCAACATTTTAATACGTAAATTTTCTTCAATATATTTTTTAATTGAATTTTTTGTTTTTATTACCTAATAGTGATTTGTGCTTAAAACTTTAATAAAACGCTACAATAGTTTAAGTATTTATTTTTAATTCACATTAATTCATTAGAGTGGGTAGGTGAAGTCAACAATTACACAATTAGCACTTGCATTCTTGCTTCAGTATACACAGTACTTACACACCGGTCAACATTTTGTGT
This sequence comes from Hesperia comma, assembly GCA_905404135.1. Lineage (NCBI taxonomy): Eukaryota > Metazoa > Arthropoda > Insecta > Lepidoptera > Hesperiidae > Hesperia > Hesperia comma. Next base: position 13,392,206 of record FR990023.1, read on the forward strand.
TTTGTCAGCCACGTATGACCTGCATCTTAATAGGTCGTTAATAGTTGCTAGGAGAGAGAATGCTCTAGGTCTAGCGTATGTGCCGACATAAATCACCTTCAGCCATTTTAATATTACAACGAGCGACCGACGACGTTAAATGCCTCGTAAATTTCTCTTCGGGGAATTGAGTTGCCTTATAACGTATGCTTCAGGGTACTTAGGCTACACTATTTTTAATCATTCAATAAATGCTTGATATTATGTAGCGCTCATATAGCCCGGCAGCTTGCGTCGATCCTGTGATCAAAGTTAAGCAATTGTTATCGATAAATAGCAGTCGTTAAGCCATGTCGGAGGCCTTCGGGCGGCATGAATACCTCCGATGCTGGGTTGGCCACTAACCCCTCGACCAATCCGTACTGGAGCAGCGTGGTGGAGTATGCTCTTGGCCTCCTCAATATTGAGGATTGAGGAGATACCCGTGTTCAGTAGTGGGCTATTAATGGGTCGAAGCCATTATGTATGCATACGTATGTTTGAATTTTTGTTTGTTTGACCGGATTTTTGTTCTCGGGGTTTGTATATTCCATAAAACGGGTAGTTTATTGGAAGGTACTTCATTAAATTCCGTATCATTATATTATTAATTTTTACTTTTCTAACTTCAGTAAATACACTAGAATGTAAAAAAACATGAAATCTACCTGCACCACTTATAGTCTGGTGAGTGACATATACTGATGGATCGTCAATCTCCCTTCTGCATTTGTGATTTTAGGAAAAATATCAACCACTCGTAAATTCATAACTTCCACGCCTCTGAGGACCTAATCAAATCCAGTCCACTCCACATTTCGGCCTTAAAAAGTGTTTCACCGACCAGTACAGCCTAGTGATCCGTAACTCAAGTGCGGTTAACAAATCATGTTGAAAATAAGCCCAAATTCAATAATTCATCGATGGGTATCAGGTATTGTGTTAAGGTACAGTCACACTCTGTCGCAGTGATGGAGAGTTCGAAATATTAAATGAATAACAATTTACACTTATAGCCCAACACTAGGATTCGATTGTCAACACACAAGATAAGAACACACACACCCAGACCAAGAATCAAAGGCTAATTAACATTTTTCCGCCACGCTGGGAATCAAATTCAAGGTACCCTGGGCGTAGGTACACACCCATTTACAAAGTTTATAAAGTTATTATTTATGTTATAAAATAAAATTCTGAGTTAGTAATTTAAAACTTAAAAACAAAGCAATAATTATAAAAAAATTTGTCGAGTCGTGGGTTGGTTGTAAGAGTTTGATCAAGTCTAATTTTCGTCAAATTGGCAATTCGGCATATATATGTATTTTGCATCATAATATATACGTGGTAAAATATGAGTTTATTTATTTGAAATTTATTTACTTACTGTTTCTTTATTAATTATTATTTACTTATACATACATATATCAGACTCTTTTACTTATTAATTATTATTTTAGTCGTTTACTTATTAATTATTATTTACTTATACATACATATATCAGACTCTTTTACGACTTCCAATGAAAATAACGGACATCCAAATTCGGCAGTCGGATAACTGAGCACCGTTCAATTCCAATCAAGTGTAATGCCACCTTTAAACGCACGTTGACGTGAACGAGTGACGCGAAGGGTCCAGTATCGAGGGTGCTCTACGTCAGGTTTGTCCATGCGATGGGAGCACCCGTTGTATGGCGCTTTCAAGTGCTTTTTAATACCTGACAGTGATGTATGCGAGTCCTATCATACGACAAGAGGGTTTCCGCTTGAAGCCGATAAAAGTTCGAGCTATCTGATGATAAGTGGATAGTGTCGCAGATATTTTATTGCCGAAGATTGTTAAACAACGGGGCTGTTTGATAAAGTGGTCATGGTAGATGGCCATGAGCTAGAGGAGTTCACAATGCAACACCGGCCCTGATGAAGAAGGTGAACAATTTCCTTTCAATTATTTGAAGAGTTACATATCAGTGCTCCATGTTTGCGGTAAAAATGATTGTAGACATTAGTTCTATTAATACATTTGATTGGAGCTTTATTTGTCAATGAATGGTGTGATGATCAAAAGGCGATGGTGATATAATTAATACCAAGTCAAACGTGTTTGTAGCATTCACCGAAGCTAAGGAACAAGCTGTCTCTTCAAAGTGGGAAATGCTGCAGCTGCTATGACGGGAAGACCATGATAGAACTAAATGAGACAATAGAAAAACTGCAAGTTTGTTGGCAATGGTATGAGTAACGAGTAATGAGTAGTGGTTAGTGTGGTGACGAAAAGAAAGACAGAGGAGACAAAGTTCTTCATTACAGAAAGTACTGTAATGAAGAACCGAGGGTAAATGGAGCCTCATAAACTCAAGGATTTACAGTTAAGCCGAATAATTTTTTGATCTAATAATGAGCTTGACACAATTTGCTAAGCCGAGCTGACAATATTTGAATATTTTGGGAGTTCGTGATTATAATCTTAGCATAATTTTAAATTGAAGACGATCCAAAGATCCCATTGGATTATCGGAAATTCTAATTCACTTTGTAACACTTTGGGAATTGTTAGGTACGAAAATTATCGGTGGTTGAACGTCTGAATTTATTCTCTGGACTGGTGTTAGTGCAAAATCTGTTAATTCTTTCAATAAATATGTTGTTTCAAGCTAGCTAGCTAGCTAGCTAGCAGGCAGGCGAGCAGTCGGGTCACCTGATGGTAAGCGGTCACCGTCGCCCATATATACTCGCAACACCACCAAGGGCACCGGTCACCAGTGCACTGCTAGCCGAGAAGGAAGCGATGGACTCGCTACTTGAAGATCCCCATATCATTGCACTGTGGGAATATCACAAACGGTAGCTCATTCTAAAGTTTACACGCTGCACATAGTTTATCTGCACAAAGCGTAATAAATCGGTGTCAATTTTGCTTTTGATACGATTTGATATAAATTTTTAGGTATATCTGAATAGCTACTTGACATTCGATTATAATACAATACATCGCCATGGGATATCTCTCCAACCATTACCTTAGTAACTGAGGCATTAAGCGCGATGACATGTGACGAGAAATGAAATTATAATGAAATCCATTAACGGGCTAATTTGACGATTATCCACCTGTCATCAGCGAGGCAAATGATTACATCGCATTAGTTCTCGCTATTGTTAGGGCTTGAGTCAAGGATAAGCGATAAACCATAGACGTTTAAATGACTCTCCTTCTTCCCTTTAAAGCCTAAGTCAACAGAAGGCTTAAAGACGTTAACACACTCATATTCCTATATACAAAGTACACATACGGTATGACATAAGTCATACACAGATGGTATGACGACTGTTACAAAAATATCTGCCCCAACTGGGTATTGAACTCAGCATCCCTTAATCTGAAGACAGGGCTTACTATGGAGTTGCTACCAGAGAGGGAAACGATTAGAAACTATCTGTTGGATGTCGTTGTACTATACAACTCTTGAATTGCAACGGCACAATATTTTTTTTCTTAACTTGCAATTATCAATCAATTCTGATCCTAATTCTGATCCGTATTGATGTTTATTTTGTTAACTTAGTGAGCCGGTCTCATAAACACAAGTACATAAAAAATACATAAGGCGAGTAGCACACGAGGAAATTTACGGCGTGTTTGACGTCGCCGGCCACCGGATTCAATATTAAAGAAGCTCTCTCTGATTTATGTAGTTACCCTGAAAACGAGCAGCCTGCAGCTCTTGTTGCCTTGTTGGTCGTTACACAAAATGTTTAAAGGAAGATTATTTATTGTACCGCGTTTGATATGGTCAGCTTCGCTTTACATTCAGTGTTTTAGAAGGATCCTTTTAACAAACGAATGTAAAAAATAATCAATTGTGAAGCCGGTAAAGCTTAAGACGCATCCTTCCCATTTGTTTCTAACTTACCTAACCTATGGCTGCCTTTACTTTAGGTACCTAACTAAAGTTACAGATTTTCATAGTCGCCTATGAAACGGTAATGAAAGAAATGAAATGGTACCTAACTTGCCATCAGGTAGCTTGTAGAATCTGATAGATCGTGCAAACCATCCCTAAAACTTCCCGTTAAATTGATATGTAAAGAAATTTCGAAGTCATGAAGAAAAAACATTTCTTTTTTACGTTCAGTTAACCGATATGTCTCCAAAGTATCAACCGGCTTTGAACCGCTTTGTGGCATTTAGTAAAAGAGTTGATTAGATCATGAACTGATACAGTCGTTTAAGGTCTTTTGGGATTTCTCATAATCTACTGGGCCAAATCGGTAAAATTTTCATCAAACTTTTTTTTTTCGATCGGTCAAACTTTTCAAAAGTCATAAGAGTTTACGTAGGTATGTAAACATTCTTAGTATGTAGACTAATTATTATTATATGTCTATTATAGACATATAAACGGAATAGCTTCTCAGAACCTCAAAATCATCCAAAATTTCTTCATGCTCTGTATATCTTTATCGAAACACTAATCTTTACTAAACGAGACGTAGCTTTGTAATTACATTACTGCTTTAGCTAGGAAGTCGCGAAATTAAGTTATGGTCGGTGCTCTGGCATTATACTAATTAATATTTAGTAAATCGGGTCGAGACGAGATAGTTAGTGAAATTCACGCGAATCCAATGACACCGCCTCCATTCCGGAATTACACGGGAATATAATCACGAACTCTCGAGATACGCTACACGATCCAAATTAATCAAGTCGCACTCCGTGCTACATTTCCACGTACAGGATAATTCTGTAGAATAAGTATATTGACGCACCACATAGATGGTAAGGACATGTTCAAGTTAACCTTTCTGTCCGTAGTGCGCAGTGACCAATGGATGTGGCAGGGCCTGCTTCATTGGTAGCCGTTGGGCAGTGCAAGATTTTAAACTTGATTACGAATACTGTAGGAATTTTATTATGATAACGATACTCACGATATTTCGATGCAATTGCATGGATTAAAACTTTACAATACCCACCAATTTGTGTTTTTACTAAACGGAATAAGCCATTAATATGGCATTTTCTTAAATAATGATGATGAGATTAACACTAGGTACCAATATTTGTTTAATTACAAATTCATTAATTAACATTGAACGAAAGTTAAGTTTTTGATAGAGTTTCGATTCCGATTACCCGCCATTTTCAACTCAATTTCGTTAATAGCGATCGTTTCATATTGGATCGCTGGAGTCGAATGATCAAATGATATGTAAATAATTAAACGTAATTTTAGTCACTTATATCTGTTTTACAATTTATTTAACCTTTCCAATGACTGTAATTGGTTACAGAGGATAGAAGATTGTAATGTGGCAACAATAAATAAATAGTTAGTGTTGTTTATTAATGTCGATGTTTGTAATCGCATTCTTTAAGCTGTCTCATCATTACATCATCGTGTTGCATCATTGACGAAATACTTTGTTACAGATAAAATTTCCCCGTAGAATTATTCCAGCAATTTTTGTGTACGCATTATTAGCTATTCACGTAAAATTTTCACCAAATAGGTCACATTATCTTATGGGATGACACCGTAGCCTGAGCCCTGAGTCTGCTTATTTATAAATGCATAAAACTCGTTTGAATAGTTTGACACATTTTGTATATGGAATGTGTTAAAACTGTGTCAAATATGTGTAAAACTTACAAATTGAGCCGCAACAAATTAAATTGAGCATTTATTAGTTAGCAGAATGAGGGCCCTGACTGATTGGTATTTATTCTGCTTAGGTAGCGCGGGGTCCCGGGCTCGATTCCCGGCCGGAGCAAACATTTGTGTGACAATGTGTTTGTTCTTGGGTCGCAGGTGTGAGTGATGCATTTTTAGGGTTCCGTAAAGGGTAAAATGGGACCCTATTACTGAGACTTCACTGTCCGTCCGTCCGTCCGTCCGTCCGTCCGTCCGTCCGTCCGTCCGTCCGTCCGTCTGTCACCAGGCTGTATTCTCATGAACCGTAATAGTTACACAGTTGAAATTTTCACAGATGATGTATTTTTGTTGCCGCTACAACAACAAATACTAAAACACTGAATAAAATAAAATATTTAAGTCGAAATATGGTTTCGACGCTTCAGCGATAAATTAGTTACCTTTCGGTCCAAGAGATGGCGTTGCTTGTGGCTACAAAAAACTAAAGTCAATATTTAAGTGAGGCTTTTATACAACAGATAAGATTTTTTTGGCGTTTTTATACATAATGGTACGGAACCCTTCGTGCGCGAGTCCAACTCGCACTTGGCCGATTTTTTTGTATGTCCATGCCGCTCGTGGTACAGGATGTTCTAGTATAAGTGAGCTATGACTCTATGAGGTACAGCAGGGCACTGCAGAAACTGACTTATTGCACAATTAGTGCAATTGATTATGGGACATTTGGTTGGCGAATGTTAACTATAGGCATATGTTAACTAGTGTGTAAACATTTATTTATAACTAATAGCGAGGGCGTCCCTCGCTCCGCTTCGGGGATTTGTTCCTTAAGATCACAAATATTAAATGTAATTCCATTTTTATAATATTTCTTCTTAGTGATCCGCTCCTATTGGTCGCAGCATGATTTTGTTTAGGCTAAAGCCTTCCTTGATAAATGGACTATCTATCGCAACAAATATTGCAAAATAACAATTCGTTCGTCAGTAGTTCCCTTTCAAAAAAACAAACAAACTCGTCACATTTATAATATTGGTATAAAAGTAGGTATAGATTATTTATTTAACCATGAAGACGTTGAACTATCTTGCACGCCGAAAGGTCGTAGGTTCAATTCACAGTCAGCTCACCTTCTTCTCAAGCATGACGCCTCTATATTTGAAATAGGAATATATCCGGCAAAACGGTAGTGGCCCGAGGCGTCAGTACTTTAGCCACACGAGCGAAACTTGGCGCGCGCTCTGCGTAAACAACTTGACGCTGGAGGGAATCTGAGATTTCGCATGAATATTTTTGGCTCTTGCAGGTACAGTTTAGATGGATAACATATTCCTTGTTGCACTTATCAGACAACGTTATCAGCTTCTGTTAGGCGCAGTACAAAAAGCGGCCCGTCTTCTTCCAGATAAACTTTGGGCTAGATTCGAAAAGAGATATTAATTGAGGAGTTTACAATAAACTTAGGTGTTAGAATACACTATCAACACTCCAAGGGCTGTTTATTTATTTGACTATATTACATATATATACTATATTTGTTTATATTTCGTAAAACATATCATACGATACGATATACTCGTAGGTACGTATCAATATTCAATACTTTCTTGCGAACATATGGAGTAAATTCGGTTTTACATGTATTTACATAGACGCACATATCCTGCCCTATTAGGGTATGGCATGTTTTTATTTAATAATTCGTTGTATCACTCAATTTATTTTTCTTCTATATCCTAGTTATTTCTCTAATTTGCAATAGCATTATACAAATTGGTGAAATTAACTTTCGGGGATGTACCTACTTGTACGATGTATGTAGGTGTAAAAATTAAGTTATGGTTGTAGTAGTGAACGTAGTGAGGTTGAAAAGAATAATAGGTATTTATTGTGAAAAATACTTTTCCCAATTAAACACAGTTACTAGTAATGTTCGATGGCCGACTACAGTTAGAAATGAAAATATTAATCTCGTTTGCAATTCAAATCTTCTTTGAGAAGTTAGTACGTTCATTAATTTAAATTAAATTGTCTTACGAATTCGTGGCGTTCACGTTTAGCTCTGTTTATTAATGATAATTTGTTGAAATTCCGTTCTGTGTCGTCATTAATCAACTTACTTTTGAATAAATATACGAATATTTTACTGAAATACTACGAATTCAGTTATATTGGCTCCGGCTGAAAGTAAACGGCCACAGTATGTTGTAATGTCTTAAATAATTTTAAACAGGGAATAACTTTATACTGCATTTATTAGGAAGACAGTAAGAATAGGGAGGATATTAATTTATTCATCATAATTATATATAAGTATTAATAATATTTATAAATTTAAACCGCAGAACTCACGAGTATACATCAATCGATAAAATAGGTGATACCTGCTTACTTTTTAAAATTTTTATGTGTCTGCATTGTAGGTAAGTATTAGCTAACTTGAAAATCGAATGAGAACTTCCTCTTACTAGATTAATTTTAATTTCAGCTTCTTGCGTTCAGTAGTTTTTTAAATAAATCAAAAACAATAAATTTTCAAAACCTAGTCCTTTAATAGTGGAATATCCAAGATCATACCAAATAACATTCCTTCCTAGATGTAAAACCGAATGGTTCTCATCACGAAACATCGAATACCGTTTGATGTACCTATCTATATAGATGAAATTTAGCAGGGAGGTAGTTTATTGTTAGCAGGCTAAGAATGTATTCGTTATATTCTACCTCTAAGGGGTACAATAAAGGATGCGAGTTTGTTTAAAAATAAATTTTATCATTTTATTTTTTTTAAATCAATCGGCCTGGTCTGCGTTGAAGTGATCTACCTACCTCAACGCAGACCAGGCCGCGGGAAACGGCAACTATAATTTAATTATTTACTCAAGCATTAAATACTTTAATATTCTGATTTGATTCGAAAAGCTGGCGAGGACAAGAAATGATTCTTGCGCGAGAACTTTGCTTCAAACAATGGAATTTCACGCTCGCCGGAGTGTGAACTGAGTTTCGTCACATGTAGCGTTCGCATTATGTTGGTTTGACTGACAATTTGTTCAACTGCGAAAACATTATTGAATCTCATACACTTTCTGGTAATAATTTGTATTAGGAATAGTAGCTACGATGAAGGTTATTAAATTTTACGTCACTCGCTTTACTTTGGGTAAAATATGTATCTACACATATTTTTACCCGACTGCGTCAGAAGGAGGGTTATTTATTAACGTACACATATAGGTATTCGCAATTTTGGGATACAATTTAGCATCAATTGAAAATTTAAGTTCCTTTTATCCTATAGAATTCATTTTACCGCAACAGTAATTGAAAACCAACAAAAAATCGAATCCTTATAAACGTTTATTTCTTATCCCATTGAAATTACTCTATTACCATAACCATAACAAAGAATAACTCATAATTAATTGCCTCAGGCGTTACTTTTCGAAAATTCGTTGTAATTAAGTTCGTTTAAATCTACTTTGAAATAATGATAATCTTAATGATCTCTCCACGTGTATAAGTTCTCTTACAAAGGAAATGTGCACACACAATCACACAAGCTACCTGATGGTAAGCGGTTCCCCACGGGGACGCATCGGACATCAAAAAATCAAAGTAATGTTCACCTCCTCCAATCTATGCCATTGACAAGAGAAAAAAACGAGACTTTAAGAAACTACATAATTGTTCTGTTTCTCACTCCGTGACAGTTTTTTCTGTGTATGTTGGCAAAGTAGTTTGTTGGAAAATTGTTGTTGTGCCACATACAATCATGCTATTTCAACTCCGGCACGTTCTCTAGAGGTCTTTGTTTTCTAACGTCATAATTCAAAACAAACATAATTCTTACAGTTCATGTACCTAATGTAGGTACGAGTAACATTGGTCAGTACAAACCATGGATACATAAAAGGTATCTTAAAAAGAAATGCAGTCCAATTGCGGCCTGCCAAATATTCTGCCTTGAGGTTACCGGTACTCCATTCTATTACAAAAGGATCCGTAAGTGACAGTATCCATTACGAAGGGCTTAACTCGCGTGTGTATGTCGGTTTTGCCGGCTAGTTTTGGTTCATTCAGGGAGCTTTTATCAAGGTGAGGTGAGTTAGGTAAGCCGTTTAGCCGCCATAGTTCACAAGTTATGTAATTGTACTAGCAATACTTGATTTACAATGTTCATAAAATGTAGTTTCTTTGTATATTTACGAGCATTTAGATACTAGGTAATAAGTTAAGAAACATTGCCTTTGTGCCTATCAGTTTAATACGTATGGATGTATTGAAATTGCTTTCATGCATTCAGTTTAATATTTATCATTAATTTTATTATTACTTTCTTAAGTAACTCCGATCTGATTTTATTTAATTTATTTATACTAAAAAAACATTATTCTTTGGTTCATTATTCTTCTTCTAAGTCGTTTGCTCTTGACAGAGCATTCGTGGTCATGGTATGTTGTGTGCAGGCGCGCATCTCTATAGCTCTCCATTTTTGCCCAGAACAGTTGCGTGGCGTATTCTACGTTAAACGACAGATTTCGGTATTGCTCAGGACAACTAAAGGATATTCTAAAAATAGAATATTAACTATGTAGTTTTTGATATTCTCTAATAGGTATACCTACGCGAAACTGCGACTATAAGCTTATAAATTACTAAGAGAGCTTTGAAAATTTCATATATCCCGCGAAAGCGTGAAGTGTTCGTCACACAAGAGGATAATATTACTATCAGGTGTAGTGCTACTTTATAATCTGTATTCCTTGCCGCGCAAAATCTTTTTGTAGTCTGTGCAGTATTATTAACAAAGGGGCGCATGACTTTTATGAGCGGTAAAAGGTTATTTTGTTTGTTTTGTTATGTTAAATTATATAATAAGCATCTATTATACACGAAGCCATGGGTATCAAGTCGATATAAGACACTAGAACTAATTGCAGGAATTTTCCATAAATTATGAATGTATAATATGTACAGTGTGTACAATTTTGTGTTTGGCATATTGTACAATAATGCTTTTAGCGACGAAATACCTAAATATTTTCTTTCTTTGATTCTGAAAGCGGTTTTTATGATTGAGGTAAATTGACAATATTCACCTGATTTTACTACTCGTATAACGTAACAATAACGTTAACGGTACCTAAAGCGATGTTGGTAGACGGACGGGCGAAAATCATTCGACAACTAACTATTCTGAAGTCTTGTCATACTTCGGAAGGTCTTCTAGCTGACTGACAAACTTTATTAGTAGCACACGATTCCGACGTTGATAATAATGCAGTTGAGGAACATTGTTTGGCACCAACGTGTAGGCTTGAGTTTATAGTAGATCAAGTTATGCTGGTCTATGAAACATAAAACTTTGTTGGCTTGTAGGAATGGGACTCTCCTTCTATCGCTATACACCCATTGACGCACTCTAAGATTCCCTACACAGTGGACGCCATGGATATCATACAAGACAAGGACACACTCCCAGACCATCATTAAAATTTCCGCCTCGCTAGGAATCGGACCTAGAACCCTTTGCACGGTGATCTAGCATGTTAACTGATATGATACAGTGCTGCGTGCGATAAATACTAATGTAATATCGAAACAGTAGACTACAGAACATACATCTTTAGCTCGGTGAACGGAAGGTTCACTATCTTTTACATAAAACACCTGCACCGTGGAAAGTGCAGTGTCGTATTGTAGATAAGGAATTTGAACAGCCGGTAACAGCTTGCAAATTTCATATCTCAATATGTAGTGTCGAACGAACCTATATTTAAATATTAATATACGTGGGGCATACTGCTGGTTTTGCTTCACTTAGAAATAAAAATATATAGTTGATTATTATTTATTCTCAAACTATGAATGCGAAAGTAGGTAATTCATTTCTGTTACCTTTTTACGCATAGGTAAGTCGCGAAACCAAATTAGATTAATTTGGTATGGAGATTGTTTGCGACCCTGAAAAGGACCTTGGATAGATTTGTATCCCGGAATCATATCTCAAGTAAGGAATATTAAACTTATCATAATTATTTGGTAAGCAATATCTAGGTACTTTTTTCAATTCAGTTAAAAACATTTCAGGAATGCCTTCTACCCAAAAATTACTTAGGCGAGACAAAAACTAAACAGGTACAAAAAAATAATATTTACTTAGTTGCTTCAAAGTTCAAAGGCTTTCTATCCACGAATAAAGCCGTCATTAAAATGTTTAGTCATAAATAGCTCAGCCTTGAGTTCAGCGGTATAAACTTTATTGTATACTCTGCAAGCGTTTAATCGTGGGAATATGGCGAAACCGCAACTGCCGAAGTTCCGCGTAACTTGTGCGTCTTGGTGCAGCGCTGCACAGCGCGTTTGAGGCACCTGTGTGCCGTCTGTCATAGATGAGTTGGCAGTAATGGTGGCACTTTATTTATTTGAGTTACAACGACGTATTTCGTTTGTTATGTTTATGGGGAATTCTACTTAAGCAAATAATGTAAAATAGTACCTACCTAACTTGGGTGTGTGTGTGTGTGTTGTAATTGTTAACTTGGCTAGAAACGCTACCGCGTGTCTAGATAATTTGGTTATCTTAGTGTACAAAAACGATGACATGTGGCGTACTTATTTTCTTCTCGTTGATTCGCAAACTGTGGTAAATACCTATAAATATCACACCCTTAAATGAGTATTCACAAAATATCTATAGAATTAAATGATATTTTATGTTGTGTCAACATTCAGCGTAGGTGGTACCTATTTTTATAAATTATATCTAAGTATTATTAATATGTGTGTATAAGATAGATGGGGAAAAAATAATATTATGAAAAACTCATATTACAAGTACCATGTCTAACTTGAGATTCTTGTCATACAGAACTTTAATCTTAACTTCTTGGCAAAGTCCGCGAGTTGAGAACTACAAGGGGAGAATACAAGGCAGGAATTTCTAATCCGTTGTTACTCGAAGCAGGTACCGAGGTATCCCAATAGCTAGAGTTTTTGGAATTAAACAGGATTTTCATTTACTTTGTTATTGTCTTTCGTTGATGACAATAACAAAATATACGGTGAGTGTAAGTGGGAGTGGTTTTAATTATAAAAGGCATCGCTATTGTGTTATCGGGCAAGATAGAAAGAAAACAACGTATATCTAGGTGGCTATGGCTAGTGCGGTCGCGTTCGAGATGGAATTCGTTTTATTTGCATCCCACACAAATGCCAGCTTTCCGCCCTGTGAATAAGGCACATTACAGATTGACGGCGACAATAAAATGCGAATACATTGAACTGTGAGCACAGGCAATCGATTTGTTTTTAGGTAGAAAATGGCAATTACGTGATTTCGACGACTCAAATATAGCTGCTGATTCAGGCAAGTCCATTTGAATCATAGACGTAGAAAAAAAGACCTTTGGTGATCGTGCCCAATAAGAGCCAGCACGAGAAGATACGATTTTATGTAGCACAAGAACAATTTGTCCAGCAAAGTTATTTGCTGTCATAGAAAAAGTGTCATGCAACGTGAAACAGAAGATAATAATATCGTTCTGTTTATATTGCATCTCATATCTACATGTAAGTTACTTCTTTTTTTATTTGAGTGCGAAAGATGGGATCTAAACGTCTCTCATCTACGTTTTTGATTTCAATGATAAAATTTAAATTTAAATTTCGATATGATCGTGTGTTTTGTCTTTGTTTCTTGTTCACATGGACGACAAACGATATAATACTATTGAGGGACAATTAATTTGCAATGTTTTTATATTCATTCAAGCATTATAATTCCGACTATTATTGGTACGCCTATATGCAATTACTTAGCGTGCAAAATTTATTTACGTTTCCTTTGGCAACAAAATAACTTTCAAGAGAGGTCTGCTGAACAAGCTTTAAATCCTTTAATATAGTTAAATCCCTTTGAAGCAGTTCAAACGAGATTTGCTGAGTGAATGAGCGTCGCTAATCAGGTGGAAATGAGTTCCTAGTGCGGCTGGTTCGCCACGTCTTAGATTTATGAATTACAAAATGTTTTAATTATTATGATGCATATTAATGCATGCACGGCATGGATTAATTTCCTTTGTATGAGACTTCATCCGTCTTGAGTTTAACGAACTTTCTTAGTTCATGGTGCTTCCTTCCTATTGAAGGCTCCGCCATATTTGGACCTATTCGCAAAACGCCCTGCATGTGAATTGATATTTTGACAGTCTATTATAAAGTATATATTGCTTGGTTGTGTACGATCAAATTTAATCTCCGGCGTTGTTATTTTATGTTAAATCAGAAATGATGAGATCCATATAGACGATCGAGGGTAATTGGCATAGCTCAAAGAATAAGCTGCTGAAACCGCAATGGGCCGGCCACATATCTCGAAGGACCGATAACTGTTGAGGAAGAAAGGTCCTCGAGTGGAGGTCCCGTCTTGGAAAAAGGAGCGTAGGACGCCCCCTAACCAGGTGGTCTGAGAACCTGAAGAAGACAGCGAGCATCAGGTTCTTCAGAAGGCGCAAGACCGGTCAGAGTGGCGCTAATTAGGGGAGGCTAACGTCCAGCAGTGAACGAAGAAAGGCTGAAGGATGGATGAATGGTTGTTATATATTGTCGTAGAATTCGTTTACATCAGGTAGGTAGCTACTCCTATTCATCCAGGCTACCAGGCAACGCCCATAAACTAAGGATAAGAATAATATAAACGTGCACTTAAAGCAATACTCTGTGTCAATTAGTTTATTATTCGTTGTTTTGAATATTGCACAAAACGGAACAATGAAATAAAGAAATTCAATCTAGGCGAATTTAATTATATTAAAATGGATGAATGTTTGCTGTCCATTAACGAAATAAAATAACGCGCATCGGAGCATCAGACAAAAGCCCTTGCTCAAGCAATCTGCGGGCCAAGTTGTAAGAAAAAGTCTCGATAACATGATAAACTCATCTTAATTTATAATATTTCGATAAAATATTTTGTAGAATCTTTAACTACTTTTAATTATTTTCGCAGTTAATTATAAACCAGCTAGGCTAATCTGTAAGGGATATCTTTGACATCTCGATAGCTGAATCCATGGTGAGATTTTGATTTTGACGTACATTGCGTTCTGTTAAAATTAAAATCGACGGCAGCGCCAATCAAGCTCGCAATCGAAGTAACAGAACTCACCTGAGTGAGCTTCGATATCGAATTTGTTTCTTGATGTGACAATGACATCTAGACACGCTGAAGTGTATAAAGCCAAGCCAAAGAATTTCCGAATGTGGCAATTAAGGGACTGATTTTGGCTATGATTTTCTGAGGGGATGAGAGGGTTTACTAGTCTATAATAAAAAACGTGTGTGTGTGTCAGCTACGACGCACGATTGGAGTTTACTCCTTACGAACGATAATTATGATATATATCGAATAGAAAACCAGCACCGACCGTGCCGCTGCATGCCGGGCCTGGGTACTCTGTGGCAGTGTGTAGTTCCGGACCGTAGGTAATCGGTCCAGGAACTATCATGGCCGGCAGCCGGCACCGAGGCGAGGGGGCGGCGCGGGGGCCGGCCGCGCGTCGAGAGCGCACGAGCCGATACGATAACGTACGAGTTCAAAACCGCGCGAAACCGAGAATTGATTGACGACGCTGTGTAATGTATTCCATCTCATTCTTTTACACGTTCAATCCTACAGATATATATGTTTGTCTCTTTCTACGTAACGCCTCAACTTTTCGTGTTACACTTGATTTTACTCCTCATAAAATTTCCGTACCGGGCCTTATAACTCAAATCGTTTTTTAAGGAGTAAACTCCAAAAAATACTGAACAGTTTTGTTGAAGAGAAAGCTTAATTTATCATTACACTCGTCCGTTTCCTCCTAACCTTATCTTATGAGATGAAGAATCTAATGTCGCCACGACGTATTTTATCCTGTCGGTTTTCTAGCATTTTTTTATTTAATATCTTCCTATTTTTCTATTGTTCTTCGTATTTAAGTATTTTTCTATTCTTCCTATTGTTCTTCGTAATGATAAGTCCAGACTGTGTTGTGAGTCCCTCAAATATATTATCATCACATTTGCTTATTACTTGATCCAAGCCCTTAAAATTGCCTTTTGCCACGAAATAAATTTAATTGTTTTATAAAGAGACCGGGTAGGCTCAATAAAAGCTTATTATAAGTTATAGAGAACGCCCCGGGCGACTGGTTTTGTAAATGGACATAATATTTGCGACCTTTGGGAAATTTCTAATAGTGTTTATTTAATGACAGGCACGAACAATTTAAGTAATGACTTCTAGTTAATTTTAAATGGTTGCTTCTTGTATATTAGTAAAATTATTATAGATTTTGTAACATTACAATTACTTTTGTTACAAAAAATTTTGGTTGATGATTGACGCTGGTTGTTGAATTACAATAGACGTGTGACTTTTTTTTGGGGTCTTCGTATATAACTATCGGGTTTGATACTTAATTATATTTATTATTTTTTTACAGGCGTCCTCGCTTCGTTTCGGGAAACCTATTTTTTAGTAGGTACCATACCGACACGCGTTATCATGTTAGCCATGATTCTTAAGTTTGTCAAAACTTTTTTTATTTATGAACTGATTTAAGTAAAATAAACGCTTAGTAATAAGCGAAGCTTACAACAATTTTAGTGAGAATTGCACCCAAATCAATTTCCGAAACTACCGACAAACGGATTAAAAATCTAAAATTTTTTGTTTTTGGTTATTTCGAAGGCCCGCTATAGAGGTTTTTGTGACACATATTTCACGTACAGATATGTAGTTGTACATGATAATAGTTAACGCCTGGTAAAATTTAGAATGTGGTACAACATAATCCAATAGCTTCATAACTACTCACAGCATGTGGCCATCGCCGTCAGAGCAATTTCCAGTGATCATTTCTTGGCTATTCACAACAAGTTACTGACATAGATCTAGTGAAGGCGAAGCGAAACTAACGAACCACATCAGTGTATGCTACATCTACGAGTATGAACGAACCATATGCATATCGAGTGCCGTCAATCAAATAAACGTCGATGGACTGACGCCCAACACGTATCCTTTACCGTTACAAAGTTAGTTAGGAGCAGGTATGCTGTGTCAGTTACCTGCTATAAATCTGCATTAATATTACACTTAAAAAAGAAAGTTACCATAGTTATTATAGTTCCGTCCGCTTCTTCTTCCAAGACCACTCTTCGTAAGGATTTGTTAATGCGATGGTGTAGTTTGACTTTCGAAAAATGTTTCTAAAAACCTACCTTGAATAAACTTCGTTTCATTCATTCCTTCATTCAATGCTCGTTCATATCAATACGAATGAAACATTTAAGTAAAATAACTTGCGGTCAAACTTTGAACGAAGAGTGGATCTCTGGCTATTTGAGTTTCATTTCGTTTGTCAGTTATGTATGTGGATTTGTACAAGATTGTAACGCAATACTACACAGCCACGACGTGCTCTCTAACGAATAGGTACTTAGTTGCTAAAAGACAACTCTTCGGGCAGAATAGATTTTGAATATAAAAGTCCATTTATTTATTTAGGGTTAACAACGGAAACTGCACTATTGTATTACTTAATAGCATGTGTGTTAGTTTTAATACCTTCCCAATTATAGGCAATCACGGCTTATGTATTTTTAAAGCCATTGTAGATTATAATCTGTATCTACCTAAGTTCATCACCTCGCTTTAAGTCCACTCACTTGTAATCTTTATAAGCCTGCTGACTTACTTAAGCCGGCTAAGTGATGTAACATTGACAGGCGGAGGTTTTTGTTTATTCAGAGATGAATAAATTACTGCCAAGAGGGATAAACGTCGCTTCTTTTACCTCTTATACTTACCCATGGGAAGGTAAGGATAACGCATTAATAATTTCTCTAAAAAAACACGGCTTTAGCTCAAATCACAGAAGAATACAAGGCTTGTACAGGAAACTTGGTAAGTGAAGTTTTATGACACGGAAAAAAGTTGGCTTAATTTTAACTTGCATTAACTTTAACAAGTTAAATAAAATTAAGGTGATTTGAAGTGACATCTCGGACAATGAACACGCTAGATGCACGTGGGACAGAGAGAACACTAATACATCAACTATCTATAAAGTTATATATTTATACATATTTTTCATTAATTTAAAAGCTTTGTAGCTTTGTGACGTCGTGGCAAAGCTAGGGAATCCCGAATTCGATTCTTGGTCGCGACAGATAGATATCTAAAGAAATAATTTCAATTGCAACAATACAAATCTTCCCGTATTAATTACCTACGCAACACTAATCGTACCGCAATTTTGGCGTTAACTAATATTCCGGCGCAAAATTAGATCATCCGTTCTATGTAAGTGGATTACAATGTGATTTAGGAAATTCTCATCGAGATATGAGATCATGGAGTTCAAATTTTACTGGAGCCGACTCTGTAGAGTTACCATAATTTGAGACTCGTCAGGATCGAGTTGAAAATACATTAGTAATTATGTGGAAACAGGTGGACACTATCAAGAAACCTTGAACATCATTAGTACCTTGAAATATTTAAATAACTGTAGCTGAAATCTTAATTCGTATGTTACCTTATGGTTGGTATTTAAGTGATTCGTGTAAAATTATACACGGTGCTGCTCTCCAGTTCTGTCAGATAGTAGGTTGACACGCTACCGCACTAGATAAATTTAAATTCCTCCTAGCAAATTAAGTGTTCAAGAAGTTCCATACATAATTTGTCCTCAAGAAGCTACGAAATTTACAAAACATGGGGACCCTAGTTATGAGGAAGAGAGAATAATGGGTGCCAAAAATGAATAAATGAGATCACAAAAGATCTTATTACGACCGTTTCCCACAGCGCCGCCTCTGCTCGAGCAATAATTAGTGAATGAAATGGCCCGAAGTTGCAAACGAACAAAGAACGAACATACAAAAGAAATAAAGAAGGAAGAAACAAAGAACGGAATTATCAGCGAGGCATGTTTTGAATTTGTTTCGATCATTGTTTTCGATAATTTGGGAAGGAATTACAAAATACGCTTTTGGAAATGGGAGATCTCCCGCCAGGCGATATGACCCGGGGGGCGGCCGGGACCCAAATGTGGATGTCAGTGCTTTTGTATACACGATGTAGATAGAAATCATTGATAGCGTGATTCAGGCTTCGGTGACGTCACCGTGTGACTTGTGTGCGATATCATCACAAGCTCATTGGATTTGAAATAGCAAAGTTCCAGTGTTGCTTCGAAACTTGTCTGACGGACTCGTTTACCTATGTTCTTCTTCTATCCTTTATTTCATTGTTTCACTGCTTGGCGTACCTATATCTCTTCTCACAGTAATGTGTGGAATACAGACTATTATATCTACTTAGTCCACAGCTCTGGTAAGAACTCTCAAGTGTGCAAGTTTCCATACGATGTTTACTTCACTATTTTCTCTATAAATGATTGCCCACTATGGAGTACGGATCAAAATAATAATAACAATTTACTTACAAAAGTGTGTTCTTACACAAGTGACATATAAATCTTTGTAACTTGCTTATGGATATCATCTTCAGAGGACTTATTTTCAGATGAGTTACATTGTGTTCAAGAAATCTTAGTTTAATTTTAGTGATGATCAATGATTAAAAGTATGATTTTTTTTTATAAATGGCTGCAACCCGCTAATGTCCCATTACTGAGCTCTCTTCTCGTCAATGAGCAGGCCTAGAGAATACTCCACCACGCTGCTCCAGCTTACCTTAGCTCTAGCTTAAGCTTATCGTATACCAAAATTTTATAAATATCCTCTTTAACACTTCAGTGAAACAAAAATATCAAGTAAATGTACTTTTTTCGAACAGTTAGTTACATCTTATAATTAAAAAAAAACGCCATAGTTTGCGCATTGTATACTATTATGTCATTGTTGAAGAATGTCTTATTGTGTAAAAGTGACTTCGCTCATTTTAGGTGTTGCCGACTAAGTTGTTAAACAAACTCCCGTCTGTCTTGTCCAGACTTGGAGTTACGGACATTAATGTTCCCTAATAAGAGTTACAATTCTCAACTTTTACTTACTACATTAACCGACTTGTCCTAGTGATGCGGGATACACACTGGTCGACTTTTTAGGCGCTTTGCCCACGGAGCAACTCAAGTTGAGGCAACTATCAACTTTTTAAACGCTTACGGTTGCTACAACGGTGCTACAACGGTGCTACAACGTTTACGGTTGCCGCAATTTTATAGCAATTTGTAAGCAACTTGATTGATTAATTTGCGATTGACAGTTGCTGAAACCGGCAACTTTAAAAACCGGTATAATATTTTACAGTTGCTAGTTGCGGCAATTAGGAACTGACCTAGTCAACGATTACAGCAACTGAAAACTGTTGACGAGTGCCGAAACTTGAAAGTCGAGTTGCTGTGTGTGCGCAGTCCAATTGAAATGTATGTAAACAGCTAGTTGCCAGTTAGTTGCTAGTTGCCAGTTGCTGCAATGGTTGCTCCGTGGGCAAAGCGCCTAAGTATGATAATGCTACGCAGCAACCACTGAGTAGCACGTCCTTCAGTTTTAAAAGTAAGTAAATGCTCAGATAAGTACGTATTTCCAGACTTCTACAATTTTCTGTGTGGAATGTACAATTGTGGATATAAGATACCATATGTGTATTAAATTAAAATTAAATGTAAAATCTAAAACCTTGTTAAGAAAATGGAGGAAAATAAGAAAAAATAAAGGAATTTCGTTTTTTTACAGATTTCAAATAACTTTGCCTTTTAAATAATTATGTTTCAGATAATAAACTTGAAAACAAAAATAGTTTGAATAGTACTTAAAGATTATAATATGGGTCCTTTTTGGTTGGTAAAAAATTGGCTTTATTTTAAGTGTTTTCAATGGTCCATAGATAAGTAACAAAGATTCAAATCCTTCGCAAATAAAATAAAAAATAATATATAGTAACCCTTTGTCCCGATAGACCTTCAAAATTCCACATAACTAAGAAAACCACATATCAATTTTAAAATAATGAGTACTAATAAATCTGTGACCAGAACCTAATTCCACCAGTGTGCTCCAGCCATACCGGATAAATTACAAACAATAGGAGTTCCTCGCTAAGGAAACGAACTAGCTCTCGGCTCTCGGTAGAGAAAAATGCCTGTGAGTCGATGTAACGTGCTACGAGAAATGGTATTACGTCCCATTTTGTTGGCTTAGGTCTTAATAAGAATTGTGCCCTTTGTAGATACCTCACTTACCTTTTGTGCAAATAGCTCAGAGTACCTTAGCAGTTAAGAGGTTTCCCTTTATCGTTTTAGCGAAGTTGCGAGTGATTTTTGTATTTTATCATCTTCATCACAATTCGTAAATATTCCACTGCCAGATATGGGGCTCGTCTTAGTTTAGTAGCTACATGTGGAGTATAGGCCATAGTCCACAATAAATACCTACATATAGAATTTTAATAGATAGATGAAGGTAGGTAAAAATCTTTCACACTTCACTCGTTAGTTACCTAACTTTATTACTAAGCGTCCTGTTGTTACCGACACAGAAACTTTTACTGTTAACAACTCGACAATTCACAGTTAGGCGAGTAACACCTACAAGTATGTACATGTCAAGTTTTCAACTACACCGAAATACAAGAGAATTTCAGAAGTTCCAGTGGAGTGAAAAACTTATTCGTCATTTAGTTTTAAAGTATCTGTTTGACCTGCAGGCCTATTATGAACTTTTAAAAAACCATGCAAGTTCCAGGCAATTCAATTCTCGGGCTTAAACTGGCTGGATCTATTTGGTATTATGAGCTGCCTAATTCTGGACGGCTTATGACTGGATAGTTTGTCTCTGGCTGTTTTGTGTTGACAAGCGTAACGTTCAAAAATTTCATTTCAAATTAACCGGTAACTGTACGGTTTCTTATTATTTATATATTTTACGCTTAAATTAAGTATTAACTTAAATGTTTTATGAGAAATATCAAAATGAGTAAGTAGTAAATACACGTATTACATAATATTTTTATAAAATAATAGGAATAATTATAGTGATTGTAAGTTCATGTTAATTAGTTACTCTGAAATTAGGTTTCTAAACAATCACTCATCTTCGGCGGCAATTTGTCAGAGTTAATATAATGCAATTCGTCCACTTGTATGTTTGTTTGTAATTTAAAGTTATTTACCAATATCAAACAAAACATTATAATATTTACATGTATCAATATATTATATTTATAATAGTCCCCCCTTACTTACTGAGTGACTTAACAGACACACAGCCGATATTATTAATCGCAAAAAGTTTAAAGGATGGATGTTCCTTGGGGAGTGTAGATGACTACTATTAAGAGGAGGTTGTTGGAAATTACTCCTTTCCTTCCCCCTTAAAGAGGTAAAAAAGGGGCACGATATAAATTAATTATAGCGGACGAATCAGCGCCGGGCGGAGAGCTAGTTAAAAATAATTGCAATGACAATGTTTAATATTTTTATTGAGTATGATTAATCATTATTGTAAATAAAATTATGTCGTAGTTTAGCGGATGAAAATTCTCGTCGTTGCGGTCGTCTTGTAATATCCCTTCGTTGTTCGATATATTATTTCTCATTGATGTATAAGTATCATTATTTCTATTGAAATGCACTTTCACTTTCACAAGTTTGTCAAATTGACTCCTCTTCTCGCACACATTTCCTGCGCATTTTTTTCAAATACTTCTCGCGGGTAGCGTCAGACTTAATAGATACACATTTTGAACAAGCAATATGAAACATAATTTAAGAATTTAACGACTAAAATTGAGTTTCATTTATAACAATGCAATATAAGCTGCTATACGGCAGCTTAAACTGAATGGTTCTATTTGACAGATAAACATGTCAAGCAATGTCAATAGCGAGCTCATAATACGACTTTGCCATTCAAAATCCAGGCAGAAGCTGGCGAAATGTCACGTGACCGCTGACTGGCTGGTTTTAAGGGTTTGTAATACGGAATTGCCAGGCAGTTCAGTTTACGCCGTAAACTGACTGGAATTAAGAGTTCATAATAAGGGGGCTGGTCAGGAACGTAATCCAATGTTAGAGCTTCTTGCGCGAGTATGATGTACTTACCTACTATACTGCGTCCGCGTCCGCGTCCAACGTCCAACGAATTGACGACGAGGAATGATAGTTAGAATTATCATAATAATACTATGTCTCTACGTGGATAAAATGAAAACATGTACCTATAGTCGAACTTAACCCGACAAAGCACTCATAGCCCAAGGACTAAACTTATTTCCAGTATAATTTATTGATCGAGTTAAGTAACTTTAGTTACTTCCTTAGTTAGTTAGCTGGTACCTTAGTTCCTTAGTTAGCTGGTACCAGTTTTTTTAGTGTTTCCGTGCTTCGGAGGGCAATTTAAACCATCGTATCGGTCGCACTTGTCAGTTAGGAATAAATAAATAGATGGCATTGCACAAATATGGTCATATGTACATAAGGATTCCTTGTGTTGAGGGTTTCTAGACAGCACACAAAGACAAAAACGTACACCCAGACCGAGATCAAACAGTCAAAAGTTTCCAAATTTTGCCTGTATTGAAATTTCGAATTCAGGGCTTTTTGAACGGCAGTTCAATATGGTAACCATTGCGTTCAATTTAGATTAAGCAAAATTTGCTTAAGGCACTTTAATATCTCGCCATCAATCTACAATTAACCTTAATCACCCGGCGGAAAGCTGTCATTTGTGTAGCTGCAATTAAAACGAATACTTACCTGATCGATCGCGAATAGCGCGTAGTAATTATCCGGTGTTCATCGCCTTATCTTAATAACATAACATTACCTAGTCTCCATGACTGCGAACTAATTACCACACATGACATGACTGTAGAACCAACTTTCCTTCCGCATGGATAAACCAACTTCAGAAGTGAATCTAAGCATTTCCACGCCTGAGTACCTACGCTACGCGAGGCGTTTAGGTAACTCGCTGCTGATTCTGACATATCGATGATTATTATGGTAAAATGTCTTCGATCGTGTATTATATAAGGAAAATAGACCGTGGAAAATAGATTATGCACTTAATCAATCAGGATTAATAATGTCATAATATAAGTGCTAATGGATTATAATTAATAATATTATTGTCTGATATAGGAAGATCTCTCGTCAGGCGAGACGATATGCCTGAGGTGCGACCGAGGTCCGGCTGTCAGATTGTCGGAAGTTGTTGACGGGAAGGGTTTAGAAATCTTCGATAGTATAATTTAGTATAATTTCGTCATGAGCGTTATCTAATTGTTACATCGTTTCTGGCTGGTAAGTATTAAAAAAAAAAACTGTAATAAAAAGTGCGTCAAACAGCTGAACCCTTACCTATTTAAACCTCGATACACACAGCGCTTTGATGACACGTCTTTGGAAAAATTAAGAGGCATCAGTATCGATCCCTAATCACCCCCCGATAGTTATTTTGGAAATATATTTCATGTACAGAATTGACCTCTCTTCAGATTTATTATAAGTATAGATTTGTTATTAAATTATGTACTAACTCTGTGTCGGCGATCGCTATCTATGGCGCCATCTATTGACGAAAGGGGAAGTCCCTACGCGTGAAAGAAGCCGGTGCAGGATGCCTCCACTATACGAACGACACGAGCTACCGGCGCATACGTTGCATACATACCTTTCATATTTTGTAAATTTAAATCGAATTAAACGTTTTAAAATCGTAAAATAATATACGCATTCATTGAGGAAAACCACAAACCCCGTTTCTGTACATACAATTTGATCCTGCGAGCCGAATAACAGCAAATTTACGGAAGACAAGAACCGAAGTCGTCGTGCCAGCACCTACTTTCAAGTGGATTCAGCTTAACGGTCAGTCCTTTCTACATCTTTTTCTTTCCTAAACGATTGTGTTAAAACGGTGTTTAAGTGCTTATTATCGAATAATTACTGTGCTAGTGCTAGTATACGTGAGTACCTTCTCTTACTTTCAACCATAGTGATTCAAAATGCTTGGTGATGATAAATTAACCGTT
Source organism: Hesperia comma (assembly GCA_905404135.1). Classification (NCBI taxonomy): domain Eukaryota; kingdom Metazoa; phylum Arthropoda; class Insecta; order Lepidoptera; family Hesperiidae; genus Hesperia; species Hesperia comma. The sequence continues at coordinate 13,416,944 of FR990023.1, forward strand.
CCTTCATCTAGTCCATCTATTTCTCCTACTAGAATGCAAGCTAATAATTTAGCTGAGCTTAGGAAACAACGCGGTAACATAAAAGGCAGATTGACTCAGTTTAAGAAATATTTAGACTCATTTGATGGTAGTGATCCGTCTCAATTGCAACTAAAAGAGATTAAATTTAGAATGCAGGCTGCAACAGATTTATTTAAAACGTTTAATCAAATTGAAAGTCAAATAGAACTGATTTCTCCAGAATCAGAAGTTTCATCCAACGCAGCTTACGTGGAATCTTTTGAGTCACTATATTTTAGTACGTTAGCAACTGCTGAAAGTATAATCGAACAGGGAGAGACTGGTGATAGTTCTAGTGTAAAACCTAATAATCGTTTATCTCGAGTAAAGCTACCTGATATAAAATTACCTGTTTTTGAAGGTTCTTTCGACCACTGGTTAGAATTCAAAAATTCTTATGTTACCATGATCCACACACGTTCAGATTTAGACGAAATCCAGAAATTCCACTATTTGCGGTCTTCACTAAGCGGTAGTGCTTTACAAGTGATTAGTGCTTTAGAATTTACGGCAAGTAACTACAAACACGCATGGGATTTATTAGAGAACAGGTTCCATAACTGTAGGCTTCTTGTTCACAATCACTTAAAATCACTTTTTTCTATTCCTCCTTTAAAGCAAGAATCACATACACAAATTCGAAAATTAATAGATACAGTTTTGAGAAATTTACGGGCACTTAAAACACTAGACGAACCAACGGAGTCCTGGGACACTATAATTATTTACTTGATCACTTCAAAACTAGACTCGGCCACTGAACGCGATTGGGAGAATCACAAAGGTTCTATACTTTCCGATTCTAGACGATTAAAGTTAGACGATTTACTCTCATTTCTTAGGAATAAAGCTGATACTTTAGACATGATAAACGCAAGTCACAGTCAAAATAAGTCTATAAGTAAACCTACACATGTAACAAGTAAACAATCACACCATACTCATAACCCGCAGGTACACAGCTTCGTTACTACTACTCCAAGTTCAAGTTCAAAGAGTAAATCATCTAACGATAACCTTAATAACAAACGGGCCGTAAAATGTCCTTCCTGTGGTCAAAATCACTCACTTTATACGTGTTACAACTTCCTTAATTTATCGGTAAAGGATAGAATTAAACTAGTAAACGAAAAACAATTATGTAGAAATTGTTTACGCGCCGGTCATTCGTTTACCGATTGTCTATTCGGCACTTGCAAGCAATGTCATGGCAAACATAATACCCTACTTCACGGCGGTTCATACGACAGCGATGCATCGGATGCATGTGTGCGTAGCGAGCGCACATCTAATGTAAACCCGTCGGCCGCACTTCATTCGATTATTACACCGCAATCTTGTCACTCACTGGCTAGCTCTGACGGTGTATCGTCTCCTCTGCAGACCCTGCAACCTGTGTTGCTGTGTACTGCATTGGTGGAGATCGAAGACAGGGATAAACGTATACACACAGCCCGAGCGCTGTTAGACAACGGTAGCCAACATTGCTTTATATCGGATAACTTAAGAAAACGATTAAATGCGCCTTCCATACAGTCCACTATACGTATCGTAGGTGTCGCTCAATCTGTGACACAGTCAAATCAATTATGCGAAATAACTATACGTTCTAAATTAAACGACTTTAGTAAATCGGTTAAGTGTTTTGTCTTGCAGCGCATAACAACCAGTTTGCCCTCGACAAGCATTGATACCGATTCTATACGTATTCCGTCTAATATCAAACTAGCTGATCCATCATTTCATATATCGTCCGAAGTAGATATTTTAATCGGTGCGGAGCTGTTTTGGGAGATATTAGAACAAGGTAAAATTCGATTAATTAACGGTCCATACCTCCAGAACTCAAAGTTAGGTTGGTTACTTTCTGGGCCAATATTCGATAAACGATTAAAAAATAATTCAAATCAAGTTCATTGCAATTTTACCCAATCTTTAGAAAATCAATTAAAATTATTTTGGGAGGTTGAAAACGTAGCCTGTCAGTCAAGCAATGTCCACTCTCGTGACGAACAGTTGTGTGAGGAATTGTTTATGAAAACTACTAAACGTGAGGGGGATGGTAGGTTTTCTGTCCGCATTCCACTCAAAGATTCATCTAATACGTTGGGGGATTCCTATAATACAGCGAAAAATAGGTTTCTCTCCTTAGAAAGAAAATTACAACGTTCATCAGATTTTAAACGTTTATACTGTGACTTCATGAGTGAGTACGAAGCTCTGGGTCACATGACGCGAATAGATAATTTCGATACGCCTAATTTCTTTCTGCCTCATCATGGGGTTATGAAAGATAGCACTACGACTAAATTACGTGTCGTGTTTGACGCTAGTGCGTTGACTACAAGTAATAAATCGTTAAACGTGGATAATGAATGTTATCCAGGTCCTGCTCTTCAGAATGACATTTTTTCTATTCTATTACGTTTTAGGCAATTTAAATATGTCGCGTGTGCCGACGTAGAAAAAATGTTCAGGCAAGTCCTTATTCAACCCGATCAACGGTCATTACAGTTAATAGTTTGGCGAGATGAACCTACTAAACCTTTATCAGTTTATCAGCTAAATACAGTAACGTACGGGACTGCATCAGCGCCATACCTCAGTATGCGCTGTATACGGCAGCTAGCGTTGGATTGTAACGATGACGTCACATCTCGTATTATTACAGAGGACATTTTCGTTGATGATTTGATAACGGGTGATGATGATCATCAACAACTATTACAAAATTGCAGTAAGGTAACTGAGGTTCTACAATCTGGATGTTTTTCACTTCGTAAGTGGACATTCAACTCTGACGTTACTCATAATAACACACCTCATCAGTTTGTAGATCAACACACACAAAATAAAACGTTAGGCATAGGTTGGTGTAATGATACTGATGAGCTTTACTACACTACAAAGGTTGAAGATTATTCACATATTCGAATATTAACTAAGCGCGTGATGCTATCTATAATATCACAAATTTATGATCCTTTGGGTTTGCTTTCTCCTACAGTCATTATCGCAAAAATATTATTACAAAAGCTATATACTCTGAGTGAAATAGATTGGGATACTCCAGTACCGCACAATATCACTGTCAGTTGGAATAATTTTGTCGAATCATTAAAATGTCTGCCTGACTTAAAAATTCCACGTCATGTTATGAGTGATTATGTACAGCACAAAGAACTCCACATATTTACCGACGCCTCTGAGAAGGCGTACGGTGCATGCGCGTACATCCGTACATATAATAACAACACGGATATCACCGTAAAATTATTGTGCGCTAAGAGCAAAATTGCCCCACTGAAATCCCTCAGTACAGCCAGGCTGGAAATCCTAGGAGCCCAGGTTGGCGCGAATCTTTATAAACGGACTATCAACAGTTTACGTTTAGAGTTCACTAAAGTTTACTTCTGGACAGATATAACGATAGTTATCGGTTGGCTTGGCATGTCACCACATTTGAATACCGGAAATAAAAAAGGGTCTAAGTGCCAAAAAATTCGTAACGAATTTTATTCCAGAAATGCGATCTATATGCCATCGCCAATGGCTTAAAATAAGCATTAAGTGACTAGCGTAGTTTTCTACTCGGTACTTACATTTATAAGAAACGCGGGGGTGTGGGACGCAAAGCGCATTATTTTTTAAAAGGGTATAAGTCCCCGGCAGCTAGTCGCCAGTATTATGAAAATGGCGGACATAGCACCTGTTGTTGTTGCCGGTTCGGGAAGAAAAAGGCGTAAAAGTGGTACAAAATGTGTGCAGGCTGTTAAAAAAGCATTAAAGGATGCTGGTAAAGAATACACGTCAGCTAGTGGTAAAGTGATTCCGGAAAAACAGCCGCCACCAGATGAGGTAAGTTGATTTTGTCGTTTTTCTAACCTAGAAAGTACCTAGGTCGCGGACTAGCGCAGGCGATGGTCTAAGTGCCAATACTAAAACGGATTTGGTACTTAGATCTTTATTTAAAATATAATGCTAGGCACTTAGGGCCGAATTTAAGTTAACTCCAATGGAGTTGGAGTTTTCTTTAGACTGACACTAAATATGTAAGTTTGTTGTGCTAATTGTTATGTAAAACAAGTTATTTTTTTCTGTATACAAAGATTCTATTGTAATAATGTTATTTTCATTAAAAAAATAAACAAATATGATTATAAAGATTGGTTATTATTTTAATCCACAATTCCTCCATATTTTGTTTTTGGTACTTAGACCCCATTTTATTTCCAGTATTCATTTATTAAAAGTTTTTGTACGGAACCGCGTCACAGAAATAAACGAGTTGACCGGTGACGCCGCTTGGTTGCATGTGTCGAGTCAAGACAATCCCGCTGATCTTCTATCCAGAGGGCTTCCGCTTAATTCTTTAATTCACTCAAAGTTGTGGTGGAACGGTCCATCTTATTTACACGACTCTGACAATTATAATTTTTCAAATATTCCAACCCAAAGAGATTCAATAAATTTTCAAGATTTGCCCGAATTAAAACCTCATACAACTAATCTTGTTAGTGTTTGTCCGTATGAGATTATACAATTCGATAAATATTCATCCTACAATAGACTTAAACGTGTATGGGCTTATGTTTTGCGATTCATTACAAACGCACGCGACCGGGCCGCGCGCGATCATTCTGGTGCATCAAAACAACAAACCGGTTCCTTGACTGTAGACGAATTAAATGCATCACAGCGGTTGTTAGTTAGATGCGCTCAGAGACAATCATTACCGGATGTTTATCACTGTTTAATGAATAATCTACCTATTAAAACGAACGCGAAAGAAATGAATCGTATTTCAGGTTTAAACGTATTTTTAGACGATGACGGATTAATACGTGTCGGTGGACGACTGTGTAACTCCTCAAAATTCGATTACAATAAGAAACATCCCGTATTGCTTTGTAGTAAACATTCATTATCGGTGTTATTAGTTAGACATGAACATCTACGATTATTCCACGCTGGGCCGCAGCTTCTTCTATCAAGTTTACGTGAGTCTTGGTGGGTGCTAGGGGCTAGGAATTTGGTTCGTAAAACTGTGCGTGGTTGTATTACTTGTACGCGTATTCGAGGCAAGACATTAACTCCGATAATGGGAAACTTACCATCTGAACGCTTGGATCCTGGATTTCCGTTTATGAGAACGGGTGTGGATTATGCGGGACCAATCATGATACTTAACCGGAAGGGCAGAGGCGCAAGACTAGTAAAAGGTTACGTATGTCTTTTTATTTGTTTTCTAACTAAGGCTGTACACTTAGAGCTGGTCACCAGTCTGTCTACTGAAGATTTTATTTTAGCGCTTAAACGTTTCATAAGCAGACGGGGTAAGCCGAATGCTATTTTCTCCGATAACGGCAAAAATTTCGTGGGTGCCGCCAAGGAATTATCATCTTTCCTACAAAATAATTCAAAACAAATCGTTGATTTTACTGCTAACGATGGGATTTTATTCAAGGTCATTCCACCATATTCCCCGCATATGGGAGGTCTATGGGAAAGTGGGATAAGGTCTTGCAAATACCATCTTAAACGTATTGTAGGCAATGCTAATTTGACGTATGAGGAACTTAGCACTGTTTTAACACAAATCGAAGCCATTCTTAATTCCCGTCCTCTCTCTCCCTTGTCCACTGATCCCTCTGACTTCACTCCACTCACTCCCGGTCACTTCCTCATCGGCCGACCGTTGGCTGCTCCACCGAGTGAAGACTTGGTAGATGCGAAGACTTCGCGACTCACACGCTACCAGCACGTCGAGCAGTTGCGGCAACATTTTTGGCGACGGTGGTCGACGGAATACGTGGCAGAACTTCAAACCCGAACGAAGTGGAAGACCAAGGAGGACGACATTGTTCTGGGCAGTCTAGTCTTAATCAAAGAAGACCATTTGCCTCCTCTCAAGTGGCGTCTCGGGCGAGTTACCAAGGTGTTTCCGGGAGCCGATGGAGTCTCTCGTGTTGCAGACATCACTACTTCGACGGGCTTCATTAGAAGAGCCTTTTCAAAGATATGCGCGTTACCATCTTGTTGAAAGGGATGCTTTCAAGGCCGGGGGCATGTCGGCGATCGCTATCTATGGCGCCATCTATTGACGAAAGGGGAAGTCCCTACGCGTGAAAGAAGCCGGTGCAGGATGCCTCCACTATACGAACGACACGAGCTACCGGCGCATACGTTGCATACATACCTTTCATATTTTGTAAATTTAAATCGAATTAAACGTTTTAAAATCGTAAAATAATATACGCATTCATTGAGGAAAACCACAAACCCCGTTTCTGTACACTCTGTATTATATTAACTTAAATTCTTGTACCATTATTGTGAAATTTCCAATTTACAAGCTAATCTCTTGTAGTAAAATTTTGGGTAGGTATTTATTATTAATACAATAGTTTACATTTAAATATATTTTGGTACACGAACACTAATTGTTTACTTCATAGAAACTCGAAACTTGCGTAAAGTTGGATGAATTATGCCGCAAAGTGCTTGAGTTACAATACGTCTTTGTTTGACGAATTTTGTTTGATTATGTAATTTTGGAAGGTTAGTGGGTCGGCCCGAAGTTGCTGTATTGTTGTTTGTTATTCCTGTGACTATAATATAATTAGATATGCGTTCATAAATATTGCAAACTTTTATGGTTCATCACTTTTTCCTGTATTTTTGTCAGAGATGTGAATTAAAAAATCGATGTAATACGCCACTGATATCTTTGGGCGCGCGGGATTTGTATCCAAGCCTCTTTATGGGGAATCCACCGCCAAACCACTTGGCTAGTTCTTATACATTTCATTAATTATTTAATCAAAGCCAATTTATAAAATTTTATAGGAAACGAATCAAAGTGAAAAGTATGTGAGCTGTTATTATTAATATTAATTTTATTGTAGGAATTAAAAGTTTTTATAATTAAGTAATGTGCTGTTAAATAGAAGCTTGGAATATTTGGGCTTTAGACTAACCAAAATGTCGGTCAACGGTGAACTCAGAACCGACCGCAGCCGAATACCCTTGTTGTTTGGTGAATTGTCACCCGCAAAGGTTTAGATGGGGTACCTATAATGTATCTTCTGACCACTATCTACAGAAGTTAGGCTTAACAATTTATTGCTGATGCTGTTGATGATGTTGTTGATGATTTAAATAATTGTAAATGATTAAACTGACACAACCTAACTTCTAGGTTAAGTAAGGTAAACAAGCAAAAGCTCTTGCTTTGCTTCTTTAGAAGCATATCGCTGACTCGACATATTTGAAAAAATAATTCTGTGACTTGACATAATATTTGTATATTTTTATATGAAAATGAACTTTATTTCTTTCACAACAGTTCAGTACAACTATAATCTATCATCTATCAAATATAATATATCAGATTAAAATAAAACAAAAATAATATGTATTGCTCCAAGTTTCCTACCCATTTATTTGTATGTCATTGTTTACTACGATACGGCTCGGCGCGCTGTTAAGTTAAGCTTGCACACTTTACCAAGATTAGCGAGAAAACATCATCATCTTCTGCCAATTTCTCGATTTTCTTTGGGGTTTCGGTGCAATATGTTCATTTTTCCTTTAATCGTTCTCGTTCGTTTAGAATGATGAGGAAAGATAGAAAATACTGTCCTTCAAGCAATAAACCGGGACAGAAGCATTTAGCTGTTGACTCCAAGCAAAAGGGATATAGCTAGCCAGTCTGGTTTTAAACTTATCACAAAGCAGGTTAAGGGTAATTGTACACAAAGTATTACGGTAAATTACCTTTAAATACTAACTTCAAACAAAGGAATACGAATTGCTTAACAATGTAAAACAGTAATGTTCTATCGAAACAAAAAAGAGCCGTTCTTCCATAAAAATAATGAACAAATTTAACTTTGTCCTATTAAAAAAACATCAATTTTGTCAGGTTTTCCTGAATTATTCGCAGCTTCATGTCTAATAGCCTCAATTTACACAGTAAGGAAGGGTTCAAAGGTAAGTAAAATTTAACTGCTGCTAAAACAGAGCACTTATTCTGTTTTTGTGTTAGAAAGAAAAGAAAGATATCTTTATTGTCTTGTTTAGATTCGGGGGTTGTAGAAGTATTGCTTTCCCAAATAGGACACGGTTATAAAAGAATACTTTTAACAATATTGGGGAAGAACAATGGTCTCTCGTCCTATCATAGAATTTTAGCCGGTGTTCTGCTGTAGGTACGTACAGAGTTAGTTTCTTTTACTTCTTTTTTGGTTGATGACTCATGGCGACCGTGGTAGAGCTAATACTGATGGACGGAAACGATGATGTATCATCATGTCTTCAGCATTATATTCACCAATTTCAGAATCAGATTAACTTGAAAATGTGCACAAAGGTCAAAGGCCTATGACAGTGCAATTTTATGACAATCATTGATCATCATTGATCAGTTGACGACAGTGGTTAATACGCCGGATCGCTGTACCAAGGGTGCTGGGTTCGATTCCCAGCGAGGCGGAAAGAATGATGAGTTTTAATTCCGTCTTCGGACAGGGAATCCTAGTGTGGGGCTATGAGTGTGTAGCGTTATTTATTATTGAAATCATGACCGAATACTACGCTCGTCATTGGCTCTAGACAAGAGAACTCCTGAACCGTAAGCAGCACAATGAATTTTATTGCTTTGCATTTATAATTCATTTAGTATCATAACAGTGTGCTATTAGTTTTTCTACCTATTAGGTCATTACTCGATTAAAGATGATTATAAAAAATGAATCGGTTAAAGGTGTAGACAGTACCTATGCTTTTGTATATCTACATACATAAGTAACTCCGCCCGCCACGGTATTTAGTACCATTCCTACCGTGTAATAATTGTTTTAAGAACAATTGTGTTCCGGATAGGAAGGTGTGGTGCCGGTTACACTTTTTTAGAGGTGACCATCTCAGTCCTCAGGGGTAGCAACGCATCCGTGACCGAATTAGAACGAGACTCATTGAGTCTAGTTCTGGGTCAGTCACAGTCTCACAGTTGTCATGGGCGGCAGCGGAAGGTGGTGCTGCATGCTCGTTTGCTATCTTAATTCCATAAAAAATATTATTACATTATAATATTTGCTTTGCTTTCAGTGTCATAAAAGTAGGGTACACTTTGTACTTATATGACCTCGTACGAAATGTTACAATTCTTTCGTGGAAAAAGTTCTTAACGTGTGCCTATTGTTATTCTAGGTAAATAGAAAGAGACTTACATTTCTAAGCGAAGTTAATAAGCAAAGAGCCGTAAAAAATGCACACCAGTGTTTACAGTTGCTATAAAAGTCTGAATTGAAACTGAACTTTAAATTTTTACAATGACTGTAAATATAAAATTTAAAAACCTACGATTAAGAAAATACTAATGTGCTGATGATCATCAATCACCCGCAAAGACCTTTATAATCTATACAAATAAAACTCTTGTGTTACTGAGTGATTGACTGACAGACAACGCACAGCCGAAACTACTGAACGAAAGAAGCTGGAATTTTGCATGTATGTTCCTTGGTAAGTTGGGAGCACTAAAAGAGGATTTTAAGAAATTCCACCCCAAAGGGGGTGAAATAGGGTAGTGAAGTTTAAACGAAATCCACGCGGGCGAAGCCTGCGGGCAAAAGCTAGTTAAGGTATAAGTAGCTAATAATTCAACTTTACACCAATAATCGATTTTATATCAAAATAAGTCTTACATCATTTTGGAAAAGAGCTGATACTCTACAAACTTCTGGACCAATTTGTACCAAACGTAGCAAAAACCAACGCAAGTAAACGTTAAAAGTAAAAGTAAAAAGTAAGCGTTCCAAAAACAAAACCACATTTAAATCGGATTCTCCTCAGGAGCTCCTTTGCTACCGACGCACAGACAGACAGGTCGATCTTATAATATCCCTCTTTTAGGTCAGGGGTGAAAAATAACCGAATTCAGAATTGATAATTATACGGGACAGCTCTAATTTATACGGGACCAACCGACAAGTACCTTTTTCAAAATCGGATCATCCAATATAAAGTTATGAGGTAACACAAATACCGATACAGTCAAACTTAGAATCTGGGCCAGAGGCAGTCGTGGGTACCAAACTAATAATAACAATAAATATTTATTGTTAAACCCACGAACTGTATTGAGATACTCTGTGTCACAGGTTGTATGGACACAACAAAAAAAAAACGTTTCTAATTTTCTTTACACCCACGACCCTTGACTAAATAACGGGTGTCTCAGTAAGAGTGCACTTTTTAATTTTTAAATAAAAAACTGGTTGTCTGTAAAGTCGGTTTACTGACGATAGTTGAACGTGACAACGTCTTAAGAAAATACTGATGGAATGATTGACAAATAATATCATCAAAGTAAACAAACGTCATGAAATCGTATTTAAAGTTACAGAAATTTATCAATAAAAATAAAGAAGGAATACAGGAAACATTTATAAAAAGGTAACATTTAAAATTTATAAATAGTCCCAGAAGTCAATAACAAAGTAATAATTGGATACATTACCAAAATATCTACCTCCAAAGTAATCAAGCTGCCGAACGCAAAGGCCGATTGTGCTTTTTATGTCTGTCTCTCTCGCTCTTAGGCGGGCTAACCATGCCCGAGTGGAAGGAACGCGTGCCTCTCACTCGCTCTCATTGTGAGCGCATAACGTGAGCGGAGCGTAACGCAGTTTCTTGAAGTGTCACCCGGCAAACCAATTTATAAGACGTTGTCACGTCAAAACACGTATTTTATGAGAGAGTTGTGATATTATTATTGTATTGGAAAGAAAACAAGTTCCGATTAAGTATGGAATAAACATTCGGTAACTGGCCCCCACGGCTCTGATGACAGGTCATTACTCTTTTCATGAAATTTTCCATGGCTTTTACACAGAGATCTGGCTGTATCTCACCGACGACGCGTTGGATCTTTTATTTGAGCTCAGGAATCGTTTCTGGTTTATTCGAATCGACCCGAGATTTGACTAAACCCTGAAGAAAAAAATTGCACGGCGTTAAATTGCATGATCTTGGTGGCCAGTCGACATCAAAATTTCGTGAGAAAACGTATTCTGGAAAGAGTTTTCATAATTATAAGCGTTGTTCTTTCGAAAAGCGCTACTTTTTTATTAATCGGAATAAACATAGGTGACAACTGTTAAATTTCAGAGTTGCCACTTGCACGAAAAAAAGTTATTCTAAATTTAAAAAGTGCGCTCTTACTGAGACACCATTATATTTATCCGTCTTATCAATAGAGTATGGTATGGGGGCGTCAATTATGCCTAAAAATAGCAATTTTTGGATGCAAGAACTAAAATAAAATTACGCTAACTAAGTAAATAAAACTTAATCAATTATCCACAAACTAATACCATAGGAAGGTTCATTATAAGCTGTTGAGATTACACAAGCGAGAGTCGACTCATTTAATTAAACTCGCATTCCGTACCAACAACCGTGTACCATTAATTACATCGTCACGGTAATGTCCCATTAAACAGTAATTGACATGGTACGGACATTAGTAAATTCTGTTATGACGTTGTTGTATGTCATTATTTAGTCAGAACCTCCGAAAATTTGGCGTTAATATAATTAGTAATTTAGTAAGCTTAATGTGCTCAGGATTGAAAGGCGGTTGAATGATTAAATATTATTAAATTGTAAGGATTATTCAAATATTATACAAAGCACTTTATTGTATACCGTTTTGGTAAATAACAAATTAAACTTGAAATGTCTAATCTATACTATCTATACTAATAATATTAAGCTGAACAGTTTGTTCGTTTGAATACGCAGCAATTAGGTACTGGTTAAAATTGAAAAAAAAAATAATATTTTGTGTCCAATAAGAAGATATTGATCTTTCTTCAATAATTATTTGTTAGGGAAATTTATTAGGGATTTGGAGTAATACAAAGAATAAAATATGGCTTATAAGCCAGAATAGGGTAAGTGCTCCAGTGAATGAACACCCCCCAGTGAATGAACAAAACGCAGTTTTTCCCAAAAAATAAGAAATTAGGGCGTTTCTACGAAACGGAGTATTTTTTTTCATTATTGCAACTCTATCTCCTACACTAATAGCAACATTCAATCCTAATGACATTGTTCATTTCAAAATGACGAGCGTCTAAAGTGGTCGGTTATAAGAAACTGAGAATTTGTTCGAGCCAGAATTTACGAGTGAGGTATGATGACTCGTGTTTGATTTGAGATTGTAACAATAACTGCAGTATTTTCGTGAAGTTAGTTGTGTAATGATAAAATAGAATTGTTTAATATTGTATTTCAAATCGATTAAGTTGAGATTTTAGCCAATTATACTAAATTATTACGTGTCCCAGCATTGGAACTAAAAATCGTCTGAAACCCAATGAATGAACGGCCGTTCATTCACTGGGTCATCGTCAAATTCAGTTTTTATTAAATAATATAATATATTTTAATGCTATAAGGCCTGTCTTTTGGGAGTTACTTTATGAATGGATTTCTAACCCTTGGGCTAGTATTGGGACAGGCATGTTCATTTATTGGTTTTTGAAATCCAGTGAATGAACAAACATTTTTCATTATATCCAAGTAATAGTTTTCGTTTCTTTTTATAGCCTGAAGGGCTGACGTTAAAGCAGATGAGCTAAGTGAAGCCTGACCTGAGCTTTATAAAGCATCAGTGGGTCCTTCGCAGTAAAGTACTGCTTCGCCCGGTTCAGGACGCCAAGCTTTTTGGGGCCAATTTTTGACTTTAGCTTCCAGGTGACACCGATACTGCACGTCACTCGAAATGTCAACACCCAAAATCCCAACACTTTTACTAACGGTGAGCGCGGTACCCTGGAATTGAGCCGCCATGACAAACGAGGTTTTCTTAGCGGAAAACGCGTAAATTTTTTGTCTTCGTGGGGTTCAACTCAACTAAATTTTGGTGTACAAACAACAAAGTGTTAAATAAATAAATAAATTGAGTCGTCCCCATTCCGAGACTTGCTCCAGAAAGTTCTCGACTTCAGACACAAGTTTGATTCTGTAATCCTCCACATGAGACTGAGAGGAGTTTTTACGGCCTATGTAACATACATCTCCCGTGCTGTCATCCGCATAGCAATGAATGCCGTTTACATGCTCCAGCATATCATTAATATGCAGAATGAACAGAGTAGGACACAGTACAGACCCTTGGAGAAAACCAGCGTTTATAGGTTTCATATCTGAGCAACTACGACCTTTATATATCGCTCGGATAGAATGCTGGCTACCCAATTGCATAACCTCTCATGGAGACCGTAAGATGGAAGCTTCGCGAGAACAGCACTTTGCCAGACCCGGTTGAAGACCTTGGCGATATCCAGGCTGACCGCCAATGCTTCCCCGCTGCTATCAAGGGCCTGAGCCCACCAGCGAGTAAGATATGCTAAAAGATCGCTAGCTGAACGGCCGTGATGAAACCTGTTCTGCCGGTCACTGATCAGCTGGCGATCCTCTAGATATCCTAGGAGCTGCATTTATAATACGCTCCATTACCTCAGCAAGCACGGAAGTTATCGCTAAAGGCCTGTAATTGGCCGGCTTAATAAGATCGCCCTTTTTGGGGATAGGATGAACTAGGGCTACTTTCCACGAAGACGGCACTATTCCAGTGGTGTAGGATAGCGTGAATATATAGGCGCGTTAAGACTGGAGTCAATTCAGGAGCACACGCCTTAAGCACCACTGCAGGAATGCCATCTGGTCCACTCGACTTCTTGGTATCGAGGGATAGTAGAGCTCGTCTGACCGATTTTTAAGTAAAAAGTATATCTTTTATCGTTCAACGAGCTCTCACGCCGCGGGATGTTAGGCACTATGGTCCCTCCATCATCCAAGGTCGAGTTGGCGGCAAAGAGGGTATCAAGAAGTTCGGCTTTCCCCTTTGCCGTTTTATGATACAACAGATACAACAGATTTATGTGATAATAGCAGTGGCGGAAGAGAAGACCGACAGAAGTTGCCCTCGACAGCCTTAGCCAGCGACCAGAATTCTCGACTCCCGTAGGTCCCGACTAGTCGCTCGCCAATTCTGACGATGAATTGGGCCTTCGCCCTGAACATTTGCTTCTTAGCCGACCGGGAGGCAGCGTTGAGCCTTCTCTTAAGCTCGGAGGCAGATGGATTCTTCGAAGAGTACGCTGATGCCCAGGCCTGGTATGCGGCACGCTTGCGGTAAAATGCCGCAATATATGAACCACTGTACCAGGGCCGGTTTTAACCACCAACAGATACGACAGAGTTAGGAGTAAAACATTCCATACCCTGTCGGATCACATCGACTGCTGAATCAGCGCACATATTCGAGTCCCCAGAAGCGAAGCAGAGCTGCCTCCATCGGTACGAACCCAGGAATTCCCTGAGTCCATCTCAATCTGCTGAGTTATAGTGCCAGACTTGATGCGTTCCAGACGGACGAGAGCCCTTTTTATGCATCAAGGGCACAGTTGTCCTTACCACGCAGTGGTCAGAAGATCCAAGAGGAGCCTCAACCACCACTCGGTAGTCTGCTGGAAGCTTTTTGTGACGTAATTAATAAAGAAAAAATATGTTCATTCACTGGATTTATTTGTGTTCATTCACTAGAAAATTTCGTTCATTCACTGGGTTTTTGGGGATTTTTCTGTTTATCGCTAAATATCTAAAAGACTGTTAATCACATATGGTAAAACGAACCTAAATCTTATTTTTGAATGTATTCTTTACACCAAAAACTAGCTATGGGCTGTATGCATTAGAGGGAACATATAGTAATTATTTTTTAAAGTTCACTAGATGCTTAATTGTTCATTCACTGGAGCACTTACCCTATTAGCCGTATTGTTGTTGGTTTACCCGTTCCCAGTCAATTGAGCCAGTCTGGTAAACCTCAAATGTTTATCTACTCGATTACGCCCACAATAACGTTAACATTCCACCCAAATATTGTGGGTTAACAGGATCGTGAACTTGTAATTACGCGAATACCAATTGTTTGCGAACGAAAGTTTCATCGGAGTTGTGGCCCTCAGGAAAACTAATAGCAGGTATAACTTTATTGACAGCAATCATTGTATCTACTCAAAACGGAAGTGACAAAGCTTGTGTCAATGTCCGTAAATTACTGTACGGGCAAAAAAAGTTATCTTTACATGAGTTGGAAATACCGTTAGACGCATTTCAACCAGGGCCGCTGCTAGCTACATGAGTGCCCGTATGCAATATCGTTGAGATTCTCCCTTCCCGTCGTCACTTCAACTATTAAGCTCAAATCGGTTTACTTTTATGGAAATAATAGTATTTTGTATCGAAACGATATCGATTTGTATGAATACATACCTAATACAGATTTTAAAATCCAGGTCAATATTGCAGGGTCGATTACATCATAACGACATCATGAAACATCACTAGTAACTTTGTTTGAAGTCAAGTAATGGATATCGCCAACTATGTCAAGGCCTTTTCTAGTGATTTTATATCGTTTATCACAAAAGTTTTGTCGATAGTTTTACCACGGCCTAGCTGATCTGTTGTGGCTGCTTAAATTAAACAGGAAGACCACGGTTGAAACAAAGTTGGGAGGACGTGAGGATATACACGAGCAAAGACTATACATAGTAATAGCAACTTTGACTGATCGATGGGTGTTCATGTAAGAAATTTGGGAAAAAAGTATTTTCGTCCTCTTAATATATTGCGTTGTTTTTTATACTTTTCTACCGTTTATATCAGAAACAACCTAAAACGATTTGGATGCGGTTTCAAAAGTTCAGGAACGAAAAAGGTTCATCAGTTTTAGAAAAGTTTTCAAAAACTTTCCTCAACTCATTGTACTCAAGTGATCGAGTGATAGTGAGTAATAAAATCAGATACATAAATATAAAAAAATGAGCGGAACCCATGCAATGAGAAGCCGACTTATTTTGGCGCGTCCTTTGGACGCCGAGTGGATAAAACCGGAACAAAAATGCTTTTTCCGCTATTTCTAGAAATGTCGTGGAATATTAGTAACTAGCTGATACTGGTGAAAACTAAGTTAATAATAAGTGTCTTTGATATATAGTCGTGTTTTTTGACAGAGTTTGTAAACTTTCACAATAATAGAGTTTGGCGGAAGAGAAAACTGACCCCGTTTGCTTGCTCACTACTCGGGGTTTTTGTGAGATCGCTGATTTGTAGAATGTAAATGAAACAAATCGAAAGAGTTCGCTGTTAGTTTTTAGGGTTGCTTATTGAGAAACACGGAACTCGATTTTGACCTGATTTTATTAAAAATTACGAAATAAATGAAAACCGTTAAAAGCGAGTCGGACTCGCACATGCAGGGTGAGTGATTTTAACTCAAATTATTTGATGGCAATTTTTTAATCTACGATAAAGACTCCTCCGTGCGTTCTCTGTGTATCAGATACTACTGCGGTCTCTTACTCCGGCATGGAGCCAACATAATGATATAACACCTGCTAATAGCAGCCTCGCAGACTTTCAACCCTCACCCAGAACAGGAGATCGGCTCGGACTAAAAGAAGGATGGGGAACCTAATAGCCTAATACCTTAAAACTACTATTTACTACATCTGTTATCCTTTGAAGATAAGGTCATAGAACCACAGGAATCACTGAAGATAAAGGTATACGTTAACTAGGATAGTTCAGTTCGCGACTGAATGGCAAATGTTCCGATGAAGTTTGCTAGCATTCATCAGGTGGCCCATATTGTTGTTGGTCGAGAAAAACTTGTTTCTGCACCGCGCACGCTTGTCTTTCGTTACAGCATTACGGAGTGATGGATCGTTGTTGCATTACTTTCATATTTTTCTATTTTCTATTTTACGTTTTATTACTTCAACATCAAAATTTCATTTAGCAATCTCAACTAGGTATTGTTTGTCTCATATTGTATTACAAACATGTCTCAACTTTGAGTTTTTAAAGAACTCCAAAAGATTAATCATACCTGTCAGAGAGAAGACTTACAACTCACGAGTTTGTTACCAGAAGTAATAGAATAGGTATCGACAAAATTTACTGCTCCGCCTATACACAATGAATTCTCGAGAACAGTGAAGCTATTTGTCGGAATATCTCATCCCTTAGTTACAACTAACGGGAAGATTTATTTAACGACTTGGGATCAACTTCTGCCTCTTATACCTTGAATTATAACCTCGCTCGCGGTTTGCTTACGGGAAATTTTATTAATAAGAATTGTTTTAACGGTAGAGTTCTAATGGTGTTAAACGTTTGGAAAACTTGTATAGTTAAGAAATTATACTTAACTTCCTGTGAATCTAATAATATACCAATCCAGGCAGGAACAAGTGGTGAAATGTGCTCAAGGACTAGGGCTCTTAAGCTAGAGCTTGGCTAGGGCCTCACCCAACAATTAGGGGTAGGTTATGAGATGTGATAGATGTGAGTATGTTTGCTAGCCATTTTAAATTTGGGCTATATTTTAAGTGATCATTTGAAATGAGAAATGATATGGAAAAACTAAATGTATGTTACCTTTTCAATGATATTTTACATTTGATAAAAAAAATATGCTCATAGTGTATTCTTATCATTGCTTGCGTAACTCTGAAACGGTTTTTTTTATTGATAAGATACTTACCACTTTATGTTATCTTGAATTTCTATGTTATTTTGAAGCCAGTTAATCAGCGGGTTCTCGGAGTTTTTCTTGGTTGGTATTTTCTGGTGATACGAATTTCACGTCTTTCTCTTACTTGGTCTTCAGTTATCATATTACAGTATATGGGCCGTAACCAGGTTACCATTAAAATAATTGAAACTACGAGTATAACGTTATGCTGGTTGTAACATAACCTGTCTCACTTCTAATTCTAGGTTCCCTTAGAAATTCTCCAGGATATAAAGGAAAGGAAAATTTATTTTTATTTCTAAATGTATAGTTTAAATGACCCGAAACTTTAATGGTACAAAAGTTAGAAACAGCCCTGAGGCGGCTGTTCCACTGACATACTAATTAAACTTCCTATAATTTACCTTTCATGGAGCATTTCAACTTGGATACCATTTTGAAGAAACAATATAGACTTCCCCTTTGAATGAAGTAACCTTTTCATAAGAAATAATGAAAGTTATGAAATATGTCAAAAGGTAATATACAAGTACAAGAACAAAATTACAAAAACTTGTACCTGATTCTGAACCCTTTACTTACATCTAGTTATTCAAAATTTGGGCGTGGCGTATTATAACGATAAAATCCTTTATGGAACACATTGCGAGGAAACCTTGAATAGCTGAGAATTTCGTTATGTTCTCAAAAGTGTGTAAAGTCCTTCAATGCATACTTGACCAATGTGTCAGCTGGTGTCAGCCTATAATTTTAACTTCTTTTATTGCGACTCCTTTTATTGTGACTTCTTTCATTGTAACTGCTTTTATTGAATTTTCCATTCCTATCTCTATGGAATTTTCTTTATTGTAACTTCGTTCAAGATTTTGACTTTCAGATCTTTCAAGAATTTGACTATGTTGACAAGTGTGAGTTGGGACGTTGATCATACAGTCCGCCCAACTTATCTCTGAAATGGCAAAAATTGGAACTAACGAAAAGTCATTCATAAGTACGTTGTGTCCATTCATCTGTTAGTTACTAGTGTGCAATGATTGGTCAAATGAATGTCAAATGCGTCAGACAGCGCCTCTTTCGTTTCAGTCTTAAGTTGGGTTTACTATAGCTTAAAATGCTGCGCTGATTTAGAAACACAGCAGTCGTTATTGTGGTAAGTTGTTGCCATATCTAGGAGTGCAAAGTTTCTTTACCCTAGCCGCACTAAACTAAGGTAATGTGGCAGCAGATATCTTCACTAAACAACGTTCACAAATCTTGCTGCAAGTTGTTTAGAGGAGGCAGAACGAGCAATCTTGCGGTTGTTGCATAAATCTAACCGGTGAGAACTACTTCAGGAAGCTGTAGACTAACTTGGGTACATTATTCAGGGAAATTGTGAATTGAATATTTAGTTATAGGGACGTTATTTACGCACTTGGAACATTAGGGTTAGAACTGGGTTAGAAGGAAGGGAGTAATTTGTAGACCCTAGAGTGTAATAACGTACGTACTGAATTATAACAATATGTTAAATAAGTAAAAAACGCACATTCAACATAGATGATTTTTATGCATCTACCAATATGCCTTTATTTTTCGATCTTTTAGAATGTCACACCAAAGCCACGAGTCCTTAAAGACAATTTGTTGTTTTAAAAACCTCTTCTATATCTGGAATCCATAGGGTTTTTGGAAGAAACGTAGCATAATTGGATGAAATGTAGCATAATATCCTCATTTGTAAGTATGGCGTACATTAAAGTGTAATATTTAAGTATACATTAGAATAATAATAATAATAATAACGCTTCACACTCAAAGCCCCACACTAGGATTCCCTGTGTCGTGGGTGCCTTGGACAACACACAAGACAAGGACACACACCCAGACCGAGAACGGAAATTTAAACTCATCATTCAAATTGCAACCTCGCTGGGAATCGAACCCAGGACCCTCGGAACAGCGTGCCGGCGTGTTAACCATTGCGCCATCCGGGTCGTCAAAAGAATAAGTAGGTATAGAGAGAAATTTATTCCATAAAATTGTTTGATATTGATATCACGAGTATCATAATCGTGGTAAACTGGTCGTAAAACATTCCAAAATAAATTTGGCATGTAAAAGTAAACTAAACTGTTCGATCGTTGCAAACGTTTGACGTATGAGGCGCCCGGTGTACAGAAGTGCAGGCTAATACGAACCTCGTATGCCCTATAAATTTTGCATTGGAATTTGTCCAATTTAATTTATTATCCAGTTGGATGGGATGTCTAAACTTTGCTGAACTGGAATTTTGATATTCGCTTTGCTTTAAAAGAATTTTGTACAAAGATCCTAGGTTGAACTTTATACACCTTTATTTCCCAATTTTTATTTATTTCTTCACAAGGAAAAGGTCTTAATTTAGAAGTTCCAGTTGAAGTGACGGTTACGAATAGTGTTTTAAGATTATTGACAAGTCAATAGAGATAATTCTATGCTTTTTTACCGATTCAATAAGTTAATCGTATTTTTCCGTCAATGGCAATAGCAAAGTACTTTCAACTTCCATTGTTATTGGATTTGCCGATCTGAGTACGTCATTAAAATTCCATCCAAAAAAGCTTGTCAGTGCCTTTCGTTAAATCATTATGTAATCTTCAGTGATCATGTAAGTAGACTCTTCTGTTTGTTTGTCGCTCTTTTACATAAAATGATTCTTTGAGCATTAAACACACCTAGATGATGTTATGTTATGTATATCTTAAGTAAAACTAGTAGAGGAAAAAAGCTCCTTTGGGTTTTTTGCATCTTCTTCTTCCGAGACCACTCACCGTAGGGTTTTATTGAAGCTATGGAGTAATTTGACATTCGAAAAGTGTTTGTAAAAAACCTACTTCGAATAAACTTAATTTCATTTATTCAGTAGATACTTTTAATAGTCTTTACATACCTCATAATCATGTCAGTTTGTGAAGAATCAATGTTATGTATATAAAATTCTTCCGTTACTGAGTGGCTGATTGACCGGTAACTATGAAGCAATCTATATTTGCTTCATGCCGATAACGCACGGCTGAAACTACTGAATACAAGAAGCTGAGGCATGCATGTTCCTTGGAGAGTAGGGGAGCATTAACAGAGGATGTTTAGAACTTCCCCCATAAAGGGGTGAAAAGGGGAAGAAAGTAAAAAAAATCTGCGCGGACCAAGCCGTGTGGGGTGTTGTTAATGAAGTTGGTAACTTATTAGTAAATAATGAGATGCATTGGAATTGATGGAATTGCTAATGATTAAATGTTTACAGGATTCAATTTTGTTGTGACACGGCAAAAATTTAATGTATTTTCAACGCTAGTGCTGGTAAATCCACACTCACTCAAACCAAACAGTATTAAACATCCCGTAAAACTAATGTTTACATTACGTGTAAATATCCGGTAGTCCCACAAAAATATAATCGAAACCTTGTATCCATTCGAGCCTAATAATGGTTAACAAAAACAGGAAAGAACTTGTGGGAATAGAAAATTCAAGCGGGATTCAGGCCGCGCCGTAGAATCTTTCCGCAAGTCTTATAGAAAAGCAGTGAAAGTGTACCGCGTACGTGTGCAAAATATAGAAAACGATTTATCTATGTCGTGTTGTCGCGCTCGAACTTTTTGCCTCGGGATTTGGTTGAACGGACGAGGCTTATAACGACGTAAGCAGAAACTTACAAATGAGTGACAATTTGCTGGTACCCAGAAAGGTTTGGTGGGGTAGTGGTTTGGATTCAAGCCAGCTTCGTCAGTTCAATTCTTTACCATAATTTTATAATATGTAGGTACCTAAGTCAATTCCATCACAGTAACCAGCATAATAGACTTCACACACTCTTCAAAGCATTCACTGAATATACAATTAAGTAAGTGATTTTTTCTGTCAGACTTTTTTCTTTTTTACCCGACTGCGTCAGAAGGAGGGTTATGTTTTTCGAGTGTATGTATGTATGTTTGTATGTATGTCCATTTATTTGGACCGCCCCACAGCCCAAATGGTTGAACGGATTTCGACATATGAGGTATCGTTGAATTCGTCAGAACTGTGACAGTGTCATAGGCTATATGAATTTTCAAAATGGCGCCCGAAAGTGGAAGAAAAAGAGGGGATAATCTTGAGTTTTTTTTGTTATCTTAGCAATATGGGTATCAAATGAAAGATCGTGAAAAGACCTTTTCAAAAATATATATATCATATAACGTCGTTTTAACACAAATTGTCAAAAACCATCCCAAAAAGTAGAATTTTTCGGTGAAAACACTAAAAAGTCTGAAATAAAAATATTATTATAAAAAAAAACCCGACTGCTTACAAAAGAACTCAAAAGAAAAAAACAAGTGTCACAATATCAACAAAAAAAACTTCATGGTGCTGCAGGCGGGGACAAACTATACTGCTACCTACGGGTAAAAAAAGATTTATCACAAGTACTACGTTTGTCCCCGCCTGCAGCACCATGAAGTATTTTATGTTGATATTGTGACACTTCTTTTTTCTTTTGAGTTCTTTTGTAAGCAGTCGGGTTTTTTGTTTTTATAATAATATTTTATCTGTTAGGCTTATTACACCTTCCTAAATTTAGTCATCTAAATCAGGAGGGCTACTACGAAATCTGAACTACGAACAACGTACGAAGTTCGATTTCGAAACGTCACACTTCAGTCGTTTCGGAACATTTCGTATGCATTTTTTAAAACATTATATTTTATAAACCAGTGTCTATTACTAAACCGCTTCCAAATTTCCCTCGTACTTTTTAGGCTTGTTAGTCGCATTTTAAACTCTCATTTCGTTACGATAAACATAGCGCAACTTTGAAACTCACTACCGTCGGTGCTGCGTAATGTATATTTAAGTTGGAGAACTCGACTTAAATAAAATTCAGGGCTCGCGGTTCCTTGGCGAATATTAAGTGGTTCAAACTAAGTTTTAGCTACCACTTCTTGCAAAAACATTATAGTGTTGCATAAATAAAGGACGTCAAGTTCCAGTGAAGCTCCATCGAGTGTTCCGTTTGGAAGAACACTTTCTTAGATATTAAATTATGGAAATATACTCGTAAGTTGAATTTTAAAATGCGGAGTAAAATTATCTAGTGGATGTGTGTGATATGAATGTAAAAATCGGTAACAATTTATTTATTATAATCGAATTGATTTTTTAGAAACTTCAATTGAAACAAACTCCGTTTGAAATGAACTTTCATTTCACGTCATTCCACTTCATTTCACTTTATTTCTCCACTTCAATTCACTTTATTTTACTTCATTTGACTTCATTTGAAATGTTACTTGAAATTCAAGTTTTTTTCATTTTCATCTCCTATTTCAGCCCCTTAGGGGTTGATTTTATTTAAAGTAGCATATTTGTGACCCTGAGTCTTATATTCATTATTTTATTTATTAATTATATCATTAATTATATTTATTTATTAATTATATTTATTAATTCATCATTCATTTCAAATTTTCTCACACCAATGAAATTAGAATAATTTAACAGCGGATCGAACGTTTTAATACGGAACCTTAAAACACGAAGGTTGGTGTCGCGAACTGAATAATTTGTTGTGATAAATTGTGGCCTTATTTAAAAGAGTTGGCTGGAATGGAACTGATGCCATTATGGGTAGGTCGTTAGATTCTAATGCAATTAGGATAACCTGTTCGTTATTTGAATACTTATATTTCTCGACTTTTTGCACAGAATACTCTAGGGCTCCTCTCAATGATAATCTATGCTCAGAAGTGGGATGAAGCCATGTTAGGGAAACACTGATGTTTATTTAATTTCTTTTAGATTTGTTTACTCAAGACGTTTAATTGTTATGAACATAAGAAGCCATGGTGAGCAAACTTTGTGAAAGTAACAAATATAAGTTAAGAGAAGCAATAAAAAGTAATAACGATGTATGTACGTTGAGATTAAACTCTACATAGAGTTTATAGTTTATACCTAAGCTTATGCTTAGGTAATATTTGCAATGAATCGGCGAATGATTTATTTATTAACATACTTGGAAAATAGCGAAAAGCTCATTTGATGTTAAAAGCTGGCAGGGAATTCAGTTGTAAATTTGGTATTCATTTCGCACTTGATTCTACAAAGTAAGTTGATACAAGAATGTAAATTTTAATCAAAAACAATGTCACAAAACTACTTAAACTATTCGTACCTAGCCAATACTCGCCAGCAATTTCTTGAAGATGAAACCTGGTTCCCTAACCATGAATTATATGTATACACCAAGAGCAGTGAAGATTGACTGGACGCGAGGATAGGTAGAGCCTCTCGTCGTTATGTATGTAGGTAACGTGGGTGGTCAATGTCATATGTAGCATTAACTACTAACTGGAGTAACCATCCCCAATGCCTAAGTCGAGTCATGTTCTAGGTCGGTCACAGCTGTCATGGGTGGCAGTGGAAAGGTGGTGCTCGATGCTCGTTAGTTACCTTAATTGCTTCAAAAACATCCAATAAAAATGGATGTGATAGATGACAATCCAATGAAGATATTTTTCAAAAAAATATTATAGGAATTATTTTTTAATGTTCCATAAAAATATTTTTTGGCTGTTAGTTATTTCGTCTGTGCATTTGTGTCTGCTTACTGAAATTGGTACAGATGCAATTTTCATTAAGATATTGTAACAAGTTTGTGGTAATCTATTGTTTAAATTATCTCATCTAAACATTAGTTACTTTACTTTGGCGTGTAGTACTTTGTAAACGTAAGGAATTACTTAGCCGAAGCGAAGTAACTTATTAGATTAGAAGTACTTGATTCCCTTATAGTTTGTTTCGAGTATTTTGTAAACCTGCCTGTAGATCAGAGTAAACAAAACAATCCTAAAACTATTAAGTGGTTATACAAACACCTGAGCAGCCCTTATCTATTTATACTTGAGTCCCCACAGTATGAAATTGCCACTCGTCGGTAAAAACAAATTCATTACCTGTGCTTACGGTTTAATTTGGCTTGTGAGCAAAATTTAATTAAGACGCTTTAAATTGTCGCCGTCAATCTACAATGAACCTTAGTCACAGGGGCGGAAAGCTGGCATTAGAAAGTTGATATTGAAACGAATTCTATATTTAATGCGAGCGGAGTATAGCTCGGATTGGAGAGAATGAACCCAATTCGTAAGTGTGTGCGCCACAGTGTAAGAACTTGCAGCACTCCAACAACTTTGATGCCCGTAATAAAGACGCTAGTTTCTTGAATTGCTTCATTTAAGTATAGAACAACCCAAGTAAAATAATATTTGACCGAAATATTATAAAAATGAAATTTGCTCTTTACTTTCTACTCTGGAAGAGTTCTGGGTATATGTTGACATTGTTGACTCTCGTGCATGCTACGCGATTAATCTATACACGATACTGATTAATTTTAATGCTTATAATTATTTAAATGCAAACTAGTACTCTCGGTTGTGAATTGTTTACCGATATTTTGATCCAGTGCACCCGTTCACAAGTCTCGTTCGAAAAATCGGTCAAATAAATAAGAAAACGTGAGTATGTACCTCTTTGAATTTTAAATAATTCTATTGACCTACTAAAGGTCGTTAATCTATGAATCGGCTTACCAGTGAGTAACACGTTACACTGATAGTAGTGTTATAAACGCGGGTGGTATTGACTAAGCCACGTACTCGTACGTAGTAAATTAGTTCAAACGAATTACTACACTGAATACATACATATTAAACTAAATTAATAGCTTGATATTCGTCTATTACATGGTTGTATTACAAGGGTTTTCAACGTGTATTATATTTTTAATGTAGTTGTTAATAATAATACATAAGATTTTGGAGGAAAGTATGGATTAACATTTACTAAAGAATTATGTTTCATATTAGGTTGCTCGGAAAGTCATTTCGTTTTTGACGTGACAACGTTACGTTTTATAAATCGATATACGGCTGCACGCACGAAAAACATGACGTCTATGCGTCGTTACCGTCGTTACCTCGCTCCAGGTTGATTACTTTGGAGGTAGATATTTTGGTAATGTATCCAATTATTACTTTGTTATTGACTTCTGGGACTATTTATAAATTTTAAATGTTACCTTTTTTAATGTTTCCTGTATTCCTTCTTTATTTTTTTATTGATAAATTCCTGTATCTTTAAATACGATTTCATGACGTTTGTTTACTTTGATGACATTATTTGTCAATGTAACTCTGACGTTTTGCTTTTGCTTTTTATCGAAATTATTTATAACCAGCCAGGTTTGTTTTGACTTGTTTGTGGCACATTGACATGACATAATATGCACAGACTAGCTAAAGATTAATGTTTCGTTCATTGATCTATAAAGTAGGTATATTATTCCTATCTCTATGGTTTCGTTATACGGTATGCAACGACTAGTCTTTTTGGTAAAATATTTAATAAAGGTTTTTAACTGCAATATAACAGTAAATAAATTATAACTAAGTATTCAAAGATAGTTTAGGATGACTATTAGTGATTATGCTACCATTCCATCAGTATTTTCTTAAGACGTTGTCACGTTCAACTATCGTCAGTAAACCGACTTTACAGACAACCAATTTTTTTAATATGAAATTGAAAGCCAACTTTCGTATGAATAAATATATTTCATTAAATTCTACATTAGCCATTCTTGTTCAGCATCCATTGCTATTTTTCTGGTAGAATACCATTTTTCTGGTGCCATCTTTCTGGTCTTGATTGACAAAAAACTGATACAGGTCATTTTTGACCTCTTCTCTTCAAGTAAAGATTTCACCGTCCAAGCAGCAAATGGAACAAATGATAATCCGAAGGCACCAGTTCTGGAGAATATGTTGGAAGTGGCATAACATCCACATTAGTTCATCCGAAATAAAAATTGTGACTTAAACAACACTTTTAATTTTTCCATACTAAAAAACACATAGTGACGAAAACACTGCTTATTGCTCGCCGTACTTAAAAGGAAACGAACCAAAAACTACTGCATAGATTCAATTGAGCTTTTTCACACACAAACCTTGCATTATTATATACATGCTTTATATATATTATATATATATATATATGACGGAGGTAGGTAGTAAACCTATGATACTGGTTTGATGCGATTAATCTGTACGCGATGATTAATAGTCAATCGGATAGATGTCAATAGAATTGGAAAATAATAAATAAGGAAATGAATGTCTACCGGTGTGATATCTTGTAAAAGCTCCTTCTATGTTGAAATGCCGTGAATCGTTAATAATAGTTGATAAATAACGCGTGAGTCGCGAGTGCGAGTGGATCGATCGATAACACCAATATCGTAATTCCGTGAAGTAAATCCAAGATGTCAAAATACCAAACCAAATCTAAATGATCTAATAACGTATTTACTGAGCCAAACTGTCTGATTCAATAAACGGAGATGGTGGTGTGTTTGGCTAGAACTAACCCTGTGTTTCATTTGATATCCTGAGCTCACGTCCTGACATATGAAAGAAGCCAACATTGCTTATTTAGTCAAGAATACCTATCTGGAATGTAAATAGTACGAATGAACGCCCACTCTACTACTGGACCCGATTTCAGAAGTGGGATAAAGAATCCTGAAATTTTTTGTGGATAAGGCTAAGATTGCCATCTGTCATGTCAGCAATTCTCATCACTGGTCCATGGAAATGAGGCTTATGTTTACGAAACATTCAATGAGAAATATTTTGATAAATAGCGATTGAAATTTAAAAGAGGAAATTACACGTAATAATCCATAATTTTGAAAGTGTGTTTTGAGAAAAGAAATGACAACCTAAGAATTCTGTGTCACACAAACATGACATGTCATACAGTTCAAAATAAGTACCACAATGAAGATCTCTGCTAACTTGAGATACCAAGGGAGTGAGAGTTTAAGATAAATTGGTTAAAGCAAGTTTTGAATATTGTGGAATACAATAATTTTTGTTTATGAGCATTCTATGTGAGGAAAAAGGAATCTGCAACAATACTTAACACAAATCTATTCAGAGAGAGATGTACTTGGAATTACAATGCTTTAAGTGTTGTTACACTACGCTTCTGGATATCAGGTGATTTCTGTTTTGTTTTATTCATTGGGTAATTGAGAACTTTTATTGAGGTTGGTTATTGATCTGAATACTCGAGAGGTCTGGTTAAGATGCAATACCTAATCAACAGTAATCTCAATATAATGTGTCTAGGACAAGAATTTAATTGAATTAAAGGTTTTAAAAGTTTGTCAGAAATAGTTATGACAGATCTATAAAGTAGTAACTGTGTTGTTTGAGTATTGAATTACGTTGCTCAATTAATGAATCATAAAACAATATTTGATGGCGCAATGGTAAACACGCCGGATCACTGTTATGAAGGTCCTGGGTTCGATTCCCAGCGAGCCGGCAATTTGGATGATGAATTTGAATTTCCGTTCTTGGTCTTGGTGAGAATGTCCTTGTCTTGTGTGTTAGTTTTTGAGTTGTTTGTAGATATGACACAGAATGGAATTAATTAATGAAAGGAGAATTTTGCCAGAAACTAAATTGTCAATAATGAGATTTTGAAGTTTCTTATTCAGTTGTAAATGTAACAAAAGATAAAGTTATTAACTTTTTGATACGAGTGTGGTCATGGGGTAGCAGGAGCTTTACATCACTCATCTGTGGTACACATGGGGTTTTGATATACGAGTAAAAAGATGATCACAAAATAAATTTCTGAGTGAATTCCATCTTTTAAAAAAAAAAGGCGATTATATTATGGAATTATTTTGATGTGGACTACCTGAGACAATAAAATGTACCGCTTTCTTAACACCTGGGCGACAATTTTAAGTATGGTCTGTGCCTGATTGTTATGTTCCATTGAAACTGAGTGCTGGCCTTTAACGTCAACAACTATTAACGCGTCGGGATGTATCGATAACAGCGTTGGTGACTTACCGTTGGCAACTGCCATCTACACAAGCCTGTGTTTCACTGACGAGCCTATGTGTCACTGACTAGCCTGTGTGCCAAATCTATTGATAGGCCTTTGTGGCATGACCATTGAAAGGCCTGTGTGGCATAACTCTTCAGACGCCTGTGTGGCATACCTGAACACCAACGCCTGCGTGATGTAAATCCTAGGTGGCAAATATATTCAGACGCTTGTGTGGCAAACCTATACAGCAAATAATATACAGTCAGAGGCCTTCGTGGTATGTTTCTTCAAGTTTCTGTGTGGCAGTATTAACAGACTTTACATGTTGTGATAGTAAGTTGTGTGAGCACGTTAATTTGTCCAAAAGATTATCCGTATGTAATTCAAAGTTATGTGATCAGTAAGGTTTGTGATTGATTTGATTGACGAGGTCGTGTGTGGATGTAAGACAGCCGTAACTGTGAACGTTGATTATTATTTAGTAGGTCAGGAAAGACCGAGCGTGGAGAGATACTCGCGTATGTGTTTTGTTGTTACAGGTAATCTTCAATGCCTCATACGTGTTGCCGCTGGTAGAGCGTGCTTAAGAATGGATCGCGGGAAGATGCGGAAACGAATACGGTTTTATGGCAGTGACGCGACGTACCGATTATAGTTATACGGTGACGACGTACCGAGTAAAAGTTAAAACAAATCGCGCAAATAATAAATTGGTAATTTTGTTCTAAACAAGTGTTATGTTATGGAGTTTCTTCTCACTCGTTTCTTCTCCATAGCGAAGACACTTAGCGAAGCGAGTGGTAGTTTACGGTAGTCAGGGTTAAAAAATGCAAACAAAGTTTTTAAAATCCACTCGCAGCAGTAGCAGCAATAGTCATTTTTGATGTTAAAGATTTTGAGTTTTGTTTTGGGTTGAACTAATTGAAAATTGCGGGTCGAGTAATTGAGATGGTAATATTAACGGGGCGGAGCATCACCCGAGGACGGGCGATGAGTCAGCGATGGCCGTGACGGAGGTAGGTAGTAAACCTATGATACTGGTTTGATGCGATTAATCTGTACGCGATGATTAATAGTCAATCGGATAGATGTCAATAGAATTGGAAAATAATAAATAAGGAAATGAATGTCTACCGGTGTGATATCTTGTAAAAGCTCCTTCTATGTTGAAATGCCGTGAATCGTTAATAATAGTTGATAAATAACGCGTGAGTCGCGAGTGCGAGTGGATCGATCGATAACACCAATATCGTAATTCCGTGAAGTAAATCCAAGATGTCAAAATACCAAACCAAATCTAAATGATCTAATAACGTATTTACTGAGCCAAACTGTCTGATTCAATAAACGGAGATGGTGGTGTGTTTGGCTAGAACTAACCCTGTGTTTCATTTGATATCCTGAGCTCACGTCCTGACATATGAAAGAAGCCAACATTGCTTATTTAGTCAAGAATACCTATCTGGAATGTAAATAGTACGAATGAACGCCCACTCTACTACTGGACCCGATTTATATATATATATATATATATATATATATTATATATATATGTATGTATATATATATAAAGATTACGCGGCTTAAGGTAAGGTTTTGTTCAAGAATCACAATTAACTCTGTCCGGAAAAACGAAATTACTTTCCGAACAACCTAATAGTTTTGTGTTTAACCAGTCAAGATAGTGAGTACTTAATCTTACATAGGTAGATACATAGATAGTTTGTTTCATGTACCATAAAAACGTTAAAAACTCTTACAATTGTCAAGACAGAAGCTATCTATGTCGAATTTCTTTTGAGTAAATCTGAAAATGTTCCGGACATATCTCATTGGGAAAGGTTTTCGCAAAAATGTAGACATAATACGATAAGCCACGATAACCTCATCCAGTACCAATCTGTAATTATGTTATGCCCGGAGGATGGCGTTAATTAATCACTACATCCCGTGGGACGCACTGCAGCAAATATCATTCATTAAACGGAATTTCTACCCAGAATTATGCAGTATTTTTAACGCCTAGAATTAATTAAGGTAGAAGCTGAAACGCCACCCGTTAATATAGATAATGGAGGTGTATTATATTATTGTATCTGCGCGCGTCTTTTGTATTATTTTCGTTGAGTATTCCTGTATTTTTTCTAGTTGTAAACGGTTTGCTTTGTATGTTTTGTTCGGTGAAAGTCTGCAACTTTTAACTACAATAGATACGATGGTACGTGTTTATTTTCATGTTAAGAATATTGGTACTAGATGGTGATCGTTATGTTTTTTTGATCGTTTTGTGCTCCAGAGGGGACGATAAGCTACTTGTTTCAAATGTTATCATTTTTACAGCGATGTTGAAGTCTACAAAAACGACGTTGTCGGTACAAAACAACTTTCTTATCAAAACATCTTCGTGGCTCTTATTTTTACGTTGATAACCGATAAACGATCGGACTAGCCACTCATGGAGATAAAGATATCAAGGCATCAAATAATACCTATTTTCTACAAAAAATAAACCGACTTCAACATCGACATTCATCCCATCTGTAAAGTTCACGTCAAGTCTTTCGGCTTCATCATATCCACTCCAGACCTTCATTAAATTGTAGTGCTTTAATATACTTAACGAAAATGCAATAAATCAATTTGAAAATATTAAAGATCGCACTAGTCGCCCCTGCAATTTTCGAAAGTCCCCCTCAATTTCTCTGGGATGCCATTATCAGATCCTGGTGTCCTTATCATGGGACCACCCTTGGGATTTCAACTTTCCAACAAAAAAGAATAATCAAAATCGTATCATAAACGACGAAACAATCCCCGAACAGACATAAAAAGTATACATGCGGTCAAATTGAAAATCTCCTTCTTTTTTGAAGTCTTAAAAACGGCAAATACTGAAACAGGCGACACACATTGTTTCTAGCTCTAGGACATTGTGACCGGAATACGTAAAAATCTTTCATGGCTGATTCTAGGAGGATGGCTTGAGGCGGATAAAATATCTTATTATCATATATTTTGAACTATACAACACTCTTCTACAGTCCTTATAATATACATACTCGTAACATAACTTTCAATACCTCTCTTACTTAACGTTGTCCTTTTTAGCAGGATGCGATACAATTAGAAGTGATTGCTTGTTCGGGATTGACCTTTTTACATCTCAAGCCATTTCTTACATGTTAACGTTCCTATTTGTAAAATAATTCTAATCTTTTAAGTTAATTTAAAAGTCTGCGACCTAGAAGAGCGACAATAAATTAGATAAAGCTATCCCTACCCATATAAAAAGTAGTGTCTAATGTAGAACACTGGTTTCTTTAATTAACTTAAATTACAAAGTTTCTCTTGAGACTTGCCTTTTTGCTAATTAGCATACTTACATTGCGTTACTTAAATACTAATGAATTTTAGAATTATTTTAAAGACATCTAGCTGTGATACTTCTAAGCGTATATTAAAGCATTACTTTAATTAAAACTAAAAAAGATGAAAGATTACAAAAATAATTGCAGTAATTTATATTAAATAATTAATATCTACTTACTCCTACTTACTGCGCAGTGTACGTTAATCCCTTGATTGCTATGTTGTTATGGTTAGTAGTTGTCTTCAGGCGATATTTCCAATATCTGGGTTGGATATTAACCCCTGATTAACCATTCCACAAATCCGCACTGAAATATTGTGGTGGTGTATACTGATGTATACGCTTCCTCAATGATGAGACCCTTGATTAGTTTGTTATGGGGCCCAGGGCTCTATCAGGTGAACTTTAACACAATTATGGCTAGCTGTTGCCCGTGGTTTGGCCCGGGCGGAAGTAGAAACACTAAACTTGTTTTTGAATAAATTTAGTTTAAGGTCAATAGCTTACTTAATACTTTACTATTTTCGGGAAAACTTTTACACAAAATATTTGGTAATTTTTGTGGATTGCCCAATTAAATCAAGAGTCTGATAACTGTAGAGAAAACTTACAATGGATTTACCCGTCTATTCCCGTGGGTATCGTA
Source organism: Hesperia comma (assembly GCA_905404135.1). Classification (NCBI taxonomy): domain Eukaryota; kingdom Metazoa; phylum Arthropoda; class Insecta; order Lepidoptera; family Hesperiidae; genus Hesperia; species Hesperia comma. The sequence continues at coordinate 13,449,557 of FR990023.1, forward strand.
GGGCTTCGGGTTTGCGGAGCGAGGAGGAAAACCTGTTACGGCCGTCTTTTATGTCCTTTTACCGTAAAAATCCTTACTTATCTGCTATAAGAAAGAATGCAGATTACAAAGTTCAGTTGTAAGTTGTAACAGAAAATTACAGTTTTACATTTTAATTTTAACACCCTAATTTTAACAATAATATGGCATTGAATGTCAAAACCGTGTGTCGGGGTCGTTTAAAAATTGAATCTGTATGAACAATACATAGTTGAAGTCATTTAAAAAGACAAACATGCAAAACAGCAATAAAATTTTAAACCTATCACAAAAAAATGCCACACTGAAGATCGAACCAAGGTTCCTTTGATCGGTCGTTTGGCAACCATTATGCCATGATGTTAAACAATCATGAAAATACTGAAAGCAAAGCGTGAGAAAGCTTGATAAAATCTATTAAACAAACAGAGGCACATCAATTGTTATTCTTCGCAATAGACTTAGTTTACGTGATTATACAAATCCGAGATTACAACAAATGTTACTCTAAATAAACAAAACTAATCTAACCAAAGGCTAAATGAGCCATTTGGATGTTCAGAGCCTTATTTATGTATCGGGTTTAATTAGAACGAGTTTATATTTACTTGCTACGAAATTTGCAGTTAAAATCAATTGCCTGCAAACCTTGTAATATAATGACAACTTGTATACAAATGTATTTCAAAAAAGTTGTCTTTGCTGTACCATTACATTGCTTCAGTTAACAAGCGAATGAAATTTGAGTTGATGGATTTATTACCTAGGGACTGATGAACTCATCATCATCAGCATCTCAACCCATCATGGCCCACTATTGAGTCTCTTCTCAGAATAAGAAGGTTAAGGCCATAGTCCACCACGCTGGCTAAGTGCGGACTGGACTGATGAACTATTGGTTTTTTATCAAGCGTTTCTTCAAAAATCGAAGGAGCCTAGAATCTTATTAACACTGGTCTTATGGCCTGTTTCTATAATCTTCTGTTTCTATAGGATGAATGTGATGGTGAGATGAATATCTAATTAATTTGTTTCCGTAAATATGACTATAAAAATATTTACTTAGCTTTTTCTTGGCGCTTCAACCCCCGGTTTTACTAAATGCAGGCGTGCTTTGGGTGTTAAAAACGTAAATTTTGATATTCGTAAAAATTTAATTTCATTAACACCTTATTTTACCGCAGTCGCCTTCAAGTCATTTCTGTGAGTGTCTCTTCATACGTGCGACGGCGACACGATTACGAGGCGACAACGTTGCGACACAGTGACTTTTGGCCGTTCTCACACAACGCTATTTGCAATCGCCTAGGATCTTGTCTATGCGTCGCTCGTGAGTCGACATTGCATTTACCAAGTTACCGACGCGTCTATGATGCGTGTCTGTCAGTGAACAGTGTCAGTGTCGGCGAACTGTGGATGGCGACGGAGTCGCGTAGTTAATAAATAGCGTAGTGTGAGAAGTAAACACTAAACGCTGAGTTATCGTAACGACAAAAAATATGTAAATTTTAAAGGCGCGTAGCCTTACCCATGACGTAGCAAGTAGTGCCGTCGTCCATGGACATCAGAAACATCAAAGGCACGAGCAGGACTTTGGTGACACTAACTGAAGGCTGATACAGTCTTGGATGTACCCTGGTTTGGAAGCTAGCTCCAGTTGCAGTATAATTAGCTAGTTGTGATGTCGTTATGACGTCACTGTGTCATCGTTAGTATAAAAAACGAAAGTATAAAGGATGTCGCACATTTAGACCACAAAATGTCGCACGTGTGAATATAGCTGCATTTAAATAATTTTGCATCCGTGATACAGCGATTTTAGTCGCGTAGCTGTCGCACGTATGTATAGACGCTTAATTAAAACTGCAGAATTACAGCGTTTAGTTAGTGTGGTAGGAAAACGTGAACGGAAATAAAGAGAAACTCTTAACAACATCTAAGACTGCAGTTTAACTAGCAGAGTTCGTTAAGTAGAGCAGTGTGGATAACGTATTCAATACGAGCCTAGCTTGCTAATATGTGGATAGGGGATTTATTCACCTGACGACATTTCATAAGCAAAATATACTTTCCTCTTTCCTATTTTAAGTCTAATGTAGTAAGAATATAGTTTTCAAATTCTACCGAATTGCATGGATGGATGACCATCTTTGTGAAACTCCGGTGGCGGGAGGATAAATGAAAGATAATTCAGTCTTCGCCTCATCGTATCAATGTTAAAATTGTCTACATAACAGATTTTGCCTTTCATATTTTTACGTAATAAGCTAAGTCATATGGGTAGATTTTCCACAATAGCATTAAAACACTCCGTTGATTGTAGGTATAGGTACATAAATATTGCTATGTTATGTAGTATGAAATTTTATTAGCAACTAGCGAACCGCCCTCGCTTCGCTTCGGGACCCGTAAGTATCAACCGCGTAGGTCCCGCTCCCGTAGGAATTTCGGGAAGATAATAAACTATCACCAAAATTAATTCAGGTTAAATTAAATTAAACTTAGAAATAAAGCTTACGACAAAATAATAGCAAAGTAGCAAAGGATCACAGCAAGATTAATTCAGATTAAACTTGGAAACGCGGCAAGTTTGGTATGGCAGTGGGTTCGACCAAATTTGATTACCATAAAAACGGTTCTAGTGTGTTAATCTTAAAAGATAGACATGTACTGTCGTGGACATTTTTTTAGATCATTTCAAGAGGAATAATTCTTTCATACATATATTTTTGGTATCTTGAATCGTTTTCGCAACGCATGCAACGAAAGCCCTCGAGAATGAATAATTTTCCCCGTTTTTTCCACATTTTCCATTATTTCTTCGCTCCTAATTGTTGCAGCGTGATGTTATATAGCCTAAAGCCTTCCTCGATAAAAGGTCTATTCAACACAAAAAAAAATTTTCAATTCGAACCAGTAGTTCCTGAGATTAGCGCGTTCAACCAAACAAACTCTTCAGCTTTATAATATTAGTATAGATTTTAATCTCTTCACCTCGTACGAAACGTTCGATTCTTTTGGCTTTATCTTAATAACTCATAAAAGAGTAAACACTGTTGTCATCGGACATCTGAAATGCATTTTTCTGTTTACCATTCTCACCGGTTATTTCACGTAGGTAACTAGGAGCTGATAACGCGACAGGATGTGTCCTAATAGTTCTCACTATCAGAGTCAGCGGTTTATAATTTGACTCTCAGATTTTGTTTGTGTAACTCGAAACATTATTACGGTACTATCACTGTGCATTTAAATAAGTAGGTTAATCTTTAAAGGAAACACGGCTTGTTTGTGATTGAACAGGGGATCTATTTTTCTCATAATGTGACTGCAAAAAGGAAGTTCGCAATATTACTTTTTTGTTTTAATGCGGGGATCGATGTTGTTAATTCATAATTTTACACTGCGTTAACCGATTTCGATATTTAGGGCGGCCACATACATGCGGAATTCCGAAACGGAATCCCGAATAGGGTTGTAACGATATATCGGAAAACCGATAATATCGAAGAGGACACATCGATATTTTTATCGATATTTGCTTTATAACGATATGATAATATCGATATCATATCCGAAGAAAAAAATCGATAATTCACGACCTTAGATAAGGCTGTATGGGCTTTGAACATTAGCTTTTTCTTACAATATAATATTATCGGTTTTCCGATATATCGTTGCAAGGTTGCAACCCTATTCGGGATTCCGTTTCGGAATTCCGACTGTATGTGGCCGCCCTTAATTGCTTTTTGTATTCAAAGTGCTTCACGTTTAGTCCAATTAGGTAGTTATAAATTTGAGTGACATAGATTTTGAAGTCGGGTTATTTTTTATTGAAAGTTAGTTATTTAATCGATTTATTTACGTCCCTGGCTTAGGACATTTTTTAGAAGTTAATTCTAAGTTTCTGCTGCCGCCGTGATTAGCGAATTCGGGGTAAATAGGATTTCTTTTGTTCAGATTTAGCGACAATACGCTACCGTTGCTGCGCGCGAAGCTTTTCCTTTATTTTAGACAATAGAAGGTATCTGATGAGTATATTCTGTAGAAAGTTGAACTGTGGATTGTAGAATGGGATGTTTAGCTAACCGCATTGTGATAACCAGGCCGGTACATACCTATTATTTGCTATCCATAGCCGTATCTGATAACCAGCGCCTATATTTAAATGGCCTTAACACGACTTACGATAGTTCAGTGCCTGTGTTCACAGTTCAATTTAACTTCTAAGAAGATACTACGGGGGCATTTTTAGTTTCCGTCGTCAATCTGAAATGTACCTTAATTGCATAGGCGGAAAGCAGGCATTTGTGTGCCATGCTGTTATGACGAATTCCAGATAGAATGCGAACGGAGTATACGAGGTACTAACTGCCACCATTTACTAATTGGCACTTGAAATTTCAATGCTTTTAATAAGAATTTTATTGATCCGCCAATCCGCACTTGGCCAGCGTGGTGGACTATGACCTTAACCTTCTCATACTGAGAAAAGAACCGTGCTCAATAGTGGGCCGTGGAATCAAGTACCTAGTTATCTTGCTGTAATATTAATTAATTTTTTAAATTATAAATCATTGAAGTTTCAAGTGACCAATTACTGAGTTATTACTAAACGATAGCACTTAAGTATCCCCTATTAGTTTTATTTGCAGAACCGAAGCAATGCTATTAGCTTATAGATATGTAGAATGCTGTTAGAATACTTAGTTCAGAAGTCGTTTAAAGCGCTTTTTCCTCGAAAGAAGGAAAAGAAAGAAAGAAAACTAAAACAACAGGTTTTACATTCAGCAGCCAAGCAATGATGTTAGCTCGTAGAAGAAACAGCTTAGTTCTGTAACGGTTTAAAGGCTTTTTTCGAATCCCTACCATCACGTCTACAACGGCTTAGAACAAGTTATGTTTCTGTAGGTGCTTGTTAAATTTAACGATGTATTAAACGGCAGTGTAAGAATCTCTGCACCCTATTTGTATGACTAGCAGTCATGTATTTGTATGACCCAACAAACATTTTAGTCGAATAAGAAGGAATTACGCGACTCATAGTGGTATAAGCGTTGTATAGAAGTAGTTTCATTCTGTTATACGACTTAGTGCCCCCTATAGTTATTCGACTTGTAGTCGTGTAAAAACGTCGTAGAAACGCCTATTCGACTGCCCTATACGACTATTACACGACATTCAGTCGTGTAAGCAGTGTTGTGGCAGTAGAAACATCTATGCGACTTCTATACCAACTTTAGTCGTATTAGAGGTTCGAAAACTACCTTTACACGACGTCGTATTAGAGTGGTATATAAAACTCCTATACGACTTTCAGTCGATTCAAACACTTTTTTACGACCGTTATACGAACTGAATATAAGTACGGAATATAAGTAGGTATGCGACAAGTTAACTGTAGTCCAACTGGAGATGGGTCCGTAAACAGCACTTTATTTTTTTAAAACGCCGTCACCAGTAGGTACTATATTATACCTATACTTACTGTACAAGTTACAAGAAAAATATTTAGTTTTATAAAAAAATCATTTCTAAATACAGAATTCACATTCATCTTCTGGGTAATTATAGTATACCTATGGCAAAAAGTGCAACTTGGACACCAGAAAAAATCAAAATTTATCAAAATATAATATATAACAGTTTCTTCAGTTAGTATAAAATGTGCAGGTTCGGTTTCGTCACTAGTATAAAATCTGCAACCGAAACAACGATCAGCGCGTACAAAATGTGTAGATTTCCATGGTCATTTTGAGCAATACGTATCAAATTAATAAATCTAATTTTGTTAAGAATTTATCGATATCTATTGTATCCAGTATCACGTGTATTTTTTTAATGACAGCTCAACCAGCAAACAACACAATAATGATAATAACAATAGTGATTAATAAGGTTTTACACACTTGACAATTACTAAACTGAACCCTAATTTTGTTTCTATGGCGGAATGTTTACGAATCCAATAATGACATAAATTGAAACGTCGTATAGAAGTTGTATAACGGTCTTGTCCAACACTTTGAATCGTATAAAGGTAATTGTAAACACGTTTTTTCAAAAATGACTGTAAAATATTATTTATTTAATTAATTACACTGGCGCGTTTATTATATATAGTTAAAACTAGCACATAAGACTCGATGAAATTAATTTCCCATAAGATCAACCGTCCTTGAACTTGAGTTTCGAAGTAAAAACAAAGATGAATAAGTAAAATGGCCGAGTCTCGCTTTCAACAGTAATATTTATAATTACATATTTTGTCACTTTGACAACTAATATTTTGCGGTATAGGAGGCGCGCTGGATACTCGTATACGATCAAATGTCGTAAAGCAGTGGTAATAAACACCTTAATTCGACAAAAAGTGCGCTACACGACCTCTATACGACCACTATGCGACCAAGAAGTAACTTACGCGACTGCTATATGACTTTTATAGGACTCTGAGTCGTATAAAATGGGCCTTTTCTTGGTGATACCGACGTTATAGCGACGTAACGGCGACAAGCTTATAGAACCAAAAGTTATCGCTGGCACGTTGTGGCGACCTGTTAAATGTTTGTTGGGGAGTAGCAGTCAAACCCTTAGACAAAGAATATGTACAAGGCACTAACTGTGTTATTCCTTTTGCACTGAATACAAGTTACGAGGCTACGACTTTAGTGACATTTTAAAATGGAACAGCATTATTTTTTATCCTTGTCTGCTTTGGCATTTATTCACGTTGCATTCGCTGACTCGGGCTTTCATTTGTTCCATAGATGCAACATCAGCGAAGAAATGAGCTAACTGCTCATTTATATTAGTATAACTTTTGTTTTATTGTGAGCAAAGACGGGCAAAATGAATTATTGCTTGCAGATTATAGTTACATCTAGAGGTCCGGAAATACCCCCGCGAGCGCCTTCTGTAAAAAGGCACCGCAGTTGGATATGGAATAGGTGTTAAGGTCTAGAAGTCGCCGGGGAAATAAAAAAAAATAGTTTTTAGCGGGAAGGGGCAATTCAGTATTCTCATACCAGCTGTTGCCTACGACTTCGTTCGTACATAGGAGTTTTTTCCTTGTGAATTTCGATCCCGTGGGAACTCCGGGATAAAAAGTAGCCTATATTATGGTCAACAATCTCTTCAGTGGCATATGAGTATGTTCGGAAAAAATATAAGATTTTGAGATCAGGACAGGATTATAGATAGTTATCACGTGTTCCCTGGTAGCTAATGATTCAAGCTTAGACTGGAGCTTAAAAACTGTGAAAGCACACAACATAAGCTTTAGTTTTTAATAAGGACAAAACTGAGTCTATTCCACCCGGTTTGCGCCTGAAGCTTAGTGATGATGTTTGAAAAGTCGCTGAAAGTTTATCGTAGTGGCGTCATTCTACCCGAAATAGGTTTTGCAGCTCGACCTAGTGCTGCTAGTCTGATTAGAGCTATGGCTTACTGCGAGGAAGAATAAAAGATAGGTAATGCATTGCGCGTATATCTAATTTTCGAATTTTGAAGTTTCGCTTCGCTTCGGGAAGCTCATGAAGTAATTTACACTACTTAGTATTTACACTAATTCGTACTTTCACTACATTGAACTAACATAGGTTCAAAGAGGTTCTTTAAATTGCCAATAAGTTTAATTGGCAATAGGCGCATATTTTTATTTGTCAACCAAATCAAAACAAAAGAAACCACCAAACCTACATTACTGAAAAACGCATCCAATTCAGCTAAGCCCTGCTTAGATTAAAAAGAAACAACAGAAAACAAGACAGAAATTCAAAAATTTGGTATAATTTTTCCATTATCATTCCATTATCATTTGTCTATATCCGTTATAATACCCAGCTTTCAACATAAACGCACCCTTAGACATATTAGTACCTATGAAGTACTGTACCTATGAAGCATGTTGATAAATATTTACTGCCCGAGTACTGGCCTGAAGATGTTTACATAAAGCCATGGCGTAGTGGATTTCGTAAGCCAATGCAAGTCTATGAGCAAATTTAAATATGAAACCTACTCACTTTACTATCAGAATGTTCGAGGCCTCCGTTCTAAACTAGATCAGTGTAAAAAATCTATTCTGGCTGAATCAGCTGATATATTTGCTTTTACTGAGACATTCCTAGTAAGCAGTATTTATGATTCGGAGTTGTTCCCGCCTGGTTATACCGTTTTGCGTCGGGATCGAACCGGCGACGTCGGATGGGGAGGAGTGTTGTTGGCCGTCCGGGACTCGTACGAAGTGCAGCAAGTGTTAGATTTAGACGGATATAAGAGTGATTTAGAACTGATTATTTCTATTATTACCATGAAATATAATAAATTTTTGTGCTGTGTTCTTTATATACCACCCAACTCCAAAGATGAGATATATTGTAATATTTTTGCTGTAATCGAAAATCTTGTTTCACGGTATCCAAAATTAGATATAGTTATTGTAGGAGATTTCAATTTAAACTCTTGCAGTCAAAATGTTACGTTACACTTTAATTATATGTTAAGCTTCTGTAATCTGCAACAACATAGCAATGTAAGTAATAAATATGGTGGAATGTTGGATCTGGTGCTGAGCAATCTGGACACTGAATGTGTTGAGGTATGTAGTGATGTGGAGCCGGTGGTACTCGCAGACGCCTATCACCCGCCACTGTTGGTCTGCGTTAGTACAGCAACTGCTCGTACTACGACGCGTGCGTCATTTTCGCAGGAGTGCCACAACTATATGCCTATAGAGTGGAACTTTCGTAAGGCTGACTATCATTTATTATATGAATCTCTGTCTATCATTAAATGGGACGAGATATACGAATGCACTGACGTTAACTCAGCTGTTCATACGTTTTACAATATATTGGGTTCATGTTTCGATATGTGTGTTCCGCGTAAAAAAAAATGTTTCGAATCCGCGATATCAATATCCTTATTGGTACACATCTGAGATAATTAGGTATATAGAATACAAATACTATCATTTGAAAAAATTTAAACAAACACAAATGGAGTATAATAAAGAAATGTTTAAATTCTACAGACTTAGAGTAAAAGAGCTCATTGATATAGCTTACAACAATTACGTTAAACAAACTGAGTCAGAAATAAAATGCAATCCTAAACTATTTTGGAAATTTGTAAAGGATCAGCAGTGCACAAGGCATTCTGGTAAGGAATTTGAATATAATGGTACTCTTGTAAATGGAATAGAAGCTGCCAATGCCTTTGCAAATTATTTTAAATCTGTATTTTTACACACTAGTCCCACATTATCATCTGTCGACGCTGAGCGTGACACTAGTAATCCTTTTTGTTCCAACCGAGTTTCAATAGCTAATATTACATCACGTGACCTAATTTTTGCAGCTCGGCGACTAAAAGGTCACTCATCTGCTGGCCCTGATGGTATTCCTTCGTTCTTGGTCAAAGACTGCATTCGTGTGTTTGAACAGCCGTTGTTGTTTATTTTTAATTTAGCGCTTAAAACCGCAACATATCCATCCCAATGGAAAATATCTAGGGTGACCCCTGTGCCCAAGATCGGTTCTAAGTTAAACATTGAGAACTATCGGCCTATAGCTGTTCTGTCAGCATTTGGTAAGGTATTTGAATCTATTCTGAATCATTATATTATAAAACAACTAAATATGCAACTTAGTGACGCGCAACATGGTTTCAGACCGGGCAGGTCTACGGCAACTAATCACATTAATTTTGTAGACTATGTTGTTACCGAAATGGATTCTAAAAAACAAGTAGATTCGGCGTATTTCGATTTTAAAAAAGCATTCGATAGAGTCGATAATGATGTTTTATTAAAAAAAATGTCAGCTGTAGGATTCACTCCAAAATTATTAAATTTATTTTCCAGCTATTTGTCAAATCGTATTCAATATGTGCAACTTTATGGTTTTCGCTCCGAGCCCTACATTACTTACTCAGGGGTAAGCCAGGGAAGTACGCTAGGGCCTACCCAATTTCTAATCATGATAAATGACTTACCAAATGTTGTCAGAGCAGCTAGATGTCTCATGTTCGCTGATGACGTTAAACTGTTCATGAGTATCCGAAATGTTGCGGACTGCCAGGCGCTTCAGAGGGATATCGACAGTGTAGTTAAGTGGAGTGAACTTAACCACCTAGAATTTAATGTGAACAAGTGTAAAAGCATAACTTTCACACGATCTCGCTCACCAATTCCATATACTTACTGCATTAATGATCTTCCTCTTGAAAGTGTGCATCGTATTAGTGATTTAGGTCTTACTCTTGACACCGAATTGACATTTAACATACACATATCCGAATTGTGCAATCGTGCTTTTAAGTCCCTTGGTTTCGTTATGAGACAGGCGAACCGATTCCGAGAAAGAAGCACGATTGTCAATCTGTATAATGCGTTTGTCAGAAGCAAACTTGAGTACAACTCAATCGTCTGGGATCCACATGAGTTTAAGTATAAACTTAGTATAGAAAAGGTACAGAAAAAATTTGCTAGGTACCTGTATAAAAGAATGTATGGATATTATCCTTTCTTATATCCGTCACTATTCGTAGTAGGCATGGTAGGCATTAACACGCTTGAGACGCGACGTAAGTGTGCGATACTTCTGCACTATTATCTACTCTTGAATAATAAGATAGATAACCCCACCACCTTATCTCGCTGTCCATTGTCAGTACCGGACCGGCTGCGGCGGCCGAGCGTACGTCGCTTGTTCGCGCCATATCATACGCGCACGCAAGCGGCAAGGTACGCACCGACAGCTCAAGCCATAACACTGTTCAATAGTCTGATTGCTCGTGCGCCAGATATTGACATATTCCATATGTCTTATAACAATTTTTTGAGTGTCTGCTTAAAATATTTGTAATTTCTGTAATAAATATTGTAATCATTATTATGCAATGTAAACCTAGCTTGTAGTATGCTTTGGCTCTGCTGTTAGTACTGCAAGCATCTGTTTTAAATAAATAAATAAATAAATAAATAAATTAGGTATAAAGGCGAATGAAATGATGTTACTAAACAGCACAAGCACGAAGAAATTTAGCACAGGTCATTACATTATTTGATTACTTGAAAGTGCAGTCCGTCGGGTGCAAATTTATCACAATATACGGCAAGGTAAGTAGAATAACACTATAGTCTTCGCAATTACCTAATGGATCCGTGAAACAACGAGCGTGACGGTTCAAACACCGTTGGATATAGTATAGGGCCTCGCTATTTTTTTATTCATTTACACAATTTTATTACTTATACCTAAGTATTACACATTGGAAGCGGTGAAAGCTTAATGGCTACGAATTTGGCTTTCTAGTCGGGGATCCGGGTTCGAATTCCAGGGCGAGCACGTCTGACTGAGTTATGTGCGTTTTAAAACATTTAAATGTTACTCGCCGTAACGGCGAAGAAAAACATCGTGAGGAAACCTGTATGCCGGAGAGTTCGCAAAACTCAAAGGTGTGTGCAGTGTGGAGTCCGCCAATCCGCACTTGGCCAGCGCGGTGGCCTATATGTCCGTAACCTTCTCTTCTGAGAAGAGACCCGTGCTCAATAGTGAGCCATGATGCCCATGATGGGTTGAGATGATAATATTTCACTAATAATATTTCATGAAAAGTATGCCAAGACAGTTCATAATGGTTTCAGCATAAATGATGAGGTTTCACGGACAGCCAGACCTTAAATTGAACTAGTCATGATTTTTTAACTCTACAGACCCTCAATTTTGTTAACACATAGATAAGGCTATATATATTTGACTAATAACTAACTCTCCACCAATCCGCATTGGAGCAGCGTGGTGGAGTATGCTCTAGGCCTCCTCAGTAATGAGGAGAGACCCGTGCTCAGTAGTGGGCCATTAGTGGGTTGTAGCTTATGCTTAATAACTAACTGCCATTGCTTACTTTAAAAAGATACGAAAATGTGTGTTTGAAGTGTGTACGAAATAAAATCTTTGAATTTTTAATGACTTTAATTTAAAAAACATTTTTACCCCCACATAATATTTCTTTTCGTGGTCAATATAGAAGTTATTTCAAAAAATGTCACTGGCTCCCAAACCACAGTTCACACCTACAATTCCGGTTCACGACCCGCCAGTAAAGTGCAAAGTGTACGGGCATTTAACAACGGTCAGACACGACATATATTATACCTACATTACATATGAGTACGTGCGAACATTGCTCTTTTTACGATGCTTGCAAACTTTATACTTAGTTTTTGTATTTTATTAATTAATACGTGACCTCATATTGTATCATGTTACATTTGAATATCAAATTAAGGTTAATTACTTGGAATTGAAAGTTTAAATACTTTAATATTTAATTTAATGTCTACGTGACGTCTGAGCCTACAAAACGGGTATTGATTAATCAAATGGGTATTCTTTTAATCAAGTGACAAATAATCTAAAAACCTTGTAATTATATTTATTGCAACAATAAATACTACCCCCAGTACTTAATAGTTTTTGGCATACAAACGTCGATATTTCAGAATTTTAGTATCCTACTTCCTATCCTACTTTCTACTAATGTTATAAATGCGAAAGTTTGTAAGGATGTGTGGGTGTGTGCATGTGTGTTTGTTACCTTTCACGCAAAAACTGCTGAACCTATTTTCATGAAACTTTGCATTAATATAGCTTAGACATCGGAATAACATAATAAGTTAAAATTTAAAGATTTTTCTATAATTTGGTCATAATGTAACGATAACTGTCAAGTAATTCGGAAAAAAATCAGCCTTCTCAGAGCTATTTTCTACTAAGGGACTGGTTCCCCGAAGTTAAGCGAGAGCGGGTTTCCTAGTAATTATACATGATAAAACTTTATATTAATAATTGCTGTTTACTTTGACAAAATTTGAATCGAAACATTAAGTTAAAATTTTGTCAAGTTAAATCAGCCTTAATATTGAGACAGCTAGATGTTGTTTTAGTATTAAGTCGTCATAACTATTTACATATTGGCAAAGTTTCAAGTCGATACGGCGGGTATAAGCATGTAATAGATAGATTGACCTTGAATAAAATTTACTCAACCCCTACAGTTATCTATAAGAGGGATTCGCTTGATATCGTCGTCACGATAAGATGGAATTCGGATGAATGGATAGCTGCTCTTAAGAATCAGTCGGAATTTTTGCATAGCTCGAAGGGAAACATCTATATACTTATCTATTGAAATGTAAGTGGTCTATGTCTGGTTTGTATACATCTTCAATATACATAAAACTTTTCCGTTACTGACCGACTGACGGAATAGACAACGCACAGCCGAATCTACTGAACGCAAGAAGCTGAAAGGACCCATGTTCCTTGCACAGTGTAGCAGAGCACTAAGAGAGGATATTTGGAAAGTCCTCCCCTAAAGGGACAATAAAGCAGTAGTGGAGGGGGGCGGAGAAGCTTGTAAATATATTAAAGAAAAACTCTTATCTTATGATAAAAAATCCCCACACTCACAATAATACACACTCACATAGAAATATAAAATTGTAAGTACCCACCTTTATCGAGTAAAATAAAACAAAATAATCATGCTATAATAAGATTATCAAATCAAACACTTGAAAAGACGAAATAAATAGCCGTCAACGAGCGTACATTCAAATTGTTTCACATTTACTGGAGTGGAATAAAGTAGGGTCCCTAATATCGTTTTGTTTTACGAGAGCCATAAAGATGTTGATGACTGCCATCTCTTTTTGAGTGGCAAATATCATTTTGATGGGCATTTTAAAATAGTACTCAGTAAGAAACAATTAGGGTTCCACTTATGAGATACTTGATTTTTTATAGATCTTATATGGTTTCAACACATTAATAACGGTCCGCCGCTCAGAACGTGTCTCCCTTGAGGAGGCCTAAAGTACACTCTACCACGCTGATCCAGTGTGAACACTTGTGTACGCTTTTTACGGCGTTCAAAACTCTCTCATATGGCTTGTGTGTGATTACAAACCATTAATGGCCCAATACTGAGCACGGGTATCTCCTCATTATTGGGGAGGCCTAGAGCATACTCCACTACGCTGCTCCAGTGCGGATTGGTAGAGGGGTTAGTGGCCAACCCAGTGTCAGTTGTTTTTAAGCTGCCCAAAGGCTTTCCAACATGGCTTAACAACTGTTATCTATCGATGACAACCGGGACCGACGGCTTTACGTGTCCTCTGAAGCACGGAAGCACTCAAGAAATTTTGCAACTAGTGGTAACTACCGACCGCGCCCGCAGTTGCTTTACTTTGACGATCACTTAGGATCGACGCAAGCCACTGGACTATGCGCGCTTTAATGGCTTAATGATCGTTATACTCATATGGCTTATTGATCGTTATCTAACAACACCTGGTGGCACGGTAGTGCCCCCGACAAGTAAGTGCGAAGCAACACTGCCGTACTATCCTTTACTTGGCTAAACGGGCGTGCAAGTCGTGCGCCGTAAGTGGGCGTGCAAGGCGTGCGCCGCACGCGGGCGGCACGCATGGGGGGCGGCAAGTGAACCACGGTGGGGCGTCTTAAAAGTAAATCTGTGTGAGATTTATATTGAACGATGAGGGGGAGGGGGTGTAGACCGGTTTTGCACACGGGTTCCCACACAGCTTACGGCACCCCTGTTTTCTACAAAAAGTAGTGAAATCCAACCAAAAACATTCTGTAAAAAATAGCCAAGTCTCGATAGAGCTGCTTGTTTATCTCTAAAAAGTAATGAAATCTCTAGAGTCTAGACCAAGTTGAGCCAAGTCTAAGTTTCCTTACTTGCTATTTCTTATTATTATATTTAATGTTATGTGACTTGGTCGGTAACTTGTATACCCACAAACGTGTAAAAAATGTTCGACGGCCAGTCATTTGACATTAGGTAAATATAATAATAAGAAATAGCAAGTAAGGAACCTTAGACTTGGCTCAACTTGGTCTAGAGATTTCATTACCTTTTAGAGATAAACAAGCAGCTCTATCTAGACTTGGCTATTTTTTACAGAATGTTTTTGGTGGGATCAGATTATTAAGATAAAAACCGGCACTGGCAGGTAAATGTGCCCTCCAATATACGGACATTATCTGGTGTTTAATGCCACTAGTCGTCGCATGCACCATCATATTAACTGCGCTTGCTGTTGTTTAACTCAGTCGATGACTAAGGGCTGATTTACATTGATACAGTAACTGGCGCCAGCATCACTGGATTCCGGCAGTGGATCAGCGCTGTATCGGGGTTAACATGTTACAATCCAGTCCAACATCCAGTATCCTATATATTAGCGTTGATAATCCAGTGATGCTGGCTCCAGCTACCGTATCAATGTAAATCAGTCTTAAAGACCGCAAGCGGTGCGACTATGAGCGCTTCTATTTGATACACAAATAATAAGTTAAAAAAATTAATCACATACGTGATAGGAACAAGATTTAAATGATCCTAAATAGTCTTTTGAAAAACAAATTAGAGCGCCAGTTGGTTAGAATATATGAGGAACCGAGCAAGGATTGTTAGTCATAGTTAGTAATTACTTGTAAAAATCTTGTTCTAATTCAGTCATACTTGACCAAAAAAAAGTGTAATCAAACATTCCAAACGACCTAATTAACATAGTAAAGCAGGACATAAAACAATGATATTTAGAATTTTCTCTGATTGTCTGTTATGACTTATGTCTTTATAGTCTGTTATAACTTATGACAGTTTCCTACGAATTCCCGAAAGTGATACGAATTGAAGTTACACTATGTAATTTTAAGGATTGTTAGTCATAGTTAGTAATTACTTGTAAAAATCTTGTTCTAATTCAGTCATACTTGACCAAAAAAAAGTGTAATCAAACATTCCAAACGACCTAATTAACATAGTAAAGCAGGACATAAAACAATGATATTTAGAATTTTCTCTGATTGTCTGTTATGACTTATGTTTTTATTGTCTGTTATAACTTATGACAGTTTCCTACGAATTCCCGAAAGTGATACGAATTGAAGTTACACTATGTAATTTTAAGTCTAAGTTTGTTTCAGTTTCAGCTGAAATTAAGATAAGTTTCACTATATAATAAATAAAAATATTAGATAAATAAACGGCTTATTCCACAAATCCCCTTCGAAGATCCCCTTCGAAGGGGATTTGTGGAAATTTTGTCCACAAATCCCCTTCGCAAAGTGGCAGGGGATTTCTGGACTAGAAGTCTACAAATCCCCTTAATCAATATTATATTATTAATTAAAATCCTTTACAACGTGATTCCTTGGTCAGATATGATTCGATTTTGCATATCCATTCTTTAAGAGAATTAATGGAAGATTCATTTCATATTTCGCATCGAAGTTCATATCAATACCTACTTTTTAGTTTTCTTGTTTTATTATAAATAAACGATACTTCACAACCAAATATGTGTTATTTGTATGCAATTTAATATTTGGTGGCTGCATTTAAATAATATGAATAATAATATTATATGCAATGGAATGGAAAACGCTGAAACCAATGGAGCCACGCAAATGAGTGGTTAACCGAACTACCCATAGTTGTTACAGGACTCATTTGCATTACTGTTTCTAAACACTACACATAATGTGTATAATACTTTCTCGTAGTTTATAATTTAATAAAGTTTGTACCTTATGTAAGTTTTGTTGTTGATCATTAGGTAACTAACTATACTGTTAAGTATTGCTGTGGTGTTTATCTGCGCCTAGACAAGGGTGCTTCTCGGTGGTCATACTGGGTTGTCCTACTGGTATGGCCAGTGAGATTTTGTGTGTTGAGATTGTCTCACTGGTCATACTACCTATTAACACTAGAAATGTAGCATTTTCTTTCATCCTGTAATACTCTGTTCACGAATGCATTTCATATTCCGATATGGAATAGAATTCATTTGTATCACTACCTAATTATAAAACTTTGTATCACTATGATCATTACTAAAGCCAACAATTATCCTCTTCCCGAAATTCATCTGTGTCTCATTATCTTGAAGCTAAAATTTTTGAAAGTTCCTATTCTACCAGGTGTGAATTGCACCCATCATGTTGTTTTTTGTTTGTTATAAGCTAGTGTTGACAACGATCCCATCTGATGGTAACTGGCCATAAAGACCAAGGTGATGAACGCACTAACATAGTAAAAACCTATTCACTCTCCTCTTGAAGGCTCATGATTACGTAATATCGAAAGTATTCTCTACCTATAATAAATAATTTTTGTTTTTGTCTGTATTGCCCCTAATCTCCGCCGACAGCATACAAGACTTTTACATTAGAAGTTAATTAGGTATTTGTTATTATTTGCCCACATTTTCCCGAAATATCACTAATTGGGGTATATTATGTAGGCAATACTTGTCAACGCGTGTCATTATTTCTTCATTATATATTATCTAAAAGAAATAGGCTTAAATAAGACGTAACAATACAGAAACGAATGTGTGGTTCTATTAATATAAATTTCATTTTTTTTATCTATGCCTAAATAATAATAAAACGAGATAAGATGAAATGTTAAAGCTGAGTAAGTCCAGAATTGGGATTTGTTTAATATTGAGGATTTTTCCGGTGTTCTTCCGTACTTCCTTTCAGAGTTAAAAAAACCATTACTTGATACATAGATCACTCTAAATTAAATAATAAGTAGCATTTCTAACCGGGCTTTCTTAGGTAAATGCGCGCGAATCTTTGTACACTGCACGAATTGTCACAGCCTGTGACTCACAGCTTTGATAGCTTGGAGTACCACGAACGAACGTGTCAAAAACTTCCCATATTCATAATCATTGGCGAAGGTTTAGAGGTTTTTGGTGACGAATAAGAAGGCAATCATCGTCGACCTTCGGCCCAGGGTGTCATCAATGCCTCGCTGACTCAGACAGAAGCGATGGACCGCCTTTGTGAAGGACTTCTAAGTTTTTTTATATTTTTACACAAATACTATTTCATCAAGTCAGGCCTTTTGTTGATTTAACTCTATTCATTTATTTGACACGTTTGTGTGACCTTTAATAAAAACAATAGGTACAGGGCAAACTTACTACCAATAGGTTTGTCCACGCGTTAGGATTTGGACTTGAGGTCTTTATTAATTGTCATTACACCTTCTTTAAAAATAAGCAGAATCACGGTCCCTAATAATAGGTCAAACAACTCATAATTTGCAAGCTTTGTAAACACTATAAATATTAGTGTGAAAATTTTCATTAGCGGTATAAAATTATGGTTTGTCTCGTAAGAGATATTGTGGTAAACAGGATATTTAACAAAAGTTTGCGGCTAAGCATAATTTATGATACAAACAGTGTAACACCTGCCTGTTTGGTTAGGGACTAGCGGTGCACGGGTTCCCTTACACGGGGTTTCTTTTAATGTGTGATACACAAAGCCATTGTTATTGTAAATAAATAAAGATAATAAGTAGTAAAATTGAAAAAAAAATTATGTGAAAAACTAGAAAAAAAAACAATTGAGAAAAATGGATCAATAAATTAGATGAAAAAAGAAAATTCCTTTATGTAAGTCATAGAGTGGAATCACAGAGAACATACATAAAAAATAAAAATAATACCTAATGTTAAATTAGGTATTTCAACAATTATCATTTCATTTCAATAAATCATTATTCGATACGTCATTTCAATAAATACTTAAACTTAAAAAAAACTTCCTTTCCGGCATTTAACCACAGGCACGCAACATAAAATGAAAATAAAATCGAAAGAGAAACATTTGTGCCAAACAAAGCACATTTAGATGAGAACACGCCTTACAAGTTTAAGTAGCGGATCGTGTTTGTGCTCGTGAAACTCGCGCTATTGATCTCGGAAGTACGATCTCCGAAGTACAATTTATGTATATTCCGTCACCTTTAAGTAAACAACCATGTAGCTCCCGCGTGCAGCGTGGAACGTTTGGGGATTTCGCAAAACAACTAGAACAAAAGTATCGACAACTTAGTGCCTATTATTTTCAGATTCTATTTTACAATAACGTTATTATAGATATATTAAATAGTTCCAAAAACCTCTTATTAAATCAATGTCTCTAAATATTGACGTTAGCATTGTTGTATAAGTTTTTTTTCAATACTTAAACAAAAATAGAAACAAAACAAAAATAACTAAAACTAAGTAGTTAAGTCCATATAAAGTATAACCTCTAAAGTAGCCCGTTAATCTACAGTAAGGGATAGATTAATCACAGATTACCAGTAAAAATCAACCGTAAATAAAACGTGGAGATGAGGATGTGAAAACATTTCCATATATTATACTTATTTGTAGATGGTAAAAAAAACCAATGTAACTGGTGTCAAAAGCAAATACCTGAAAAAACCGTAGAATGATTGTCGTCGATTGAGGCCTCATATCTCCATATCGTCTTTCAGACGGGCTACCTACCTGGCATGGCCAACGATAGAGTTATATTTCTTAAAAAGCTAAGATCACTAAACTGATAAAATGCTGGACTAGTGAGGCAACAAAGAATAAAAACAATAAAAGAATAAAATGTACAACCAAATAGAAATATTCTATCTTAAGTTAACCAACTTTACAATAAAAACATTACAATAAATCATAATTCAATATTTTCCTGTGACAAATGCGTCAACCGAGATTTGTGACCAAGTTTCTTTCTTAGGTAAACAGTATCACTAGTTCAACAAGAAACCCATGATTTTTAAAGAATTAAAAATAACAGAATTTTCTGCCCCATCAGATCTATAACGAGTACGTTACTACGACTATTTATTGAACATAATCCTTAAAACAAAGCGAGCGGTTGGTATTACAGTAAAATAAAATGTAAACATCCTTGAAAAAACATCAGCCGAAACGAAACAAAAGCACGTTTGCTTTGGGGTGGTAGAAATTCGTTTCGCAGCTGAATTCACATTGATCGATGGCTCACATAATAGAGCTCAAAGTAACACATTCACACTTGACCTAACCTGGGAAACTTCAACAAATTATCCGACGATACGAGAAAAAACTTTCATGTCTCCCCTTTATGACATCTATCAAGAAATGGGGAGGAAGACAAACGATCTGTAAATTTTACCAAATTCTCCGCTTACGCACCTTTTTTTCTCCGTTTGTATTATTTATTTCCCTTCGTATGATTTATCCGTGTTTTCGAGTGTTCATTCAATGCCAATAATGGCGTTCGCATCGGGACAAAATGGGAACGATGATAATGTCATTATTTGTGGATATTGAAAAGATGTCAATCGAGCAGTTATTACTTATAATGTTTTTGGTTTAAATACAGTATTATTTAAAAGTTATGCGGCATCGACTTGACTATTGTACTTCATTATTTTAACCGACTTCAAAGAGGAGGAGGCTATCAATTCAATTGTATTTTTTAATTTATGTTACTTATCCCCAATGATTTAAATATCTAGATTGAGCGTCGCCCTACAATGAAAACAAAAAAAACAAGGCAACATTATTTATTTTATTTATTTATTTAATCTTTATTATACCATACAGTAAAGTGGTACAAAAGGTGGACTTAATGCTAAAAGCATTCTCTGCCAGTCGACCTTTGGAACAAACAGAGAACATCGAAGGCGGTACGAATACATATTAAATATATATATATATACACATATTCCTTCCTTTCTTTTCATTATTCTTTTTCTAATGACCGATCAACCGCGCCATAGAGTATCGATTCGCTCTGGATCCGCGCCTACCATAGATTAAATAGCACCAAACGAATAACATGGATTAACTATTCCCGACACGGCCATCGCTGACAGTCACCCGTCCCTGGGTGATGCTCCATTCCAATATCATCGCCATCACAATTGCTCGATCCGCGATTTTCAATTACTTCAAATCAAAACAAAACTCAAAATCTTTAACATCAAAAATGACTATTGCTGCTACTGCTGCGAGTGGATTTCAAAAACTTTATGTTGCATTTTTTAACCCTGACTACCGTAAACTACCACTCGCTTCGCTAGTGTCGCTATGGAGAAGAAGCGAGTGAGAAGAAACTCCATAACATAACAACACTTATTTAGAACAAAATTACCAATTTATTATTTGCGCGATTTGTTTTAACTTTTACTCGGTACGTCATCGCGATAAAATCGTATGCGTTTCGGCATCTTCCCGTGATCCGTCCTCGCCCTACCAGCGGAACACGTATTAGGCTTTGAAGATTACCTGTAACAACCAAATACACACGCGAGTATCTCTTTACGCTCGGCCCTTCCTGACCTATTATAAAGTCATTCTCATTCGAAATACCAGTATCATTTTAACCTGAGCCATGTACCAAAGTCGTAAAACAAGAAAATTTCTCAACGCCTTCAAATTAACCCCTTTAACGCCAAGGCTCTCTCTTCGCCTTTACAACTCTACAACAAGGTAAGCTTTCTCTTTCCACCCTTGTGGAACGAAAGAACCATACCTACGGCAAGCTTTCTCTTTCCAGTCCTCTGGAACGAAAGAACCAAGCCCATCTCCCAACACTGTCTCTCTTTTTTTTCTCTCTTTTTTTCCTTTTTTTTCTCTTCTTCCTCTTTTTTTTCCTTTTTTTTTGTCACATATTTTGATGAAATAAATGTATTTTCTTTCTTCTTTCTTTCTTTCAAACACAACTGGGAAGCTCTCTTTTTCCACCTTTGCGGATAGAAAGATCGAAACCCATGATCAGCTTCCCCATTCCATCCGTGTGGAACGAAAGAAGCAAACCAATGGGCAGCTTTCTCCCTCCATCCGTGCGGAAAGAAAGATCTAAAACCCTTCTCTAAAACCGAAAGAGCCTGTGATACAATTTCCCTCCTTACATTTCATATCTAATTTTTATTATTATCAATATCCTCTTCGACTGGTACATGACTCCTGAAAACTTCAATAAGCAATCGTGTGCTAACTTATGAATTTTCTATGCAAAGTCAAAATGTTTAACGACCCGCACTCAAAATTTTGGAAATATAATTCAATAATTGCAGCATATTTCTTTATTTATATCTATCCTGTCAGTAGTGACATTTCAAATTAGAATTTAAGCCAAGAACTTTGTAAATTAAATCGCTGTAATATTAATAGTCATTAAAAATTTGATGACCTATTTTGTCATAAGTTGGCAAATGTGCAACAACATTAGAGTGATTATTCTTTACTGAACATAACATCTGTCTCGTACTGAATACTCGTTACCAGAATTATAAGCAAGTTCAACCAAACCATCTTTAAGTGCTCATTGTGCTCCAAACCCGCTTGGTTGCCCGGTCGCCTTGGGACAACGCAGACATCCGCACCACCGCTCAGCTCTCGCCATACTCTTTCTCCGCTGCCTGCGACGGTGTCCGTTCGAACCCGATTGCGATGTAGCCAGAATCTTTGTATTTTTCATCAGCTTCACTTCTGGACAAAGAAAGACAAAAGACAGAAAAGAAAATGATTGACATTTTATGTTCCTACAGGAACCCTTCAAGTTGTTCGACAGCAGACTCAAGCAAGAGGGAGGTTACTAGACAGACATGCTTCACAACAAATACAAACAAACCAATGATTATACTGACGGTCAAGACAAAGTTTCGCACCCGAGAAGACTAATCTTCGTGAACACATTTAAATTAAATTCATTAGCGTTCGCTATATTTTTTTAATTTACTCAAGAAATAACAGATCACCTGATGGTAAGTGATCACCAACACTAATAGAAATTCATAAAACATCAGAGCCGTCGCCAACATATTGAGAGCCACGAATGAAACAAAACACTCACTTCCTGTATAAACCCAGGTCATAGCGTAAGAAAACCGATACAGGAGGTCCGTTCCACAGTTCACACGTGCATGGGACGAAATGACGTGAAACGTATCTGTGGAGGATCACCAAGTATCCAGGTGGTGGTGGAATCTGGGTTGATAATCGTGTTGTGCGGTAAATAGAAGTTAACTCTAACTTTTCAACTAAACGGTTCTTATAAAAACATTCCATATTAATAAAGAGATGCCGGACTACTAACAAATGCCTATTGCTTTCAAATTTCTGCAACGGAAATTCTCTACAGTAACGGCTGATTCAAGTCATGAATCAACAACTGTCACATATAATGGAACATTACAGGTAGAAGTATTAATGAAATTATAGGTATCCTCCGTTAAATTTGGCTTTACAACAATTTAATCCTTCAACATTGTTCCAATCATTTAATTGAATAGTATCTTATTCGAATGACGATATCCTATCTGATGTGTATCATTGCATCCAATGTTAATGTAATATTACCGAACCTCTAAAATATGAATCTTATTATTTTGGCTTCTTCCATAGAGCCGATGCCAAAGTCAATAAACACACATACGCACAACGACGGGAACAAATTTAAAATCATTCAAATTCTCACGTTCCAGAATCGAACCTAGAACCTACTAACGACAATCCGATATTGCAGCCACTTCACCACATAAGTCGTCTGACGTACATCTAAACCTTTTTGTAACATACTGTCATTCAAATTGTGAATATCGTTCTTTTAAATAAACTACATTCAAATGTCATTATCTATATAGTCAAAGTTATCTGTCACGTCACTTTCATAATAAAATTATGGATCTAAAATACACAATTTTATTTCTATTATTACTGAAGAAACCGGAAAACAATATCTTAAGTTAAGTCATAGTGTAAATAGAATAAAAAGGAGTCCCCGACCAGGCGGACTGACGACCTGAAGCATTCGCTGATTCAGAGGGCTCAGGATCGGTCAGAGTAACGCCAGTTAGGGAAGGCCTACGCCCGACCGTGGAGAAGTAAAGGCTTATCCATCAGCCTTCAGACCCATAATATCACTGTATACATTCAAGAAACACCAGGGAGTATCTACCTACAATAAGATCATTGGGATATTCTTTATTTTTTTGAACAATCTTACAATGAATTGATATTTTAAATGTTCCGTTCTTTTATTTCACTGCTCATAACCGTCCCTGCCAATTTCTAGTCTCCTGTCACCGTGTGAGGGACACAGACCGATGGACTATGGTCTGTACCTTAGTGGATTGATAGATTTCAGACATCCTTGGAAACATTTTAAGAAAAGAAATCTAAGATGTTCAGGTCTCCTCACAATGTAGGTGTTATAAAGATCACACGACAGTTATTTAGCAATATTCAGAACTTTAAAAGCAATCGGCACCAGAATCTAGAAACAAAACTGTTACCGACTGACCGCGTTATGTGTTATTGGTTCTGTAGAGCACGTCCATGCAGGTTGACTGCACTCAGCGCGGCGCACGGCGCTTGCAACGACAGTAGCTCCGCAGTACGTTACTGTGTAGCGGAATAGCCACCCTCGCTACAAACGGCTCTGACACTGCTCCTTTTCAAAATTTGCTGGGTTGTAGCTTCGTTGATTATTATCACATTTTTTTACATAGCTGAAAGACTAAATATGACGTTAGTTTTATGCTGTTGAAATCAATTATAATTATGGATGATTCAATGAGAATACGTATCTGCATTTCCATTGTGTAACACCTCTTAGTTCCCGCTGCAACATGCCATTCAATGCCTTTCAAAATTTTTTTTTTGTTTGGATAGTTTAGGTATCTATTTTGCTGTAGAGACAAAATACGCCAATAGCTATGTCCTTTATCATCGTTCTCCTCTCTGTTTAAACCAACACCGATCCCGCTTCGGATATCGGCATCCTGACTGATTTCTAAATGATCTTATCGTGTGGGCATCGTGGGAAGTGTTGGTTTAGTAAAATAACGTATCTCTCTCGTCAGGACGTCCACTCAGGATATCAAATGAAACACAGGATTGAGCCATCATGTAACCAACTGCTTTATTCAATGATCTCTCTTTGGCTCAATATGAATACTCGGTTTGGTTTGCTTTAGTATTGATTGGATTTACTTCGCGATGTTACGATATTCCTTTTTTTTCTCTTTTTTTTCTCTTTTTTTCCTTTTTTTCAAACACAACTGGGAAGCTCTCTTTTTCCACCTTTGCGGATAGAAAGATCCAAACCCATGATCAGCTTCCCCATTCCATCCGTGTGGAACGAAAGAAGCAAACCGATGGGCAGCTTTCTCCCTCCATCCGTGCGGAAAGAAAGATCTAAAACCCTTCTCTAAAACCGAAAGAGCCTGTGATACAATTTCCCTCCTTACATTTCATATCTAATGTTTATTATTATCAATATCCTTTTCGACTGGTACATGACTCCTGAAAACTTCAATAAGCAATCGTGTGCTAACTTATGAATTTTCTACGCAAAGTCAAAATGTTTAACAACCCGCTCTCAAAATTTTGTAAATACAGTTCAATAATTGCAGCATATTTCTTTATTTATATCCATCCTGTCAGTAGTGACATTTCAAATTAGAATTTAAGCCAAGAACTTTGTTTGTAAATTAAATCGCTGTAATATTAAGTCATTAAAATTTTGATAACTTATTTTGTCATAAGTTGGCAAATGTGCAACAACATTAGAGTGATTATTCTTTACTGAACATAACATCTGTCTCGTACTGAATACTCGTTACCAGAATTATAAGCAAGTTCAACCAAACCATCTTTAAGTGCTCATTGTGCTCCAAACCCGCTTGGTTGCCCGGTCGCCTTGAGACAACGCAGACATCCGCACCACCGCTCAGCTCTCGCTATACTCTTTCTCCGCTGCCTGCGACGGTGTCCGTTCGAACCCGATTGCGATGTAGCCAGAATCTTTGTATTTTTCATCAGCTTCACTTCTGGACAAAGAAAGACAAAAGACAGAAAAGGAAATGATTGACATTTTATGTTCCTACAGGAACCCTTCAAGTTGTTCGACAGCAGACTCAAGCAAGAGGGTGGTTACTAGACAGACATGCTTCACAACAAATACAAACAAACCAATGATTATACTGACGGTCAAGACAAAGTTACGCACCCGAGAAGACTAATCTTCATGAACACATTTAAATTAAATTCATAAGCGTTCGCTATATTTTTTTTAATTTACTCAAGAAATAACAGATGATGGTAAGTGATCACCAAGTATCCAGGTGGTGGTGGAATCTGGGTTGATAATCGTGTTGTGCGGTAAACAGAAGTTAACTCTAACTTTTCAACTAAACGGTTCTTATAAAAACATTCCACATTAATAAAGAAATGTCGGACTACTAACAAATGCCTATTGCTTTCAAATTTCTGCAACGGAAATTCTCTACAGTAACAGCTGATTGAAGTCATGAATCAACAACCGTCACATATAATGGAACATTACAGGTAGAGGTATTAATGAAATTATAGGTATCCTCCGTTAAATTTGGCTTTACAACAATTTAATCCTTCAACATTCTTCTAATCATTTAATTGAACAGTATCTTATTCGAATGACGATATCCTATCTGATGTGTATCATTGCATCCAATGTTAATGTAATATTACCGAACCTCTAAAATATGAATCTTATTATTTTGGCTTCTTCCATAGAGCCGATGCCAAAGTCAATAAACACACATACGCACAACGACGGGAACAAATTTAAAATCATTCAAATTCTCACGTTCCAAGAATCGAACCTAGAACCTACTAACGACAATCCGATATTGCAGCTACTTCACCACATAAGTCGTCTGACGTACATCTAAACCTTTTTGTAACATACTGTCATTCAAATTGTGAATATCGTTCTTTAAATAAACTACATTCAAATGTCATTGTCTATCTAGTCAAAGTTATCTGTCACGTCACTTTCAGAATAAAATTATGGATCTAAAATAATACAATTTTATTTCTATTATTATTGAAGAATCCGGAAAACAATATCTTAAGTTCAGCCATAACGTAAATAAAATAAAAAGGAGTCCCCGACCAGGTGGACTGACGACCCGAAGCACTCGCCGGATTCAGAGGGCTCAGGATCGGTCAGAGTAACGCTAGTTAGGGAAGGCCTACGCCCGACCGTGGAGAAGTAAAGGCTTATCCATCAGCCTTCAGACTCATAATATCACTGTATAAATTCAAGAAACACCAGGGAGTATCTACCTACAATAAGATCATTGGGATATTCTTTATTTTTTTGAACAATCTTACAATGAATTGATATTTTAAATGTTCTGTTCTTTTATTTCACTGCTCATAACCGTCCCTGCCAATTTCTAGTCTCCTGTCACCGTGTGAGGGACACAGACCGATGGACTATAGTCTGTACCTTAATGAATTGATAGATTTCACACATCCTTGTAAACATTTTAAGAAAAGAAATCTAAGATGTTCAGGTCTCCTCATAATGTAGGTGTTAAAAAGTTCACACGACAGTTATTTAGCAATATTCAGAACTTTAAAAGCAATCGGCACCAGAATCTAGAAACAAAACTGTTACCGACTGACCGCGTTATGTGTTATTGGTTCTGAAGAGCACGTCCATGCAGGTTGACTGCATTCAGCGCGGCGCACGGCGCTTGCAACGGCAGTAGCTCCGCAGTACGTTACTGTGTAGCGGAATAGCCACCCTCGCTACAAACGGCTCTGACACTGCTCCTTTTCAAAATTTGCTGGGTTGTAGCTTCGTTGATTATTCTCACATTTTTTACATAGCTGAAAGACTAAATATGACGTTAGTTTTATGCTGTTGAAATCAATTATAATTATGGATGATTCAATGAGAATACGTATCTGCATTTCCATTGTGTAACACCTCTTAGTTCCCGCTGCAACATGCCATTCAATGCCTTTCAAAATTTTTTTGTTTGGATAGTTTAGGTACATATTTTGTGTATGGAATAGGTATCTATTTTGCTGTAGAGACAAAATACGCCAATAGCTATGTCCTTTATCATCGTTCTCCTCTCTGTTTAAACCAACACCGATCCCACTTCTGATATCAGCATCCTGACTGATTTCTAGATGATCTTATCGTGTGGGCATCGTGGGAAGTGTTGGTTTATCAAATGAAACACAGGATTGAGCCATCACGTAACCAATTGCTTTATTCAATGATCTCTCTTTGGCTCAATATGAATACTCGGTTTGGTTTGCTTTGGTATTGATTGGATTTACTTCGCGATGTTACGATATTGATTTTAACCACTCGCACCCGCGGTCACGCGATATTTAACTCTTTGAGATTCACGGCATTACAATTAATAAGGAATCTTTACGATCACGAACCCGACCTTCCTTTCTTTTCATTATTCTTTTTCTAATGACCGATCAACCGCGCCATAGAGTATCGATTCGCTATGGATCCGCGCCTACTACAGATTAAATAGCACCAAACGAATAACATGGATTAACTATTCCCGACATATATTACATATAGTTATAAATAGAAGGAGAGTTGTAAAAGAGAGTAGTGAGTAATTATCTATACTATAATAAAACTGTAGGAGCACGTGTTCTGTACATTGAATATTTTTTTGAAATTTCGACTAAGGGGCACTTACATATCGAGATAGAACTCAAAATTATATTTTTTTTATTTATTGTCTGTCTGTCTGTCTGTCTGTCTGACCGATCATCACGCTTAAACCACTGGATGGATTTCATTGAAACTTGGTAAAGTTATTACCTATATACTGGTGTCTATTATAGGCTACTTTTTTTTTCGAATAATATTTAGGTTCCCTAGGGATAGGTGACTAAAGTTTGTATGGAATTTTTTTATAACGTCGTCCGATTTACTTCAAATTTACAACAAAGGGTTATCACTTAAATTAATAGAATACGTGTTTCTCAGTTTTTCGATATTTTGTAAGGAAAAGAAAAAAAACACAAAAGAATGCGGGAATTTGTAAATTTTTAAGGTAACTTTCTGACTAAACTGAAAATGATTTTAACCCCATGTTTAAAAATTATTACAGTGAAATAAGTAATTTTCAATGTAAAATCAGTATTTAAAAAATAGCCAGCAAAGGATGCAAAAATGGGGATAAAGTTGGTACAATTAGAGGTGCAGTGTTTATTCGAGTTGACTTAAGTTTTGTCATTTTTGTTGCGGGCTTAGATTTTTGTGAGACTCACTGAGAGATAGAGAAGGTTCTGGAGCAAAACATAGGCCACTTATTATCCTGGAATTCCAGCGGAATCAGGATTCACGCTGGAAAAACTACTATGCGCGAAGGTGCGAGTTTCATTTTTATAGGACTTTCACTGGGAGATAGAGGCAGTTTTGGAGCAATATACAGGATAATTTTATCCCGGAATTCCGTGGAATCCTTATTCACGCGGGAAAAATTCATATTCGGGAAATAGGTCGCGGGTTCAGATATTTATGGGACTTTCAGTGGAAGGTAGAGAAGGTTATGGAGCAGTATATAGGCTACTTTTTGTTCCGGACTTCCCGCGAGATCGAGATTTACACGGGAAAAACTCCCTCCACTCAACTGCTCTGTAGAAGTTGTGAAAAAATTCATTAAACATTTTCGCGCGCCAAAAATACTCGCACAATGCGAATTCTGTGGCATCCTACTAATATTATAAATGTGAAGATTTGTATGTTTGGTCCTCAATCACGAAAAAACGGATGAATGGATTTGGATCAAATTTGGTACACGGATAGTTTATAACCCAGAATAACACAGGACACTTTTTATCCCGGAAATCCCGCGGGATCCGATTTTACGCGGGAAAAACTTCGACGAGTATGGGTATAGCTTCATAACAAACATATTAATATAAAAGTAACAAGGCTGTCTTTCCGAAAATCCCGCGGGATCGGGAGCTTATCCCGAAATTCCTACGGGAGCGAGACCTACGCGGCTGATACTTACGGGTCCCGAAGCGAAGCGAGGGCGGTTCGCTAGTAAGATAATAAAATACAGAAAATATATAAACAAGATAACATAACAAACACATAAGAATATGAACTATGACAAACTAGAACTTACCGTTTATTCAAATAATAATCAGTAACTTTGCTCTTGAAGGACTGTTTACTGCACGCTTTTCTGAGGTTGTCTGGAAGGGAGTTCCAAAGCCGGATAGCTTGCACAACAAAGGAATTAGAGACGAAACCGGAACGGTGAGAAGGAATTGACAACACGAGAGAATTTGAGGATCGCAATTGGCGATCATGACAAGAAGAAAGGAAGTTAAATTTATCTTTTAAGTATCCAGGAGAGAAGGACGAAGGAAGAACATTATCAAGCATGTGTGCGTGTAGGCGATGTTTTTCGCGTTCATTTATTGTCTATGTGTGCGTAATCTGTGGGTAATGATATAAAATTGGCTGCCAACTGTTAGCGGCAAATTTTTGACACGTTTTCGGGGATTCGATGTTCCATCTAGATATTTAATACATCTTTGCTTATCCCATTATTTTTTTACTGAATGTTTTGATGTTTATGGTTATTTTTTTTTATTCGAAGGCGTTTGTCGTGTAGTTCCATCAAAGAACGAAATCTGAAAACTTTTTGAGCAATCTCTACTTGTTGATGTTGATGTCAGTATTTGTAAAAAGTTGATTATAATAAAATTTGTTGATAAAAGACACATTTGTAGGTGATGTTAATCTAAAGTCCCTATTAGCACAAGACACACAACACACATACGAAGTCTTACACTGTTCAATAACACTATAAAGTAACTATGGAGCTCCAAGGCACTCCGTGTCAATAACAGTGTCGAGATCCCTTTCAGTTTCACTCATGGTTTTGCCAAAAGGTCTCAGTATCTACCTTCAAGTAAATTTACTAAATTTGTAACACCTGTAACGTATTAATTACAGCTTTCTGTATCCGTCCTTTGTATAAAATGCTGGTACATAATGTGCTGGCATAGTTTATACAGAAGGTCTAAGCTAAGACATTGTTACTTTTACTATGGGACGTATTTGAAATATAGACTAACTAAATTGCTCAAGTATTATGTCTTAAACTGTCAACCTCCGTTGCGACATGATATATGACTTAGTTTAAATGGCATATTTTTTCAAGAGCTATATTAAACTTATAATGATAAGAACCTAGGATGTGTTATCGACAAATTCTGTACCAGTCTATACTTGCCACTCCTTACCAAAAACCTAACTTATTACCTGTGCTAACAGCTCCATTTAGCTTGTATGCTTGTAAGCAAAATTTACTAAGAGCATTTTTAGATACTGTCGTCAATCTTAAACGCATCTTAACATCATAGGCGAATAGCTGGCATTTGTGTGGCATGCAATTATAACGAATTGCAGATCGCACGCGACGGATATAAACAAGTCCAAAGAGGATACTGGTCAGCTGGTTCAACACAATGTAGCTATGTTTGCGGCCGCGATGCCCTGTCGGCAGAGTCGGTATATTGTAATAATAATAATATTTACTCTTTCTAGCCGCGACAAAGTTTACATAGGACCAACCATCGCGTCAGCACGTTGTTCGACCACACAATGTTTGAATTGAAACACGTTTGTGAATGTTTACAACTCAGTTGGTAGTAATTTTAAACACGAGGGTAAATTAACTTTCAACGTACGCGTGAGAGATCAAATATAATTAATTAATAGCCAAAGACAAAACGGTTCAGTAGGTTCTTCTATTATATAACCCTTCTATAACGTCATGTTTGTGTGTCCGTCCGTATGTCAGAGCTATGTAACAGCTACTCTATGTTGAAGCTATCAGGAGTACACAGTACAGAGGCCTTCAGGCGGCATGAAAAATTCCGATACTGGGTTGGCCACTTCTGAAAATCCGCGCTGGAGCAGCGTGGTGGAGTCTCCTCAATAAGGAGGAGAGACCCGTGCTCAGTAGTGGGCCATTAATAGGTTGCAGCCAAAATCCCATAAATCTCCTAATAAATCTGTCACTAGTCGCTAGTTAAATATTACTAGGTATTCTTAAATATCTCCGATTTAAAATTGCAAATACAGACTCCTTAACGAGCGCGTCCGTCTTGTCACTTGGCTACTTTTTCTACTTAGGGTTACGTAGTCAAATGACACAATATTATTAAGACCTTCGTGTTCAACCGTACGTCCATCGCGTCTGACACAGGTTTACAAGGCTTTAATTTTTGTTTGGTAGATAGTATACCTATAGATTTACGCAAAAAACTGTATTTTTAATGGGAGTGGAAAATGTTATAGGTACTCACGTACTCTTTTTAAGAGTAAGTTAAGTAACTTGATACTGTGATCAATGTTAATTAATTTATCAGTAACATTTCTGACGGGGCACACTCACATATGCGCTCGACACTTTGTACATTGCATGAATTGTCACAGCTCTGACACTTTGGAATACCACGAAATTCTTCTTCACGAAATTCACGGAAAACTTCGAATAATCATTTGCGAAGGTCCATACTACACTTCGCGCATTTGCGCGAATGTGAGTGAGCTAAATCAAGTACTTAAGGAATGATAGATTGATCATAATTTTAATAAAAGTCTGCCAATCGGATTGGAACCAGCTGCGTGGAATGGCATCAAAGGTAATGAAATGAAGGTTCAAATATATTTAATTAACAAAACGTCTCATCAATATTGTATCGTTATTGGGAACCAAATCTGTTTATTTAGGTCTACCCTCCGCGTAATATGCGTGTTTGCTGCATGTAGGAGCACCAATCGGTTTTGGGTATGGAGAATGTTATTTTGTCAGGAATTTTCCAATAATTATATTACTACGTAGGTAAAATTGCTATAAAAATGTTAACGACTGGGCATCTTCGACGTACATTCTCGACATTTTTGTAGAAAACAGACTATTCCCTTGCTCTTTAATATTATAATATTGTTCTTATTATTTGATTTTTTATTTCTAACTTTTTCAAGGGTTTCTTTTAATTTTCTTATAAATCTATCGTGGACAGTGTTGTCGACCTAAAATGATAAAAAAGTAAAACAAGTGGTTGTTAGATTATTTTTATATAATAACAAAATAAGTTAGTTGACAGTTATATTAAAGTAGACGTCCTCGCTTCGCTTCAGGAAACTTTTTGCTCCGCTCCTATTGGTCATAGCGTGATGTTACATTATAGTAGAAAAAAAAATCAATTCGAACCAGTAGTTAAGATTAGCGCGTTCAAACAAACCAACTCTACTGCTTTTGTATTATAAAAAGTATAAAATAAATAACACATCCTTGATTTATGGTGACACTACTTCCTAAACCCTTCCATTTATACCGTGTGGTATGTTCAACATTTGTCATGACTTAATGAAAGGACAATATGGCCTGGTAAAATTCAGTTACCCTACAGTATATGCGGCAATTACCCTCAATTGACGACGAAGGTTATATTTACCTCGTTCGGTGGCCTCATTTTTTAGGAATGCCAATAAGTGTTAGTAATATAAATATCACCACTTACCGCGAAGCAGCCCTAATTGATGTTTTTTTTTTAATATAAACTACACTACACATTTATACTTTATACATACACATATAATTGAAGGGTCCGTATGTGATTTCAATATCAGTGTTTTTTGCGTTTTTTCTTTTTTTATGGAGATAAGGTAGAGAAACGAGCATGCAGCACCACCCTTCTTGACAACTGGGACCGACGTAGAAAAAGACCCAATTTAGGGACATATTTTACAACAATTTAGGGAAGGTAGAGGAGTTTATGGAGCAACATATGGCAATTTTTAATCTCGGGATTCCCGTGTGATGGGATTTACGCGGGAAAAATCCGTATTCGCTAACGAAGTCGCGGACTCGGCACGTTATTAATAAATTGCTAGCGATAGTAACAACAAAAATTATTCGTTATATTGTTAACTATAGCAAAGCCATAACAAAAGAAGACATTTGTATAAAATGTTATTCTTTTCCAGAATACCTAAAGATAAGAGTTAAAAGAGTGGGAATAAAGTTTTATTGGTTTAACTAATGAAATATTGGTCATAGCGCGATATTTTACAGACTAAAACTGAAAAATCGACTATCCAACACAAAAATAATTGTTCAAATTTAATCAGTTGTTCCTGAGATTAGCACTTTCAAACAAATGAACAAACTTTTCAAACTTCTCATTGTTAGACCACCATGAAAACAATAGCGGATTGATGTTAATTTGTACTTTAACATTTCGTAATAATAATATCGAGGTAGAAGAGAAAATAATTATATAGAAATTTGGTTTATTGTTACTAACCCAAATAACGGTAGATTTATTTGAGATCCGCTTAATTTATGCCTACTGTTCTAAGTATGTACCTTTTCTCGAAATGCGCTAGCATTTCCATAGATGTCTACTGATGTTTTTAATAATGATTGCATCTCTAGATATGGATATAAGAATATTTAAGAACATTAACCTCATCAATTCATACGTAGTGCCGTACAGAGG
Organism: Hesperia comma; assembly: GCA_905404135.1. Taxonomy (NCBI): domain Eukaryota; kingdom Metazoa; phylum Arthropoda; class Insecta; order Lepidoptera; family Hesperiidae; genus Hesperia; species Hesperia comma. The sequence continues at coordinate 13,483,827 of FR990023.1, forward strand.
TGAGGCTAATAGGGATTATTAATGCAAAGCTACTTCAGTCAACGCTGTTGAGGAGTTTCCGCGCCTAGAGCGATTCTTGAGCGTAATTATCAGGTCATGCTTATCATAATTATTCATTGTCAACTGAATAAGAAGTAGATCTGAGTTCAATTGAAATAAAAGCTTTTTTTATAGTACGTATCCTTCGAAAAACACACTGTCTTATTAATAAAGGTGGTGTAAAGATACTCCGAGTTTAAAAGCATGTCTATCTCTAACCTTTGACTTAAGAGAATCACAATGACATGACAGGGACAAAAAATTTAAACCTGGGGTAACTTCATGCCGCGTTTATTAATAAGACAGTTAGTATTTAATTCAGCTTTTATGTAAAAATCTAAAGCTACGAAATACAATGCCCTGTAGCATTTAGCATTTTTATCACAGAAAACGTATAGGTAAATATCTTTAAATAAAAAAAAACAAAAACAAAAAACGCATGAATATCTTTTAATTACAAAAAAATAACAAAAACTGTATCCTGAATCGAAAAAATGAAGTGAACATTAAGAAATCGAAAAAATGAAGATAACGCCTGCAGTAAAAGGTTAGCAACAAAATAAATCACTTTTTATTATTATTATTATTTCTGGTGCGGGTAGTTATAGGGTACACATTCACCGAACGGAGCACAGGCGGTAAGTCTTCAATAAAAACATATTTTATGACATTGCCGTGCTTGAGAAATGGTGATTTTTTGTTTTACGCAAGATAAAGAAAAACAAGAGACAATATTCAAATTGTTATTGTTTCACAATCAAAACACGGTATGAGGCAAATCAAGTGTTTGTTTTGCCATAGAAAATAAGCCGAGTATAAGCACTTCAAGGCAGCGGAAATTGCAAGGCGGCGCTCGAAATATTTGGAGTGAGGCAAAAGAAATCGGAATAATCGAGAATAGACAAGTGTGCTGAGCACTCTCACGACTAACTTGATTTACTTGTTTTTATTCTACGATTCGATAGCTCAGTTGGTCGTGAAATTGGCTCATAGCTCATTGCTCAGTATTTAAATATCCGTATCAGAATTTAAATGTATCAATCTTAAATTGATACTGTTATTTTAAGTACGCAAATTGTATTAGATATGTTACCGGAAATGTATGAAATCTAGGAACTTTATACAATTCCTAGGAAATGTATACAATTCCGAAGCTATTTAGGAAATGTATAAAATATTGTTTTAAAAGATATTTAATACATACATATCCTCGGAAATGTATACATTTCCTAGGAATTGTATATAATTCCAATATCGTATTAGGAAATGTACCTATATGTCGTGGCCACATCGTAGATTTGTTCACTTCAAATGGTCGCATTCCATGAAATGGGCAAGTCAGTTTGGCCAGACCGTTAAATCGTCTACGTTTCACGATTTGGTCATCCACGTTTGGCCGAATCGTAAAAACGCAGAATATAGGGCATAATTTCGAACCGTGACGTCTCCGGCGCTGCGGAAGGTGCAGCCCCTTCGCCCTTGCGTAACAAGGCACAGACACCCACGCTCGCCTGCGCAGCTTCGGCTTGCGGGCGGGGGCTGCTCTCCCTCCGCGCCTCCGGGTTCTAAAAAACACTCTAGGGGTAGGGCATACAAGACTACGTGGAGTAGGGGTAGGATAATTCTGTTCTGTAACCAATTCGACCTACCTACACCTTGAAGAATTTGACTGAGTAGTAATGAAAATGAGCAGGTATTCATTGTTTTATAAAATAATATTTTTAATTAAGGCACGCGGTCAGACAATCTGGTAAAATCATACCGTAAAATATAATATCTTCATATTATCTAATCCGCGTACCCATTAAAATCTTAAATGTTTTACATTTCCGATTGCTATTTCGGAAATATATAGTCTTCCTAGGAAATGTGTCTAATTTAATTTATTTCACACATTTCCGGGCGATTTTAGGAATTTCATACATTTCCTAGGAATTGTATACAATGACGGATTACATACATTTCCGTTAACAGATATATAGAATAAACAATAATCAAATATGGCAACCCTACCTAATAGACATTACATATTATGTTATGATTAATTAAGATCTATTTTTATTTATTGTAAGGGTATAGTGGCTACGATTAACTAAACATAGACCTACATGTTTGATGACCACAGAAATATATTATTCATATTAGGTATACCTGGAAATACTTAGTGAATAAATAATATTATGTATTGTGACGTAAATGTGGTAGCAGTTTTTACTAAACTTTTTTTCATTTCCTCATCCTGTTTTCCACGCTGATAAGTGATAACGCATCGGTGATGAGTCTTGGCATTATTGGTGCCCGTAGTCAACAATAAATACTTACCAACAGGAGGCTTATATACTCGTTGATCAGTGATTAACAAAAATATGGTTAATCCAGTGTAGTTCTCTATCATCAGTGCACCAAAACACCGTTAATTCCATCGTCCTTACATATACAAAAAAAAAATTACTCAAAATTCATGATAACCGCTGTACACGATTAGATTTAATTCCTTCACTAGGGATAACAATGTTTCAAAAGTTAAACAATAAATGTTACTAAAAAAAGTTACGCCTATATGTAGTTAGTAGTTATGCATACAAACGCCCAACGTGATCCATCAAATAGGTTCGCAACTAAAAGCTAGAGGCCATTTTAACGATTTCCCCGTCCGTGCTCGTACAACAAATATTGGTATAAAATAATTTTATATTCGGGACTTTGGGTATAAAAACGTTAGCGACTATTCACGTGTAAAACGGACGCCGGATCTGATACGTCGTGCATTTGTACTGTAAAATGTCGTTAGAAAAATACGTTGCTACTGAAATAGTCAAATAAAAGTATACGTGACGATTGTTAAAGAGGGTGTGATACCGCCGGGTTGTAGATGGCTTTCATGTTAAAAATGGTAGTTTCACCTTGGAGCATCAATGGAGTTTCTTACACTCAAAATCACGCACACATTCACATAGAAAAGTTTGACGACCGCTCGTCACCTTTCTGTCATGTCACCGGGTGACTATCATATTTAAGTTTAGACATCGTATTTGTCAATAACGTCGAAAACAATAACAATTCATACAAAGACAAAAATTTTCGTTAGATTTTCAGGTTCCACTTTTTTGTTTTTAAGAAAATAGTTGGAGCGTGTTTGCTGAGCTCTGTAAACATAGCTACCTACACGTTTTAGCAACGTCATATTTCTGTTGTATTACAGCTTGCAATTTGCAATTCGTCATCGTTTATCACCAAAGTTTATCACCTAACTTTGCTATGCACAAGTAATTTTCACAACATGTGGTTCTGTTATTGTTGAACGTATTGTTGAATTGTACTTATAAGTTGAGTCATCGAGCATATGGAATTGCCACTCTCCGCCAAAACCAAACTTATTACCTGTGTTCACAGTTCAATTTAGCTTGTCAGAAAAATTTACTAAGGACATTTTTAGATAACGACGCATTGTCGGAGTGCTAGTATCTGTGTACTGCAATTATAACGAATTCCAGATCGAATTCGAACGGAGTATAGAAGTACGATTGTTTATTGGTCTTTTTTTTATTTAAAACATAGACTCATTGGAAATAGGACATTTGTTAAAAGTATATATGATATGTAACAGTTCTATAACCTATTTTTATTAATTCGATTAGATCTTCTAAATAAATAAAACCAAAAGGAGTGAGTGATACTTGATGAGTGAGAGACAGTTGATGAGAATACAAGTATAGTGTGCAGGACGTGCAATATAAATGTACGACTAACTAAAATAAATGATTTCTATGGTGATCCAAGATACCATGATAAAAAATACATATTGTTATAATTTCATCATTTTCAAGATTTTGTTTTATTATCCGGAAATGCGACTCTCTTTATTGCCGATTATTGTACTTTTATTTGCCGAATCTACAGATTAGCTTAATTATGTATGTTATGTAGCTGTGGAGTGGAGGGGGGGAGGCGGACACATAAAAGATCATTAGGGTGGCGATGAGATGTACCTACTATCCAGCCTTAAATTATCGCTACATGTATTCCGGCCACCCAATATGACTATATGTTTAACTGGTGCAGAGGGTCTAATTCTTCATTACATGTCATAATTTGAAATATCATTAGTTATTTTCATTAAAATTATAAATAAATATTAGCTTTTGAAAAAGTTATAAACAAGTATTAATAAAGTTAGGCAGTAGGTATAATCAAATGAATAAATATAAAAACATTTTTTTATTGTAATTTAAAATTATTATTTACTTCTGTTGTATTAATGTATTCATCACCTACTGTAAGTTTAAGAGAAAATTAAACGTAAATCCAAAAAAAGCCAAACCAAACACGACCGTGACAGGACTCGAACCTGCAATCTTCGGATCCGAAGTCCGACGCCTTATCCATTAGGCCACACGGCCATTACACGTGGTGGCGTAAATTGGGCAATGGTTTTGTCCATTTGAAACATAGCACTTTGCATAGTTTTAAATAAAACATGACCTATAATATTTTTTAAGTCAAGAAATTACGATTGTTCGTTCGTTAGAGTCTTATTTTACAAATATGGAACTATTTCCTCTTACTCTACAGAATTGACTTTTGTAAATTACCTTAGTTTCAATGACAAGACAACCTTATGTCATCCAAGACCGAATATTATGCTCAGGTTTGTCTCCAGAAAAGGGAACTCATCAGGGAATTAAAAATTGTTTTACAACTACAAAAATTATTTTATTCAGTGTCAACGCGTGAAAAGCGTTCGGTTCGTCATTAAATAAGATCTAATACAAGTTTTAATAAACCTTGAGAAAAACTCTATCAACGTATGCAGCACTATTATTAAACGCCCTCACTTCGTTTCGACAAACTTGTTGCTCAGCTCCTATTGGCCGTAGCGTGATGTTTATAGCCTAAAGCCTTCCGCTATCGAACCAGTAGTTCCTGAGATTAGCTCGTTTAAACAAACAAACAAACTCTTCAGCTTTATATATAAGTATAAAATAGAATATTCACTCATAAAAAGGTATGTTTGGATAGAATCGAACCTGTGTATAATGAGAAGTAGGTAGGGATTCTCAGATTTACTTAAGAATAAATGCAATAATTTACTTAACAATTTTATTATGAAGTTACAAGTCATGTTTAGGTACTAACCTTTTAAAATTTAAAATTATACCTTACTTTAAAATTCAAAACCAGATCAGAATTTGATTGCTGTTGAAATCATTTGAGTATTTATAAACTACATTTAGGGTTCCGTACCTCAAAAGGAACAGAAAACGGAACCCTTAGTGCTTGTACATACTGAACACGCGGCGCGGGTGCGGTGGCGGGCACGGGTGCGGTGGACGTGGCGAGCTCGTGTTCACATTGACCGCCAGGCGTTTTGCGCGAGAGTTCAGTTGCGTCGCTACTGAATCGCGCGCGTTCCGCCGCTAGTTCGATGTGAACACACAAAAACATCTCATGCGTTTGATATGCCGCGAGAGCGCCGCGCGCCGCGCGCGTCGTCGCGAGCTTGCCCGCTACTAAGACCTCACGTGCGATTCCTGTGTGAACACTTGGATATTACGCCATATGTTTGATATTTCGTGACCGTGCCCGCCAACGTGCCCGCGAGTCAGTATGAATGAGCACTAGGATTACTTTGTTGTCCATCCGTTCGTCCCTCTCTCAGGACATTTTCTCAGGAACGCGTGGAGGTATCAAGCTGAAATTTATATCAAATACTGAGGGCTACTGTTTCTTGGAGCTATGAAAAAATTAGGCTTCTAAGCTAACGCAGTCAAGAGATACAGCAAATTAAGCCGCATATTTTCTAACTCGCTACTACCCGCAATGGAATCAAAACCTAATGAGTATGTCCGGTCGACCTAGGATCTTGTAATTTGTCATAAAGGAAAGTTTTATAGCACATATTATATGTAAAGGAAAAAATAAATTTAAGCTTTGGAACCTTCTATGCGCTAGTCCGACTCGCAGTTGGCCGGTTTTTTTTTATTTTAGGCGCCATTTTGACAATTTACGTAGCCTATGTAAGTAACACAGTTCTGCAGAATTCAGCGACATCTCATATATTATGATTATGTCAAAATCTTTCAAGCTGATTAGGCTGTAGGGCGTGCTAAAGAAATGGGCATACACACAAACAAACGTACAATAGGCGCGGATCTACGTTCGAAAAACATGATCATTTTCTATCGCAGTCAGGTAATAAGCAAATAATAAATTTGAAATGGAACATATAAAATAGCAATCAACTTTGTTAGCATTAGTAAAAATTGAAGTTATAAAACAAATGTCCCATTATCAACCTATCAAATCAAATTGTCATACTGTATAGCAAATACAGGTAAGTAATCACTAAAGCTAACTACTCGTATATAGAAAGGCATTCAAGTTTCCCACAACCGTACATGCCTACAGGTAAGCGTAATAATAAAGGCGTGCCATTGACTATCACCAAGGCGTAAGAAAAGGGGTTCATGCTATTCACAAGTAAGTCTCACCGCAGGAGCACTATATATTTGTAATAACTCTACTACAACCCGTAGGGGACTAGAATAATAGATCGCATTCGGTAGAATAGACTTATGTCCATCACATAATATTCTCGAAGGGTTTCAAAGGTAATCCAGTCCTAGTACTATCCATAAATCTATTATACACATTTAGTAAAAAATCTGTTATCGCTCTCTATCCATGGGATAGTATGTATGAGAAAAATTTATACAAGTTTTGATTGTTTGTCTGTTGGTTTGAGCTATAATTATACTAAATAAAAAGACGTAATACATAATATCAATAGATTGAATTTTATGGTGAAATTGGACGTGAACGTTGAAGTTGAAGAGGAAAGGTAATCCATGAGGATATGTAGTTAAAAGTTTGTTAGTAGTTTAGAGCAAACGTAGAAAGTTCTGACGTTTGTAATTTTTACAAGAAAGGTTTAACGAGGAGTAAAACATGTTCGATATCCCTAGCTTAATTATATAATATAACGTGCGTGGGTTGCAGTTTTAAGTTGGTTTTAGATTTTAAGGGCGGCAGACATTTTGATATCATAATAACATGATAGCCACATAATAATTATATACTGCGATTTTTTTGACACATCACTGTCACGGACTAGCACTAAGGAGGAGTGATCTTTAGAAGACATTATGGTGCGTACAGACTATATAACAAAACATGTTAAAAAACATAGTTAAATAACATGTTTTTTAATGTGGACGATATGTGTTACAAAAACAAGTTATATAACATGTTATTAGTTTTTGCAACAATGTTATATGCTATATTTTAAGAAATGACACGCATTGAATTGTTATAAAACACTGTTATACAACAATGTTAGATAGTGTGGACGTGTTATAAAACAGAAGTTATATAACATGTTACATAATCTGTACGCACCCTTATGTGACGAAACGATAGCTAGTTGTGACCATTCGCTACCTAATTCCTAACTTCTGACGATGAGAAGCTCTTGTCAATTTATATGGCGATGGAGCTGTGGCGAACGCTAGTATTGAACTGTACATAATTATGTAGTATGTACGGACTATGATCCGAATGGTCTTCTAATTTCAAATTCTTCTAATACTAAGCCGACCACAGCCCGACATGGGGTTCTTCAAGAAAGGTGTAAAAAGAGTTCTCCTTCAGGGTCGGCGTTGCACTGGTGACTCCCCTGGTATTGCTGGTATCCATAGCCGACGGTGACCACTTACCATCAGGTGGCTCGTCCACTTTTACGTCAGCTCTTCAGGCTAGAAAAAAAATTGAATTAATATTGTTTTATACTTTATTGCCCGAAAAAACCTGTTATAGGGCCAAATCTGCATGTTAAATATATCAAGGACATTGTCCCTTTATTTATCTACCATTAGCTACATAATAATTATGTAATGGTTTGGTCGAGAGGTTCTGTTTTCTCCTAATTTAGTTAAGGTGGGAGAGTAAAAGTAAATAATTTTTGATAATAGCCTATTATAGCATAGCCGATTAGCCTAGTGCTAAACAATTCGGCCTCTTACTTCGAGATTTCAGGTTCGAGCACGCACTTCTGACTTTTCGGAGTTGTGTTTTTTAAACTTTTTAAACATTTAAATGTCACCCGTTATGACGATGAAGGAAAATATTGTGAGGAAACCTGCATGTTGGAGAGCTCGTAAAACTCAAAATTGTGTGAAGTCCGCCAATTCGCACTTGGCCAGCGTGGTGGAATATGGCCCTAACCTTCCCATTCTGAGAAGAGACCCGTGCCCAGCAGTGGGACAGGTATGGTTTAGTAAATATTATATAAAATTTAAATATTTGAAGCTTCCTTTGTTCTCCCTTTGCTTTTGAAGTCTCTGCTCGTTGTATGCCAATATCGGGTCAACCAACGCTAATAATTTTCATGCTCCAGTTATTGGTGATCCAGATTTTAGCGCGGTTTCAGTCGAGTAATAGAGCCGACGTTTCTAGAACTAGAATCTACAAATGAAGACAGAATGTTACAGACGAGTTAAGGCAGGTGTCCTACAACTACCGGCTATTTACTCGCTCAGGAAACGTACAGAGATATTATGACATTCCGTGTAAAAAAGGGATGCATAATTATGAAATATGAAAAAAATGTCTTAACCTACATAATATCATTCCATAAACACTTATTAAATTGTTTATTCCTCCTTACTTTCCTTTGTATAGATTCGGTTTCTGCATATTTCTTTTTGATACAAAAACGGTATATTCCACTACTTAAGAAGTATGATATACGTATAATTTTAAACTTCCTTGTGCTATCAGTTAAAAAGTTCGAATAACAAACGAGTTCAATTCCGACGTGTCGTAAACTATTCTATTAGTATAACGATTTCAGTTAGAAATTAGTGTTTCACGGACTATTGGGTTTGCAAAATCCCTGTTAGTATTTGGTAATAATGTAGTAATTAAGAAAAAATAAAAGTTAGCTATAATAGAAGGCTTTGTGACTAAAGAGCAGGTAGTATTCTTGAGGGCGATGGTGTTTGTGTTTTTTGCGCTGGTGACTTTCATAATTTGTATTGGCACATTTATTGCACTTATCACATGAAGACAAATTAGTATTACTGTATTAATGACAGACAGAGAAGGAGTACCGATGTGATTGTTGCCATATTAAATAGAATCTCAATGCTGGGAGTACCAACAAAGCTCCATCCATCTACTTTAAGTCTAAAGCAACTTTTCTTGTTCGGGGCGCACACTGTTGAACATCGAGGCTTTCTAATGATAGATTTATTTAACCGATGTACCAAACTTAAAGTTTCTTTTAACTGATATAGTCACAGTGTCGGATATTTTTCGTGGAATTAAGGTAGCACCTAGCACCACCCTTCCGCTGTCGCCCATGACAACCGTGACCGTCCTAGAACATAGGGACTAGAATGGTTAGTCTAGTTAGGTAGTTTGTTAATAAGTGCGAGGACTTGGACAGTGACTGTCCGTGTAAGTTAGTCCTGTTAGTTGTTAGAAATAGTCCAGTTAGCAATTGTTAGTAATGATGCTCTTTCGCGTTTTATTTTTTTCCGGACATACGTTTGTGGCGACATCACGCACACGTCACATGGTGACGTCACCGAAGCCTGAAACGCGCTATCGAAGATTTCTACATCTCTGGCATATATACCACGCCTCGAGTACATTCACTCGGGGCCCGGCCGCCCCCCAGGCATGTTATCTCGCCTGGCGGGAGATCTCCCTTTGCCAAAGTGGTGACCTTCGGACAGAACACGTCCCTTCAAGCACCGTTAGCCATTCAGGCTTCCCCTCCCACCTCACCTCACCGCTCACGCCCGACGGACACACGCAGCGCGTCTCCCCGACACTCAGCCAAGCTCGCCGGGGTCATCGCCGCGTATGGAGAAGACGCTTCCTGATCCCGGTCCGGCTGCCCTGCACGACGACTTCACGGACGGCTGGAGTGCACCACTCGCCCTCCGCATCGGTCGTCTCACCCTCCCATCCCGACTCACCGTGGATAGAGGGTATCTTCGGGGCACAAAATCAAGGGGGTCAACGACATCGAGGAGCACGGGCTGCAACTTCGGAGTATCGACCTCCGGTCTGAGCAGGGGGGTGATGTGGCGACATCACGCACACGTCACATGGTGACGTCACCGAAGCCTGAAACGCGCTATCGAAGATTTCTACATCTCTGGCATATATACCACGCCTCGAGTACATTCACTCGGGGCCCGGCCGCCCCCCAGGCATGTCGTCTCGCCTGGCGGGAGATCTCCCTATTGCCAAACGTTGATGCCTTTGGCATAAAAAGGAGAAGAAAAAGATGGAAGAGGTTCTTTCAAATGTTTTTTTATGTGTTGTTACTTTATAACTTCGCTCTGGGTAAACCGATTTTGATAATTATTTTTTTATTCGAAAGCTACTTAGTGCAAATCGTCTAGTCCCGTCTAGTAATAATTTGAGAGACATGTAGGTTTTGACTTATCTTTACTCATCGATTTTAGAGCCGGTTATTTTTTGTTAAAAGTTAAATTATTACCTAAAGGGCTGTAAAAATGTAGACGAGCCACAAATGACCACCGTCGATTCTAGACACGAACGTCAAACCAGGGTAGCAGGGCAAAGCTAGTCTTGAAGGAGGATATTATTTTACCTTTTTTAACAATATATTCTTAATACTGCTCTGGGAATACTTTAGAAGTGGGCTCATTCGTAACTATTATGTATGTATTCGTAAAGTAGCGAGAAATGGACCGTAAAGGTTCTCTAAAGGCCCAATTGATACCTGTCAGCTGCTTTCACTATATTTGCGAGAATAATAATTCGTTCGATTTAATATAAACTTTATATTAACGAACTAAGTTGTGTAAAACTAATTAATGAAGTAATATAACTTTAAGATAACGAAAAACAGTCTATCGAAAATGTAAGATAAACAGGTAAAATAAGCAGTATTTTATCATTAAAGTGTTTACACTGATTTCACAATTTATTATGTATTGTACTTTATATTACTACGTTTCCAATAAATAAGAGTTTAAAGAGTTTTCTCTATCTATCTATAGGGACATTAGTTGTACCTACATACAATAAGCAATATTAAAATCTAGTCTTTATAATTTGGAGTGTATCCATCCAGTCCACCCATCCATCAGCCTTACATGATACTGAACGTAGTCCTGACGTAGTACTTAGATTAATAAAATTAACTGTGTTGACGATTTTTAATAGCAGAATAGTGTGGACGCATTATGACCAAACTTAAGTTATTCAGCAATTAATCTTCGCCCTATTCCTAATAGGGCACAATGGATAATATGTGTTACACAGACAAAATATATGACCGTAAGTAACATATTTGTAACGTAATAATAAATTAATAAGATAAGATCTTAGATAAGATCTTAGATAAGGATGTTTAAATTTATGAACATAAAGCTTTTTTCGTACCTTTGGCTTAAGGCCAGAGACCGAAAATTATTTGCTTCAAGGTTCAACCTATTTATGTACATTAAAGACGTCTCGAAAGAGAAACGGCTATTAGTGCAATTCAAGAGAAATATTGTGCGCGCAATTGTATAACAAAAAATGAATCTCTTGGAGTTATAAGGGACGACATCTTTTACGCATATTTTTCTGTATATTTCATTGCATAATTTATATTTTATTGTGTCTTTATACATATACACGTTGGTAATTTTGTAACAAATACAATTATTTATATGTGAGCGATTGTATTTTGTGAAACACTACTCAGAAATTGTAAAACTCAAGTTTCTTATTGTGGTTTGTTGTGTTGTGCTTGAATACATTAACCGTTGTTTATTTATTTTGTTGTTTGTAAAAATAAAGTTAATTATATTAGCCAAAGGAATTTTGTTCCAGTTGGCTCCTGTAACATCTCTTTGGACTGTTTTTTTTATTTGTTATTGTCGTCATTAAAAATATCCAGGGCAACAACCTATAACATGCCCGCTACTGAGCACGCGTCTCTCCTCATTGTTGAGGAGGCCTAGAGCATACTCCACCACGCTGCTCCAGTGCGGATTCGTGGTGGTAAAATACCCATGAATTAATAATAATAATTAAACAACATTTTGTTACAAAACTTCTGAGTAACACACGTTCCGCGTCTTACTTTATACAGTGTATAATATACGAGTAAATGTGTAATTTATGCGCGGTTACCTTGACCATTAATTATAATGTGGGTGTCTTCAAGTTAAGAGTGAATCATAGATTAATATACAGAAGAGATTCAATATAAGTTTCTTCTAAGTTAGAACGCGTTACCAACTTAAGGCTGCGTTACCATTTAGCATCAGGTGGGATCGTAATCAAGGGCTAACTTTACAAGCTAAAAAAACATACATAACATATATTGTTTTATATTGTATCCAGTATATGTAGCTTTATTGTTGTGTTTATTCTCGTTGTATTTATGTTCAAATACCAAAAAATGTTTCTAGTACGTGCTCCATTAAATTTTAAACGAATTCAAGGGAGGAAATGCTTTACTCGCCAAGCAGGAAAATCAAGCATTCGGGTTAGTAGTTTATATTTGACGGGAACATCCCATTTGGCCGAAACATTGTTGGCAAGAGTGTGTACTTTATAACGAAAATTTTATTACGCTTTAAAAAGGATTAAAATTCAAATCATGCCTCGGCTTTGAAATTCGATCGATACATGTATTTTAATTAGGAGTGGCTGGCTAATTTGCCTCCAGGGAAAAAGGAAAGGTTTCATTGAAACGTCAAGCTAAATTGATGGGCTCGCCGTGTCGTGTCCATTTTACGAAGGGGTCGTACTAGCGATTCACGTCAGTCGAACGTCCGGAGTCAGAGTAGCCACACGCCCGCATTTGGCGGACACGTCCCGCCACGCGGTCACACGTGACACCTGTCGCTTGCGCAGACACCCCATTAACAAAGTTATAGTTTGATTCCCAGTTTGAATTAAATGGAACGTGACGTTTGGGAATGAGTTCGAAATTCGAATTATGGTTTCGGACTGCGTGGCCAGATGCTAGGTTTTGTGTGTTGGTTCATAATAAGTTGTGAGAACTTTTTATTTAATTTTATGAGTTTGCGATAATCGCGCGGAATTACGCAGTATGTTTGTGAACTCTTGAACTTTACGAATGTTTGCGATACGGTGTTTGATAATAATTTCAATAATATCATGATATTAATAATTTTATAGAATTTTTAGTAGAACAGACATCTAAAGTGAGTTAACATGACTTTAAAAGTAGTGAACTTTAACTCAGTTCTATAGGAAACCGGGTATAAATTTCAGTGTTAACCTAAACAGTTCTGTTGTAAATATGTGTGCGTTTATAATATTATTAGCATTTATATTTATCGTGTTTCCTGGGCAGTCCAGCACAAACTCAGATAACATAGGTTAGTACATTTGATTTTTATATATGTAGAGATTTGAATCTTTAAGAAGGTTGTGAAAGAAATCGTGCGCGTTGGCAAAGGTTCCGGGTTCTATTTCGAGACATTTATTGAAGTCGACAAACAAGACTAGCCATAATGTTAGGTGGTCACCATCAAGCATAGTAGTTATACGGAAGGCGTCACCGATGCGTTGTCAACCAAGGTAAAAGAGATTATTTATCACCATAATCTCTTCATCTCAAACAAACGCAAGTACCTACTTTGTATCATGGTTGATAAATGTTTTATTAATTTTTCGATTATGATAACTTGCTTGCTTATGAATAGGTACCACTCATAACAAAGGGAATGTGGGTATGTATTTTATTTAAATTTTACAGCCCAACACTTTGTTATATTTAAACTATCTGTGTTATGTAATCTGGAACGCGGTCAATAATAGGATGGGTGACCGTTACTGGCTTCGCTTCCCTGCGTCTTCAACGTCTTTGTAATCTGACTATCGGTCATTTTATTTTTCACTAATCAACACTGGAGCAGCGTGGTAAAGATCTCCTCACTTATAAAATAGGAAGTGTACTTTATTAGTGTTGTTTTAGATACTTGATTTATTGACCTTAAACGTTATCGTACTATCTTGATAGAAAAATAAGTAAAGTTTTAACTTAATGTATATATGTAACTATATAGCCGTCACAGGTTCGAATCTATGCATAAACAGCAAAGATTTTACAAATCAGTCATAATGGTGCCTTACTTAATCATCAAATAACTAGTAATTATTATCGTCGTTCCAATGATTAAAGTTTGATTAACTATGATTGTATTATTTGAAAATTAAAATGCTTGACATTGCAGCAATTTGTTTCGGTTGCTATTGGTTATTGTTCCAACATGTTCCCGAATTAAACGAGTGTCCTATCCAGCGCCGGATTTAGACCTCGGCGGCCCATAGACAGAGCGTGTGGTGGAGGCCCTCAAATAGTTTGTGGTTAACTGTTGAAAGTTTATATTAAGGTTAAGGTAAAGAATAGAGCAACTGTATAAGTTGGGTAACAAAATTTATTCAAATATTTTTTTTTTACCTACAAGCTAAATTATTTTTCGTCTGATTTTCGCATTTATAAACGTATCGATAATATCGTCGAAGTCTGTTTCTCTCAAAACATCACTCTCTAAACTAAGGAGAGCCAAAATATTTAATCTGTCCTCGGTCATAGAACGTCGGAGTTTATTTTTTATAAGCTTCAGTTTTGAAAAGGATCTTTCAGTCGTACAATTTGTCACCATTAGTGTGAGATAAATTCTCAAAATTACCTCAACATTGGGAAAACACTCTTTGACATTGTTTTTACACAACAATTCATACATCCATATCTCATAGCGAATCTCTTCTTTTCTGTTCAGATTCTTCATACTGAACTATAAATAGTTTGAAATGTATGAATTCGTTGCCAAGATTATCATCTACGTCATCGCAGTAGCTTTTCACCAAGTTTTGGCTGGCGGACAAAATTTCTTGATGATTTTGCAAGCTTTCGCTGACTTTGTTTATATGTCCCAAAATATCATCCCAAAAAACTGTGTATATGGCTGTTTCTAATTTTGCCATTCTATCATGCAGACCAATAGCTGTTGCACTTGATTTAGCTGTGTCTTCTTCGTTCTCAATAATTTCTTCGAGGGCATTTATAAAACCTTTGTAGCCCCGCAAGAGTGCTTTAGTGGCTTCAACTCGACATGACCAGCGAGTTGTTGTCATTCTTTTCGGTACCAGAATAGGTTGGTCAGTTTCGCTTCTCTTAAACAGCGAATAACTATATTGTACTTGTTAGTTGAAGCAGTAAAATATACATACAGCTCTTCTAAAAAATCAAAGAAACTTATTGCTTTGAGACAACAACTGGCCGCCGATTGTATGACAAGATTAAGTGAATGCCCAACACATGGCACCCAAGCTGCTAGACTATTTTTTTCTTGTATTAATGCTTGTAGACCATTATATCTGCCACTCATTGCAGAAGCATTGTCGTATGACTGTCCACGAATGTTCTTTAGGTCCAGCTCGTGTTGTTCTAAAAAATTAATCAAGCCCTCATACATATCCTTCGCCTTATGACCCTGGTTAGGTATAAACATAAGAAAACGCTCAACAGGAGCGTGCCCCTCAATAAACCGAACCACTAATGTCAATTGGTCAACATGGCCTTCGTCAGGAGTCGAGTCCAGAGAAATTGAAAAATATTTTGCAGTTTTCACTTGTTTTCACAAAACTTGAATTTTCTGTAGGCTCGATTTGCAACAACACCTGACATTTCTTTTGTTCATTGTAACTTGTGGTAACTTGATATTTGAAGATAATTCCATCGAATGGTAAGTGATAGAGTAATATTTTGTTGAAAATGGACTCTAAACTATGAACCGTTGTAACTAAATTGCCTTAATAACACAGTATTTTCAGATATTTCCACGAACTGAACAATTGGGGTAAACTGAAACGCTTATAGCCCGGCTTGCGTCGATTCTATGTGTACGACAAACAACAACAAAGTAACTGCGGGCGTGGTCTGTAGTTGGGTGGGTGACCGCTAGTGGCTATATTTTCTTGAACGCTTCCTTGCTTCAGAGGGCACGTAAAACCATCGGTCCGACTTGTTATCAATAGATAGCAGTTGGTAGGCCATGTCGGAGACCTTCCGACTGCATAAAGCCTTCCAATACTTGGGCTGACCACTGACCCCTTGGAACAGCTGTACTGGAACAACGTGGTGCAGAATGCTCTTCTCAATTACCTAGGTCTTTTATGAGAAGAAACTCATGCTCAGTAATAGGCCAACAACGGGTTGAAATTGAAGCTATAAGCTACATGAGTCACAGACAATTCCTCCTGTTGATGGCTTTGGTATTACTGATTCCTATGGGTGATGGTAACCACTTACTATATATATGGTAACTTTAAGAAAAAAAAATGCCTATAGCAGACGGTAAGCCATGTCGGTGGCCTTCGGAATGCTGTTGCGGCTGGCCACTGACCCCTTCGTCAATCCACACTCGAGACTGCTCTTTATCACGCTGTTCCCGTGTGGATTGAGTGTCGTCCAGTGATTGAGTGAGACTTAAAGCAGTCTAAGTCTTCTCAGTTACGAGAAGAAACCCAGGCTCAGTAACGCCATTAACGGGTTGCTCCTGTTGATGTATTACTGATTCTTATGGGTGATGGTAGAGTCACTGATTAACATGATTGTATTTGTGTAGTATATTAAAATCGTAACACTAACTCAATAATTGCTTTTTACAAAAAAATAACCGACTTCAATGTTGATAAGTAGAGATAACTCAAAAACTACTCGCCAGATGGCGCTCAATTCAACATGTAAGTGTAAAGTTCTCGTCACTACAAATTGAAGCCCAAACACTAGATAACTGCAGTAAATCGTTGAGGAGTTCCCTCGACTGTCTTTCGGCTTCATCAGATCGACTCCAGATCTTCATGAAATGGTAGCGCTTTAATGTACTTATGATAACATGAACAAACACACTAGTTGTCCATACAATTTTCGAAAGTTCCCCTCGATTTCTCTGAGATGCCATCATCAGATCCTGGTTTCCTTATCAGGGGACCCCACTGCGCATATCTACTTTACAACAAAAAAAGAATTATCAAAATTGGCCCATAAACGACGAAATAATCGCTGAACGTACATAAAAAAAGCATATATACGGTCGAATTGAGAACCTCCTTCTTTTTTGAAGTCGGTTAATAACTAATCATACATTTTCAGGAAAAAGAAACAAAAGAGAAGATAGAAAAAAATAACATAATAATTCTGTTTCGCTGGTTCATTGGTGCTACATGTTTCCGAATTAAACAATTGTTTTCTGCTTGTTACATGAATGAGGGTTGATAAATAATCAAAAAATAAATCAAAACAAGAAAGATCAAGAAATAAATAATAATTCAGTACATATTTTAAACCATATTCACGCTACTGTGTCTTGACAGGGATGAGTATAGCATTTCATATAATTGTATTAGTATTTCATTCTGGGAATTATAAATTACGTTACGGCGGCCCAATTAGGCAGTTAACTCAATTTCATGAGAATTCGTTCGACATTCAACCTTGCTCTTTTAGAATTATGGTTGGTTTTAAAATGTTTATCTTATTTGAATACGTTATAACACCTCTTTTAGATAAAATAAAAGAGTTAATAGAAAGTGGACGTTGAAAGTTTAACTTTGTCTTTAATAAAATATTTATTATGTCAAACCTCATTTTTTATAGAAGCAGTTTTTTTTTAATAATAATAATAATAATCTTTATTTTCTCAATAAGTACAGAGATGGTTACACATTCACTTATTATACAGTATAGTAATTAGTAACAAGATTATGAATCGCTAGCTACCTAAACTAGGCAGGAGCCTGTAATATAGGCAACTAAACTCTCCCTAAATGAATCTGGTTTACTATAGACAAGGTAACATGATCAAGATATTGTGTAAATAATCATAACTGAAGACACACTTATAAGATAAGACAGTTTTTCTAAACAAGGAAAAAGACAAGAATCAATATAGAATATAAATAACTAATCAAAATTTAGATACGTTATTAAATAACGTATCTAAATTGAGATCTTTACAATTCATTGTTTCGATGATATTACTACTTAGTTAAAACATATTAATGGCCTTTTTCTGACCACGGATATCTCTTCCTTGACGATGTCTGAAGCATGCTTCACCACGCTGCTTCAGTTTGGATTGGTGGAGGGGCTAGTGGCTAACAGTTACCTTCAGTTCTCATGCCACCCGAATTCTTTCAAAATGACTTACTCGTAATTACTGTTGCATGATAACAAAAATCGGCGTCGACAACTTTACGTACCCTCTGGAGCACGAAAACTCTCTAGAAGTTATTGTCAATAGCGGCAACAGATCGACCTACCGATCGCCTGCTATTGCTTAATCGGATCGATCACTAAGGATCGACGAAAGAAACTGAGTTGTAAGTGCACTTACAAGTGGTAATTATTAATTTATTATTCAAGTACACTTGAAGATTGACAAGAAACTGTGCAGTTCCGTCATCTCAAAACTCATTTTATCCTTATAAAATACGCCATTAAAAATTCATTCGTTCGTTCGCGCGTAACTTTTCTTGCATCATGATCATTTTTCATAGTATTATTATTCATTTTTATGTGCTGCAAGAAATGTTACTTCAAAAGATAATCCTGGTATATTTGGAACCCAATGCGTTGCCAATAGGAAAGTTCGACATTCTACATGATTTTTGCGACGATTTTTGCAAATTTGTGAATGGAACTTTTCTCTGAGTTTCTTTTAAAACGTGTAGAGACCTATCTTTGTTGTAGTCGCATTAAAGGCATTGGAGAGGCGGTACCAGGCTTAAAATAATTCGAGTAGCATTATTATTGAAGATCTAAATATTATAGTGTAAGAAAAATACATTTGTTAATAAGTTTGTATCAATAAAATTAAGTCTAGTTTCCCTCACTACATTTGAATTGAATAGAGTTTCTTAGTAGTATTAATGTTTATAGATTCAGATTATTCATTTTACCGCTCCACAACCACAGGACACTCATAAATATTTATATGCGCGAGCGCAAATTCGTAAGCGAGTAATCAAACTGTTTTATTCATACGAACCACATTCAGTCGTCGATATCAACAGTGTGTGTGCCAATGTGGTCGGTATCTCGACCACTACCGATCGCCGCTTTATACAACCATATCATAAATACTTTTTGCGGTCAATATAACGCAGTATCAAAAATTTGTAGATAAATTATTCACAGGCTTGTTTTCAAAAGGTACCTATACCACATGAATAAGTAAAGAACCCTATACTATAAAACTCTTGCGTTACTGAGCGAGTGACTGACTGAATTTAGAAAACGCGCAGTCGAAACTAAAGAACACGAGAACCTAAAATTTGGCATGTATGTATATTCCTAGGTGAGTGTATGGGAGAGCTCTAAGACTGTTATCTGAAATTTACCTACCCCAGGTAGATAAATTTAAACATTTCGTTTTGGTTCACTTTTTGTGTAAAGATTTTTCAAGTAACGCAAGTTAGCACTAAGACAGGATTTTGTAAACTTATCAGCCCCCCTCCTTCTCCTACCCCCTTAAGCGGTAAAAAGTGGACCCGCAGTTAAAAGTACTTCCACGCGGCTTAGCCTTTTACAACAGCTAGTGTTTTATAAGATTAAGTTTGATAACAATCTCATCTGGTGGTAAATAGCGGTTTTGATTTTGGTAGTAAACGCACTTATTTAGAAGAAAACTATTCAAATCTTAACTTGAAGACGCCCTTTATTGCGAGATGGTGTGTATGTCTAAATATACACTTAATATTGGCCAAATTTCGACAGTAATAGATAACATTACTCTGTGTATCTAGTATCTTAAACGTTTAACTAGATAGTTAAACGTTTAAGAAGTCAACCACAAAAGTGAATTAACGAGGCTTAATTCAACAGTGTACAAAATTTGTTTTGGGCGCCAACATATTTCAAGCGAACGCGTGCATTCAAACCGTTCTTTAACGCTTTCATTTAAGTTAAACTTGCCACTTCAAATATGTTCCATTCATTGAAACCTGCAATTTAAGCTTTAAGCAGAGACGTAAAGCGTCGAGCATGTTTAGAATGTTTCTGTGGTTGCATATAATTTTATTTCAACGGCGCAGGTGTTTAAACGTATACTTGTGTATTCATATAGCGCAGAGCTTTTTCACAAAGGTACGCTTATGGAATTAATTATATTTATTTTGCTTATAAACAAGTGTTGCTGCATAACTTTTTGACTAGCTAGACTTTGCAAAGGGTCGGGAGTTATACGAGTACAACTAGTTCAAGCAGAATTTTATGTGACATATATAGAATTAAATAGAAAAACGTGTTTATAAACTAAGTAAAAACGGCCTCGCGTCGCTTCGAGAATACTGTGGAAAATATGGATGTGGTAGAATATGGTATTGCTACTCCCTGTTAAAAATAAATATAATCACTTACTTTTATACTCACATTCAATTTATCTCGTAAGTAAAATTTATTTATGACTTTTTAAATTCTTGCAATCAACCTACAATGAACCTTAATTATATGGGCGGAAAGTTGGCATTTGTGTGGATTGCCACCAAAAAAATTCCATGTCCAACGCGAACGAATTATAAGTTCGTACTTAAGCACATTTAGTATTTCATTTTAGTACTTAGCTCTTTATGCCTTCTGTTCTTATCTATCTTTTGGATACTGTCTTTGTTATGTACTGCGGCATTTAGTCTGCGAATTTCTTTCTTCCTTTCTACTTCAAAGAGTTTCAGCATTATAATTGCGATCCTCAGTAATTATGCACGGCTAAAGAGAAATTGCAATCGTATTGCTTGGTCGGTATAAATAACCACAGAGTTTCAAATTTTAGAAGGTACAGTGTATCAATATCCTGATATCGCGCCACAAGTCCAGTCTAAATATTTAGTGACTGTGGATACTAAAGCAGAGGTTCGATTATAATGATATACGAGGGCAACAAAGAGAATGACTGATTACGACTGAAATTAAGTAATGATAGAAATTATTAATTACGTAAAATGTCATTCGGTACAAATATACATAAGCTAGTAAGTGAATAGAACTCAAAACAATGAGTTTTTGAATTTTTGTTTGTTTGTCTGTGATGTTGTTCGAGCTTGTCTTAGTAACGGCTAACTAATAAGGGCTGACATATTGTGGTACCTAAGCTTTATTTAAATAAAAACATCGTTATATCCATTTCAAGAATCAGGCCTCACAATTTCCAAATATAGGTACTAAGGGACTGGTTTCCCAAAGCGAAGCGAAGGCTTACTAGTTTTAAAAAAGAAGGTAATAACAAAAGTACTGAGTCATTATCTAACACATGGTTTATGATCGTAGCCTTACTCAACAAAGCACCATGTCATCCCGACTACTGCTCGGATGCATTATAGTAGACAAATTTTAGAAAATACACGCAAAAAGCTGCAGTTGAAAAAAGTAACTAACAGTATAACAAAACTTTAAGTGGATTTTTATAACGGTTTCACGAATAGTTGTTAACAAGCGCTTGCGAGAATTCTTAAAAAAGGATAAGGGATGAAGTTTGCTACGAGATGCTACGCTGAAGGCTACGAGCGCTACGAATAAGACGCTCGGTCTACGACGTAGCTTTATATGGAATTAAATCTATTGAAGGCTACGACATCGTTTGAACTTAAACGCTATCTCTTCTTTTTAAAGCTTTCAATTAAAATACTAAAGCCGTCTCTTTTTATCATTCAATTAATCTGTTCAAAAATAAATTAAGCCATCTCCTTATAACGAGCCTGTGTCGAAAGTAATTGATGTGTAAAGTCGAAATGTAAGTAAAACAAAGTTCCTGGGTATAAATATTTTATTCATTTACAGTTTAAACAAAAAAAGATTTAACTAATCTTCTCTATTCATAATGTATTTTGTTAAGCAATATGCATGCTTTCTTTCTAGAAATTGAACGTTGTGTTGTCATTATGACAGTCGGTAATATATTTGAAACATCTGGTCTGCAAATACGCCCGTGTGAATAAAACTATACAATTTCATACTAAGTTGCATACGACCAGCGCATACGACATTTTGTTGTAGCAATAACGTATCGCAGTTGCACATTTATAATTATGAATATTTTTTGTTTTTTATTCATGTGTTCGTACGTGTTCTAATTGTTTTATTAATTGTTTCTAATTGTTTATTAAACACAAAATATTGCAATAAATCTTTGTTGTTCTTATTAATTGCCGATTATGTAAATGTGTCACACATTACTTCTTCAAACATGTTAAGAGAGACTAAAACTGGTTGTCTAATAAATCCTGTAATCCTTAATTTCCAGCAACCTAATTATTATTATAATAGAGCGTTGTTTCTAACTAGGTTCAGTCACGGTACGAAAGGGGCTAAATTCAGGGATGTCACGTTTTTAATTAATATACGAGTGGGCCAGGCCCACAGCGCACGCACGCCCTCTTTGTGTCATTGTTTATGTCAATTATGTTGTTTTAGTGCACTACATGCTGATATTAAACAGGGCTGCCGGTAACTGGAAGTATGTTGGGACGGGATAAAGGAGCTAAAATGCAATACGTTTGATCCTTTGAAAGTAACTTTGGAATAATAACCATCTCTTCTTTTGCTTCGTTTCTAATATAGCCACAATATCAGCTTAGTCCATTTGACGCCGTACAAAAGCGCGCTGTTCGAATTGTCAACGACCCACGAGTCACTAACAGGTTAGAACATCTAAGTCTTAGGAGAGATGTAGGATGTCTCTGTGTGTTCTACTGATCCGAGGAATTATTCGATTTGGTGCCAACGTCACTCTTCCATCATCACACCACTCGCCAAAGATTGAAGTTTCATCCACATCGCTTGAATCCGTGGCGAACGACTACAGACTACAGTTCGATTCTCACTATCATTTTTGCCGCGAACTTGCAAGCTGTGGTATGAGTTTCCTTCTGAGGTATTCCCGGAGCGCTGTGACATGGGGTTCTTCAAGAAAGGTGTTAAAAGAGCTCTCCTTCAGGGCCGGCGTTGCACAGGTGACTCCCTGGTGTTGCAGGTGTCCATAGCGACGATGACCACTTACCATCAGGTGGCTCGTCCGCTTTTTCGTCAGCCCTTCAGACAATAAAAAAAAGAAACAGAGTTTAAAATAGTGTATATCGCTCTCGATTTTAAACACCTCACGAGAACTGAAACAAACTTTTTTCAGTAATAAAAGGTTTATTTTTAAACTTAAAAGTGCGGTTTCATTATTGGCTAAGCGGCAATTTATTCGAAATTCGAATTTTGTTTTTTTTTACAATAGTGAACCAAACTTTACGGCTTTATTCTAGTTCAGGATTATAGCCAGCTTTACACTTACTGTAAGTTGGGGCGAACTTTAAAACGAAGATTAATTAACTTGTAATAGGGCATTACTTTGCGAAAATATATTGCAATTTATATTATAATTAAAAGTTTAAGTATGTTTACATTTAAGTATGTATAAAATCTTCATTGATCTTGCGAATTAATCATAATAAGTCAATATTAATTTATCGAATATAGCTTATGTATCGAATTCAAAATATAAAAGGGGCAAGGGCGTATCTAAATAATGACGAACTATTAAGTATTATGATTATTATTATTTTATTCTTTATTGTACACCACATAACAAAACATTACAAATGAAAACAATATAGAAATGTACAAAAGCGGTCTAATCGCTCAGGTAGCGATCTCTTCCAGATAACCTTTTGGTAGAAGACAGTAGCTAGTAGGAAGATGTGGGTGAAGGTGTACATTCATGGACTATGATAACAAAATTAACTATACTAAGTATGATAAAACAACAAATTAAGAAACTAGATAATAACAATAGATAATGGTGACACAAGTTCCATAAAATAAACAAAGAAATATATGAGGAAACAGAAGAAGTGAGGAAGAGTTAAGGTAATAAAAAGAGGAGAAAATAGGTATATACTAAAATTCAATCAATAAATTCAGGACTAAGGTAATGAGCTTTAACTAACTTTTTAAAAGAATTTATAGTTTTTGCCTGTCTAATTTTAAGTGGTAGTTTATTCCAAAGGCGCACCGCAGTTACTATAAAGGTCTTTTTGAAAAAGTTTGACGTATGGGGGGGGGAGTACTGAACCTAAAAAACGGTCATGCGATGTCCCAGATATTCAAAACGCTCTTTAAGATACAATGGTGTGCAGGGATCAAATAACACACGATAAAGAGTGCAAATAATATGAGTATTCCGGCGATTTAAGTGTTATTTAAAATTTCTGAAAGTATTATTTACACCTGATAAGAATTTCAATAGCTTTGGTTTAACATGATATTATTATCACTATATTGCTATCAATGACGACGTATTTCCGTTACATCATCTCGACCACAGACAAAACGGTTTATAATTATGTACTTTTACCGCAAACCACTTTATGAAACTTCGTTCCAATACTTCCAATATTCATAATGTTAAACACATTTGACAAAGTAATTTGCAAAGTCGTAGATATTTCTGGAGCAGACATAAACCTTGGAACTGAAATTAAGTCAGAACGATTCCTTTAGGACTGTCATTGATTTACATTTTACCGTCCCTTAGAAAAAAGGCATTGACAGACGGATAATAGGGGTTCAGTTTTAGGTAGCCTTGAATTTATTGGGTCTATAAGTTAAGTCAAATTTTCTTTTGTTATTGATATGAAAATATCAAACCTGAACGGCAATCGCCGGCCATCAGATGTACCCAATAGTTATGTAAATGTTCGATAAATGAGCAGACGAGCCATCTGATCCTCTTAGAATCAATAGATTCCTTATTCACAGAACTAAAAAAAAATGTGGAAATTTTAGAGTTAGTGCACACGGACTGAATTAGTTTTATTTACGATTTTGATTATTTTTGTATTTTGTAAAGTTTTACTTTGATTCCCGGTTCCCGACTTGACTTAAACCTTAAATAGACGACCTGAATGGCGCAATGGTTAACACGCCGATCGCTGTTCTGAGGGTCCTGGGTTCGATTCCCAGCGAGGCGGCAATTTGAATGATGAGTTTAAATTTCCGTTCTCGGTCTGGGTGTGTGTCCTTGTCTTGTGTGTTGTCCAAGGCACCCACGACACAGGGAATCCTAGTGTGGGGCTTTGAGTGTGAAGCGTGAAGCGAAGCGTTAAATTCTACTTTACTTTCCCCCTTTTTCATCCTAAG
This sequence comes from Hesperia comma, assembly GCA_905404135.1. Classification (NCBI taxonomy): domain Eukaryota; kingdom Metazoa; phylum Arthropoda; class Insecta; order Lepidoptera; family Hesperiidae; genus Hesperia; species Hesperia comma. Next base: position 13,509,058 of record FR990023.1, read on the forward strand.
TTTAAACCGCACTTCGTATTACAACTTTTCGCACAGTGTCACGGCGCGTTTGATTACCACGTGGTGCGTTGTATCTTATATACGAGTACAGTGCGCCCAACTTATCTCTGAAATGGCAAAAATTGGAACTAACGCCGCCATGTTAAAAAGTCATTCATAAGTACGTTGTGGTCATTCATCTGTCAGTTACTAGTGTGCAATGATTGGTCAAATGAATGTCAAATGCATCCGACAGCGCCTCTTTCATCCACTGGTCCAATGTGTAGAACGGGCGTTGGCGCATTGGCGGTAGGCATTGGAACGTTGGCCGGCGCGCTTGCGAGCTTGCCGCGCAGTGTCGGTATCATCAAAGAACACTTGTCGCAAGCTTGGCGCACCATCCACACATCGGCCGCGCGATCAGTTTGCCCGGAGCAGCGATCAAGAGTGCATATTTTCTTCTTGCCGCGTATTAACACCTAACCTAACAAAATGGCGTATAATATGAGTAATGAGGAAACTTTTAAATTTATTGAGCTCTATCAGAGTGAAAATTGCCTATGGAATCCAAAAAATAAGTACCATAAAAATAAAAATGTTGTAAGTATTAAAAATGCTAAATAAATAAGGTTCTTGGACATTCCGTTTTCCTTACGATATTTTACTTCAAAGTAAGAGCATCGTACTTTATCCGTCCGCACATTGGCCCGAACCAAAGCATACTGAACGACCTTCCAATTTGTGGATTAACTCACAAGCACGTTGGCAAGCGCACCGCCAGCGCGTTGGCGAATGCGCTGGCCTATGTGTAGAGGCGGCAATACGAAGAACATTTGGTCGCGTCTCGTCCTGTTGCCTAGTTACGCCTAGGGCGGTCCCTCTTTGTTACTTTTACCAATAATCTTATCGTCATCTTCACCTTCATCTTCACCCTCATCTTATTTTTTACCCTCACCTTCCCCTTCAACTATAACTTCAATTTTACCTCCATTTTCTAACACCACTTCGTTCCGCACCTACGTAATACTTACATTACTATGTCATTGTTACTTGAATTACTACTTGATTAATTATTTGATTAAAATTGTATACAAAACTATGTAGATTTCGCACATTAATAAGTAGATTTCTCTGAGGCTTTGAGTTTTTTTTTTCTTGTTACATGGAACACGCTGACAGATAATTTAGTAGGCACATACATTTTCATACAGAGAGTACGGAGGTAGTGTGGCTGTCAATCACAATTATTTTAAATTATGCAAACATCTTCGGGACCGATAGTATTCGAAATTCGCTTTGTTGAATCGCTGTTGAGACACTTTCACTTCTTTCACAATTTATTTTCAGCGACTTTGGAGATTTTCAATTTTATATAGTCAATGTAACCAAACTTCGTCTCTCTCTGGAAACTCTCTGGGTGTAATAGTTGAGTGTTACGGTCCATTTTGTGTGGGTTGTCCCTAGCGACATCAGTTAATAGGGCTTCTAGAAAAGTTGACGTGACTAGAGAAGTTGACGAGATGAGAGTTCTTAACAATAGCAATGTTAAATTTTTTAAGTTCGTTTCATTTAATACAAACTTGTAATTGATGGCTATATGGTACCTAGTTATTTTCTTGGAAGAGGAACTTGTTAAATAATTTAAACTTTAGGAACAAGAGCAACTTCAAAGACTTCATAGTTAAGACGGTCGTAGTTTTAGAATAGAAAGGGTGAGAAACGAACGCTTGGCAGGTAAGATTGGCTTCTATTTCGTCTTACCGCACATTGATTTACCGACATGGAACTAATCAATACTACGTTTGAATTCGATCTGGAATTCGTCATAATTGCATGGCACACAAATGCCAGTGTTTCCAAAATGCGATTAAGGTATATGTAAGATTGACGGTGTTGTCTAAAATGGTCCTTAGTATTTTTTTCTGACAAGCTAAATTGAACTGTGAGCACAGATAAAAAGGTTGGTTTGGCGGCGAGTGGCAATTCCATATGCTCGCCGACTCAACTATAAAAGGGCCAATGGAAAAAACACTGAAGAGAAAAATCGAAAATTATTCTATTTTAATTATATTATAGTAATTCCGGCCTTTAAATATGTGCATTTCACACCTACATAATGCTGTAATGTGTTGTACGTTAATGATATCGCGTCCTACGGGATAAACATAAACATATTAACAATTTCGCTTGTAATAATATCAGCCGAAATTACGAGCTCGAACATGTAGGTCAGTAATATTATTATTATATTAATATTTTTGATATTTACGTCGAATATTAGTAGAATATCTTAATGCCAGAACTGTTTGGTATAAAATGCATCTAAAGATATTTTTATATGGAATCATTATTTAGTAAATAAATAATTTTTGTCGAATTTGTGACGGTGAGGTCGAAATTTGTTTGAAAGTAATTCTATCATTGATTGAATAATTATATATCAGTTAAGTTGTTACTTATGTTGTGTTTTTTTTGGTGTGAAAGTGTTAAGTAATTTTAAGTGACTTCAACAAAAGGAGGAGTTTCTCAATTCGACTGTTTTACTCACCTCATAACTTTACATATTTGGATGATTCTTTTAATATTTGACAGCTCGTGCTTGTTGTGTAGTTCAATTTTAATTTGAGTGAGATCTGACTAGTAGTTTTTGAGTTACCCTAATAGTGTGTATTAAACTGATTTCGACTACGTTGACGATGTTCTCTTTTTATCTATTATTATTTTAAAATCTAACCTCATCGAATCATCATTACGATAAGAAAGTAACTTAACCAAAATTATTTGGTAACAAACGCTAAGGAGAATTTTCCTGATATTGGGTAAAACATAGTTTCACTTAAAATGAGAGCAGGGCGACTATTACGAGAACCGACGGCAGATAAGTGAGAATGGCAGTTCAAAGTCTCATTACATGAAGCTCTTTCGATTAGCTAATGCTGGTTTTTGCAACAAAGGTTCTATAGCGTACTTGCTGTAGCGAATATTGTTCTGTGAACTTTTATGTTTTGATTTTTGGTACACTATTTTGTTTTGCATCTTAATCTTAATCGTATACCTTCATTACTCTCTCTGATTAACTTAACGGTTGATCAGTTCGAAGTTGTACTAATATTTATTATTACCTCTTATTCATTAAATGTACTGAAAATATAGCAATGAGAATTAAGTAATTATTATCTTAGTCGATACTACAAGACAGTCGAAGGTCAATATTTATGTTGTACAGAAAGAGATTAGTTTGGCGTTTGACCTCGTTACATGGCTGAGACCCGTTACTTGTTGTTAGAGATGTGTAAATACGAATTTCTTATTCTGAACACAAAAATAACATGCTGTGTACATATAATACACATCGCTGACTCATTATTTTTCGGCTTCTAGCAAAATATGAAGTACCCTATACTGAGATGGATGTGTATTGACGAATGGATATGAAATTGCGTTTGTATTATTGCTTATTGGGATCATATAAATGTTTTTCTTTCATTAAGGAATATTAGCTGTGCACGCAACTTTGTTTCTGATGCCGAGGGAATTCTGAGATGAGAAGTAGTGATTTGTTGCCCTACAACCTGTTCCATTTTCAGCGAAGTCTCATTAAGACCGGTACAGCCGTGACAGAGCTTAACCCGGATAAACAGAAAGACAGACAGGCTAAAATTATAAAGGAGTTTGTTTGTGCTTCATTTATTTTTTAAAACTTTATTACCTATACCAAAGGCATTGTGGCACAAAAAGCGGACCCATGGCTAGGAATAGTCTCTTCCAGTTAACTTTTAGTCTAAGCAGATATGTGCGAAAAGTACAAAAAACAGAAATAAGAAACACATGAGCACATATAAAAGCCATTAGTCTTTAGTACCTTGTAAATAACTACAAGCACTTGAGAAAAAATAGTTATTTTCAAATTACACACAGACACTTCAGTTTTATTTATACGTATAGATCCGCCAATTTAACAGAAGAAGGAATTAATCTTGTACTTGATCATATTTATAGTAAAATTACTGTGATCGACATTTGAATTTGAAAGAAAAGCCGACATACGAGTAGTATAATGACGTTAACTTGGCTAAGTTACAAAAATCGAATAGGTTATGCATGGTCGCGCTTACCATAAATCGTGTTCGGGTTGTGATCACCCTATCATCGCAATAAACAACTATCCCACAGCTGGATATGAATCTCTTACAATTAGAAGGTTAAAGGCTATAGTCCACTACGCTGACCAACTGTGGATTGACGCACTTCTTACACCTTTGGAAATAATAAACATTTTTTCCTTCACCCAAGCATGAGCACGACTGCACGACTCGTGCAATCGGGTCGAAATATCGGCATGCAAAATACATAATATCGTGAGTACCCGTATCATAATAAAATGTGTAACAATCCACGAGGAGTTAAGTTTAAAATCACAAGTTTCTCTACATACTATGAGAGGAGACTGGAGGTCCAGCGGTGAGATGGTTTCGGGCATTATGATAATGACATCCAACATGTGCTTTTTAAAATATGTACAATTAGAATATTCTCATATCGCTGCTTTTATCATGAAGGAAACCATTTGTACAATTGCCTTTTGAATATTCTACGGCATAATGTAGGTACTTGTGTGAATAGGCTGTGTACGTAATAAGGTTGCCACAAACATTTTTCTGTACGAATATATTTTTAAATTACAATTCATTTAATTTGAATGAAGCTATTTTATGAAAAAAATCATTCTCATAAAAATCAACACGAATAATATTGACAGGGTTTGTTGCCACCCTGTATTTTTGAAGGCAATTATGTTCTCAGAGGAAAGTGGCATGAATCGAGTACTTAAATAACGACGACAAAATTTTATTTCTGAGCTTTCCGCTTTTAATAAAATTGCAGGGGCGGCCGCTTGTTGTCACCCTCGAAAGAAAATATCAAGAAATAAAAAAGTCTAATTTTGTTTTGTTTCACGCTTACTGAAAAATGGAAAGTGTTTCTGAATAGATGTTTTACAGACTGCCCTAACAACAGGATGTTTTAATTTGTGGTACGGGATCTTCACAAAACTTGATTGAATTAATAATTGGAGTACATTTTAGTCGTGTAAACGACACTTACATTTTAACTTCATTATTCAGCAATCACATTATAGCCTTTTTTATTAAGGATTTTAGATATGAGCAAGGAATATCTTAGAACTCAACTAAAGTCGTGTATGGGATGTAATGCCCCTATACATTATTATGACAAAGAGGAACTAAGTTCTTTAAATATTCAAGCACTATTGGATATACCTACTGATAATTATGTCAAAGTCTCTTCCCAAAGATGCTTCCTTCCATCAAATAAGTTTAAATTTAGTTAGCTTTTGGCGCGAATAAACATATTGGCGAGCACCAAAACTGATTTTCTTATCTAGGGCACGCAGATGTGCCCTCTTATAGTTAAGATTAGTTTATATTGATCACAGCATTATAGGTACGAGGATCCAATCCATACAATGTTTTTTGTTGTATAATTTTTAATGTAACCTAATACTTTGTTATCAGGTGAGGGTGTGTGCTAGTGGCAAAATTTTTTGTGCTTAGGAGGATACGCAAAATGTTGGTCCCCGTTATTTTCGTTAGATAGCATAGATGCGGCAAAAAACTTTTGATACTTGGGTTGGCTACGTATCTCTCCGCCAATCCGTAATGGAGAGTATTATATTCTAGGCCTTCTCAATGATGAGAAGTGAACAGTGCGCCGAAAGTGGAGCAGAGTGGTGGAGTATACTCTAGATCTCCTCAATGATGAGAAGTGAACCGTGCTCTGCAGTGAACCGATGTGTTGGAAAATGAAATCAAACGAGAACGGGTTTGTTATCGAATTTTGGAAGTTGATGACGTACTATTTGCGTGTGTTCATTACCAGCGAAATCCTATAGGGAATCCTACTACCCACGCACTCTCTGAGTAAACCAAAACAAAACCAAAACAAATACCTTAAAAGTATCTATCACCATAGCACCATTTAAATGAATTCGTATGTCGCTTAACATTAGACCTATTTCGATATAAGAATTATCTTTCTCTCTTTTACCTATTTTAGTTTTAAACATACTAGAGAGTTTCGGTTCACGGCCAGTTTGGGATTGCTTGAATATTTGTGTTCGGATGAAAGGCAATTTAAAGTTTTCGTAAGTCAATTTTGACAAACTGCTTTTAGTGAACAGGTAAAGTTGGGACAATTTTGGGCGTAGCGAGTATCTATTTAACTAGTTTTTTGCAAACTTACTTGTTTTAAGAACTTGAGAAGTTTAAATTTAGAATTAATTTAAATTAGAAGAAAGAATTGGTAACTCAATACGCGTTAAGCTCTTTTTAGGGTTCCGTACCCAAATGGGAAAACGGGACCCTATTACTGAGACTTCCGTCCGTCCGTCCGTCTGTCACCAGGCTGTATCTCATGAACCGTAATAGTTACACAGTTGAAATTTTCACAAATGATGTATTTCTATTGCCGCTACAACAACAAATACTAAAAAACAGAATAAAATAAATATTTAAGTGTGCATTCACACTTTCGAAGCCTCAGCGAGTTTAGTTACCTTTCGGTCCAAGAGATGGTGTTGTGTCTAATATGTGGCTACAATAAAACAATAAAATATTTTAATGAGGCTTTCATACAACAGACCAGATTTTCTGGCGTTTTTATACATAATGGTACGGAACCCTTCGTGCGCGAGGCCGACTCGCACTTGGCACTTTATTTAATCTGATCCAAATAACACCATACATTTATAGCCATACACTAGGATTCTCTGAGTCGTGGGTGCCATGGACAACACAAAACACGAGGACACACACTCAGACCAAGAACGAAAAACGCATCACTATTTACGCGTCACATTCGGGTCGTCATTCGGTCATTTAGTGCGCCAAGCGGTTTTTCTTCTTTACTTGCACGTTTCGTTCACTGAGTGACCTTTATTCAGGTTCTAGTATTGCAAATGCACAAAGAATGGTCCGTGTTTACCATAACTTGCCCTTGAGCGTATCTATATAGTTTCTGGTTCAAGGGTGGGTAGACTAAGTTGTTAAGCCAGGGCTCTGATTTTGCTAATTTAGGTATAAATGCCACATTCCGTACACAAAATTAAATAGTACACATTTTTGGCACATTCTGTCTAAAAAATTGATTTGATGACACATTTTGGCACATTCCGTATACAAAATGTTGTGTCAAACCATTCAATCGAGACCCTATTGAAGCTTCATAACTTAGCAGAATCGGGGCTCCGGTCTTTATACTTATTTTGTGTCACATTACCGTATGAAGAGGAAGATAATTTGAATAATTATACAGTAACGAAGACTTGAGAATAAGCTTGAAAACGAATTCGTGTTTAAACCTTTCTCAACATAACATGTCTTTGCGAAGCGCTTCGGAATACTGAGATTAGATTAGGTATAAGAGTTTTCACGATGGCATACGTATAAAAATGCCAATGAAATTCACATATCTGTTTACATAATTATTCATTTTTAAATAATGTTTTATGTATTTTCGTTGTTTATAATAAAAATTTAATTATTTATACTGCGATATAAATTTGAAATTCTAATTCTGCGACTGGATAACCGTTAGGTAGGCAATCCGACACAGATAAAATAATCAGTTTGCTAAAAGTATTTTTGGTGATGTGCGTTTTATTACGGGGAGTTATAATAAATAATAATATCGGTTAGCCCGATCAAATATGGATTTTAATTTATCAGCAATAATATGTAATCTGTCAGTCTGCTTGAGTAGATTAGTAAGTACACAGTCTTAGATTTAGTTGTCTGTCTGTTGGCTCTTTATGCTGAATCCTCTGAACCAATTTAGATGAAATTTTGTACTTAGATAGTTTGAGATTGGGACATAGGATAGGTACATATTTCATCATCAGAAGAGATGTCGCACTCACTGTGCAATGGGTTGCGGATCAGCAGAATATTATTTGATGCCAAATGACGTGCCTTAGGTAGTACTTTCTTTATTCTTCAGTCTTATCTGGCCGACAACGCATCCATAATGACAATTATAGTCATCTTTAAAGTTTTCAGACATCCATTCACGTCGGTGAAGACTTATCGTCAACTGGTTCGTCTGCTCGTTTATCGGTAAGAGCCTATTATTTACCACAGGCCACTTCACAAACTGAAAAGGTTAAGGCCATTGTCCACCATGCTAGCTAAGTGCGTTTGCAGATATTTAGCTTATGAATATTATAACCGAAATATGGTGAACAATGTTTATAAATAGATAAAGGCTTTTGATATTGGAAGGTTTTAATACAATTATAATTTGATGACAAGTAACATACATTAAGTTTAGTATGCTCTTAAATAAAGCCTTGGAAATATGTTATTGTATAATGGTGGCGTTACATGATTGCTCAAGTTGAATTGGGTCTGCGACCGTTTATGTATGCCAAACTACCATAAACCTAACAGATTGCAATGATATTGTAAGATATTTTAACGTCTTTTTACACATAAAACCATCTCGCACAGGTGCCATGTCTGGTTAAAATTTAAAAAATATTTCTTGTGTTTTCGCATTTATATGGGACATTTAAAAATAATATCTGAAGAGTTCCTTTTGAGTAATACCATGTTAAGTATTTGACTTCTACGTTGATTATGTTCTGACTTTATTACTTGGCGATGTTGGAGTCGTTTTTTTATTTTTTTTAACAAAATGAACACTAAGGAGAACAATGGTCGGCATACGTATTAGCATTAAAACGCGGTTACTGTCTCGAGGGAAATATATGGTCAGTAAATGTTGACGCGGATAATAGTCTACGCGACAGATTGAAGACGTGCGAGCATTTTTTGTATACTTTGTTTGTAGAACATCTAGTGGGCGAGTGTGTACACCCACAACGAACTCGTACCGTGAAGGACAAGGCAAGGGTACTTATCTGTAGAATTAATGTTGTTGAAGATATTTAACGAACATACTTTGATCGGTGGTCGTTAAATAACATTGATTCAACTTTGAGGTTTTAGAAACTATGTCGTCCAAAAAAAATTAAGATCTTAATTTAAAGATGTTCGAGCAAACTGCTTAATTAGCTTTTCATGTGCATGAGTCGCTTCAAACACAAAATACCGTCTTTCATAAAATGTTACGTTCTATACGATATTTTAATTTTTCCCATGTCCTTATAATATAATCTATTGTCCCAGGTATTTAAAAATAGGTATGTAAAAATCTTATTTCCCCAAGTTTCTGCACGAACAATATCTTAAGCAAATCCGAATTTGACTTAGCCGTTTTTACGAGCATGCGGCCAAGCATGGAAGGCCTGGGTTTTATTGAACTTTTACAAGCTAAAATCTCGGCCTTTCACCGTATACGCCCTCTGTGGGAGTTATGAACGCGCCGATGCCTTCGCTAAGCCTGTTTAGCTCGTCTCAGAGGACTTTACTAATCTCCATACTTAGTCTTTCGCTCTAGCATGGCTACTCCAAGCAGTATAAAGCTACTTTGTCCTCGGGATTGTAACGTAGGACATTTAACACTATGCGGGATTCATTTAATACTTGTTGGTTCGCCTTACTTCCGTTAAATTTTAGGTACATAACGTTTAAATAGAGAGTCATGCTTAGGTACCCATTCGAAAACGTTTTTGGTTTTACCAAATAATGTAAGTCAATCTATAAGATACACATACATTACTTACATGTATTGTAGTCATGTATTATGAGTCATGTATTATGTACCTATTTTTTGATTATGATACTTGGTTTTATTGTTTTGTTTCTTTTGTGTTAAGCATAATGTATTTATAGAAGTTATCGTTCAGGTCCTATATTGTTCTAATCTGACATCTATCGTCAACGCATTAAATAAATAATCAGCGAGCGATGATTTGTGGATGATGCCATTAAGCATTCAGTTTGCCCTATTTCTCTACTTTTAAACGCGACATTAACTCTAAAAAGTTCACTCAATTCTAGTATTGACGGACTGCTGCCCGTTGATTGCACAAACTAAAAAAGTGCTAAAAACAACCATTTACCATGCAGTCACTTTACCCAGTTTACAAACTAAATATTAACTTTACAAATTTTGGAATAGGTGCCTGCGTTGGATTGATTGGCACGGGTGACTAGCTTATCCGGTGCGTCACAAAACAACATGGTGACTTATTTTATGTGGGTTTCAACCATCAACGGTTTTCTGCTGTGTACTGATCTCTCCTCATCACTGAGGATGCCTAGAGCATCTAATCCACCACGCTGTTCCAGTGCGGATTGATGAAGGGTTTAGTGGACGAAGATCAGAAGTTTTTATGCCGCTAAGGCTCCCAACATGACTTAATCACAACTACTTAACGATAAATACGGGAAACGACGGCAATACATGCTTTCCGAAGCAGGGAAATGGTTAAGAAATATTTGCAGGCGCAGTCATCCACACGACTACGGACTACGGACCACGCCCGTAGTTGCTTAACTCGGTCAGAATCGACGCAGGCCGCCGGGCTATGAACGAGCCCTATTTTGTGTACACACCCTTAATGCGGTAATTTATAACGAGGTGAATGATGTAACTTTTTCGTGGTATTTACTTAAGCGTAATAACAAACACGCCACATGTGACGTTGCTATACAGTTCAAAAACGTCACTACACAGTAAAATGTGACGGGACAGTGTATTTTATAAATGTTACGCTTTTTATTGACTTCAATTTGGATATCAGTTCAAAAGGTATACTGGGTTATTGGTTAAGTCCACCTAGATCTTTGAGGTTATACGCGAATAATTCATCCATGAATTTCTCCAAAACTATTAATTGGTTGGGAACTAGGTTTATTATTGTGCAGCAAACAACAACTTATATATATTGCTAACAATCGTACTACCTACCGTGATAAATGAATATGAATTTATATACGTCGACGGGATGGCATAGTTAATCCACTTTGAAGGTTCCCAGGGTGTCGTAAGGGTGATCTTGAGGTGACGAGCCTTCAGAATTGCAGTTCTTGGTCGCTCGTGCGACCACGAACCTTTGGTATTTTCCAAAGTATTTCAAAAAATTTCAAAAAAAATTCCAAAGATGTTAGAGTTTGCCGACTTTTAGGCTGAGTTTACTAGGTATTTCTTTGAAGAGGCAATGGTGGACTTAGAAAAATCCGAGGCCTCAGGAACGCCTTGTTTGAATCGAACTTCACATAATATGCAGTGAAATTTCTACATATTTCCTTTAACAAACAGACTGCAGAGGCATATTTTAATAGTATTCAGTTTGTCACCCTTTGGGAATGGAATCGTAAAAAGTTTTATGATCTTGTAGCCTGTTTGGAAACGGCCTGGCCAGTGAAGCTCGGTATCTACGGTTCAATTTCCGATCGGGGTAAGTATTTGACGTGTGATGTGACGATATGTGTACATAATATTAGTTAATCCATACTAATATTATAAATGCAAAAGTCTGTCTGTCTGTCTGTGACGTTTTCACGGCTAAACCACAGTTTCGATTTGGATAAAATTCGGAATGGAAATAGTTGGATACCCAGAGAGAGATAGGGTATGAAAGTTTGAATGAAAAATCCCGTTTCGCAATGTAAATGAATTCTACGCGGGCGAAGCCGCGGGCAGAAGCTAGTGTTTGTATGTGTGACCGATGTCATGCTCGAAACAAAGAATAGTTTCATCTTTAATCTTAAATCGAGATAAAGGCTTTCGAAAAGTGTTTGTAGAAACCTACTTCGAATAAACGTTTCTCATTCATTTTCATTCATTCGCATTCATACTCATTCTCACTTACTATATTTTCATTCTCATTCTCTATTTCTGATATCGCTGTATGAACTGTAAGCATTTGCTCGTTCTAACGTTTATTTTATTTAACTCGCCCATTGAATTTTTCGATGTTCCCGCGGATTTTATTATCGCCTCAATAATCTAGTATCCTAGCATTCAATTCACGTGCTCTATTAACAGCCAATGCCAACTCGTCATGCTAACTTTGAAACCTAATTTATAGTTGACTGAACTTCCCGCTGGTAGGAATTTATTAGGTACAAGTCTTTTAGTAATTTTTAACCGACTTCAAAAAAGAAGGAGGTTCTCAATTCGACCGTAGGTATATATGCTTTTTTTTATGTTTGTTCAGCGATTTTTTCGTCGTTTATGGGCCGATTTTGATAATTCTTTTTTTGTTGTAAAGTAGATATGCGCAGTGGGATCCTTTTAAAAGAATCACCAGGATCTGATGATGGCATCTCGGAGAAATCGAGGGCAACTTTCGAAAACTTTAGGGACGACTAGTGTATTTGTTAATGTTTTCATAAATACATGAAAGCGCTACAATTTCATGAAGGTCTGGAGTCGATCTGATGAAGCCGAAAGTCAGTCGAGGGAACTCCTCAACGATTTACTGTAGTTATCTAGTGTTTGGGCTTGATTAATTTGTAGTGACGAGAACTTTACACCTACATGTCGAATTAAGCGCCATCTGGCGAGTAGTTTTTGAGTTATCTCTGTTTATCGAGGTTGAAGTCGGTTATTTTTTTTGTAAAAAGCAATAATTCATTATCGTTCAGATATTAAATTCCTGCCAGGAAATTCATTATCATAAGCCGTTACTGTCCTGCAGGCCGGGTTTTATCTCATAATGTTAGAGATAACGGGTGAAAACAGTTCAACACATAGAAAGATAATTTTTTATTACATGTTCCAACAAAATTTATATTTACATTATAAAATATATGGATATGTTTCTTCTTTTAGAATTTTAGTAAATATATTTTATATTTTTGTTACGATGCGGTATTGCTTCGAATGTTATTAGATTAATTATTGCAAAGGTAGTGATCAAAATCTTAGGAGATTTTTTCCTTTCTCGATATGTGGCTGTCTTTAACTATTCAGTATTAGTTAATGCAGTTGAGTTGCAATGCTATTTTATTTACTAAAATATTATATTTTAATATTATGCTTCATATTGGTTGCAGTTATTACTAATAATATATGATTATTTATGAAGATAAACATGGGTGAATTATTTACGCAGCAGTGTTATTTTTGTCAATGCTTTTGCAATTGCTGGTCAAAATGAAAAGGGTTAATATACATAGAGTGACAGTTATTGAGATACAAAACGAGTAAATTCGAGCGGACTTTGTTTAGTCATTTTACGCAGACTAAATTAAGTTTATTGTTATGTGCCCTCAAAATTTTTTTTTTCATCCACGCGTAAAACAAAATTTTATATGAATAAACTGGTCGATACATCTCTTATGTACCACGAGCGGTACCAAACGTTATTTCATTGTTTAATGTTCACTTAGGTACACTACAACAGAGATAAGCTTGATATCAAGGGCTTCGTCCAATATTTCTTACTTGCACTGACAACATATAGGTCTCCCCGCATTACTCCTGATAAACACTTAAAAATAACTCATAGCTCTTACTAAATAAATTTCGTTTTTCCATAGCACTGCTAACCGGAACTCTCAAAACGATGCAGCGCGCGGCATGTGACGAAGAGATGGTGTCCCTTTCGTGCCCTCGAGGGACATCTATCAGCATCCAAGTGGCACAGTATGGAAAGGCAGCTGCAAACAGCCGCAGCTGTGTCCCTGAACCAACGTCTCAAGCTGCCGATGTACAGGAGAAATGCCTGTGGCCGAATGTCATGCAGGTTTGGAATTCACTATTATATACATATATGGTATGGTATATTCAACGTTATAAGTAATGAAGAAGTATTTATTTATTTATTTGAATCTTTATGTACCATACACATGTATAGAAACAAAGGCGGACTTAATGCTAAAAGCATTCTCAGTAGTACAGATTAAAGGTTAATTTACTTTGCAACAATCCGCGAGCAAACACGTGTGTATGTTTTGATTTATCTGTTTGAAAATAAATTTCGGCCCTGGCTGGCGAATCCATGAATCCTTGTATGGCCACTAACAACTAGGCTATGAGGTCGTTAAATATTTTAGAAAAACTAATATTGGGTTTATTTAACAACGCAACTAATAAATTTTATAATTTCTGTTCTGGTTTGTGTATGCTTTGTTTTTCCCATACGTACGTAAATATATATGTAAATGGTTTAGCTTATTTCAATACGGTGTTGAATAATGTCTCAATGTTTTTTTTTATTATTGTAATTCGTTAACATACAAAAAGGTTTGTTAACACTAACTCGAGAGTTTCGAGAGTTTATTAATAAAATTTAAAGGCCATTGAATTTAACAGGTAAACATATATCTAACACGTCTAGACTACCGCAAAACTTTAACAATTCCAGACCAAGTAAAAACCAACGCGAATACGTTTAATGCATAAAATTAAAACTTTATTATAGCTCATTTTAATTTAACATTAGACGAATTCATTAAATAGATAGCAGGATGACGTATAATTCCGACCTTCCAGTTATCTCTCCCAGTTAAAGTTATAATGGGGGTTCTTTCCCTTCAAACATATTCGTACTGTAAAGTTGATTACAACTTACATTAAAACTGAAACACTATTAAGTGTTCGGACTGTATGGAAGTAATTTTGGACTCTTTCTGGCATCTAGGGACAATAGATGGAGTTGTTAAATTATATAATACAGGATGTTCCGTAGCATTTCTTCACCAAAAGACGGCGATAGAAGAGTTCGGTGGCATCGGTGCCTACCAGAAAATGACAAGTGCCATGACAGCAGATGTTTTGGCGTGTTGAGCCAAAAACATCTAAACATTAAAATATCCAAACCTTAAAATTTATCAGATTAGTAAAATAAAACTAAATAGGAACTTTGATGTCCAACAGTGACTCATGAATTGAAAAAAATACCCTTTAGCTCAATTGGTCCGTGATCTTGTATGTTGCACGAAAGGCGATATCTCGATATTTTTTTCGGAACCATAGACGTAAAAAAATCTATGAAACGTACCAACTATGACCGATCCGGCAAAGTTCTTTCCCATCGTTGGTTAAAAATGCAATGCGAAACAGAAGACACATAGTAGTCTCTTATTTTCTCATTCACTGGCGTGAGTTGCTCCTGATCTTGTGTGAGTGGTATCCCACTCACATGAGTTTGCGTCTTGTACGTCTTTGTTCAGAACAGACTGAGACAGATTTGTGACAAAACCTTCGCTGTTCCATTATGAACTTACGGAATATTGTCAAGTCCTTAAACAATAAAGCTGTATCGAAAACTAACATTTCTTAATAAAGTAGGACACGAGAAAACCAGTTTAGTTTACCAAAACATATTTACTAGTCCTCTATTTATGAAAAAAAGGCTACTTCACATAATATACTGGAACTAAAATGTCTAGTGAGTATAATAGTTTCCGTTCTAAGATAAAATTGAAGAGCCTTTTGTTCCTGTGTGGTTTAACCCTAAGCCGAACAAAAGATACTTTGAGCTCCATTCAATGGAGTGGCATCTCTCCGGACTGAGGGGAGCACACCTCTCTTTATTAAAATCTTTATTATCTTTTATAGAAATATAAAATGTTATAGCTTGAGTCTTATTTATAACTTTGTAGTAACCTCCCTCGCTTTGAGAAATCAACGCATTGGAAATCGCATCGGAAATATTAATTGCTACTCATTTTACTTTATCCCTTAACGGGTTGTAAAGAGGAATGAAAGGAATATAAAACTCAACACAATTATTCTTATCAGATTGCGATAAAATTGGGCACATGTGTAGTCCATGATGTAGCTGGGAAATAGGATAATTCTTGGTGATTATTTTCCGTGGGATCATTTTAATGGTATTTTATCGTTGTCCATCTCTTACGCGGGCGAAGCCGAGGGAATAAACTAGTGAAATTATCTATAGAGAAAATATTTTTTGATTGCTTTTATTTGAGTTTGTTTCCAATCACTTCAGGAACGGATTATCGTATTTAGGTAAAGTGTTCACTGATGTGTTACCATGAAGTAATAATAAACACTGATTGTTTTATTTCAATCGGTTCATTCATAATAAAGATGGCAATTTATATTATCGCATCTAAACATTGATTTTTTGGATTAGGGTACTAAAGCAAATGTTTTCTAAAGCGAAGCGAGAGCCGTTACCAGTGAATAAATTATGTCGAATCAATATTCATTAAAGCGCTCATAGCGCAGCGGCTTGCGTCGATTCTAAGTTAAGCAACTGCGGTCGATTGTTGGATGGGTGATCGCTAGTGGCAACATTTCTTGAGCGCTTCCATACTTTGGAGGGTAAGCCGTCGATCCTGGCTGTCATCCATATTTCGTAGTAGTACAGCCACGTTGGAGGTATTCCAGTGGCATGAAAACTTACGTTATGTGGATTGACTGACCCATTCCATAAATCGCACTGCAGTGAAGTGGTGAAGTATAATTAAGGCTTTCTCAATGATGACCAAAACCCGTGCTCAGTATGGGCCTTTAACGGTTAGAAACCATTCAATCGAGAATGAATTCTAATTGTGTTATTTGTTCCCTAGTACTCGCTACTCCAAACCGTCGTGGAAGCGTGTCAGAAGAAGCCACAGTGCAAGTTCAGCACCAAGTCGAAGCCAGGCGCAGTGGATCCCTGTCCTCTGAATCGGAAGTTCGTCGAAGTTGCCTACAAATGCCGACCGTGTAAGTACTTGCTTACTTATTATCTTATCTAAACACATCATTCAAACTTCCTCCTTGTTGGGAATCAAACCCTAGACCCTTTGAACAGCATTCTGGCAAAGTAAATAGATTAATGTTATACTACCCACGGGTATGACTATTGACAAACTGACCAACTAAAGTTATTAATAACACCCTTAGCCAATAAGTCTTACCATTCTAGTCTCGATTTAAGTTTTTGTTCTAATCCGGTTATAGTCGTTACGGGCGGCAGCTAGCTAATGCTGCATGATTGTGTGCCGTCTGAAATACATAACAAAACTTACAAAACAAATAAAGAATTCATATCAAACAGCATACGTTATTGAGTGTGCAAAAGAGATATTCCTAGAATATATGGAGTTTCGCACATACTCACCCTCACCAAAATAATTTCCTTTCACTTTTAGATATCATCATTCAGTGTCTATGGAAACGTTACGTTGAATAAGTACTATGATATTTTCCCTTTATGAGCGCAAAAGTCTAAGCCGAGACCATTATTGGGAAGTTATTGCGTTTCTGCTTTCTTCTATTTTCCAATGATTTTCATTCCGAAAAGCTAGAGATTAAGAGGTAGATATATTAGTACTTACGTGTTGACTGTATGAATATGAGTATTTAAAAGTATTTATATTAGACATAAAAACTCAGTATTTATCCTTCAAACGTATTTATGTTAGGTATACTAGCCCTTACTTGAGACTTCGCCCGTCGTGTGGACTATGAGTATTAACTGTGTGCGTATCAAACACACACCTAGTGCAAGTACAAATAAGTAACAGTTCCACAATTATAATATACCTATTATGGGGAACGCGATATAATACGTACCTATATAACTGACGGCAGTCAAATATTAGTGTGGATGGTACGCATCAACCGCATCGTAATGGAAGTAGGGAATGACATGTTTTACCGCGATAATAAGTGGCCAATGTCATTTTTCAGCCTCTTAACTATCTTCACACCCAAAAATATACGATAATATCACTGTGTTGTGATGTGGAAGGAAGAGAAACAAACGTTTTGACATGTATAATATTAGTATGGAATTACGGTATTTTTTTTTACGTAAGATAAGTTAATGCTTGGAAACATCCCACCTGATGGTAACCCTTCGCAATGGGCACAAACAACAACGCAAATTTTGTAGTCGTATCGGTAGTATCATTACAACGTAAGGGTGCCCGTCGTACGTCGGGTTGTTCGGTGGAGAAATGGAGAAGGGGAATTACTCCGAATGGTTCTTATGCACACTTGTCAAAATGTATCCTGTAGAAGCACGAGAGGCTGTCTATTCTGCGCCTGTGCTCGAGACAAGCACAGGAAACCTAACTACAGTACAGACAGAGTACGAGCACAGACGAGTGTTATTAGCAAATGTTCTAAAAACAATATTATTTGCGGTTATCAAATTTAATGCTATGTTCTAGTGTATTTTTTCAAAATATTAAAGTATATTTTTTTGCTTATAGCTGAACATTGTATGACACCTGTAAACGTTACCAGCTGTAGATACCTAGAACTTGTAGTTTATAAAAGGTTTTGAAAAAACCTTATTTTCCGTCCATTATTGCTTTTTTAAACTGAATTATTACATGTTATAACAGACAGCAGGATATAAATGGTGTCAACCCACACCGTACCAAAGCATCATTAATAAAATCAAAACCACTAAGCGATTTTCGCTACCCAAAGCCGAGGATATCCGATAATAATGCGACGCAATGGTTTTTACGAGGGTTCTTTAAGTGTATTGAAGTGATTTACGTCTGGTTATTAAATTCCGAGGCAGGTCGTCGCCCTGGGTGCAACTGGGCGCGGTAAGGCGTGGTAAGGCGCGACCGCTCATTACATTGTGTATCGTTGACGGGGAGAAAAAATGCTCGGTATTCAGCATACCCACTTTTTTACGTGACTTTTTAGAAGATGAAAGTAAGTGTTTTTTTGTGTTAAAGTGTGAGTTTTTGTGAGTGAGTGTGCATGTGTGCCGCTGCCGATGTGTATGTGTATGTTGCGTGTGGGTTTATAACTACCCTCTAGATAATTCCTTGTTTCGGGTACCTACCAATAGAACTCACAAAACATACAATCACACGTCATTTCATCGAATCCTCATGAAACACCAATGTTTTATGTAAGTAAATTTATTATATTTAAGCGCGTGGAAAATATTATGTTGATGTTTTAATTAATTAAAGATTGCTCATTAATTTAGGATAAAATAAAAATAACAATTATTTGTACAACTAAAACTCATTATAAACGACGTTATATTATGACAAGAGTTTTAAAAGTACACGAATAATTAATTAGAGACAAGATAACTTAAAAAATTAATTACTTCCAATACGATCAGTTCAATTAATGACATTTTAATGAACTATCGTCATCTCTTTCTTGCAAATGGTTATCCGGTTCTAATTTCATCGGGGATTCTAATTACAGTAAAAAGAGAGGATTTTAAAGCGTTTTTAATTTTAAAAATCCTTTGTGCTAACGGAAACTATCGGTTAATACCGTTCTTCTGTTCGAAAGAGGATTGTGCAATTTTATTTTACCGCAAAGTGTAATGTACTTCTTCAAATCCCTCATTCTAATAATGGCTTCTCTTTTGTACTGTCATTGATTAAAATGCCACTTTGTTTTGGTGTACAACGTAATTTGTGTTGCATATTGAAGTCACTTAAGTCAATGAAAAATGAGGACTGCACTCAACATTTATCCAATATTTGCTCGTATTACCGCAATCCCTTAAACGCGCGAACCATTGTACATCGCACGAACTGTCCATTGACAATTATTGACGCAAGTGAAATACGACCCTTAACAACTCTTAATATCACGACTTTGTCAGGTTTATTTATTCGCGCGAATGTGAAAAAGTGGCCTTACAGCCGAGGAAAGCTTCTTTTTTGTAACACAAAAAACTGTCCTATTGTTAAGCCCAGTTCTTCCTTCACCATGTGAGGAGTAAATAATCCACTACGTTGGCTATTCACAATAATTTGAGAACATTATCGAGAAGACTTTGGTGTGGGTTTTTATAATTATTATATTACAAATTGGAGAACTATTAAAATTGGTAGCATCCCTGGTGTTGCATAACTTTAGTTAATTCCAATGTACAACCCTAAATTCTGTTTAAAAATAGATTAGACTTTCTTTAGAGCTTCAACTGCGTTCAACGTTCTACGTTCGTTAATATCCTTTTTGTGCTAATTTCTGTAAGCTTGGTTTATTTGATATTTCAGGTAAGAATTTATTACACTATAAAAAAGAAACAAGATGAAAAAGGGGGAAAATGTTGTTGACTTTAAGTTATAATACATTTTACACATTGTTCAACGAAATGTAGCTACTAGGTGCGAATTGCGCACATATTTACTACTAGCGAACCGCCCTCGCTTCGCTTCGGGACCCGTAAGTATCAGCCGCGTAGGTCTCGCTCCCGTAGGAATTTCGGGATAAGCTCCCGATCCCGCGGGATTTTCGGAAAGACAGCCTTGTTACTTTTATATTAATATGTTTGTTATGAAGCTATACCCATACTCGTCGAAGTTTTTCCCGCGTAAAATCGGATCCCGCGGGATTTCCGGGATAAAAAGTGTCCTGTGTTATTCTGGGTTATAAACTATCCGTGTACCAAATTTCATCCAAATCCATTCATCCGTTTTTTCGTGATTGAGGACCAAACATACAAATCTTCACATTTATAATATTAGTAGGATGCCACAGAATTCGCATTGTGCGAGTATTTTTGGCGCGCGAAAATGTTTAATGAATTTTTTCACAACTTCTACAGAGCAGTTGAGTGGAGGGAGTTTTTCCCGTGTAAATCTCGACCTCGCGGGAAGTCCGGAACAAAAAGTAGCCTATATACTGCTCCATAACCTTCTCTACCTTCCACTGAAAGTCCCATAAATATCTGAACCCGCGACCTATTTCCCGAATATGAGTTTTTCCCGCGTGAATAAGGATTCCACGGAATTCCGGGATAAAATTATCCTGTATATTGCTCCAAAACTGCCTCTATCTCCCAGTGAAAGTCCTATAAAAATGAAACTCGCACCTTCGCGCATAGTAGTTTTTCCAGCGTGAATCCTGATTCCGCTGGAATTCCAGGATAATAAGTGGCCTATGTTTTGCTCCAGAACCTTCTCTATCTCTCAGTGAAAGTCTCACAAAAATCTAAGCCCGCAACAAAAATGACAAAACTTAAGTCAACTCGAATAAACACTGCACCTCTAATTGTACCAACTTTATCCCCATTTTTGCATCCTTTGCTGGCTATTTTTTAAATACTGATTTTACATTGAAAATTACTTATTTCACTGTAATAATTTTTAAACATGGGGTTAAAATCATTTTCAGTTTAGTCAGAAAGTTACCTTAAAAATTTACAAATTCCCGCATTCTTTTGTGTTTTTTTTCTTTTCCTTACAAAATATCGAAAAACTGAGAAACACGTATTCTATTAATTTAAGTGATAACCCTTTGTTGCAAATTTGAAGTAAATCGGACGACGTTATAAAAAAATTCCATACAAACTTTAGTCACCTATCCCTAGGGAACCTAAATATTATTCGAAAAAAAAAGTAGCCTATAATAGACACCAGTATATAGGTAATAACTTTACCAAGTTTCAATGAAATCCATCCAGTGGTTTAAGCGTGATGATCGGTCAGACAGACAGACAGACAGACAATAAATAAAAAAAATATAATTTTGAGTTCTATCTCGATATGTAAGTGCCCCTTAGTCGAAATTTCAAAAAAATATTCAATGTACAGAACACGTGCTCCTACAGTTTTATTATAGTATAGATTTTTTTCAATAAAAGCATAGAGAAATGTCAGTGGCCAATATCATTCAGTAACATTGTATTTTTTTATACACTGGTTGTGGTCATAAATAAAAAAAAAACAAAATATGTTAGTTCATTAGTAGTGGTTTTCATAATTATAGTTATAGATTGAACTCTATTCAGACATAACTGGAGAGGTAATCAGCGTTGCCTGACCACATTTTTAAATTTTACCGTAACATTATAATCGTATGAATAATTATTCATAAATAACATAAAAAGTGTGGTTATCTATTTAATTCAATCTTCCACCCATTCAAGGGGAAATACACACACAGGGCTATAGCACCGGCTACAATATATCATTTAACTTTTTCGTAATTAGGAATTCGTTTTATTTTACTAAAAATAATAACGATGTCATATTCATCTGGCTTCTAATGGCTCTATTATGATCCATCTATTTTTATTACTCGCCAGTTAGTTATATTTTTTTATTAATATACATAGATTCCAGCGTTTTGGGATTTTTATATAGGATTGAAACACAGACTAATAAGAAAATAAGCAGATCCAACATATGGGAGAAAAAAGCGTGCCAGTTACTACTACATAGAAATACTGCACACATTGACAATCACTATGGAAAATATTTGAGGTCTATAAAAATGTCGTCTATGGTCCTCATACTAAAATAAAACCAGGTAGACTTTGTACGTTTTATGGGAGCGAAAAAGATGAAATTATTGCTTACACACGTCTTTTTAGTGGTGAAAACTATGCTTGGTCTGCTTATTTTTTATAAGGCTGTGGATTTTGACTTTCAAAAAGGGCTTGTAAAAAACGTACATCGAAGAAATAAATATTTAAATTTGAATTTGATTGAAAAATTGCAATTACAATTGAAAAATTGAAAATAGCGGGATTTTTTTAAATAGTAAGGTTACTGCTTACTCATCCGTTAAAATAGTGAGTGTCATTACCAAACATTTAGTATTACTTTACGGACACACTTTCAACCCCAGTGTCGGGTTGCTAATGGACAAAATGGAAAGGGTTGGGGTGTTAGAAATTAATACAGGCAATTATACTACCTGTTAACTTTACGGAGTTGGCAAATTAAGTTGTGTTCCATGGGAAGTTTGCTTAAATTACCTTTAAACTTGAAATTCTCTTCCAAGTCATGCGTAAATTCGTGCTCATACTTGGGGTATGAATGGGTTAATCAAAAGCGTAAATAAATTAGGATTCAGGCCTGATATTTGGTTTTTACTTGATAAATGTATATTTTGCTAAAAATGCTTAGTGTTCATGTTTTTCATGTGATAAACTTGTATGTTTTTATTAAAAATATATAAAGCCTGTTTTACATTTTATATAAGAATTGAATTTATATAAGTAAACTAATAATGACGACCCGAATGGCGCAATGGTTAACACGAAGGATTGCTGTTCCGAGGGTCCTGGGTTCGATTCCCAGCGAGGCGGCAATTTGAATCCGTTCTCGGTCTGGGTGTGTGTCCTTGTCTTGTGTAGGTATTGGCCAAGGCACCCACGACACAGGGAATCCTAGTGTGGGTCTTTGAGTGTGTAGCGTTATTTATTTATAATAATACGTAAAGTAATAAAGACAATATATTTCTAGATGAGTTTCGAAGCCGGACAGGTTGTGAAGATGACGTCATCAAGCTGAGCTGCAATCCCCACTCAAGGATAGCGGTCTTCGATGCGCAGTATGGACGAACTGCTTTCGAGTCAATCACATGTCCTCAAGCCATGGGTGTGCAGGACGAAAGTGAGTACCTATACCTGACTCGTCCCACCACAAACAACTTTATTACCAGTGCTCACAGTACAATTTAGCTTGTGAACAAAATTTACTTACGGCATTTTAAAAATTCGCCGTCAATCCTCAATGCACCTTTATCACAGGTACGGAAAGCTGGCTTTGCACAAGTCCGACCTCACATGAAGTACTGCTCCCACCTTTGGGCTGGGGCCCCGGCTTGCCAAGTGGACCCTTTTTACCGTATCCAACGGCGAGCTGTTCATCTTGACGACGATCCCAAGCTCACAGACGGTTTAGATCCACCCGAATTACGGAGAGATGTGGGCTCCCTCTGTCTTCTACCGTCTGTATAATGGTGAATGTTCTGAGGAACTGTTTAGCTTAATACCTGCGGTTAACTTCCGCCACCGCCTTTCACGGGATAAAGCCAGATTCCACCAACACCACCTGGATACCTGGCGTTCGTCCACATTTCGGTTTGCACGTTATTTTCAACCGCGTACGTGTAAACTGTGGAACGAACTTCATCCTTCAGTATTCCCACAGTGCTATTTATTTATTATTATTATTTATTTATTTCAAGAAGCGGGTCTACCGCTTCCTTCGAGGCCGGCAACGCGTTGGTGACGCCCCTGGTGTTGCCAATGTCCATGGGCGACGGTGATCACTTACCATCAGGTGCCCGTCTGCTCGTTTGCCTGCTTAGGCTATAAAAAAGATCTACTTAAAACGAATTCTATACCTAAAGAGAACTCAGTGTATGATAAAGTGGTTATATTGGCTACCAGGAATCTTCCTGCCCTTTGTTTCAGGAAATCTATGTATCAGTAGGTACCAGCACCCAAAATAAATTGCTACCCATTTTAATCAGGCATTGTAAATAAATTTTGGTACCCCACGAAAAAGATCCATTTCACAGGGTGAAAAGTATTCCATTAACTTAGTCAGGCATTAAATAATCTGTTTTGTATATTTCATAAAAATGTGTTCAGACATTTCTGTGTGCTATTTTTTATCCTTCCGCTGCCGGCAATGACAATTGTGACCGACCCAGAACAAGATTCTTTGATAAGTAAAATTATAAATACGTTATTTGTTTCACCTAGATATTGAACTCGATTAAAAGTCGAGGTCCCCAACAACTAAGTTACTGGGTTATCAACTACTTAGTTATGCATATTTAGAATTTTATACTGATGTATCATAAAATTGTTTTACGAGAATCATTCAGTGTCCTATCCTGTCCTTAGAGAGTAAGTAAAACAGCTCAAATTGTCCGTACATTTTTGTATCGGAGGATTAATACACCTGCTTCCTTGAATTTCATTTCGTTCAGTGAGTCCCTTTAGGATAATTTTTTGTTTGCCCCTTTCTTATTATCCGTTTCTTCTGTTAAACTGAGCAGACAAATGTCATTCTTAACGGGTAAAGAAAAAAGGCGTTATTTAAAATCGAACATTTAATGTAAGATTGAAAGTGATTGAAAGATGGTACCTATAGTTTATACAGAATAAAATAGCATTAAATTGGGTTATACATATTATACGTATTTTATTATACATTTATTATTAACTTTATATACAGTTAAATATTATGTTAGTGATAAAGAATAGATTCATCATCACTTCGAATATTGTGCATCTCAATAAATTATTTATTTTTTACTGTATATAATTTGTGTTAAGAACTGCTGAATAATTATTTATTATGAATTTTAAATATTAAATAACACTAGCCAAACAAGGTAGCCTCGTATAAATATAACGGGTTTGATTTCTGACTTATATCACATGTTTTTTTTTTCAAATTTTGTCTCACTTGTGTTCTCCATGCGGCGTCAAAGGATACTTAATTTGGGCATTGGGACTTGGGACCGACTTAGAATTAATCCAATTATAGTGGATTTATGCTGAACACCTATTTAGTATTATCTAAAGGGGGGTTAAATGCAATATCTATTGAAGAGCTTTCAAAGTGACTATTCACCATTTTCCTTTCTTTCTTTTATTAGTTAAAGTGTGTTTTTTCGTTAAGATTATTTACGCTATTACACATAGGTTATCATTATCGTAACCCATTGTACCACTGTTGGGTACAGGTCTCCTCTCAGAATGAGAAGGTTATAGCCATAGTCCACCACGAGACAAGTTCGTATTGGCGGACTTCACCTTTGAGTTTTGCGAACTCTCCGCTGCGCAGGTTTCCTCACGATGATGTTTTCCTTCACCCTTATAGCGAGATACATAGGTACATTAAAATAGTTAAAACGCACATAACTCCGAATTCATAGATACTTGCTCGTAATAACAGAGTACTTCTACTTTGTAGTATATAACGTAGTAGTGAGTCGTGCCTTAAATACGCTACATTGGATCAGGCCTGCCTATCTCAGTTATCCGCTGGGAAATCGGTTCAAAATGTAGCTTACATAATATTTGATAGATTCAAGAAAATATCGACGGAAAATATCCGTTGTGCATTTTATAAAATCGTGAGATCATCACTCGTGTTTTGAGAGTATCGCATATCGAAACATGGGTTACGAATATCTGTTTTTTAAACACAGACGTATAATTATTACCTATATCTTAATGAAGATCAAAACGGTCAAAGTTTAATTAACGGTTCATTTGATACGCAAAATAAAATAATGTAGTAACATAGAGTTTGTTTGCTGTTTTTAACTGGAATGAATTAAATTTTCATAAAGGAAGGTATTCAATAAATGGGTTATGATAATAATAAAATTTTCCAGTAATGCGGAAAAAATAATTAACTTAAAAAGCGCGTGGTCTTGTTTTTTTATTTCCGTATGGTGTACAATGTAGCCAACATATTACAAATATAAGAAGCACAGGTTTTTATTAATCGATTTACAAATATTCCAAAGTCAGACCGAATGCACATATTCTAGGAAGCGCGTTAATTGCACTACTTGTGCTCTATGAACATCAGTCCAAATGTCGTTGTGATAATTAATTACAATGGCCGGGCTTGTAATGAACTATTGATATTTGATTGGCCGTTTGTCAATATTATAATAGTAACCATAGGAGAATCCTTACTAATATTATAAATGTGAAAGTGTGTTTGTTTGTTTGTGACTCTTTCACGTCGCAATATGGCTATTATATGGTATGGTTTATGTGTATGGGGATAGTTAGGAGGGTGGAGAGTGACGTAGGCTACTTTTTACCGCGGAAAAACATCTCATTCCTATGGGAATATCGATGTTTTGTTAGTTGCTAGATATTTAGTTCCGGATGTTGTTAATAGATGCCGTTAGTAAAATTCATCTGCAAGTTCTGAATCACGCTATCAAATAGTAGATGTAATTTACTTAAATCATAGGCAAATGTTATATCTGATGTTGAGGAAGCTGCCTCTCGCCTACCCTCTACTCGTGCTACACGAACGTTATTCCAGCAGAGGGGGGCGCCATGCTCGCCCTCTACGCGGACGACGCGGCGTACCTGACCACCTCGATTAAGTCAGGTCACGCCGCCGTTAAAATGCAAAGATGCCTCGACGCCCTCCCCAAGTGGCTACACGAGTGGAGGATGGCGATCAACGTAAGGAAGATCCATCCAAGGGCCATCCAATTTGGAGGAACCACGATGCGCGACCCCACTCTAAAGCTCCTCAACCAAGACATTGCCTGGACAAGACAGGCCAAGTACCATGGGGTACCTGGACTGTTCTCTGACTATGAAGCCCCACGTGACCAACGTCGTAAATCACGCCAAGGTAGCAGCTGTAGCGCTACGTCCAGCGCTCTCCTCGAGTCTCCCGTTGAGGGTCAAACCACCATCTGGACGACCTTCATCCCCAGACTCACGTACGCGGCCCCAGCCTGGTACGCGCTCCCGAGTGAACCACAACGCAGGCGTCTACGCGTGGTTCAATCGAACACGCTGCGCCGGCTGGCAGGGGCGCCGTGGTGCGTGAGGAACGCCACCATCCAGCGGGACCTCAGAGTTGAGAGCCTGGACGCCCACGTGGAGGACCTAACGCAACGGATGTTTGCGCACGCGGACGCGGCGCGGTTTCTGCACTTGCGGAACCTGGCGCCGCTCCACGCCTGCCCCCCGGACCTTTAGGCACTCCCGCGCGACCTACTGCGCGGGAGCAGCCCGACATGAACCACCTCGGACGAGACCGCAAGCCGCCGTCCGGTCGCAGATCGGCTCCTGCTGGGCTTCCCACCAGCGGGTCTCACCTGGTAGGGCCTGATCGCCCGGGCGGCGTGAAAATCATCATGACTCCCCGGACTAGACACCCATATTCCACATCACCATCTGGACAATCTTCGAGGGTCCCAACCCAACGACCGGTCCGTTATTACGGACCGCGGCAGACACCTCAGTCAGGGGGCCACCGGCCCCGAAACTGAATCCCCACGGCTATGTTAGCCGTGAGTGAAGACAGGACGGATTCTGATGTTGATGTTCCAGTATGTCATATTATAGGCTTATCTTTGGCCGAGATTCCTACGGGAGCGGGACCTACGCGGCTGTTACCTACGGGTCCCGAAGCGAAGCGCGGGCGGTTCTCTAGTTTATTAATATTTTACACGAAAAAGTCGAAAGATATCGTTTCAAATGAATATTAATAGTTCCTTTCCTCTTATTCTCCTACTTCATAATACCTTCACAATTAAGTGATTAGTACAATTAAACCGTAAGCACTATGTAGTTATAAAAATTTTTTCAACACACTTGCTCGTAAAGTTGATATTTTTTCTTTAGTCTTACGCCCGGAATGCGGTTTATTACACACTAGTGCGTTTTACTTTTCATTACCGCACTAGTGCGGTAATGTAAAGTTTTTCTTATTCCATTTTTTTTTAATATCCGTAAAGAGGTTGTTACCAAAAGATTTGTTATTTTGTAAATAAATAAACTTGTTGTACTTAGTCAAAATCTGATAAGATAAGATTATACTTCATCTAATTATCTATTAAAGCATTTAAAAAAAACAATATTTTAAATCATTAATTACCGTAAATTCTTATTAGAAATACATAATTATTTAGTTTAATATATTATTGTGGCTGAATGTTCGGTGCCTTGGACTTAACCTGCGCGCGCATAGTTATTCAACCAAAGATACGGCGCGCGAAAAAATAAACCGCGCCATTTTGTGCAAACATTTGTTCGTTTATAATTTGCTGATTTGTGACTGAAAAATGTCGATACCTAATTGTTTTTTTCCTCGCAAGTGTGTTGAAAAACGTCGTATGATACGCGTGTGCTTTGTTCATTACAGTCTTGGCTCTATTACAGCCCTCGTCTTGCGGCTCGGGCTCAATACCGCCTCGACTGTAATGACCAACTTCGCACACTTGTATCATAATGTACTATTGAACTTCATGCAGAAGATTCAACTTCGTCAGAGTGTGAATTTTTAAAACATTCACACATGACAAACAAATTTAATATCGACATAATTGTAGTAAACAGTCGAAATTCTTATTTAAGTTTAAAATTTTCCATAGTAAACATTATGACACGTTGCAGCTTGTACGGCGCCGCGCGCGGTCGAGACGGTTATGCAAATCTGCCACGGGAAGAGGCGCTGCCAAATTGTGGCGAACAACAAGACGTTCAGCTCCCTCTGCAGCCCGAAATCGAAGGCCTACCTGAAAGTAATTTACGCCTGCGGTAAGTGAATTCTGATCCCATTCGACTCGAGCCTTGGTGAGGTCTGAGTCATCTTTTATGCATCTTTTAAAGTGAAAACTGTTCAACATGTAAGACTGTCATTGTAGGGCCATATTTACCCCGCTGCGCTGGCACGGTCACAAGTGTCACGACCACCTTCCATTTTTACCATTTAGTTTAATCCTGAATGCGCTTATGTATGATGGTAGGGGTTTGATCCACCATGACAGCTGCCACCCTCCGTTTAAAATCAATCGTTAATAATTTTACGTCTTTCAATATAATTTCTTTATTATACATAGTTTAAGGTATAATTATTAAGGTAGGTATAATTAAACTAAAATAAGTCTCTTACCTTTAAATCTTAGCAATATACGTACTTTTATTTATATATTGTATTTGGTGCGCAGATAGTTCTTAGTAATAGACGAATCTATTGTTTACCGAGATCCTTTGTTCTCTGTTCGTTTCCTAAATGTAGTGATAGTTGTTGCTTAATTGTGATCCTGTATATATTGTACTGTATTATATCATATTGTGTTCGTATGATATTGTATAGAAGCGTATTGTATTTTCCTTGGCGCAACACATAATGTTTAACAGGTTCAGAAATCAGAACAAAAAACATTTGAATGGTACAAGAATATGTATTAAATTTAATTGCAGTAGGTACCTAAATGAAAGGGTAATCGTAATATAATTGAAAACTTCTTGTTACATGACTTTTAATCCTCCCTAACAGTGGGGAATACGAATAATAGGTAGTAGTAATCTCCTTTGAGGATCTCACGTCGCCTTGTTCACACGTCAGCTTATGAATATTGTAAACGGGAGGGAGCTTGTTAGCACACAACGTATTTGATTGCAATAATTGAATGTTGTGCGGCTATTGTTGTTTTCTACACAAATCATCGTCATCATTGCAGCCCATAACTCACTACTGGGAATGGTTCTCCCACAATTAAGGGGTTATATTTTTATTTCTCTCTATCAACTTTTTTTGAAAGCTATTGGAGATAGGTCTCCAGTTATTGACTCCACATCTCCTGGTATTTTTACCGGAGCGTGGTCGCTATCAGAGGTCTTTCTAAGCCTTTTTATTAAAATAATGCCTGTTGCTGACAGTATTCAGTAAACCATTAAAATAATAGTTCCATTTATAGCAATAGTTTGTGTTGCGTAATCAGAGCGTTGTCTTTTGTATTATCACTAATTCACAACTATTCCTCATTTAAAAGAAATACCGATTAAGTATTTCAATAATATTAAATATTCAACCTGACAACAAGTTAATGAATAGAGTGACATTGATTTAATAAAATCATTTATTTAATTGATGAACGAACAGGGGCCCAAGTCAAATCTGTGAGTCTTTGCATAATTATTTTCCTACCAACAAGTATAATTACGAGATTAGCTTCGTTTGGAAGGATTATTCAATGTTAATAGTTTGGTATTTTCGACACGTACCTTAATTACAAGGTTTACCTTCGTCCTGATGACTAGCTTAACACCATAGACAACGCTACGATTGCAATGTACCTTTTTAACGAGTCGCAGAATGATTGTAAGAAGGTTACAATAAAGCTATTTTCCGGTAAAGAGCTTGTACCATTAATTGTCTTGGTAGACGTGGAAGGCACATCCTCCAACCAGTCCAATATTAGTTCTACCTATTGGATTTTTGAAATCCACTGCTATACAAAGGCCTCCTTTTTTGCTGCTAGTTTGACTGATCATGAGCCCTTTGAATTCAGCAGCTTTCAGTTATTTTCTTCATCTGCTGTCGTCTTTTGTTTCAGTCTACTTAGTTATTGCTAATTTACTTACTCCTTCTATTGGTGACAACTATGCAAACTATATGTAGATATGTATTTCAATTTAATTTGCATCTCTGCAGTAAATTATTTAAATGTTATAATTGCGCGAACAAAACACCGATGTAGCAGAGTGCTATAAATCTTCATATTAAATCTAGCATACCCTTAATGAGTAGCATATTTCACGAAAAGTTTCCGGATAGATGCAGTTGAAACTCACGTTATTTTGCACTGGAAAATAGAATGATTTAAATTTTCCTTCAACATGGTAACTAATGATATTTAAAAATTTCAAACGGGTGAATTAAATTACTGTTAATCACTACTTCTAATAAATGTGTATTAATTATTTTACCTTGACAAAAAGTGATCTTGAATGAATGTTGTACCTAACATAAATAACAACAATAAAAAGCTTCTAATTTCTTCTTGATTTAGTGCCTCTGGGTGTTCTCACGGAGCGTTACGAGAGCGCCGTCGAAAGAGACGAAATGGTTGATGGTGATGAATCTGACCAGGACGAGGATCATTTTGATGAATCAGGTAATTATACCTTAACACATTTTGATGAATTAAGTACTTTGAGTTGCGACCACCTTAGACCTCAAGGGTTACGTGTGACCGAATGAGAACGAGACACTGACAACAACGCTCTGGACTTTTACTAACAACAACTCAACTACACTAACAGTCACAGCCTCAGTTCTCATAATAAATAACAAACTAACCAACTAAACAAAGTGTCTAACCATGATAATATAATTGATCCCCATTTCAGTCATTTCCTTTGTTGGTCACAGTTGTCATGGACCGCAACGAGATAGTGGTTCGGCACGTTTGCTTGTATTCTATAAAAAACATACCTACACACTCATTCTGAGATAAATATTTTAGTTGCAGAATTTTGGCTAGTTTTTTTAATGATTTTGAGGATCTTATATTCAAGTCCATTTATGGAGTCACATTACATTTAAGAGACATAAAATTTTGTTCTCGCATCATAAGTGATTCTGATGTTTATTGTGATGGTATTTGAGTGTAACAATCTTTCTTCTTCTCAATCCATCATGGCCCACTATTAAGCATGGGTTTCTTCTCAGAATGAGAAGGTTAAGGCCATAGTCTACCACGCTGGCCAAGTGCGGATTGGCGGACTTCACACACCTTTGAGTTTTGCAAACTCTCCGGCATGCAGGTTTCCTCACGATGTTTTCCTTTACCGTTTGTAGCAAGTGACAATTAAATGTTTAAAACGCACATAACTGCGAAAAGTTAGAGGTGCGTGCCCTGGGATTCGAACCCGGACCTTCCGTATAGAAGGCGGAGCTCTTAACCACTAGGCTATCACCGCTACAGGCTATCACCGCTACAATATTTTTCTAAATAATTGGGAATAAAAGTTTTCGTTATATTTAAAAGTAGTTTTTTACGTAATACTACTTTGCTGATCTCAAAATATAACATTCTAAATAAGTAAAGTAAACGCAAAAGAACTGCACCTATCAAATGCGTCCCCATTTTTCAAATGGAGAGCGAATATTTTCTCTGGCATTTGTGAGCATTTTAACTTCAAGTTGAAATTAAGTTAGAGTAGGAATAGAAAATTTGAACTCCTTTGGAAAAAGGTGGGCGGATATAAATTCTGACAAGACGTTGCCAGCTAAAGTAAGATGTTTTTTGAATCACTTATGAGGTGACAAAATTCTTTAGAATTATCATTTTGGCAGGCTAGCTTCAATCAAAGAATGAGCCACTAAAGTTCACAGAACTCTCTCATAAATAAGTGAGGAAGCCAAAAGCGTATTCCACGACGTTGATCAAGAGCAGATTGGTGGCAGAGTTATAGCCAACCCAATAGTCTAAGGTGGAAAAAATCCGGCATTATTAATGGCTCTAATGGCCATAACCAGCACTGACAGCTTTATGGACTCACCCCCTGACCATCATGGGGGCGTCTGATTACGGCAACTGGCTAGGCAAACGAAGACGATAGGAAACCCGCTCAACAGTGGGGTTCACCCAACCACCGGGAGACATTAGTTCTCCGAGTCCAGGTAAAAAGGTGGCCCTTGGGACCCACAGATCCCTTTGCCACGCAACATCGAGAATTTGACGGCGAATGAATGTACGGCTATCATAGACTCTCCGAAGTGTAAAAGCACCAGAAATTTTTGCCACTAACGGACATTCAAGAAATGTTTGCCACTAAATGACTTTCACACATCTATCGTTGCTTTAGTCAATTCACGTTTAAGTTTTGGTAGATTATGTAAATAATAATCCTCTTGGTCATGTAAATAGCCGTCAAACGAGCAGACAAGCAACTAAAATGATAATTATGTGGTAAAATTAACATAAACCTCATCCTTAATGATGCTATTGTTATCTTCTCGTACATACTCCTAATAATATTTAACAAACATTTGACAATTAGCGTCATCTTAAATAATAATACAAGTATACCTAATTAACCAATGTTGAGTAATCAAAAGGTGTTTATTATTTTGGAGGCTTTTCGTTTGATTCGCTTTAACTCCAATTTGTTATTGGTCCAAGGTAATCACGGCACCTTTAAAAATGTTTTTTTTTTACTTTATACGTCTATTTGTCAAATTATACTATACTATACATAATAGTAATATCCTCGTTTAAGAGTACGTAAATACGCGTTTTAATCAAGGTTTGTTTTCGTTTGGTAGTAGTGTTTAACTTTTATCTAACCTTGTATTGTTTTCTTAATATACTGTGAAATTCACGGTTGCTAAACCCATAAATCAACAATAAAAAAACAAGAGACACTTTTCCAGGAAAATTTAATTGTAAAGTGGTAAAAAAATATAAAGTACAGGTCATAAAAATTATCAAAAAGTTTAGTTTCACATCAAAGTGTTTATGAAACTGTTTCATATTATGTTAAAATTAGGAGTGGAAGTGCCAGAATTGCGTCCGAGTAACTTTAGTTTTTAATAAGAAAAATGAATTAATATGACAATTAGATAACTACGTGATTCTGTAAATTTCTCAGAGGTAGCGTAACTATTATACGATTCTTATTATAAAGCATAGAAATTTCAAATGGCCAATTACTAAACGGTTACTCCTCAGTTTACCGTAGATGCCCATTTGTTTTGAACTGTATCTTTTAATTGTTCACTAGTTAGTTCTAATTTACGCCACGATTCGATTTTTTTGCCAAATTCAAATCGATTTTTGAACTTCGGAAGAATTAGCTAGCTAAGCTTAAAGCTCAGCTACAACCCACTAATGGCCCACTACTGAGCACGGGTCTCTCCTCATTACTGAGGAGCCACGCTGCTCCAATGCGGGTTGGTGGAGGGGTTAGTGGCCAACCCAGTGTCGACAGTTTTCAAACCGCCCGAAGGCCTTCGACATGGCTTAACGACTGCTATCAATCGATAACAACCGGAACCGAAGGCTTTACGTGTCCTCCGAAGCACAGAAGCGCTCAAGAAATTTTTGCCATTAGCGGTCACCCATTCGACTATCGACCGCGCCCGCTGTTGCTTAACTTTGTCGATCGCTTAGGATCGACCATGAAGCAAATAGCTTCATGGGATCGACGCAAGCCGCCGGGCTATGAGCGCTTCTAAGAATTAGCTAGAAGGGTTTAACTAGGTAGTCACTTCGGTTGCACTGAAGTTTATACAACATGTGATGTTACTTTCTATACGAAACTTTCTAACGTATATACACTTTTTAATTCTCTTCAGTGGAGAAGTTCCTTCAGTATTTATTACACAGGAGACCATTTTCATCTCAACTAGGAATGTTTTCGCGTGTCGAGCTGAAACTTCGACGTTGCAGTTACTTTCATATGAGTTTATGGTTGATACGTGCATCTTATTTACTTAGAAGGTTTGCCATGTTTATTATGTTTTAGAACAATACCTTACTTTGCCAGTATATTACAATTTTCTCAACTTATTTTCAATTTAGGTTTTTGCTTATTTTAGGTGGCCTTAAAGAGCCTTAGACTTTTCTCGTTAAAGGCTTATGTTCGCCGATCCTAAGTGACAGTTTGTATCTGAGTTTTACACGAAAAGTTCAGCGTTATATTGTCGCAAACATGCAGATTCTTTCGATGGATATCTATCATAATCAAAAAGCAATAGCGGCGACGTTAATAATGGGGGAATCATACGAACTTTTGTGGCGTCAGATGATTTCGCACTATGCTTCATTTGTAAGTTGCCTAGTGAATACCGAATTGTCTAATATACTTAACTATCGCAATTTAGGAAGCTTATTAGGTACAACGTAAGAACAATATAATTTCAAGTCTTCATGGACATTATAATATCCGGTACTTTAATCTTGTCAACAAACTTTATTAGTCAGTGTTAAACACAATAAAGTGAATTCGAGCAATTGGCTTTCAATATTTTATATTCTTGCTTTGGTACCAAAAGTTTGTCATCCAACTTCGACATCGGATAAAATTGTGAACTACGAGCTGGAGATTTATTTAATTAAAATCAATCACAGAATATTAATTGTCACACTTGAGGAGTGTGAGCAAATTAAGAAAAAAAATAGGAGGTAAATAAAAAAAAGTTTATCAGTAAAAAAAATATATTTTCTAGTTGAAACGGGTCGTGAGGTTAGTCCAGACAATGATATGCACTCGGTTCAGTTCACTACCGCACTCTCCTGAGCGTGCTCCAGAGTCCTGTGGGATAGTTGCAGTGTCCTAAGTCCCAATTCCGTCCTTGTTATATTGGATCCTCCGGTATAGCTTCTCTTATGCTCCGTAATAAGTAATTTATAATCCCACGGGTGTTCCCAGTTGGGATTATTGAGAACTTAGTACTATTGAATCGAGGTGTATTCGCAGATAATTAATTATAGTACAATAACCAAGATAAGTAGTCTAGATGGCACAGAGATGGCACACTAGATGGCACAGTAGGTAACAGTTACAACGACCTAGCGGCAAGTGAGCAGCGAGCGGACTGACTGCGTTCCGTCAAAATGGCCGCGCCGCTGCCCGCCTCGTAAACCGGCCGGCAGGAAAGAATGCACCGTTAGATTCACTATATAGAACTTTGTGTGTAAATATTATTTCTGTAAATGTTTTTTTTTGTCTGTTTTTTTTTAATTTTGTTTTATAATATTTTTATATGTTATTTTAAATGTTTATTTGTTGTTTTTTTTATTTGTAATATTGTTATTTTAAATTAATATTAGATAATATTATAGTTAAGTATAAAGGTTAGAATTAAGGTTAAATGTAAGTTTATTGTACTTTGTTAGTATAAGTTTTGATTTTTTAAATATATTTAATTTTGATTTTTTTTTATAAGTTATAGTTTTTACTTAAGAAGTTAAGATAAATTATAAGGGCATGTAACGTTTCGTTACAGTAGATCCAAGAATATGAGTAAATTTAAATCAAGAATTGAAAAACCTTTGAATAGATGGAGCTGGTGAAAGATGGGGAGAACCGAATGCAGCATCACCGATAGCGAACAATGCGTTGCAACCAGCCATCGAAGAACACAACGTCGCTGCGCCTGAAAGGAAGGAGACAACAACGGTACTTAAAGCCAAAAAGAATATGGAAGTCCGTGAAGGTACGTAATTGTGTTCATTTTGAAATTATTCGCATGAGAAAAACAAAAACCAAAAACTTTTTTCACATTTTGGACCCACATTATTTTATATGTATCTGTGGCGTACCATCTCCGCCACTTCTATTGATAACGCTACTAGCGTTGTACTTGGGCCAGCACCTTACATTTATAATACCGTTAGACGGCCCGTTGCGCCTGCGCAGCTCGCAGCGCGCCAGTCTCGTTTCGACCTCCGTACGTAGACTACGCGCGCTTACTTTCGCATACGCTTTGCTTGCTTGTATTGTAATTACTTAGTGTTCTATTAGCTTTCTGTAACTTCCTAACTTCTGTGTAGTTAACGCTTGACTTTCTTTTCTATCATTCTTTGTATCTTCCGCTCTTATTCTTTCTATCTGTGTAGTGTACCTATTCTGTTGTGTGTAATAAACTTTAGTGAAAACGGTTTCGGACTTAATTTATTTCTCCTGTTTACACACAACGCACAATTAGTGGGGGAATAATACTACCAACCCCCATATATCTATAAAGAAAAATAACTTAGCCTCAATATCAACAATCTATAAGCGATGATTTTTTAAGGTATACAATCAACACTGGTTTATTTATTCTCATTATATAAGCCTTGTATACTTTTGGAACATAGAACATCTGCTTGATAGTAAAATAGAATGAAAGATTGTAAAAAAGAATACAAAGATTTTTCTTTGTCAATAAACACGGGTAGAATACTTTTAAATTGTTCACACAACTTGATAATAAGTGTTAAGTTTAATATTAAGCTCTATACAAAAGTATGATTATAAAATTCATTTATGACCAACATTACTTTCGAAATAACTTCATATAAATCTGAAAATCAGATTTATTGATACAATTACACACACACAAACACGCACACATACACAAACACGCACACATACACAAACACGCACACATACACAAACACGCACACACATGTTCAATCCAATTAAATTTAAACGCCGAATATTTATTTAAACACCTTAATTTTGAGTACTTGCCTTAATTGTCATGGCCCGATTTCTCAGCAGATAAAAATTCCACTGGTTCGTTTGTTTTTGACCCAGCCATATTGCACGTTCTATTCTAAGTATAATTATTATTTTGTATTCCTTGCGTAGGTAGTATTAATTTCAGTTATACTCGTATAAGTGCTGTTCTTGTTTTCATATGTCCACTATAGTTATTGTTACTATTGCTAGTGTACTGTTAGTTATTAGGATCCAACGTCAATTATTATGTAATTATTATAATTTTTTGTTTTTGTTTTTTCTTACTATTTTTGTTAAGCAAGTTCGCCACGTTCCGCACCTACGTGCGCACCGCACAGCGCCGTAGGTCACATTGAAAAACAGCGAGCCTCGCTGAATGTGACCTTTTTCACATACCATCTGCACGGCATTGCGTTGTTTTTTTTTCTTTTGTTTTAGTGAGTAGTATAGATTTAAGAAACATTATTGCAGCAGTGCCTTGTGTTTGAAATAAATGATTTTTCTTTCTTTCTTTCTTTCAATTTAATTTTGTTTCTATTCAATATTCAAATTACGTGTTGAATAATTAGCTACATTAATTTTATGTGTGTCACGTTGGTTAATTAGAAAGTCTCTAAACCACTTTCAAATTATATTCAAATGAAGCCTACACTAAGCAGGTCATTTTAAATTATCATGAGAATAAAATATATCAAGGCATAAATTTAAATTACTACTCTACCCATTACTTTTAATAAAACAAATGCTTTATCATAATTAAGTTTTATTTAGGTACTTGCTTTATCGTATATTCGCAATTAAATACTGGCAGATTTAAATTGATTACATGAAAACTGTTGCATACAAAAATTTGTATGTACCTAATGTAATTCAGTGAAGGTTGATTTTTTGGACATATTATAATGCGAGTCGTGGGTAATGCTCAAAAGTCATACCACCAATCAACCGACAAAATCTCATATTGCCTCAAATACATTTCTATGAAAAAAAATCGTGGCCGGCTAAAGCCCCGCTACTGATCAGCCAGGTCTGCACTACTGTGTTGGGGTATATATATATGTATTATAGGAGAGCATTGTGACAGGTTTTCAGCTTGCCTCAAATACCTACCCAAAATTGGTGCCAGCTCTCCTACTATAGGTCCCTTTATATTCTACCATGGCGATAGGTATACAAAAGCTGTCAATAAATAGTAAACATTTGAATATTATTTATTGAATTGTATGATTTGGCCCTGAGAAATGTTTTTTTAATAAGTATAAGTATGAAAGTTCAAAAATTTTACTCCTTAAAAAGAGCTTTAACGTTTAGGCAACTTAACCGACCCGGACTAGTTAGACAACTTTGTTTTTATAAAATACTGCAGAGAGTTAAACGAAGTTACGCCGGCTACACTACAAAAAGCAGGTTTGTAGTCTAAGCTCAGTAGATTTTTCTCAACGCCTGGGACTATTTCCCTTGCAAATAGGTTAAGAGGCATCGGCTTAGAAATCAATTAATCTAATTATGATCAGACGAGCTTTTTATGATGCACTTCGATAAAAAAGCAAACTTTTATTATTTAAATATTGAATTGTTCATTATTTTGTTACAGATAACCCGCAATCAAAAGTCAATGTTTTCATCTACATCGGAATCAGTGTCGCTATTATTATTATCTGCGTTGTCTTGATAGCTACTCGATATTACTTAGTTAAGAGAAAAGCAAGAAGTTCTAAAAACGGTGATATGTTTACAACTGAGGCACCAAATGTCTTCAATGACGCTGTATCTGATATAGACAATGATGTAGATGTTAGTCATATTTCAGGAACGTTCTACGATACGGATCATCCAGACATGATCCTATACAGAGATGGTATTAGTAAGGGCACGCTAAGAGCTATGCGACCATTGTCTACTATATATCCTTGTGCTGGTGCTAGTATGTATGGAAATGTAGATTATGTACCATCTCAATCAAGGGATCAAGCACCAAGGTTTACGAGAAATAAGGACGATCCAGAAATAATGATGGGCCCGAAAAGTTTAAGCGGTTATTCCAATTCTCAGTTTTATTACGGCTGACGACAGGACGCTGGGGGAAGTGACGACACCTCCAGAACATACTGTTTTTAAATGTGACATAAATTTAGTTAAAAGGGAATGACTTGGGATTGAATATTATAATTCCTTTAACGAATATTATGACTTCAAAGTTGTAATGGATTTAAAAAATTACAAGGACGTGTAAATGTGGAGTGATAGTGTTGAAAATAATCAAAAAGTTGAAATTTTTTACGGTTCATTTTTTTACAAAAATTTTATTACACGAAAAAGTTTACAGATAATACAAATAGTTTTTTTAATATTTTCGCTAGTTATACAGCTGTGATGTATTAATGTGATTGTTTTTGTTATCCCTAGTTTTATACAGCCATAATTGTAAGTCGGAGTTTGATTTTCTATTTTACTTAAAATATGTTTTATTACTAGCTGCAAAATAATTTGTCGCAAGTTTTGACCCTGCAACTCATACCAGATGTTCATTTTAAGTTCCTTTTGTTGTAGATAAATCAGAAATTGGCAGAATAACATAATATATTTTTTTTCCAAAATCAAAAATATAATTAACTAAAAATAAAATAATTATAGCAAATATGTGTAGGTATATTACGTTTATTTTTTAATTCCTAAAACCTAAAACATTGTTGTTGAATTTTGTTTCATCACAAAATATGTTTAAGTCAACTATAATCTTTGTAATCTGTATATGACTACACTTGCTAGGTTATTTTCATTTTCTTCTGAAATAGATTTCAGTAGAAATAAATTGTAAACTCTTATGATACTATGCTTTCTTCACTCCTAAAAATGTAGTATTGCACATACCTACTAAGTATATTATTTGAATTTTTACACACTTCATGTTCTACTTAAACCTCTCCGTCACAAGGTAATAAATAATACTAATTTTCACGGCATTATGCTATCAATCTTACACACACTTCCAATACTATTTTCAGTTTTAATTACACTATATTATCATTGTTTATTACACAAGTAAAAATCTTTTAACATAGATTTTTAGATAGAACAAGTTTGCGCGTTTTCCGCTAAGAAAACCCCATTTGTCATGGCGCCTCAGTTCCAGGGTACCGCACTCACCGTTAATAAAAGTGTTGGGATTCTGGGTGTTGATATTTCGAGCGACGTGCAGTATCGGTGTCATCTGGAAGCTAAGGCCAAACTGGCCTCCAAAAAGCTTGGCGTCCTGAACCGGGCGAAACAGTACTTCAATGCGAGGGATCTACTGATGCTTTATAAAGCTCAGGTCAGGCCTCACATGGAGTACTGTTCTCACCTCTGGGCAGGGGCGCCACAGTACCAGCTCAACCCATTTGACGCCGTACAAAAGCGCGCCGTTCTAATTGTCCACGACCTACGAGTCACTAACAGGTTAGAACACCTAAGTCTTAGGAGAGATATAGGATGTCTCTGTGTGTTCTACCGACTTTACAACGGTGAGTGCTCCGAGGAATTGTTCGATTTGGTGCCAACGTCACCCTTCCATCATTACATCACTCGCCGAAGATTGAAGTTCCATCCACATCGCTTGGATCCGTGGCGAACGACTACAGTTCGATTTTCACGATCATTTTTGCCGCGAACTTGCAAGCTGTGGAATGAGCTTCCTTCTGAGGTATTCCCGGAGCGCTATGACATGGGGTTCTTCAAGAAAGGTGTAAAAAGAGCTCTCCTTCAGGGCCGGCGTTGCATTGGTGACTCCCCTGGTGTTGCCTATGTCCATAGGCGACGATGACCACTTACCATCAGGTGGCTCGGCCGCTTTTTCGTCAGCCCTTCAGGCTATAAAAAAAATAGATGAATTTCATGACTCAGTCAATTAAGCC
Organism: Hesperia comma; assembly: GCA_905404135.1. Lineage (NCBI taxonomy): Eukaryota > Metazoa > Arthropoda > Insecta > Lepidoptera > Hesperiidae > Hesperia > Hesperia comma. The sequence continues at coordinate 13,550,251 of FR990023.1, forward strand.
GTATGAGTCAAATTATGTCCGATTTAGATATTAAACTGTGCATAAAACAACATAAAAATCCATTTTATTTATTTTCAAGATTAGGTACATACTCTATATATTATTATATTTTATGAAGGGCTCATTCCCACGGAATACGTCTTTGACGATTCGGCAAAAAACACGATACGTCTTGACGGATGGACGTTCACATTGAATACGGAATCGTGTTTTTTCACGATTCGTCAAAATATCCGCATTGAAGTTCACATTTATTTCGTGATTTAGCTCATTTCAGATTAGTTCAGAAACATTCACGATTCGTGATTTCTAAAAGACGTATCCGTCATAATCATAAAACATTCACGATTCGTGATTTCTAAAAGACGTATCCGTATTCGTCTTTTTTCACGATTCGTCAAGCGTGTGAACATGAGTATTTAAAAAGCATTGCCGCCGTCAAAAAAAATAACGAATCGTGAAAAAAGACGATTCGTCCTCGTGTGTATGAGCCCTAAGGTGGCATATTTACTGACAAAGCACTACTACACTTTGGTATACTTTGGTATATCTACCTCTATTATAATTATAAACCTTTTAAAGTTTCTTGGTCAACGAGCATGTTTGAATTAATTTTTTAAATTTACGGATTGTTTCGTAATAGAAAAAGTTTATAAGGTCAAAAGCTACATAAGCATAATGTATCTTGTTTAAAATAAAATGTGCCCACTCAAAATTATATTTAAAAATCAGAAAAAAATTATGTGCTTTCTATTTAATTAAATAATCTTTAATAGTTTCTATTTTAATTATATCATTGTTTTTTTTCAAAAATGAATCTTTACCTATCCATAATAGAAGTATAACATAGCTGTATATAATTTTTCTTTTATTGTATATAAGTTTCTTTTATTTGATAAAATGGGATTTTTGTTTATTTATTGTATATTTGTGTAACAATGGCCTAATTCCAAGAACTAAGCCATTAGAGGTAAAAATATAAGAGCTAATACTACTGTAAAATATCAATTAAGAATTTTTTTAATAATATATCCTTCTACTAACAATTTTGTTTCATTAAATTGAGTACTTACGTACAATTTAATTTTCTGGACATTTTATCAGACTACTTATTAACATATTCTAGCACCATCCAAATAGGTATAATATACTCCAAGAATATAAACACCATTTTATTATGAAATATTTTGTGTTAATCTTTGTTAGTGAAAGATTCGAAGGTATTTCTTTAAATAAATCTGTTTCAATAAACCTTAAAATGTAAAAAGTCGCTTACAACTTCTTCACTAATAGTAACTATAAAGCAATTGTAAGGTAAGTATGAGATAATTATTGGGTAATTGTGAGATACCAAAATATTAAGAAATATTATTTTTGTATGAAATATCTAACATTAATATTCAATTAAAATAAAAACAATATTTAAGCCAATGTTCAAATGTCTTTAATGAAATTTATTTTAAATCACAATTTATTTATTTACACTACACCGAATCATCATGCTTCAGAAACGTAGTAGATATTTATGTAATTTTTGTATTTTTTTTTCAAATAAAAGATTTGAACAAACGTGTTTTATTTGACGTTAAAAGGGATGGTCGGGGCATTAACCTGGGGCGTGTGCATAGAAACTTACATACTGGCACAATGCAGAGCAAAGCCGTTTGAAGTATCTTGCGGTAATTAGGCTAAATATAAATATGTAATTTGATTTGATTTATCCAGCATTTAAGTTTTGATAATAATAAATTGATTGCTCTTCCTACTATATTACCTCCATAATAGGATTCGCTGTATTGTGCATGTGATCGATAATACACAAGGCAAGTTTAGTAGGTACATACACACCCAGATTGGGAAAATAAATTTAAAGTTATGGCCTCACATATAAATCACGGCCTTTGAATGGCTCAGTGTTTCGGTATGATAACTAACACGTCATACGGGCCTATAATTTTCATTATTATTTTCACATACGTATATTTGTAACTCTCAATCTGACATTTCGCCTTAATCAGTCAATAGAAGGAATTTGATCTCTAGAGACTAGAGATCTTTGAATGCGAGGAATCCGAGACCGTCGAAAGCTTTGTTTCCAAAACAATAACCTAAAAGCGACAGCGAAAAACGTTATCTCTGTCTAAAAAAGTACTTTAAGTAAACCACATACCTAAAGAAATATAATATGGCGAAACCTAGAATATTAAAACGCAAGCTATATTTATCACTTAGTGAAGTAACTTTTATTACGGTAGTGCCTTTTATTAGGATTAATATCATTTATTTCCTAATAAACTTAACGATAAGATACAACTCGAGTGTTTATAGCAGTGGAATCGAATGGATGAAAAAAGTTTCTTTAACGTCAACGCATCTGATATCTTTGATGTTACTAATGGTTCGTGGCAGAATTATAACATTATAAATGCACAATAAAATTTGATGGAGGTAGATGGATGTTTACCTACCTTTTTCTCTTTCCCGGAAAAATTGTTGAACTATGCAACAGAGTAATGCGTAGGCTATTATTATTATGATATTCATTGCAAGAAAAGAATATGAATTATCATTCAAAATCACAATATACAAAGCGAAACTGGTACGTAATAATTATTATTATATTTTTCATTTACTGAGGAAAATAAACCAAAATATCATTTATTTTTAAGTGACATACCAATTTGAATGCTTACATTATAAACTTACACGCTTCACATAACGCTTACTATAGTAAAATGTGTTACCACCATGGTCTCACCCTTATTGATACGTTTTATTTTTCATTTCGTCAGAAATGAGCGGTAATGGTCGCGTGTCTGGTGGTCATTATTCATAGAACCAAGGGGATGTACTGAGATATCATTCAAGAAGTTGAATAGGGAGTATTAGTGGGAAAGTCGGGAATAAAAATGAAAATGCATTTTGAAGTAATTAATAAGGGCAGATAACCTGGCTTGTAAAGCCATTAAAAATATACTTAATTACGTTTTTTACAACAACATTATTGATTTATGAATATTTACAGGGTCAAAAGTGAAATTGTTTTATAACTTTTGGAAAAAATATGAAACTGTCTACTTTTACTTTTTAACCGACTTCAAAAAAGAAGGAGGTTCTCAATTCGACCGTATATTATATGCTTTTTTTTTATGTACGTTCAGTGATTATTTCGTCGTTTATGGGCCGATTTTGATAATTCTTTTTTTGTTGTAAAGTAGATATGCGCAGTGGGGTCCCCTGATAAGGACACCAGGATCTGATGATGGCATCTCAGAGAAATCCAGGGGAACTTTCGAAAATTGTATGGACAACAAGTGTGTTTGTTCATGTTATCATCACTACATAGTATAAAACAAAGTCGCTATTTTTGTCCGTCTGTTTGTTTGTCTGTTTGTCTGTATGCTTAAATCTTTAAAATTACGCAACGGATTTTGATGCGGTTTTTTGTAATAGGTAGAGTGATTCAAGAGGAAGGTTTTTATGTATAATACATGCATATATTCCCCACGAGAACGGGATCCACGCGGGTGAAACCGCGGGCGGGCCGCTAGTAAGTACATTAAAGCGCTACCATTTCATGAAGATTTGGAGTCGATCTGATGAAGCCGAAAGGCAGTCGAGGGAACTCCTCAACGATTTACGGCAGTTATCTAGTGTTTGGGCTGAATTAATTTGTAGTGACGAGAACTTTACACTTACATGTTGAATTGAGCGCCATCTGGCGAGTAGTTTTTGAGTTATCTCTACTTATCAAGATTGAAGTCGGTTATTTTTTTTTCTAAAAAGCAATTATTTCTTTTCCATAAGTTGCCCCTGCCCCTACCTGGTTAAGCCCATACCTATTCTTCTCTCCTTACAAAACGTATAATATGAAGTTTTATTTAGGTCGTGTTTCCATCATTAGGTAAGTATATATCTTGTAAGGCATTGCTTTTAGCCCCAACATTGTAGTAACCTAATTAATTACTTATCTTTTCGGACGAGGCTATGGCATTAAGTCTCTCCTGTTCGCTAAGTTCATTGGACTTTGTACCACCCATTTATTCCTGAGGGTAATAAGGCATGATGGTAGTGTTTCTATCTTCTTCAGGAGTTTTTTTTGTAAAGATTTTCGAAATAAATTGTGGCTACCACCCTTCTTAATATATTTTTATGTGATGCAAGGTGTTGGAGAATCAGCATAAATGGTTCCCGTTCCATTTGTAGTTTGTCTTGGCCAGAGATGGGCAAATCAAAATGTAATATGCAGATTATATTATTTTTAAATTTATTGGTTTGGTTGTTTGGTTTGTCGGTTTATTGGTTGGTTTTAAATTTATTGGTTAAAATTAAATTTAAAAATAATGTGTGCTTAAAGCCGATTTCAAAATCATTTGATTACTTAGTTATTGTACCTAATGTCAATAGTGAATTATTGCTATTCGTGGTAAAAGGAATGCAATTTGGTAAAGCAACAAAGTTTGCAATATTGGAATATTTCTGTACAATAAATTTGATCAATGGGGTTTAATGAAAAACAACATTTGACATTAGTAACACTGTTAAATTACAAAAATGTTCAAATCGTCTGCCACCCATTCTGATGCAGGATGCAGGGCCCGGCATCAACGAATAAATGCATCTACGGTACTAGTTTTTTTCTTTATATTTTTTTCTGAATGGCCATTAGTTCTACAATGACCCCTTTCAAGTTTATTTATTATTCACATTGTTAAATACAATGTGCTGTGTGAGGTTAAAGTTGTAGCACATTGTTAAATACAATGTGCTACAACTTTAACCTCGGTGATGTTTCATAATTTATTATTTGGAATAAGTAGGCATGGATGAGAAGTAAACAAGGTTATGCAAAGTTTTAGGATAGCGGCCTTTAGCATAATATTAGGTATAACGTCAAATTTTCCATTCAAATATTTCGCGCGTTTAATCAATGTTGTTTTAATAAAATGTTTTGTCTAAATTAAACACAAAGTTACGTAGGAGAACAGTGTTATGTATGTTTTCTTTATACATATAATATAGATATACGTAATATCTATTTTAAATTTGATATTAATGTTTACCACCAATTTTAGGTAATATTCTTTAAAATTATCACCGTAAGATACATTTAGAATTTTTGAAAACTGTATAAAGTTCATGAAAAGTTAGGAGAAAAATATTGCCACCAAAAATTCTCTAATCAATATTCATAGTGTGTTCTAGTGCTAAAAATAATAAATTATTGTAATTTCTTGCTAGCTAACTTTCGATTGTTTCCAAAAAATCGGTCAAGTGCGAGTTGAGCTTTCGTCCCGAGGGTTCTGTACAAACCTGTATATAAGTAAAAGTTAACCCATCACGACAATCGAGTCATTGTTATGGAAATTAGTAAAAAGAATATATTTTTAAATGACGTCACTAAAAATTTTAAAAACTGAGTATTTAATATAAATTTCAGCTTGATACCTCCACGAGTTCCTGAGGAAAAGGGGTTTGACAGACAGACAGACAGACATCAAAGTTACCCTATAGCTTTTAGGATTCTGTAGCCAAATGGCAAAAAACAGAACCCTTAGATTCGTCACGTCTGTCTGTCTGTCTGTCTGTCCGTATGTGACATAAGATTTTCAAAAAAAAAATTAAAAAAAAACAATAAATTTTGGGGGTCCCTATATTTAGAACTGAAATTCAAATTTTATTTTTCATCAAACCCATGCGTGTGGGGTGTCAATGTATAGGTTTTCAAAAATGATATTGAGGTTTCTAATATCATTTTTTTCTTAATTGAATAGCTCGCGTGAAAGGCACTTCCAAAGTGGTAAAATGTGTCCATACCCCTGTAACTTCTAAAATAAGAGGATGCCTAAACTAAAGAAATATATTATTACTAGCGAACCGCCCTCGCTTCGCTTCGGGACCCGTAAGTATCAACCGCGTAGGTCCCGCTCCCGTAGGAATTTCGGGAAGATAATAAACTATCACCAAAATTAATTCAGGTTAAATTAAATTAAACTTAGAAATAAAGCTTACGACAAAATAATAGCAAAGTAGCAAAGGATCACAGCAAGATTAATTCAGATTAAACTTGGAAACGCGGCAAGTTTCATATGGCAGTGGGTTAGACCAAATTTGATTACCATAAAAACGGTTCTAGTGTGTTAATCTTAAAAGGTAGACATATACTGTCGTGGACATTTTTTTAGATCATTTCAAGAGGAATAATTCTTTCATACATATATTTTTGGTATCTTGAATCGTTTTCGCAACGCATGCAACGAAAGCCCTCGAGAATGAATAATTTTCCCCGTTTTTTCCACATTTTCCATTATTTCTTCGCTCCAAATTGTTGCAGCGTGATGTTATATAGCCTAAAGCCTTCCTCGATAAAAGGTCTATTCAACACAAAAAAAAAATCAATTCGAACCAGTAGTTCCTGAGATTAGCGCGTTCAACCAAAAAAACAAACAAACAAACAAACTCTTCAGCTTTATAATATTAGTATAGATTACATTACTACGTAGGTCACACTAAAAGTTTTGCATAACTTAAAAAAACAACATGTTATTACCTAAATATTATGTTTATTGCTTTTCAAAATACTCTTCTTTGCATTTCAAACATTTTTTCATGCGATCGAACCATTTTTTAAAACAGGAGGGCAACTGCAGATCTGAAGGCATGTTATCTACTTGCTGATTGAACGCTATCACTGCCTCTTCGGAGTTGGTAAAAGTGAAACCTCTTATCAAATCTTTGATTTTGGGGAAAATACAGAAATCACAGGGTGCTAGGTCGGGGCTATGTGCAGAATGAGTAACGAGTTTACTTTTTTGGAGACTAAAAATGACTTTGATTGGTTGGCCGTGTGTGTATGAAGAAGCGTTGTCATGATGTAAAATCTTTACGACTTAATTCCATTTTCGTTGCGTACATAGAACTTTGATGTGTGATAAAAAACAATTGACAAATGATTTCCCGCCAATTTTATATTTTTATTACCAAGAAGGTTGCAACAAATAGCTTCGATTAGCTAGAAGCACAAAAATTTTAGTGTGCCCCATGTATGTAAACTTCCATCCAAAATTGGTTTGAATGAGATCTAGTAAGTAATTTTTTAATACGCCGTAAATCGTTAACCACTGTTTACCTTTCATTCAATCAACACATATTTTTTTCACTATTATGTTACTTGCTGCTACGGAAGCCTTAATGGGTGAGTCCGACTCGCAAGTGGCCAATTTTTTTCCTTTGTATGCACCGAAACCTAAGGCACTTCTCACACAACGCTATTTATGAGCTACGCGACTGCAACGCAATCCAATATTTGTATGTATCTAACACTTTTGACTGACAGGAGTCGCATCGTCGCAGCGTCTCCTGTCAGTGAAAAGTGTCAGATGCATATAAATTTTGGATTGCGTTGCAGTCGCGTAGCTCATAAATAGCGTTGTGTGCGAAGTGCCTAAAAATTCAAAAGCCACACTAAAATACCTGTGAAGAGCTGAATGTTTTTTACATGTCGGAAAAATAAGAAATTGCCAGTGTCGTTTTTTTTCCTAAAATAGCAATTTTCGCAATCTTTTAAAATAATATCTTAAGTTACGTCTTAAGTTGCATAGAACACTTCAATATTACAAGGGTCCTTTTAATTTGCAATAATCATCCTAACATCCAGTTGATCTAGATATGTTACTGAAATGATGAAATGTTTGTGTATTAAGATAGAGTGTTGGGAGTCGATCGTCTTAAAAAAACAAACATCGTTCCACACATAGACACAAAACACATAAATTAGGAAAATATTGAAATTATTGTAGAGTATTCCTCGGTCTTTAGCAGACATTCAAGACAACGTGAAGTTTAAAGTGAATCTGGAAATATTTCACAAGAAGACCGGGGGACACGTTGTCTGCATCCCAGGACAGGTAATAGCCACTTAAAGGTCTCGGAGGCTCTCGAAAGTTCCGCTCTTGAGAAGCAACTTGGACAGCTTCCAACGAATCCAAGTTAAGAAAAGAATGTTAAATCTCTTCACTGATAAAATTTTAATTTATCGAAAGTTAAGTCGAAGTTACCTTCTCCTTGTTACTTTGAAATTGTCGTCGATGCATTTAGTAGAGATTTTAAATGAGTTAAAGCTATTTTGTCTGTTAAATGTTTAAATACATAGACTAATAATTACGTCTTCAAACACGGACGTTTATGGATAATATTTGATGATATGGGTGTAACAAACAATTTATGAAATGATTGGAGTAAGAACAAAAACGATTTCAGTGATGCAAAGAAATAAGGCTTAGGGCTTATTTGGCATGATTGTGTATGATTTTAATACCTACGGTTTATGGATAAAAAACACAATGGCAATGAAAAGCAATTTTATTCACTCAAAAATATTGCAAATATAAAGGCATAATTTTACCGAAGCGAAGCGAGGACACTTAAGATTTTATATAGTCGTTCAATATTTTCATTACGAACAATATTTTTGGATGGGCTTTGGATTTTCGTCCTGATCTTCGTATAATCTACCTCTTCTATCATTTGAGACTATAATATAAAGCACTGTACATCATACCGGACACCTAAGTCAGGTGAAGCAAATTCGATAACAGCCATTTAATGGCTACACAGATCGTCGAACAGAGAAATACTTGGAGCTGCGCCAAACCGTGTCCGACTGAGCTGAGAAAGACTTGAACGAAAACGTTTTAATTTTTGGACCGGTACCTCTGACACATTTCGAACGTTAGCGCTGAGAAATATTTTTATGCTCTAAAATATAAATGTATCTTTTGTTCCATGTCGAAGCTGACGACATAGATAGTCAGTTTAGAAGTTGAGTTGAGTTCTGCAAGCTTTTAAAATATAGGTATCCTAGTTTATTTTGTATCGATTTAATAATTATACAACGTGTCCCAAAATTCAACGATAAGTGGGAACTGGAGGGTGGACTTGCTCATGACTACTTCAGGAAAAATAAAAAAAAATACAGCACTTTTTGTTTTCATAAAAAAATAAATTTTAAAAAATTTACACCCTTTGTGTTATTTTGAACTACCACGACCTCAGTTTTTCAAATATGTCAGATTTGTTTTTTTGTATCGGCAACCTAAGAAGTACTGTTCAACACAATTCTTAAAAATCCCAGAAAGCCTGCAGTTCTTACACAAAATTCAATCAAATACCAAAATTCCCTTAAATTTTTTTAAGATTTTAACTTTCAGTCTTCTGTCTTCTTCTTAGTACTTCTTAGAGGTTGCCGATACAAAAAACAAATCTGAAATATTTGAAAAACTGAGTTCGTGGTAGTTCAAAATAACACAAAGGGTGTAAATTTTCGAAAATTGATTTTTTTATGAAAACAAAAAGTGCTGGATTTTTTTTCTTATTTTTCCTGAAGTAGTCATGAGCAAGTCCACCCTCCAGTTCCCGCTTATCGTTGAATTTTGGGACACGTTGTATGCATCATTAATGATGATAATTATTATCATCATTAGCCTCATCAGTGCGTTGTTAGGAAAAAAAGAATTTGTGATCGCGCTCGTTAATCTTGATCACTGATTAAAGTTTTGCTTTTGAAAATATTTTTTGGTCGATCATTTGAGAGTAAATACCTTAAGCAGCTCATAGGTTTAACCTTTGGTGACCAGGTAAGTTTCAAAGACTGTTTTTTACCAGACACTATGTCGTCAATCAGCATATCCTACAGATTTTGATCCAATTTTGGTTAAAGATTTCCGTGAAGAAAGAAAGGATAACGATAATTATATCCAATACAAAAGCATACCTTCTAAAACGAATGAAGATTATCTTTCCCAACACGTACGTTACCTCAAAAGTATGGAGTCTTGTCGAAAGTTCTGTGAAGAAACGAACCAAAATAGTTGCGGACGTCCGTGACGGAAAACTAAACAAAAATTGTGGATCAAGTTACTTGCGTACAATTGTCTATATCCTTTTCAGGTATAATAATAAATAATGTTTATAATCTATGTGTATTATACGCATTCGATGTAACAAAGTATCAATCGAAATTTAGTTGCAATTTATTACTACATAGTAGCTACCTACATAGGATACATACGGATGAAAACTCATAAAGACCAGTTCTATTGATTTTAACAAGTACCTACTACTCGATTTCTTTTCCTGGTCTTAGCAATTAATATTATATATCACAAATATTATATAAAAAAATTTATTAATAAACGACCTTTAAAAGCTCATGACACCAAACATACAAAATAAACAATATGCGACACTTGATCTGTTTTTTATTTCTTATAAGGTAGTGCTTGACAACGGTCCCACCTGATGGTAAGTGGTGATGAAGTCATAGTGTTGAGCGCACTAACTTAGATAAAGCCTATTCACTCTCCTCTTGAAGACTCCCACGTCATATTTATACGGAAACACTGACGCAGGCAAGTTGTTCCAATCCTTCGCGGTACGTATAACGAATGACGAGGCGAACCTCGACGTTCGGACCGGGCGGGATGTTAACAACTACCTTAATGGATACCGGCCGTGCCGTGCGTCATGTCGTGCGATGGAAGAACGGGATGGGGGAACTACATCAAACAAGTCCTACTAAGGCCAATTAGTTGTGATTTTGCAGCACCAGCCCGAATGTGACTGCAGTACTCCACACACGGTCGGACTTGGGCTTTATACAGCGTTAAAAGTTGATGTGGCGTGAAGTAACGTCGCACTTTCGTAAGGACCCAAAGTTTCCTTGCAGCTGCCTTAGCCTTGATCTTCAACGAATCCACATTCCACAGCAATAAGAAATCCCTAGAACCTCCTCAGTTATGACAATGTTCATAGCAAACAGTAGGTTATCTTTGAATGAAGGTACAAAGCAATAATTCGAGTAGGTGTTGCGTAAAAATACGCTATTATTTCTCCTAAAATGGAGGTATACTATTCTGTTCATATATACTGTGGTTATGAATATCTGTGTCCTCTAGTGAATTGGAACCACTACTCTCGCTGCTCCTCTAAGTAGGCGGTAGGTTGGTTCTCTATTACGTCATTATGTAATGACAACGCAGTCATTAGGGACATCTACAACTTCGTCATAAATGCTAAGAACACTTGCTCCTTTATTATTTACGCAGACACGTTAGTAAAGGGAATGTGTTTATGTCATGAACGTGGTGTGGTTTCAGTAATACGGTGGTTATAGCCTAATTTATTATTAGTAAGTTCAGTAATTTTGGGTAATTAACGTAATTTTTGCTACAATAAAACTAACTTTTTATTTTCTGCTGTCTGAGATATTTAATATAAGAGCCAATGTAAGTTTAATTATTATTTTCAGATTTTTTTGATATTTGCTGCGCTTTTTACAGTTGTCTTACTGGAGGTGTAGTCTAAAAAGTAGCGCATGTTTCAGCAATGCGTCGCTTAGATCTTTAGACATTATCAATAGTACCTACCTAATAAAATATAGATAAAGGTATTTGCATACGTAAGTAATAAAAATTCCAAGGCGAAGCGAAAGTGGGTTAATTATAGGTAGTAACAAAATATTTAGATAACTTTGAGTATAACGTATTTAGTAATATTTTTCGTATCCCTTCACGCACCTAAATAATAAAAGGTATGCAGCATCACCCTTCGACCTGCCGTCTTTCGAAATAGGCAATCATAATATTTTTTGATAGGTATGCGTACGGAAAGAAATTCGGTAAAAGGGAAAAGTCTTAAAAAAGTAAAGTTATGACAATCAACAAAAGGTGTTATTTTTGTTAAGAAAAATAATATTTCTATGGTCTATAGTAGGGACTTATGTAAAATGTGCCTTTGTATGTAGTGTTGGTATAACTATCAAGTAAGAAAAGGAATATTAAAGTAATAGGTACCTCTTTGAATAAGATTTTTAACACTCCATTTCATTCACTTTTTTTTTATAAAATGAACACACGATGAACGTAAACATCGCTAACACTACTAAACCCAAGAAAAAAATCATTTATTTATCACGTAAAAGTTTTCCCTGGCTACGAATCAAATTACTATTAAATATAAACGAGTTGCTGCTTGCATATAATAATTATATAAAAAAATAATAAGACAGTGGCCATTTACCAAACCACGTCTTACGAAACTAAAATGTATTCATTGTTATTACTTAGAGCTAAGAAATTGTCTTCTGTTCCGTATTCAACGTTCTCAAAACATCTTTACTATTATAGAATTTATGAATAACTGAAAAAGTTAAACTTTTACTATGAATAAACTCTTGCTTCTTGTTTGAAACCCAGTAGTTTCATCACTTTGAACTAGATGGCGGTGTGCGGTCTGGTGAATTATTATAACTTCAGACGTCGCCGTCGTACTAAAATAACATTGTAGGTATTTCAAAAGTGTTTTCATGAAAACGTATGCTTAAAACTTTCTAATTTATCACTGGTTGGTAAAACACACGCAGTAGTTTCTGACATATTTGCGATAAAGCAGATAAGTTGTCCATTACTTATAGGTACCTAAGTAGGTACCTACTTAAATTGACTAAGTGTGTTTTAACTGTTTTCATAATTATATCCTTTAGACTATCGTAATGTAATATTACGAATACTAATATTATTGTGTAAAATGCTTGTTATTATTTTAAAATTTTCGTGAACACGAATAACATTTTCGCAATTAACTGATAATGTAGTGCAAAATTCTCGGACAGAAGACGAAAAAACTGGTCAAGTGCGAGTCGGATTTGCACACATTAACTTTAATTCTATTTAGAAAATAAGAAAATAAAATGTCTAAAATTCCATTCTTAAAGATAATATTATACCTACATATTACATATCTACTTATTTTTTTTTATTCTTCCTTTGAACGGCTAGTAACAGTAACACGCATTCTTTAATTTCAGGTATCTATTACCTTACAACAGATTAGATAGACGGTGATTTAATAGATTCACAGAGAACTTTTGCGTACGGATCCGTAAGAATAATATAAGAACATACAGTACAGGCAACTACATAAGTATATGTACAAGAAAATTGACGCTACTGCCGCTCATTTTTCGCACTCAAAGACTAAGAGAAAAATCAAGATCTTTTTATGATAAAGCCGATCATAACATATTTAGCCGAGTGATAAAAGCGTAGTTGACATTTCTGGCAAACCTTCCATAACAAGGTAAGGCGAAAACCACAACACTTCACGCGCCGCGCCGCCGGCGAATAATTTTGTATTTCAACGTTACCTATTCCCTTTTCGCAGAGAAAATATTTTCTTAACTTATAAGCGGCCGAGGTTCCTGCTTAGCATAATGTATTCAGGGATCCAATATGTGAACAAAACAGATCCAATAGAACTGGAAGTTGTCTCGGGAGGCACGACACGATACAAGCCAATTGTATACCTAACGTTCCTTCTTGGCTTGTTACTTGCCAGCTTGGAATACCAGAGTGCGAATGCGTAGTTATTGTTTTACTAGGATCCTCGATCAACAATAGGTACCAACTACATGTCGTTACGCGGACGGTTTTTGGCTTCGCTTTTTGTAGGTAAGGTGAGACTAGGATGGTCTAAAATTTGCATGTAAAACTCAAAATCTTGTACTGAGCTTGGCATTTAGGTCCCATAAAAATCTATCTATATTTCCTTTCCACTAAAAACTTGACAGAAGTTATTGGTCTCATCATTCTGACCAATGATATTTGTTGATCTTTATGATCGAAACGTGGTTGACGGCATTCGAAAATTCGTACCGATTCGGTTCACTAGATTTTGAGAAATTCTAAAAAATAAAAAAAAAGTTGTTAAAACGATGTTTTTCAATCAGCTCGATATCGATCAGCTCCTTAATCTAATCAACTCAAAAGCAAAACAGCTACTTAAAACAGGGCGTCGAATTAGTTCCGGGGATATTCTTGATGAAACATTTTGTCAAATTTTTTTTAACACTTTAACCAGATATTTTAGTATACCTAAATCAATTAAGCAGAAAAAAATCAGGGATGGCCTGCATTGTTATTGTTATGAAGTTCCATATCGCACTATGCGAATGGAAGGTAAACTGAGTACTTTAGTACATAGTATCTCAATGACTGAAAAGTGTAAGATTTTTGTTCGACGGAAATGAGAATGTATGCTGTTAGCTGAAGCCAGTCATAGATGGGAGCTCGTTGGTCAATCACATTTATTAATTGCAGCCAATAAGGTGCTAGCTGTCGGATCAGGTAAGCTGTCAGGTGAGGTGCTTTCAGGCGCAAAAATATGACTTCGTTGCAACCGCGTGTTCTACGACACTCACATAATACTTTTTAGGATTCCGTACCCAAAGGGTAAAACGGGACCCTATTACTGAGACTTCGCTGTCCGTCCGTCCGTCCGTTCGTCTGTCACCAGGCTGTATCTCATGAACCGTAATAGTTACACAGTTGAATTTTCACAGATGATATATTTCTGTTGCCGCTACAACAACAAATACTAAAAAATAGAATAAAATAAATATTTCTCATTTTTTGCCTCATTCTGCCTCAGGATTAGTTTAGTTCCCTTTCGGTCCAAGAGATGGCGTTTAGGATAATATGTGGTTACAATAAAACAATTATTAATTAAATATTTAAGTGAGGCTATCATACAACAGATCATAGACCAGATTTTTTGGCGTTTTATACATAATGTTACGGAACCCTTCGTGCGGGAGTCCGACTCGCACTTGGCCGGTTTTTATTAATCATAAGTTATCACATGCCGATAATCTTACTACTTAACTAAATAAAAACCTATTCACTCATGATCTGAAGACAACACAAACGCAATATACATATACGTTGGGACTACATACAATGTGCGTAGGGTCGTCGCCGCGTCGGAACGTTCGATAGTAAACGAATAAAAATATTACATGTAACTAATATCCCCACCGTCCAATTTTTTTATATAGCCTAAGCAGGCAAACGAGACGACGGGTCACCTGATGGTAAATGATCACCGTCGCCCATGGACATTGAGGGGTGTCACAATCGCGTTGTCGGCCGAGAAGGAAGGGATAGACCCGCGTCTTAAAGGACACCATGTCATGTCAGCATTGTGGGAATACAGAGGGATGAAGTTTACCAATCACGGAGTGGCTCGTCTGCTTGTTGGTAAATAAGTTATGGACAAATCAACAAATTAATATTTTGTAAGAATATTATTATGATCGTTTTCATAAGTGGGTCGTATGAAGGTTATTTGCAAGTTAATATGATTAACGATAATACAAATAGATTATTTATACCAGTCTTCCAGTCTAGACACAATAATTGCGATGCCATATTGAATCATATTATTAAGTGGGCCGATAAGTAGAAATTATCAGTGGAGAGATAATAATATATTCGGTCAAGGATACTAATAAAGGTATCATTTTAATAGCATCCTACATAAATGCCAGCTTTCCGCCAATGTAATGAAACTACTAGTATGTAGCAGATTAACGGCAAAAAAATAAAATGTCCCAAGTAGTAAATATTGCTCTCAAACTAATTTGAACTTTGAGCATACTTAATAAATTTGTTTTTAGTGGGGAGTGGTAATTCCATATTCTCGGCGACTCAGTTATATCCAGACAACTCTTAGGGTGCCCACAAACTGACCGCAGCCACCGGCGCCGGCGGCTGTGACACCGTGGCGCTTCTTTTTAGAAGCGCGGTCCGGCCGACAGTCGCTTCGGGTGAATCCTGCTCACTGTTATTGAAGCTGTTGGCTGTTGGCCGGATCGCGCTTCTAAAAAGAAGCGCCACAGCCGCCGGCGGCTGCGGTCAGTTTGAGGGGACCCTTACATCTAGATGGCTAGGCTAGGGTACACGCCAAAATCAAGTGAAGTATATATCCAGTCTCAGAACAAGCGAAGATTTATCTATTTATTTATTGAGACTTCTACACTTCTAATTACCTTTACCAATTCTCAGAAGAGGGGATTATTTTTAGAAAGCATTACAGAGGCTATAAAAACTCTTCAGGTTTAGGTATTTATTTTTCATGTTATCAATATTATTTTTGATTATCAGATGAAATAATGTAAAATATTGTAAGGTACGTACAATCATTACTTACAAGTTACGACAGCCATTAATATGTTAATAGAATTTGAAACTAGTTTATAACTGTGCACATAGGTAGTAATCATTATTATTTCAGTGAAGACATGAAATTAATCAATTACTTAATTAATAATGTATGCATATCAGAGCAAACTAATTTATCCCATAAGCCGTGATTACCTGTAAGTGGGAGCTAGACGAGCGGTGTTTACTAAGTTTGAAATTATATTGTTATAATGTTTACTTTACATCTGCAGTTCGAAATGTTCGAATAAATAAGAATGTATAGGTATTTTACTAACTAATAATATAAAGCGGAAGAGTTTGTTTGTTTGAACGCGCTAATTTCAGGAACTAGGTTACCTACTGGTTCAAATTGAAAAATTATTTTTGTGTTGAATAGTCCATTTATTGAGGAAGGCTTTCACTACGACTAAAAGGAGCGGAGCAAACAGTTTCCCGAAGCGAAGTGAGGGCGACTAGTTAATAATATACGTTGCAGGACGACGTCTGCAGGGTCAGCTAGTATTTTATAAAATGTAATAACGTGTTGATAAGGACATAAACCCCATGTTGTTATCGAAAACCTGTTAAATTTCCACACAATTAATGACGTCTTCCGCAAATCTTTCAAGCATACGAGTGAACATTGACAGGTTCGATATAAAGAGTGTATTGTTCTCTGGATCCTTGATATTTCCTTTCCGAAACAAAAGGAAAGTAAACAAGCGCGAGTTCAACAAATATTAAAATTGGAAACGTCGCGACGAAGACTCGAAGAACATGTATTTTCGCTTTTCTTCGTCAGACACGTATTATACAGTATTCGACACGTCCACAAATCGTAAACTGTTGATAAATAGGGTGCAAGACGTCTGTTTGGTCGCATAACCGCTGATACACCTGAGTTAAGACATTTGGACACGTTATACATATTTTTATAATGAAATCAGGATTACGTAGATAAGTATAAGTAGGTAGGTATGGAAATTAGTCCCTAGAGTTCGCCCGAGGTAGTAGGTACCACCCCTAGTAGGTACTATTTTTAGGGTTCCGTACTGTAAGGAACTCCTTTTGGACAATCACTAATTATGTCAACAAGAAGGAGTAACAGGCCGTTTACTTATAAAAAAGGATATTAAAAATACAACTGTCAGACGAAGACATAAAGAGAACACGAATATTTTACTATGGGAAAAGATGTATGTTTGAATGATAAAATAAACAAGTTAAACAGTAAATAATTGTTTTCTGGGCTCCCTTTTAGCTCAGAAGCGGGAAATAACTCACGTAAGTCCTGATAAAATGCATTTACATACTTTGAATTGAGTAAAGATTTTGTTATGTCAAAGATGAAAATTTTAAACACGAACAATGGGCCGTCATAAGAAATGTAAAAATAATGATGATAATCGGGAAGCTTATTTACGCCGTAAATTATTGAAGGCGGTCGAAACCCGTAAATTATATGAACCTAATGAGGTACCGTCTACATCAACACCGTCCAATAAGGTCGATCAGGTGGTAACCAACAATGACAGAATTCCATCACATATTGCACAGTCGTTGGCTGAAAGCCATGATAATGCTGCATCTCGACAAAATATATCATTACCGGGGTATACTTATTTTATGCCCGGACCATCATCGTGTTCTTCGACATTTCGATATGTGGGCCGTAGTGATCCATTGCCAGAGTTTGACCCACAAACATCAATAACCACTATGGAGCAATGGATAAGAAAAGTAGAAGGCATTTCTAATATGTATGGTTGGGATGAAAAGACTCTTAAATTTAATTGCACTTCTAAGATGAAGGGTTATGCTCGACTATGGTATGAGCAATTATATGTGAATCAAATTTAAGTTGGTCCGATTGGAGGGCAATGCTGTTAACAGCTTTTCCTTCCAATCGTAGTAAATTAAATATGATGCGAGACTTGGTCAATGCATTAAGACGCTTTGATCAAGATTATATACAATTCTTTTATAATAAATTAGCTTTAGGTAACGCATGTGGATTACCCGAGTCACTGATTGCGGAAGCTATCATAGGAACTCTTAACAATGATTTGATACAAGTTGGCGCTATTTCTGATAGATGTCACGATCCTCCAACGCTCTTGAAATATTTATCATCATTTGCTCACCCGGTTCTAAATGAAGCTGAACGTCAGAAAGAAGTCAGTTACACTTACAAACCTCAATGTTACATTTGTAAGGGTCTTGGCCATATTACATCTGAATGTATGACTAAAGTACAAAACAAATGTGATAAAAACAATTTAGTCTGTTCATTTTGTAGGAAACGGGGTCATATTGAAAATGATTGTTTTACTAAAAATAAAAAAATGTAGTTATTGTAATAAAACTGGTCATACTAAAGACGAGTGTTTGAAGTTAAAATCTCGAAATTGAACAGGTGACAAGTAATGCATGATACACCAAATATTAGATAAATAAATCTATCTCTAAATATTATGTTACTATTAACATTTACCTATGATTGTCATAATGTGTACCTACGGTTTATTGAATTTTGGTAGGTCTTGGTAAACAAATGTAAGTCAGTCACTTGCTCAAAAAAAAAAGTCTTTCCTAATATCGTTATAAATAGATTTGGTGGATTGAAAATCATGCCGATTTGACAGTGTCATGTTAAAAGCGTAATACCCTACCTGATAGGTAGTGCTTGAGGTATCGGTGCCGTCATCATTTTGATTTTATAATAATAATAATAATAATAATTCTTTATTTCAGGTTCAGGCCAATATTTGTTAGTAACATTTTGTACTTATATCTAGGGGTTAGTAAATACTGACAAAATAAGACTTATAAACTAACTAAACTGGGGACTGGAAATGGGGGTTTCCACGCCCAGGCACAGTCTGTACTGCACCACGTGCATGTAGACTTACCCAGTGCCTGAGAAATGGTGAGTCCCACCTGTCCACTAGTGTGCCCAGTATGGTGTTGGTGCTGTCGCGCAAGCGGTTTAGGAGGGAGGCGCATCGCTTCCGGATGATGGCATGAAAGCCATCAGTGTGAGCCTCTGAGAACATCCCGGAGGCGCTACAAAAGCGCGGCAACCCCATCAGCATTCTGAACCCATTATTATATTGTACACGCAGAGAGTTGTACGTCCTCTGCGTATAGCTGACCCACAGGCTGCTCGTGTAAAAAGAGTGGCAGTATGCTTTAAAAAGCGTCGCCTTTACCTCAGCGGTACAACTAGCAAACCTACGAGCCAGCATATTACAACGGACGGCCAACGCCCTGCGTTCCCGTTCAATATCAAAGACATCTTTCATGTCCTCGGAAACCCAGTGGCCCGGATATTTAAAATGCGAAACTCGCTTAAGAGGAGTACCATTAATTGAGACGGGAGGTGCGTTTAGAACTCGCTTATTACCCGTTCTGAAGATCATAAACTCACTCTTGCTTTCATTGTATCTGAGCCCATGGGACTTCGCATACCTTTCACAGATGCGCAATAATTTACGCAGAGCTCCAATCGACGGGCTTAGAAGCACCATATCGTCAGCATAACTTATGTTATTGATGCAAACGCCATCAATATGGCACCCTATACCAGTGCTACTAAGCTCTTCGATCAGACGGTTAACATATGGGTTGAAGAGCTTCGGAGAGGTAATCCCCCCTTGTCTCACTCCGCACTCCAACCATACACGCCTGAGTGGGAGCCCGCCCACCTTACTGTGTTGGTTTGATTTTTATACCATGTACGTAGAATTGTCGTCACATCGTTAGGTAGGGCGGTCTCCCTCTCCAGCTTTTCCCACAGCAAACACCAGATCAAATGCCTTGGACAAGTCCATGTAGCAGGCATAGACCGGTGTACTTCTATCAGTGTAGTACCGAACAGTTTGCTTGAGAGAAAATATAGCACTTTCCGTGGATAGGTTTGGCCGAAAACCAAACTGTGCATCGTTTACTTTTAAATATTTTTCGAGGTATCCATCAAGCAAACTGTCCGGTACCTTGGCGATCACAGTAGCCAATGATATTGGTCTATAATTTGTCATATCTGAGGCATCCCCAGTTTTATTTTTGATAATTGGCACAACAATTGTCCTCAAAAGGTCATCGGGTAGATGTGAGTGACTCATGCAAAGGTTGAACAGAAGTGTCAAGACCCTAGGCAGGTGGACGCCAGCGTGCTGTAAATGCTCAATACTGAGGCTATCGTGCCCTGGGGATTTACCTCGAACCATTCTCTTAATTACACGGGCCACGGTGTGGGTCGAAAACCTTGTGGTGAGCTGTACAGGTTGCCCTATATACTGCTCATCTTCCAGTATAACACCCGTCGACCCTAGTGGCGAGTCAACCCTAAAATGCTTCTGGAACGCATCGGCTATATCTTTAGGCTCATACAGGCCGGTGGGCGCCGCCGACGTGTCTGTTCCATCCTATTATTCTCTTTCCCTTTTTTGTTAACAATTCTTTATAACAGTTTTTAGCACTCTCATTAAGTATATCTATTACATGTTTGTACAGGTTATCTATTAACATCTTATGGCGGCTGTCTGTACACATCCTATCAGCACATATGTTAAATTCAGCTGGGAAGTGTATAAGCCGTAGTCTCGAATGGCAAAGAAATTCATATTCCTTTATTTGATTACTATCCCTCTCGCCCCATATAGAGCGCGTTAAATTATTGCTAAAATTATAAAAATAATTTCATTGTTTAATCGTCTATAATCTCGTAATAACTTAATAAGTAATATGATCGTTCTTGCTATTATTGATTTATTTACCGTAACAAAATGAGTATAAATTATATATGATCGGAGGCTGTTCGTGACATAAGTTATAAATATGTTATATTTGCTTTGGTTAATTACAAAAAAAAAACGTTTGCCTTCTCGTATTATCGGTGACATGGGTAAGACGTTAAATTTTAAAGATTTTAAAAATTATTGTCTTCGGAGACAGATACAGCTATTGCTGACTTAGTTGATTCGATGCAATATTAGCAATGACAATGATTTTTAATATCTTAATCAATATTGTTATGTAACACAGAGGTACCTCTGAGCCTTGAGAGGCGTTATATGTAATGTCATCATGGTGACCGCAAATACTTATAAGTTGAAATTGTTTCATGATTCAAATTCGAAGCATGCTACTTGTATTAACTTTAATTATATAATTATAAGAACTAAAATATATTCACAATAAATATCGCAATAAAATATATGAAATTGATTAACATTAAGAAGTTAATTAAGCATTAATCATTAATCGACATTAAGAAGTCTGATTAATATATAACTATTCACGGATATTAAGAAGTCCGTATTATAACTTAATTATGGACATTAAGAAGTCCGACTTTTATTTTATTGACATTAAGAAGTCAGCATATTAATTTGTTTAACTTAAAGAAGTATGATTAATGATTAATAACCAATTATTGTCATAAGCTATTTAAATCGATCGAGCTCTGTATCCGTTATAAACCATTAAGAATTTTATATTGGTATTTGATCAAGTACTATAAGTTCAACATAATATCATGTAAGTCATTAAGAAGACTTACTAAAACAAGTCATTAAGAAGACTTGGTGTTGTAGGTCATTAAGAAGACTTACTTAAACAAGTCATAAGACTTGGTGTTGTAGGTCATTAAGAAGACTTACTTAAACAAGTCATAAGACTTGGTGTTGTAGGTCATTAAGAAGACTTACTTAAACAAGTCATAAGACTTGGTGTTGTAGGTCATTAAGAAGACTTACTTAAACAAGTCATAAGACTTGGTGTTGTAGGTCATTAAGAAGACTTACTTAAACAAGTCATTAAGAAGACTTGGTTTTAATTTAATTTTGCTTTTCAGTAAATCACCTTCAGAGGTGAGTTTATTTTCAGCTAAATAAATGGAATATAATGATGAACTAAACTTTGCGGGTCGCGAAGTGTATCAGGAAGGCCGACTGTAAGGAACTCCTTTTGGACAATCACTAATTATGTCAACAAGAAGGAGTAACAGGCCGTTTACTTATAAAAAAGGATATTAAAAATACAACTGTCAGACGAAGACATAAAGAGAACACGAATATTTTACTATGGGAAAAGATGTATGTTTGAATGATAAAATAAACAAGTTAAACAGTAAATAATTGTTTTCTGGGCTCCCTTTTAGTACCCAAAGGGTAAAACGGGACCCTATTACTGAGACTTCCGTCCGTCCGTCCGTCTGTCACCAGGCTGTATCTCGTGAACCGTAATAGTTACACAGTTGAAATTTTCACAGATGATGTATTTCTGTTGCCGCTACAACAACAAATACTAAAAAATAGAATAAAATAAATATTTATAATTTTTTGCCTCATTCTGCCTCAGAGATAGTTTAGTTCCCTTTCGGTCCAAGAGATGGCGTTGTGGCTAATATGTGGTTACAATAAAACAATAAATTAAATATTCAAGTGAGGCTTTCATACAACAGACCTGATTTTTTGGCGTTTTTATACATAATGGTACGGAACCCTTCGTGCGCTAGTCCGACTCGCACTTGGCCGGTTTTTAACTTGTAGTAATTGTTTTAGTAATACTTGTGTTCTAGGTAGAAAAGTGTGGATCGGGTTATCTTGGTACAAGATCAGCACAAAATCTGCGACCAAATTAGACCGAATTATAAGAATTACTAACATCTGTTAAGAAATGTTAGGTGCAAAAAGCTATGAATAGAACTCGTCAGAGACGCACTGCTACATTTGAATTTTTTAAGGAGATATGACACTATGGTCGTCATCATAGGACCGCGACCTCTCTGAAAAGAGTACCTATACGACTGTAGAGAGATATAATAAGGAGAGTGTAACATGTCTATTTATGTCCTCATATCAGCTGATATCGTTGGAGAAGACGATTTGGAACATGGAGTTTTCCGTGGAGATTAGGTACATACATTCCACCATCTCTGTACCATTTGAAATATTGTTATCTGTAATCATAATGAGGGTAAAAGCGTGTGAATTTGCCGTTAGAGGCGCTAGTGGAAAGTGAGGTCTGGCTGTCACTTCTCACCAATGATAAAAGTTTAATCATTGCTTCTCACTTGTCTGAATGTCACTTGTCACTGTTTATGTATGGGCGGGCTTTGACAGCAGGACCTCACTCGCCAGTGGCGCCAACTGGTGAGCACAAAAACGGCGACCCTTATTACATTAATTCGCCTGTAGGTATCTACTTACACGTATGAAAACACTAGGTTCTGTCCGCAGCTTCGCCCGCGTGGAATTCATTTATATCGCGAAACGGGATTTTTCATACAAACTTTCATCCCCTATTTCAAGCCTTAAGGGGTTGATTTTTGAAAAAAAGTAGCCTATGTGTGACTCTGGGTCTTCAACTATTTTCATTCCGAATTTCACCCAAATCGGACCGGTGCGGTGGTTTAGCCGTGAAAACGTCACAAACAGACAGACATACTTTCGCATTTATAATATTTGTAGATATGGATATCTTTCAAAATTTTGAGTCTGCTTTAATTTTCTAATTTTCGTTTTAAATTCAAATCTCCTCGTAGTATTAATATCTCAATCGCAAGCAAATTAATAACCTTTGTGTTGTAAATTGTAGCCTTTACCCAATAAATTTGCAATTAACGATGAATGTAACTTCATTATGATAAAGTTTGAATATATCACGTGGGATCTCGTGAAAACAAATTACAAGTTTCGTGTTTTTGTCATTATAAATTATTATCTATCCCTGAATTAAAAAGGTAATTTGTCATCTCGTCGCCGTTCAGTCCAATAAATCATGAGATTATTTTGTTTGTATCAATATGCAATTGAAAACTCTGTGTTTGTTCACCGGAATTTGTGGTAATATAATCCACACTAATATATTATTTATATTATTTTAAATGCAAAAGTATCTCTGTCTTTCGGTCTGCAGGCTATTTTTTCAGGCATTATATAATATTGAATCGATTAAAATGTTAGTATGTTATTGTTAGTATGAAATGTTTTTTATGTCGACACAATGTTTCCTAAGGGAAGATTTTCACTGCAATTTGTATCTAATTCCGATGTCCACGCGCGCAAAGTCGCGAGTATAAACTGTATAGTTTCATCTATCGGAGTAAAGGGAGAGATTATTATGAATATTTACTGATTTCAATACCACCCAATTAGGAAGCAAAACTCTAAACTCACATGCGTTAATACAACTGCGTACTCAAAGGTAACATGAATAGACACACAAAATATGTTAGATTTAAATAGCCTAGGTACATCGAATATCAAAGTTATTTATAGATATGTCATTAAAAAGTTTTATAGCCAAGACATTAGGCACATCTAATATGAAAGAAAACAGCAAAAAACGTTACAGAAATGTTAAAAATGAGGTTTGAACAAACTTTATTTGAAGACTAGTTGACCTGGCAGACGTCGTCCTGCAACATACTATATTATTGATTTATTGAGACTTGTTGCTCCGCTCCGTTTGGTCGTAGCGTGACATTATATAGCCTCCTTCAATAAATGAACTATTCAAAACAAAAAGAATTTGTCTAATCGGACCAGTAGTTCCTGAGATAAGCGCGTTCAAACGAACAAACAAACTAACTCTTCCGCTTTATATGATTAGTATAGATTAGTATGATATGACGACCCGGATGGCGCAATGGTTAACACGCCGGATCGCTGTTCCTAGGGTCCTGGGTTCGATTCCCAGCGAGGTGGAAATTTGAATGATGAGTTTGAATTTCCGTTCTCGGTATGGGTGTGTGTCCTTGTCTTGTGTGTTGTCCATGGCACCCACGACACAGGGAATCCTAGTGTGGGGCTATGAGTGTGAAGCGTTATTTATTTATTTATTAGTATAGATGTACGTATTTAGAAATGATTGATTTCATTTTTAGACTAAACAAACTAATCTGATGAACCGACATAGCTCGAAGAACTAGCCGGCTGAATTGGCAAAGGACTGGCTACATAATTCGAAGGACCGATAACCATTGGGAAGAAAGCTCAAATGGAGGCCCCGTTTCGGTAAAAGGAGCATAGGACGTCCCCGACCAGGTGGTCTGTAGGGCAGAGAAGACGGGCACATGTTGGATGGAGAGGGCTCAGGACAGGTCAGACTGACGCAAGTTAGGGGAGGCCTATGTCCAGTGGACGTAGAAAGGCTGATGGATGGATACATAGACTTAATTTTAACACAGTGCTTTGACTAAATAACTCATCCGAAAAATCATGTTTGGTTTTATCGATATTTCCACACTTATATTATTTATTTTGAAATTATTTGCAAGCCGAAATAAATTACGGCGACTTTTAATACATGACAGTCCTAATCATGAAATTTAGGTTTCACTGCCGGGCTACTACTGTCGTACTAGAATCAACCGTAAAATGCTTATTACTTACCGGTTACAGTATTGGACAGTAATACACGTGTAAGGTTTCCTTCTGGGCCGTCAACGCTCGTTTCTCGGCTATTGACATATTTATAACGTGAAGGAAACTTGGTGAGAAAACGTGTAAACGTGAGAATTTTCTGTAATTTTATCAGAGCTGTCTTAAATCTAACCGTGATTTAAAGGGGAAATCCGAGCTCATTATGTTATATTATTAGTATCATCATAACGTTATTTTATGAGCTGAAATGATGAAATGTTACAAGCAACAATAACTTAAACATAATGCCCGCTATACCTACACGAGGCTAGTATTAGGTAGGTACTTCTATTGATTCATTATTTCAAAACGTACGGAATATTTATAATGGTATAATTAAATAAAAACATTGCGTAATTTGTTTATGTTTACGTATAAAAAATTAAAAAATTTACTGGCTGGCATTCAAAAACCTCGTAGTAGTTCCTGCTATAAAATTTGCTTCCGCATCTATTCGCCGAAGAGTGCACGTGAAGGAAAACACCGCTAAAAACCTCAGCTACCCAGTGATAAATGGGCTTGGCATCTGGAAGCAAACCAGCCCATTAATCCCAGTTCCTAGAGGATTAATTAATTATCTTGGATACACTTTGCAAATATAGGATGGACGTGTCACGTATCAAACTTAAATACTTAATGCGTCATTGATGCCAGAAAACGTCATTGATAAATGTGACTGCAACAATTTGCAACGAACTAAAATTTTACTACATTTAGATACTTAACACGTTTCATAAGGTTACCCGTCTGCTCATTTATTCTTTCTTGCTTAGGCTATCAAAAAATAAGCCTACTGAGCCTGTGTAAAGGTTTATTAAAATTATTTAAACGACCTACTAGAAACGCGTAGATAAGCTTGCTGTCTACAGACGCTATCAATGAAATTATTTAATGTTTATGATGTCAGAAAGTTGTTCCAAGTTTGAGTGAGATTCTAATTATACGTATCACCGATTCCGTCTTCACCTGTTCTGGCCAATAAGGAAAGTTATATTGCTTTGTTCGATCTCATCCCCCTTCTGATTAGCCGGGCTGTATTCGTCCTTCAAATAGCTAACTGAATGTCCACGAGTTTTTACTTGCAAGATGTAACTTATGGATTTTTAGCACATAGTCAGAATGCGGAACCAAAAACAGGTTGATTATGATGACATGATTTATATAATGATGTGCTTGACTCAAACAAATATCAAAAGTGTCAATCTTTTGTGATTGACCAAGTTTTTAATTTTAAGTACCTATAGGTATTATAAAAATTTGCTATCTAAGTATTGCCAAATATTCATATTATTCTTCAAAATCGACTACAAGTTTATATTTTTGCATGATATAGGTATCAATGCGAATGCTTGGACTGATTAATTTACGAAATAAAGATATAAGTATCGTTTTTATATTCTAATTTTTTATAGTAATCTGTGCGATCTCGTAATTATAATAAGTAAATAAGTGACACTAAGGTACTTACAAGTAGCTGTTTTGCATCCGCAAGTGCTTCTAAGTTATAGCGGTCTGTGAACGTCACGTTTACGAGTTGTTGATGGTTTGAGCACCTTCCTTGAGCGTCGTAAAAGACGTTACGCATGTAGAGGGTGTTCCGCAGTGACATTAAATATGTATGTAATTTATTACACCCAAGCTTAATTTGCGAATAACGATGAAATGGGGTCGAGGTGTTATGCTGGCTAAGTTCAAAAAGTTACTGAGGGTTGGAAGGCTAGGAAACTTGTTGCTTTCTTTCAGTCACTAATACATTGTTAATTCTATGATGTTTGATGTCTTTTAGATATATTATTTTTTAAAGAATTAAGATAATAAACGAGCATGCATGACCATCCTCTCACAGCTACCCATGACAATTGTAACCGACACTGGCCGACATATACTATAGTATAAGACTTAAATTAAATTCGCTTATCAATAATGCAACCAAAATATATGTGAAAGACGCGATTTCTTTTCTTCTGGATCGAGGGTGGTAGTGGTACCTCACTATTGAGGTAGTAAGGCGCTTTGCCCACGGTGCAACTGTTGCAGCAACTTGCAATTTGCAATTAACTTGCAACTAGCTGTTTACACACATTGTGTGAGTGTGTGTGTGCGCAGTCCAATTGAAATGTATGTAAACAGCTAGTTGCAAGTTAATTGCAAATTGAAAGTTGCTGCAACAGTTGCACCGTGGGCAAAGGGGTGTTTACCCGTGGTCCCGTTGGTTTGTCCCGTTAACGGGACCACGGGTAATTTTAATTCCCCGTAGTCCCATTGCACTAGGGGTTACACTTTTATCGACTTTTTCAACTTCTGATATCGATATAATGTTTGAACCTCCTTAGAATAAAATAAAAATCCATGATAACGGCATATTGCAAACGTCAAAAGAGCATTCTTTTGACTATACTTTATAGAAAAAAAAAAACAGTTATTTACGGTATATTTTATTCAATCTTAAGCAAATGAAATTAAATTTATTGAAAAGAAAAGAAAACATTTTTCGACAGTCAAACTACGCCATCGCTTCAACAAAGCTCTACGGTAAGTGATGTTGGAAGAAGGAGGGGTAATTAACTCCCAAGGATTTTTTTCTCTATTCACAGTTACATACTACACTTATTCCTACTTAAGGAATATACATAAAATACCTATGTATGGCAGTTATTGTGTAGATATGTTTTAAAACATCCAGTTTTTCAGCTATCATATAAAGGAAGCATAAGTGTTAGAGAATAGTTAGTAAGTAATTAAAATGATGAGGCTATGTGAGCGAAACAGCCTGCAACACCTTGGACATGGCTTTGTTATATTATAGCCTTAAGTAGGAATAAGTGTAGTATGTAACTGTGAGTAGAGAAAAAAAATCCTTGAGAGTTTATTACCCCTTCTTCTTCCAACATCACTTACCGTAGAGCTTTGTTGAAGCGATGGCGTAGTTTGACTGTCGAAAAATGTTTTCTTTTCTTTTCAATAAATTTAATTTCATTTGCTTAAGATTGAATAAAATATACCGTAAATAACTGTTTTTTTTTTCTATAAAGTATAGTCAAAAGAATGCTCTTTTGACGTTTCCAATATGTCGTTATCATGGATTTTTATTTTATTCTAAGCAGGTTCAAACATTATATCGATATCAGAAGTTGAAAAAGTCGATAAAAGTGTAACCCCTAGTGCAATGGGACTACGGGGAATTAAAATTACCCGTGGTCCCGTTAACGGGACAAACCAACGGGACCACGGGTAAACACCCGGGCAAAGCGCCTAAAATAAAATTTTAGTCGCAAATAGTGTCGTGATTGAACTGTTACAGAGTTTAGTGACTTCAACAAACAACATTCAAATACAACAGTAATTTTTTCTTTGTTTTATTTTTTTGTTTTCATTGGCAACGTTGACTATTTACCAGTTAGTTACCAGGAGTTTATTATAATAGAACTAACTTAAATCATTAGGCCATAATCCACTACGACGCATCAACTTAGAAGATTATAGGACATCACGCGCCTAAGAGAAAATATCTACGTTTTATTACAATGAACATAAATAAATAAAAAAATAAACTTAAAAAATTAAGATGCTGGGAGGATTAGGAGATAGCTCCCCAAGATTTCAATCAAAGCCCGTTTATACGACTTGGCTAATTTGATAGCTTCTCTACTTCTAATGAAAAAAAAAATAAAGAAATTTTTAAAGATTATACTTTTAAACAGGTCGGGTATAATTGATGAAAGTAAAAAATCAGCGTTAATTGGATAAAATATTTACTTAGGACCGGTCAAATCTGCGAACTCACAAAACAGAACCCTTTCTGGCAAAATCAAAATTAAAATGTTACCGTTTTGCTGTGCAAATAATCAATTCCAGGGTCTCTTTATGTTTGAAGGATCTGTTTGTCTGTTATTTGGTGAAGACTTTTGAAGTTTCGTGTGTATAACGTTGTATTTAATTAATTTAAATTACGTAACGTTTTACGTTTAATGTTAATGCTCTATTTCACATGTCACAAGATATTATTAATATGAAAATGTTATATAGTTTCTTTATTGAAAAAGACGACTCAATGCACCTACATATTAAACCTACATATTAAAAGATTAATTAATCTTTTTACTTTGAACAAAGAAGTTTAACGTTACTCCAAATAACGTAAGTAAAGTTTTGTATTAAATTGATGATATAATCAAAAGATAAATCAATTTAAAAACCAAATGTTTGTCATCTTATTACACATTTCTAAAACACGTTTGACCTTAAAGTGTTAAAAAAATACATGAGTATCGTGGAACTCTCGTTTGGAACTTAAACTCTGATGGCTACCTGGCGTCATCTAAACTAATAATAATATTATAAAGAGGTAATATTTTTTTGTTTGTTTGTTTGTATGTATTGAATAGGCTTAATAACTACTGGACCGATTTCAAAAATTCTTTCACCATTATGAATGTACCTACATCTTTCCGAAGTAACATAGGCTATATTTTATTTTGAAAAAAATTAGGGATCCTTGCGAAAACTTCAATAACATAAACCACCGTCGATAAAAATCACTATTGAAATACCTTAAATCGCGTGCGCTGCAATGACTATTGATGATGGAGCAAAATAATGTACTACGATTTTGTAGACCACATTATTATCTACAGAAAAGTCCGCGGTAGGGTATATCTAAGTATTATAGTTGCGCCAATATAAAGACTTTTATAGTTTAACAAACTATTTAAATCGGCAACGAAAATAAGATGTCGATATTCATACCATGGTATTTATACTTATCTAAATAACTTACTTTTTATTTATCAGTAGTTCAATACCTTTACATTGCTGTTTAAATTATTTTAATCGGACACTCCATTCAAAAGATATAGCGAGTTTAAAAATTTGGGTAAATTTGCTTAAAAATAACTAAGCGCTTCGCCGCATCGCGTCGCGATGTTGATTGAGCGTAGTAGCTTATATTCCAGTATAACATGTAGGCTACTTTTTATCCCGAGATTCTTACGGGAGCGGGACCTATGCGGCTGTTTACTACGGGTCCCGAAGCGATGCGAGGGCGGTTCTCTAGTTCTTAATAGTAGGTACATGTTAACACAATGTTAAGCCACTACCACATGAATAGTCCTACAAGCATCTTTTGGCGCGTGGTTGACGTGTGGGTGACAGAGACAGCGCCTTAAAGTTTGCCTTACCTGTAAGGCGCTATCTCAGTCACCCACTCGTCACCCACTCGCTAAAAGATCCTTGTACGACTTTATATTAGGTTATTTATTATCTGACATAGGTACCTCACGTGACAGTTGAAATCAAGTAAATACTTAATCTGATCTCTGATGACCTGTTGTCAAAACCTCATAAAATTTATCTTCTAGCGTCGTTCCGTTCCATGGACTAAGGAACTTCGTTCCAAAAGTTTTCTAGAATGTGATTTACTAAGTTTGTTTGGAAAATACGATTTATTTTTACGAGCTTTAATTTACCTTGCATTGTTCTTGTACGTATCTATGTTCGGATCAAAGTTCGAAACTCTATAGTTACTCTATCGACTTGGCTTGTCGTATCAGTCGTTTCGGAACATTTCCTACTATGAATATTGTATTATATGAAACTGACGTGTGACGTTTCGAAATCAAACTTCGTACGTTGTCCGTAGTTCGGATTTCGTAGTAGCCCTCCTGATTTAGATGACTAGGAAGGTGTAATAAGCCTATTATTTTATGACTAGAGTGATAGGTACTATCCCTAGAACTGACTTTAGTGCCTATGTAGTGTTGCATTTATTATCCATTTATCCATTTTAATTTATAAAAGAGTAACGTGTTTAATTGTTTTTTTGTAATTTTATCTTTATCAGAAACGCAATCTGATCATTTTCTATGATAACTGAATTTTTTCTTTGCATGTTACATTATTTTTCGTAAACTATTAAACCCTTATTGATGATGATATTGAACCTTAAAATGAAGCAGCAGAAGGAATCAAGATTCTAAAAGGAAATATTTTTATTACTTATACATGATAATATTTCAATAAATTACGACAATATAGCATATTGGTTAGCATCATTCCCATAAATTGGATAAAATTATCGTTATTATCTCGTTGTGGATTATTTCCGACCATCCAATACTTCGGGCACAAAGCGAGTCCCTAGCGACAATATTTGCCCTCCAAGAATTTTGCATCCCAATCTAATAAGATGGTTATTGCTAAGGTTTAATCAGCCCAAAAGGGTAACGGTACACATTGCTTTTCATATCGATACTTCAATATGTATCAAAACTTTAATAATGTATGTTATATTCGACATTCGAATCTGATCGGAGAAAAAGATTAAAGTCGTTTTATGTAACTGCAATGTAGGGTTAAAATATATTTTTCGTGGAGAACATTTTACCATGTCTAGTCACTCACTTGTTAAATGACGTCAATTCGCGCCATTACTTACCTATTTGATTTCAGGTTAATAAGTTTAAATTACACTTAAAAAGTTAAGTTATTCGATACTCGGCTTAAAAGTGAACTGATAATGAATAACTCTATACCCCAATATTTATAATTATTCCTTTGTGTAAATATTGCCGTGGGGTAATCCTTATATTAAAAGGTTAAGCCTTTAAATACTTTATAGACCTAACAAACGGTGAATAAGAAGTTACCCTATTAAAAGGGGATTTACATTATTTAATTACCCACTGTTTCATTGTACCATTTCTTGTCGTAATGCTCATACCGAAAATAAACCTTAAAATAGAAGATGAATATCATGAAAGAGTTTTTAGGTATAAAAGAGATAGCAGTTTCGAGTGCTTTTGAGAAATAATGATTCCATCCATTCAGCTCTAAAAAAAGTCAGTCACAGACTTTCTTAATTTATATGTTATTAATACTTCATTATAACTCATTTAATGAGGTGTAAGGGGCTTCATCTTTTCTTCCCTGATGAAC
The DNA here is from genome assembly GCA_905404135.1 of Hesperia comma. Lineage (NCBI taxonomy): Eukaryota > Metazoa > Arthropoda > Insecta > Lepidoptera > Hesperiidae > Hesperia > Hesperia comma. The sequence continues at coordinate 13,582,655 of FR990023.1, forward strand.
TGACGAGAAAATGACGAGAAAATACCCTCTTTTTAGAGGTCGCCACACTGAGAACCATTCAATTTAAATCTGATGCGATGGTAGTTAGTTGTAGGGTCTACCTCTTCTCTGAATCAGATTCCAAACAATTTTAAGCTTAAGATTTTAAGATTATAAGCTTTCTTTCTTTTATTCCGTCTTCCTTCCTTGCTTGATCACGTATCGGGGATGCCCTCGTTGTTGGTGTTCCATAGTCAACGGTAGTATATAAACAATGATTTAATTTTTTTTCTACCTGTCTGTCTGTTTGTCCGTGGTTATTTCCGAAACGGATAAATCCATTTTTATAAGGCTTTTTCTGGGAGAAAGAGAAGGTCGTAGAGCAACATATAGGCTTTTTTATTCCTAAAGTCTCCTACGCGTGAACGACGTCGCGGACACATCTCGTTATAAATAAATGGCTGTCTGTAGAAAAACTTTAGTCTATTTAATTTTAAGAGAAGACTAATAAACTTATTCATAAGCTTTGTTTTGCCCCAAGCGGTTATGACACGAAAAAATAAGGCAAGTGTGATCTGATGACAGCTCCACTCCGCGCCGTAGGCAAGTTGTACAAATGTAACGCACTACCCCACTTACCTATACGAGGAAAAATATTTTCTCTATCCTCGCGTAAGTATTTAGGTAGAAATAAAGCCGCTTACAAAACCAGTTGCAAATCTTTGTTGTTATAGGTGGGTAAAATGGTATTTTAACACTGAGTGTGCCCAAGACTTTTTCGCTTGGGAGTTTTTTGAACGCAAATCCCGGTCCAGTGGCAAATACGGGATAAAAATATGTGTTGCCTTATAACCTAGGTATATGTTTCTATCTTTCTATTAAAATCAGCTAACCTATGACCCCATAAATAGAAGGTTAAGGCCATAGTCCGCCACGCTGGCTAAGTACGGATTGGCTGAGTACACACACTTTTGGGTACATTACACTAATAAATTATAATAATATATATAAGTAGGCTTACGGTACTAAGACATTATGTGTCCCGAAGCGAAGCAAGACCGAGTTTAATAGTTTGCAAATAAAATTGTCCCCGTAATGTATTGCGCAATTTTGTCACGAAGTAAGTAATTGGTGAGCAAGGATACTTGAAGTTTGTTTAGGTTGAGTTATTGATTCATAAATAACGACGTGTGCTTTCACGCTTTGAAGATCAGAGTATTGCGTGCAAGTTTTCTCTTTCATGGTTATTCACCGACTACAAAAAATGGAGAAGTGAACTGTGTGATTTTTTTCTTATGAGTGTTTGTTACCTAATAAGTTTGCATTAGGTTAAATTGATTTTGATAATTCTGTTTCTAATCGAAAGGTAAAGGTAAAGGTTAACTTCATGTCTGATCTCATGTATGTAAAGAGCGACATCTGACGGGTAGAATTTTTTTTTGTATTCTTGGGAGCTTGAGAACCATTCCGTTGTTTCTTTTTACTTTTTTCTTGGCCGGCAACGCATTTGTGATTATCTTGAAAAACAAAAAAATACGTGTAGACATTTTTACACAGGAAAATTACGTGCATATCTAGTTTTTAGTCTTCTTCATTTCTCCTAGATGGCAGTGCAAGTCTTATTGTATTATGTCCTACACCTAAAAAATAATTATTAAAGAGGGTATTTGATGGAAGGAGGGTATTAGGTGTATACCTTGTATTTTCAAAATATAGCTACTGTGTGCAGTATTTTTATTAATAACTGTTTTCCTCAACTGGATTTTCTTTACTTTTTATGTTTGTTTACTTTTTTGTTTGTTGTTTGAGGCTTTGCACTTATAGCTAACTTTTGGAACGGCAGAACTAATAGTCTTTTGCTGAAATATTGCGGAGATTATATACTTAGCAACCTATCAGAACAGAAATCCTAAGGGATCAGGATTTAACATCCATTTGTGTTGACGTATAACTACGTAGAGTGAATAATAGTGAGAGGTACTTTACCCAAGGTTTATTAGCTTACATCCTGTAAAAGAAATCATTCTATTGTTGTCAATGTGTGTTCGAAAATGAAATGTACTTCATGATTTTGTTCAGTTCACGTTTTTTTAATATAATGAATAGTATTTAAAGAATACGTACACGGTAATTATACGTACCTATGACTGTTTAAAATCTAGTATACTCACATTAAAATCTTAAATACTCATTAAAATAAAAACAGTTTTGTTATAACGGCACACCCATTTTGCACCTATAAAACAAAACAAGATACGTTCAACCTTCAACCAATGAATGGCTCACTACTGAACACGAATTTCTCCTCATCACTGGAGAGCCCTAGAGTATACTCAACCAGGACCACTCTTTAGGGCACATTGGTGAGGGGTTAGTGGCCAACAGAACTATCGGAAGTTTTCTTGCTTCCCGAAGGCTTTTGAATTTGAGCTATGTATCGATAACAACCGGGACTGACAGCTTTACGTGCCCTTGGAATCCAATCCCCTCCGTCAGGCAACAATCGAAAACGCCCACAGTTGCTCAACTTTGTCCATCCATCTACAATACTACAAATATCTACTTATCAGATTAGTAGTAGGACTTCATTATTGCAAGTTGTTTACAGAATAGGGATCAAATTGGATCAGCGAAAGGGTTTATCTGCAAAAATTAAATCTGCAATAGTAATAGTTAAGATTAGAACTTTTTCAATTATTCGCATTCTAGCAACTTAATTTACAAACATTGGATGTTTTTTGTGTAGATAATTTTGGATGATTAAGTTGAAACCATGCACTTGCTATTTATTGCTAAATTGTCGAACAATGTGCAGACAGGTCACCTCATGGTAAATCGTCACAATTCATCATTCATGAAATGCAAGTTTTTTTGTTTCGAGAGTGCCGTTGGACCACAAAAACAATATACATATTACTAAGAACTACGATTTGAGAAAAACCATTTTTTTATCACATAAATGTCTGCCCCATCAGAGAATTGAATCCAGCCCTCGTTTCACAAGTTGCGTGATTAGGTATACTAGGTCACGGGACAGCAACATTATAATAATACCAGTGAGTTACGAATTACAGATACCAAATTACCAACAGGGCTAGTGGTGATGTTTTAAGATCTTTATTAATATTTATCTACCTGATCGTATCTATGAGTTACGAAGTACAGGTGATATTAGTAACCGTAATGGGCAATTAGAAAGGAATTGAGTTATCTAATGGTCTGCATAGGTGTTCCCGTTTTATTATAAAGGCGCAATTGTCTGCAACAATCCAAGTTTCTGGTTAAAGTATTTCGTTACAACACTGCCTCTCTGACATCTCAGGTGCCAAAGCGGATCCTCCCGGCGAGGAAACGTCTTGACGTTGTTTTCAAGTCAGCAGTAGTAGTAGTCAAGGCTTTTGTTTAGATAATATCCTTTACTTTACCACCTAAGGATACATCGTCACTTACCGTCAGGGGAGCATGTAAATAAGTGTTATAACAAATACAGACAGGATATTTTTCATCACATAAAATGAGATTCGGGTACTCACAATATGAATATTCATACCACATCCATGCCATCCATACAACTTAGTTTAAATATGAACTGGGCATTATTATAGATTTACAAATTACATAATTGTGAGCACCCGTTATGACACAGCGTTTACAATCCGTGACGAATTATGTTTAATATGAAATGTTATATAAGGTGATACTTATAGCCTAGTCTACGAAACTACGTCATATAATCATCTCGTCGAGTTACGGTAAAGGTCACTTCTTAGCAGCATTAGTCTCACCACAAACTCTAAGCTCGGTAGGCTTGTCACGTTTTTTGTATGAATTTAGTACTAAAAGGGAGATGAGTACGAGCTGCCTTTTTCCTTGTCAGCCGATCTCGACGGGGAATTTATGTTTTTACGTCACATACGTGTCCATTGTATGCTTGTACACGTAACATTGGATGAACGATAGGCGATACGTTAGTTCTTTTAATAATTTCTTTGACATTTTGTCAAAGACCTCTTAATTGCTTTTTAACCGACTTCAAAAAAGGAGTTTCTTAGTTTGACCTGTATGTATGTATGTACATATGTATATTTGTGCGCGATTATCTCACGTTTGGATGAACCGATTTTGATGCGGTTTTCAGCATAGTATTTGTCAGACTTAGGAGAAAGTTTTAAGCATATTGTTTGACTGAACAGATTTTGATACGGTTTTCAGCATCGTGTTTATCAGACTTAGAAGAAGGATTTAGGAATATTAACCGCGTTTAACTGAACCGATTTTTACTTTTCGGCGTTAAAGTCGGTTCTATTTTGTTAAAAGTTATTTGTATTTCTTCTCAGCAGTACTGCCGTCTTCTGTACAGACCCGTATCTCTAAAGAATTTCCTGAACTTTGTTTATGAGGATTCGCGTTTACTCAAGAGTTGAAACCAGTAGTCGACTTGGTTGTACCTAGTCTGCTTCCGAAATGAGGGAATCACTATTCTCCTCTATATCTAATATTAGACCGATCAGGTTATTAGCAGTACCTACCCGTCGTTCAATAGATCGATGATCGTATCCATAAATTGACTTACGCGCTTATAATATTTGTTTAGGAAAAGTTAAGATAAAGTTAATAATTCAGACAATTAGTATCAATTAATGCTAACTTGATCATCAAACTGTCACGGTATGAACCGTGTTTTGTAATTGTAATTAAGTACCTATTTTTTATTTAATTCATTAGTCGACAAACGAGGAGGTTAGCTTCTTTATATGGTCTTCATAGTAGAAGGAAATCAGAAATGCAAAAGATATTACCGATGTATAGTCGGCCAAGAAAGAAAGAAGAGTGAGAAAGACAGAAAGAAAAAAAAACTTTGTCATATTTAACGATATTTTCTGCATCAGAATGATTTAAATAGATCAAACATTAGACAGAATCTCTAAGGTATTCTGATGTAAATATCTACTTATATAAAACCAAGTTGGGATAAAAGTTATTTCATTTTCATTTTTATATACAGATATCTTAAAAATATAACATTTTATTCAGGTACCTACATCTGAACAGTCACAATTTTTATGTACGTTACTTTACATTCCAACAAAATATATTTACAAAACAAAAGTATTCCTTTACTTTTTTATATTTATAGCTTAGTAGCAAAGAAGTAGATCGTCGTAAGAGCTACTAACATTTGGGCCCGAATGTCAAATGACGTTTCATAATAAAAGGTAAATTGAGCTTGCCTTGCGTTAGATAAATTTAAATTGGGTATACCGAAGAATTTCCTCTGAGCTTTTACTCATAGCTGTATTTTTCTTAATGTGTTTCTTTGGGAAAGGAGGTAACCCGTCAAGAACATAAATGTGAAATGAGAGCCAAGATAAATATTATTTTATACGATTTGGTTGTTGACTTCAACGACAAAAGGAGCGAGATGTAAGAGGGTGTCAAGTTCAGTGGTCTGTCCTCAATTAATTTATAACAACGCAAAATAGTTTATAACAACTATAAATATAATTTCTTATAACTCAGAATAATAAACTAAAGCCTAAGGTCTGACATGGTTGGTTTTCATATGAATTTAATGCTTGCACATGAGTCAAGCGAATCGAGGTATTTTTAGGAAAATAAAGGTTTTAGCGTGTGTATCAAGATGGTCAAGAATCTATAGGAAATCATAAGGAAAGTTAAGTATAAGTTTTAGGAGAATTAAATACCTACACGTATGCCTGAAGTCCTAACTATTTTGTACATATTACTATCCCGAATGAATTCCTAAAATATTTACTAACTTTAACCTATTTGTTATCTCTATAACTATATCTATTGTATATTCAACGCGTAGTTATAACTCGTTGTATAAATTCATGGAATATAATTATTAGTATTTAGACTAGTTCATGTTAGGGAGCGCAAAATTAGACAAGGCCTATGTTTGATCAAAGGTTGGTAATGGAGGGTTGGTTGAAGGTTGAATATATTAATGAATTGTTGATTTAATCATCTATAACTGACTTTCAACACTTTCTCGTAACGCATAGCCGCGGAAGTTTTGAATGGTACAAATAATTTGTGGTTTAATGCACAATGAGCCCATGTAGCTTGAAATAAAGACTATTATTATTATTGTTTTTTTATAGCAAACGATCATCAGCACCACCCTTCCGCTGCCGCCCGTAACAACTGTGACCGATCTAGAACTAGACTCAACCGGACTAGGATGGTTAGTCCAGTTAGTAGATGGTGTTAGAATATTATATAGTTGGTTAGTTAGTTAATAAGTGTGAGGACAGGGACTGTTAGTGATAAATTAGTCCTGTTAGTTAATGTTAGTAATAGTCCACTTAGTTATTGTTAGTATGAGTATCGTTCTAATTCGGTCACATTACATTCGGTCACGGTTGCTACCCCTGAGGACTGAGATGGTCGCCTCTAAAAAAGTATAACCGGCTCCACACCTTCCTATTCGGAACACATTTTTTCTTAAAACAATTATTACACGGTAGGAATGGTACTAAGTACCGTGGCGGGCGGTGGTACTTCCCCGGGTGAGCTCTAGGCCCTTACCACACCTGTACTCCATCAGTACTTTAGTCTTGTGAACAAACTTTATTAGTTAGTGTTGTGTGGATTCATGGCGGAGAGTGAATAAACTTTTATAAGCAGTCGCGTTCAATACCTTGGACTACATCGCCATTCGCTACTTACCATCTGGTTGGATTGTTGTCAAGAATTACCAATTAAATAATGCCATTTCTTTTTAAACGATACAAACAAAAATGAAGTCAATTATTTTCACCACTCATTTAATTTGTGTTCAAAAACAAGCCGGATTAAGTACTTTTTAATTAACAGTAAACCGAAGTCAATAGAAATCGTAAAGTACGGTAGCTAAACCTCGAATTCTAGAACCTCAGAGCTAATGAGTTACAATAAACCTCGCGCACCGATCCGGGTTAAATACCGATGTTATGTAATAAGTCTTTTTCTATTTGATTTGTTATTCAATTAAAAACAGAAATGGGAAAAGAAATTTAAGTAACAATTTGCAGTAGTTACAAGAGTGATAAGGCAAAAGCTACCACACACAGTATGTGTAGGTACTTGTTATTATTTAAGACTACATGACAAGCACCAGCCTTCGAAAAAAAGTAATAAGAAAATCGATTCACCTAGTAAAAAGTTATGAGCACACACATAGACAAAACACAGTTGAATTGGGAACCTCCTCCGTTTTTAGAAAATATAAAAATTAGAATTATTTTAGAAAATATAAATAGAAAAATAGGCAAACGATCTTATTGTGTGAACAACCCGTTTGCCTTAACCTGACATATGTAGATACTTGCTGTATAGTAAGATTGAACACGGCTATACGTAGCCGATACGTAGAAAATCATTATTTACTATTATAGCTCCCATTTCAACCCGAGGTTGGGCAGTACTTCGCTTCCGATTGCTTGACCCGTTGTTTATTTTCGTTAAGGCATGATATTTGACATTTATTCGGAGCCGTATAGGTTCGTTTGTTAGGTAGTTGTTTTACACTCGGCTTGAACATATGAGCGATTGCTACTAATAAATAATTTAGTTTGTTAATATCTTTAAGTACACAAGGTAAGTTTTTAAAGGAGACTAGCAACTTTCTTAAAGACCTTGGGCCAGGAATATGAACATGCATGAGACATCGCTTTTTAGATCGAGGATATTGCTACCACATTGTGCATATTTTGTTTTTTTTCGGAAAATGATGGGAATAATGAAATATACTTAGTCATCTTACGCACCGCGCACACATAGTACCTATCTACTTAAGTCGTTTAATATTTTAATGATATGATATAACTAGATTTTTAAATATGAAATGGATGTATTAAAATATGCAAGATTATTTGAGGGTATTGAACAAGCTGTTCTCTCCAGGCCCAAATCTGATGTTCTCCATTACTATCTGTTCGCCAAGTAGGTAAGTGGACGTTAAAGCTGTGAATTTAATAATAATAGTCTTACACTTTCTCACCGACAAAATACTTTTTGTAATATTTGAAAAGAATTCATTTCCAAAGTGTTGAAAAATGTACTAAATTACTAAATTAATCATTCAAGAATATTTACCGTGTAATGTTTTTATAAAATTAGCACCATTTACATTTTAGGTAAGATAAAAAATTACCTTTACAGTTTGGTCCTATAAGTTGGAAAGAACGATTTGATATTTTTTATGCAAAAATACAAAATTTTTGCATATAAAATAAAAATACGTACGTAGCCAATATGACTATTCATTTACCTTTTTACCATAAAATAAGATCCGAACCAATATGTGATTCTTTAAAATGAAGATTTCCCAAGTAGCTCGCTTATCTATGTTTCCATAATCGCTAATCGCTTATCGAAGTAAATAAAGCGATTTCTCAATCCCGGATTTCTACACGTAATGTTTGTTCAGTCGAATATAGTAGGTGATCAATGATATGTTATTATTTTTCTTATTGGATGCGTGAAGACTTCATAATATATAGATACTTACTTGACTCTCCTCGGCTTTGTCGAATACTATTTAATGAAATATAAATGTTAGAGTATATTATTTCTGCGGCAACAATGAAGTTCTTGCGCCAATGTTATATTAATGGAATATTCATTATGTTCTGTGAAGGGATGCTTTTAATGCGTGGGTAGATATTTGCGTAGAGATTATGAATGATGGCGTATTTATTTATCGTGCTGAGTTATTTTTGTTATGAAGTGGTTGCTGTGAATAGTGACCTTTATGTATGTATGTTACTTTGATATAGACACATCATGTTAGACCACTCACTCACATTCACGTGAATACGCGAACCCACACGTGTAGGACAATCCTTCCGAATGATGGATGAATGATGCGACGTTTTTGCCCCTCTAAGCTCTCAAAGCTGTGACAATTCGTACAATGCACAAAAATTAACATACTTACAGTCGTACAAGAATCTTTTGGCGCGTGGATGACGTGTGGGTGACAGAGACAGTGCCTTACAGTTTGCCTTACCTGTAAGGCGCTGTTTCTGTCACCCTCACGTCAGCCACGCGCCAAAAGATCTATAAACGACAATAGGTTCGCGCGCGAGTGAGCGCGGTCAGTTAATACATTCGGGGGTATCAAGCGCGAGTAAATATAAATAAAATTGAACAATAAACTATGGATAAAAATATGACATATGTCAGTTACTCTGTCCGAACTTGTCGGGTGTCGGATCCGACAATGTCCGGCGCTCAATTTCTTTTGAAGCCTGTTGAAGCCCACTGAAATACATAGGCATTGAATAAATACGAAATAAAATATTTAGAGAATAGAAAATACGTTGGGGCTGACCACTGACACGTAGAAACGGGGTGTTAGGATCAGTGTATAATATTATTAGGAGGGTCTGTAATTGGTTGGGAGAGATATAATTACTTCGGATACTTATCGGTAGATGGCAGTGGTTAATACTTTCGGGCGCTTGGTAACAAGGGCTTGGCTAATCTAATAGAACTGTTTTAGTTACGGTTTCAGCCCTCTATTTAGATTGAGAAGGTAAAAGGTCACATTGAAGCCCTGATGTTCCAGTGGATTGTGCCGATACAAAGTTATATAATAGGTAAGTAACATCCGAGTTTTTAGGCACTTCTCACATTACGCTATTTATTAGCTACGCGACTGCGACGCAATCCCAAAATTCTATGTATCTGACTGACACTTTTGACTGACAGGAGTCTCATCGTAGACGCGTCGCCTGTCAGTGAAAAGTGTCAGATACATACAAATTTTGGATTGCGTTGCAGTCGCGTAGCTCATAAATAGCGTTGTGTGAGAAGTGCCTTAGATACTTTCTACTACTACTAATTTCTACCAACTTTAGACCGTTAAGTGCTCCGAGGAATTGTTCGACTACTCACCAGCAAACCACTACTCACTGAAGATTTAAGCTTCATCCACATCGATTGGACTCGTGGAAAACCTCTACGGTCCAATTTTAACGATCTATTTTGAACCGTACCTACGTACCTACCTACAAATTGTGGAATGAGCTTTCTTCTGAGGTAGACCTGGGATATTTTGAGAAAGATGTAAAAAAACTCTCTTACATTGGTGATGTTGCCCTAGTGTTGCTCGTGTCCTTAAACGACGATAAAGACTTGCCGTCATTTGGCTCATCTGCTTTTATGTCAGCCTTTTAAGCTATAAAAAAACAGTGGTTAATTATCAATAACCGCTATTGGAAGAATTTCATGGTTTAAAGGACGCATTAAACCGCTGGTCCTTAGTATAACAATTATATATTCTACATGATATTGACTATATAGAATATACCTATATATTGCGATGCTATCTTAGAAGACATTGGGGCAACATAATAAAATCTTCCCTATAATTAGATTGGTAACAATTTCATTCACAAGTTAGTAACTGAGCAGCATGAATAAGCTTTTAGAGGCTTCAGCTATGAGATAAATGTCCTCTGTAAAAGGCTATTAACGGATTGAAGTCGAGGATTAGCCAAGTGCGAATTGACGGAATTCACACATTCCATAATTTCATGAAAAATTGTTAGGATTACAAAGTTAAAGTTATTTTTGTAGTAGGTATTGTTATGAATTTCCAATCATCATCACAACCAATACCTACCTGTCGCCAATCGGCCAATGGAATGAATTCATAAATAATTCAGCCAAAAAACTCAGGAAATAATGATTTATGTAATTTTCAGTAGTCTACAACCAAATTCTGCGCTATTATAAATGTAAACATAAAAAGCAATCTTATTTTCTTCGTCATAATTTAAGGATAGCGAAATTACGGACCATGGTCAAGCCCTGGGAATTTCGTCAATTACAATCAAACTAGATGGCGCCACATGTTGTTATTTCCCAATAGGCTGCGTTCCGTAACTCGACCAAAACGCCCAAAACGTTCAAATTTGTATGAAAAAGTGTCGTTTTGGGCGTTTTGGTCGAGTTACGGAACGCAGCGTATGTTACCTTAAACTACTGATATTGTTTAACACAAACAAAAGTAAAAAAACTGTGTCATTGACTTCAATCTCATGTACACGAGATAGTAGGTATATATATTTTTTATATTGATATTGTCCTTACCTAATTGTTACAAGTTTTGATACATAGAATATGAACATAATTGTATTTTCTTCAATCCCAGAATTTTAATCGGCAGTTTTGAATGACGCTATTTTTTCGCACAAAAACTATGGAAAGGATAATTAATGCCCAAGAATGTTTGGATCAAAAACCCAGAGTCGATTAAATCAATTTATATCGGGCAAGGTAGAATAAACATACTACATCCCGAATCCAATATTTTTTTTGCGATGAAACAATCGCCAAGTTTAAAAAAAATCGTAATTCGTAACTAACTGACTTTAGTTTTATACAATATTTCTATAATAATAAGAGTGGTTTTACAAAGGATATTGAGCCGAATCGTGCATAATATTGAGAGTAAAGTACATGATACACATCTGATGATTATTAAACTAATAATATAAAGCGGAAGAATTTGTTTGTTTATTTAACCCTCTGCAACTGAGGTGAAATATTATAGTAGTAGAGATTCGACTGAGGTGGAGTCTGTCAGACGTCAGTTTTAAAATGAAAATACTGTGGAAATATTTGTTAATATTGTCATTTGTATTTTAAAAATGTTTTATGTTTTATATAATACTTTATTATAAGAATCTGTTAGGAATAAAAATGAAAGTCTATAAACTATATCACGTATTCTATTGAGATCAAAATTTCATACTTACTGTAACTAACTAAACAAATACAAGATTTTTTTTTCTAAAACATAAAAAAATTCAAAAAAATAACTTTTTTTCTGCTTATTTATATTATGATAAACTTTTATTAAAAAAATCACTGAGATCGTATGAAACATTTCGGCACAAAACAGTTTTAAAGTTGAGCATATTTTTATAATATAATATCAAAGGAAATCAGCCAAATCCCATATAAAATTAACCCAGGCCCGGCGCCAAAGCAACGTATCTCAGTTTTAGAATAAATATAGTAAAAATATTGAATATTTTCGGTTTTGCTAAATTCAAATGCTAAAATTTTTTTTTGCCCGTTGAATTTTCATAGGCGCTCTATGTTAAAATTACAATACATTTTTAAAAGATACGTCATTATTTATTGTACATTAACATTTTAATAGGTGATTATGGCATATAAGCATGTCTTTTATATTTGAATATTTTTCATTCCATGTTCTAGCAGGTAGCAAGTAAGCTGAGCGGCATATATCTGCATCATCTTCGCTCTCACTCGCTTCTTCTTCGCTCTCACTCGCTTCTTTTTGCGATTTAGATTCTTCTGGACGCGGATTTTCTATTTCGAAGTCAAGATCGTCAACCCAATCGTCTACATCGCTAAACTCGTGTTCTTCTTCTAATTCTTCAAGCCACTATTCTATTTGAAAATCATTTTTTTTGGAGTTCCGTTAAAACCCCGCTTAATAGGTTCTCTGTGAGATTTTCTTATATTTGACATCTAAAACTAAAACAAAATTGAGATTAAAATCTGTTCAATAAATATGCTATGGTTATATCTGACAGACACTATATAAATATGCACGTTTTACTGAGGTTATATATACGGGACACTAAGGAAATATAAATATTTTTGGGAGGTGATCTCTGTCAGAATCAATACTTATTGCTGTACTTACGTCTGTCAGACACCAATCACTCGTACCGCCACACAGGGGCGCACTAATGTCAGCTACCTTCAACCATTCGCGGAAGGTACTGAGCGGGACAGAGCTACAGCACGCCACATTACGGAATGGCAACCTCTCATTTGTTTTCGGTGTCTGAGAGACTACCACCTCAGTTGCAGAGGGTTAAATGCGCTAATTTCAATAACTGGTGGTCCGATTAGAAAAAAATTGGTTGTCTGTAAAGTCGGTTTACTGACGATAGTTGAACGTGACAACGTCTTAAGAAAATACTGATGGAATGGTAGCATAATCACTAATAGTCATCCTAAACTATCTTTGAATACTTAGTTATAATTTATTTACTGTTATATTGCAGTTAAAAACCTTTATTAAATATTTTACCAAAAAGACTAGTCGTTGCATACCGTATAACGAAACATTAATCTTTAGCTAGTCTGTGTATATTATGGCATGTCAATGTGCCACAAACAAGTCAAAACAAACCTGGCTGGTTATAAATAATTTCGATAAAAAGCAAAACTACAGAGACGTCAGAGTTACATTGACAAAGGCCGATTGTGCTTCTTTGTCGCTCGTTCCGCGTTCTCGCTTGCACACGGTAACGCCGCATGACGTCAGATAACGCCTCATGACGTCAGATAACGGCACCTTTACTATTCATGTGACGGCACATAAACGTCATGTTTTTCGTGCGTGCAGCCGATATCGAATTATAAAACGTAACGTTGTCACGTCAAAATATTTTTGTGTTGAATAGTCCATTTATTGGGGAAGGCTTATAGGTTATACAACATCACGCTACGACCAAAAGGAGCGGAGCAAAAAGTTTCCAGAAGCAAAGCAAGGGCGTAGCGTGTTGTTATATACCCTAACCTTCCTAAATAAATGGGCCATTCAACACAAAAATATTTTTTCAATTAGAACCAGTACTTCCTGGGATAAGCGTGTTCAAACAAACAAACAAACTGTTCTGCTTTATATTATTAGTATAGACAGTATAAATTATGTATTCTTCATCTCTTTCACGAGTGAGCAACAACACAATAACAAAATAATGAACCAGTTATTGTACGCGCTCTGCTTTACCTACAGAATTGTTGAATGCTGCTGGCCTGTTCGGTTATAGTTATAAGCGAAACGAGTGGCATATTTACAAACTCTTAGTTAGTAGTAAAGTAGACCACTTTGCTGTTCATAAATTATTTTAATCGACTCTGGGTTACTTTTGAGCATCCTCCTTTCTATTACTAGGATATTTTAAAAAATACTGAGGATTGTATGTATGTCAAGTATTTTGTCGTTTTAATCTCAGGTGTGCTGATTTTGACATCACGTTTGCTATCTACTGTTTCGCAGGCTTAAAAATGGGTTCTATCATCTAGTTGGCAGTAAGCTAACTGAGCGAACATAATTGTGGCTGTCTCGTCAATCACAGGTCAAGTGTCAAGCAAGGCCCATGCCCGTTTCAAAGTCCACCATTGTCACATTAGTATTCTCGTACCGTGTCCTAATTACCATTTACAGGTGCCTTATATTTGAACGCTGACTCGTTAGTAAAAAAATTCTAAACAAAAATATTAAAGAATCAAAATTGTAGTTATAAATAAAAAGTTAGTTTTATCTAACGGCCGAATAATTATGTTTAGTTTAGGTAAATATAAGTGTATTAAGTTCTCCATCTATTTCACAGAATAAAACTAAAACATACATGTACCTATACCTAATAATTACCATCAATGAGTTATTGGGTCCTTTCTACGGGTAATAATTATTGTAGTACGTAAGATATTAATTAAAACATAGCAGATATCCCCAGGCATGGAATTTCAAAATTACGTCATCCTCTATTAAAATTCGAATAAATAATAATAAATTCGTTTCGAAATAACCGAAGATACACGTAGAAATTGACTGCTCCAAAAGGGTATTGCCACGGGAAAGTCCACGTCATAAATGTACGGCTCATTTTTGTCCTGAAATCGCACTGTCCTCCCGGGATAACTGGCATAGGTACAGTGCCAGATATCCCGCGTTGCGGTTAAAATGGCCCGAATATGGTTTAGTAGGTCATATAAAAAATATTACAATTACAATAGTTGTCTAAATAAATATAATAAGCATTAATGTCATAATCATCGTCTCGCAACTAGAGATGGTTGTGTGATTACAGATTACTTACGATTACAAATACATAGTTCGTAAATGCTTTACCCATTTTCATAGGTGGTTAGAGCCTAAAGCTCACGCGGGGAAGTACCTCCACCCGCTACGGTACTTGTACAATTTCTACCCCCATAATAATTGTTTTAACACATTACGTTCCGGATAGAGGTGAGGAGCCGGTTATACTTTTTAGAGGTGATCATCTTAGTTTTCAAGGGTAGCAACGCATCTGTGATCGATTTAGAACGATGCGATGGAGTCTTGTTCTAGGTCGGTCACAGTTGTCATGGGCGGCAGCGGAAGTGTGGTGCTACATGCTTCTTGCAATTCCATAAAAAAACATACTAAGCAATATTATGGATAATAAAACACCAAGCATGAGTTTTTGAGATCCCGAGAAGATTCGAACCCTAATAAAAGTTTTAATTGTAAACCTCTTGTTGAAACATCATTTGTGTCATTGTACTCGTAGCTATTGTTCCATACGCGTAATCAAACTACATCTAAACTAGACTATTAAATCTAAGATGTTAGTATTTTAGAGACACGCATTACTCCGTTACAAATATGACTCTTCACCTTAATGTCAAGACATGCTAAGCATTTTGACGAATAGATACGTAACTCCACAGTCTGCAGATTAAACCTACTACGGTCATCAAATTGTAAAGCGTGACGATCAAGGAACTAGAATTACTGGCACGGTTAAGGCCGATTCAATTTACTTAAGACCACTCCGTTACTTAGTTTGGTAGCAATTCTACTTGTAGAGCGAGGCCTTGCGAGGGTTCTTGGGTTCAAGGCCGGAGTATTTTTAAGTGAGATATATTTATGTTGTAGGTTTGTGGAAGCCAAAATTATACACCAAACAGGAAACCTGGTCATATTATATAAAGGCCGTGAAATAATACTCTGAGTTTAATTATATTCATCAAAATTTTCAAATGATAGGTATTTCATTATTTTCATATAATTGTTAAAATTGTGGTTTCTGTTTACTAAACGCTTACGTACTCATACCTTGGCTCCAAAATCTTCTGTGTCGTGGGTGGCTGAATAAAACATCACCATCTCTGACTCGAGAACTGATATTTATGTGTCACATAAATGACTACTCCTAACGAGAATCGAACCCGGGATCTGCCACTTCGTAGGCACTCACTGCAATAAACTATGCTTCATCTTCAAAATATCTGTATGATATATTGAGTGACTGATAGACACCGCATAGCCGAAACTACTGAACGCAATAAGCTGAAGCTGAAAGGCATGCATGATACTTGGGAGGTGTACGGAAGCAGTATTTTTTTAATGAAATTCCCCTTACCCGGAAAAAGGGGGGATAAACTGAAAAAAAACTACGCGTGAAAAGCTTTGGGGGGAATGCCAGTTGTAAATAAAAAAGGGTACTTCTAGCATTCCATTATCGTCGTCAGTTTCAGTTTGATTGATGATGCGGTGTGTCAGTAAGAGAGGCGGTGGATCATCGCGCTGTGATTGATTACTCAGGCTCCGCTCACCACTCACTTTGCTCAGCTTCAGTCGTTGCGCCTTTGTATGCGTGCATTTTTAAAATACTCATTTTTAAATTGCTCATTTTTTTGTTTGTCAATGTTAGGTTACGAGATGGAATTCCATTGCAATTGCAATTGCATTTTTCGTTTACCTAAACCACGCAATGAATAATGGACTAAATTGACAAGTAAAATAAAGTTGTAATCTAAATCTCAGTTATTTGTAATCTCGATTGCTTTCTTGCTGTGATAAGTCTCAGGTGTCTGAATAACTCCAAGGAGTGATTATCTGTGATTGAAAAACTAAATGAGGGTCAAAAAGCACTTTCGGTTGCGATTACATGGATCTTTATACTTACGCAATAACTGTGGTAGATCAGTAAGAGTATTTCTTCTGTGATTTTCAGTGTCTTTTATGGCCTCTGAGATTAGACGTCTATTGGGAACTTACTCGTAGTTCGTAGTAAACCAAAGTCGGCAATGTGCTTGTAAATGACTTAGGCTATTTACCTATCTATGTCTATACATAGATATAATAAAAATATAGCTGTTTGCTGTCTTTGCATGAAAGATATACCTATAAGAAAAAATATTAACGCAAATCAAAATCTATAGAAACAAAGCCATAATATAATCGTTAGAATATTTTTTCTTTTTGCGTTTGTGCGCGCTTATCTCTGAACAGCTTGAATGATTTGAGTGCGGTTTTCGCTGATGTTTCATAGTAAGTTTGGGATTAAAGGAGATCAGCAACTTTCTTAAATACCTTGGGCCTGGAATATGAACATGCACGAGACATCGCTTTTTAGATCGAGGATATTGTTACACATTGTGCATATTCCGTTTTTGCGGAAAATGATGGAAATCGTCTTCGAACTGCGTCGTCGTCGTCGTCGAACTGCGCACACATAGTATTTACTTTAGTCGTCGCGACTTAGTGATATGATGTAACTAGATTTTTAAATATGAAATGGATGTATTAAAATATGCAAGATTATTTGAGGGTATTGAACAAGCTGTTCGCTCCAGGCCCAAATCTGATGTTCTCCTTTAGTGAAGATTTTGACTAACGACCACCCAGTTGCTTGAGTCAGTCGTTAGAGGACTTGGCGTATTCCGACTGGGGGCTAAGGAGTTACTTACTTCTTCATGACTTTTTCTTTTTTTTTTCGGGGATGAATCGGTAATGTAAAATGTAGTCTACGGACATACAGTACCCGGCAAGAAATAATGCACATCGGTATCGAGAAAGAGATAATCGGTTAGTTACGGGTAGTGCAATATCTATTATAAAGCACCCTATATAATAATATACTTATAATAATAATACTAGTGATGTTCCATTGGAGGTTTTAACAACTCTTTATATTATCTCTTTCTGAATACCGATGTGCATTATTTCTTGCCGGGTATTGTACATATCTATATAAATAAATGTATAATACCATAAGCGAAATATCCGCGAAAAAAATATATCTTTTCTACCTTATGGGATAATTGTATTTTAGATATATTATCTATATCTATAATAACAGAATGTCGGGTGTTTATTTATCTTCCTGCATTTGATACTTGCAAGTGAACTTGGAAAGCAAAATCTGTAGTAAGTTTCGTAGACCAATGATTGATGCTACGAGTCTTAATTAATCTTGCTCAAGTCAATTCGCCTCAGCTTGATTACGCCTGTACCCAGCCCTCAATCCAATATGATAATTGAGAACCATTCTCAGGCGTCTATTCGAAAATGGGCAATCAATTCTCACTAGGAAATTCCAATTCCTGTCAAACTATTACCAATAATAAATCTTATGCTAAGATAATTATGCTGATAGATACGTTTAATTGCAGGAAACAGATAATTAATTATATGACAAAGTAACTCTAAAGTTAATTAATGGAATATCAATTTAATAAAGTTTGTGATAATTAATTTATCTCTTTAAATATTTGAGTGGCCAGGGGTACATAATATAATGGCTTCTTTTCGTCTCAAGTCTTATCTGGCTATGTTACGCCATTAAATATGTGTTTCGTTAACGGTAACAGATGATTATTGAGATAAATTACTACATTACTACTGAAATTTGAAGCAAATTAGTACCTACTTAAATATTACCAAATTTTGTATACATTGTAAGCCCTCGAAAAGCTCCATATTTTTTGTACCTAATGTGTTCTATACTTTTTAATCCAATTTGTAACTTTACCAAGTTACTTACCTACACCAAAACCATTAGGTACGTACGAAAAACAACAAAAAAACGAAAAGTCAAAATTGTTGCGTTCTAAAATTCAAAAAATTACAAGTTACAAAACTATGTACAAAAGTTGTTAACTCGTGCGTAACTTGCAACAAACTTAAGAAATAATAAGTATATGAAACTTGCACGAATATATCATATAAGAGAACAAGAAATTGTCCCGAAGGTCGAAGCTTTGTGGACGAGATATCGTAAGCCTCACAACATCCCGATATTAGACCACCCCTGAATACATTATCGGGTATAGGTATTCACAGCTTTGATAACTAGTGAACTATACTATGTAACCCAACTGATACAACTACCCTATTTGTGTATTCTAGTTTTTGTTCGCGGCTTCGTGTGCGGCGCATGTGAGTTGACTCAAAAAATGGCACATAACTGTTGTAATAATGTTTTATGTTGATTCTAAAGTATGAAACATCTGCGTAGGTGTCAAATTTAATCCACGTGACAGTGTGACGCGACAGTGAACATCATCGGTTGTAAAAGGTCGTAGACAGGCAGACGAAAAGTTATCATTGCTATGCATTAAGTTATTATTCTGGAAAATTAAGAGGAGCGTGCAGAATTCGAACCTACCCCACATGTCCGTAAACTGATTCTCGTTCATAACACTCAGCTATCAATATTTTTTGGTCCAGGGTGGTGACACTGGCTTCCCAATAATGCAAGCCAAAACATACCTACGATACCTAGACACAAGACATACGACACGAACAAACTTTTGTCGATTATAACTAGGTACTGTCTGAAATACGCACTTAAAATCTAAGTGTGAAAGTGAGTCTAGACCTACAAAAGGTTGAACCTAATTTAATTGCTTCATTCATTATTAGGTACAAACCTCAAGCAGTAAAGGTTGGCTTAAATAATGAAAGAGGTCTTTGATATTTTAGAAGAACTTGTTTTAATAATTCTAAAATAACGGAATATTTAATTTCGTAAAGCGTGCCAGGAATACTATCGCTCTCAGGGGTAATGGTAAAATTTGGTATCAACCAAGTGGGCGTGTACCTAATATCTAAGTGTAATAAATAATATAAAAAGTATTTAAGCAATCAAACTCAAATAGATAAATGTTTATCCCGACCTACTATTAAAATAAAAATCCAATATAAATAAATCAAAACAAACAAAATATCTGAAAAACCTATTACGTTTCAGCCGTACCTAAGTTGCTTTTAGTCCCGGCTTAGAGGTTTAATATGCAA
Source organism: Hesperia comma (assembly GCA_905404135.1). NCBI lineage: Eukaryota > Metazoa > Arthropoda > Insecta > Lepidoptera > Hesperiidae > Hesperia > Hesperia comma. The sequence continues at coordinate 13,602,498 of FR990023.1, forward strand.
AATTCGTCTCGTAAAAGAGGCCAGATCTGCGTGAAAGTTGTTAAGGAAAGGCTAATTTAATGCGAGCGAAGTTTAAACCCAGTCAATCTGTTTCAATCCGAAAGTTGATCATAAATCACGGGGGACGTTAAATTTTAACACTTTGGTACTCACTGAACATTCCTCGAAAACCGTGGGAGGTACGAAGTTGAAGTAAGCTGACGTCGGGATGAAAATTAATGTGTGGTGTTTCAAACAGTGTCGATACGCGTTTCTGCTAACGCAAATACTTCGTAAATTATACACGGATTGGAAACCTTTTTTTATTCGGATTAAACTGATGATGGATTTACTTTTTGTTATTTTCTTGTTTGTAGGTGTTAAGGAAATAAAGCTAAGCAGTGATGATTGTTGTTATAAGATTTAAGACCCTGATGGCGAAATTAAAAGAGGGATAAACCATTAAATTAATTATGATTGCTTAGATATAGCCACTCATAGGTATTGGTTGTAAAATAAATTAAAGCTAAGTCAGAAAGTCCAAAGATCTATAAACAGTCAGTAATAGAATGGTGAGATGTACAGTAGTTTAATATTGATAGAAGCAATAGAATATAATATATCTAGAACTGGTGACCCTGGAGGTCACAATTGAAAATACGTGATGATGATGATGATAATAAATGGATACATTAGGTAGTTTATTGGGACTGAGAACCTTACGATTACGAATAAATACTACTCGGAATACTGTTGCAATTCTATAGATTTCTATTGTATAGTTTGAATCGAGGTAATTTTTGTTTTGAATAATATAATTTTTATTTTGTTCTTCGTTAACTGCAAGGTAGATAAATACTCACGTAATCTAGTGTGAACTAGCAAGAGTTTTTATTAAACGAGTTTGTAACACAATATTTCACTGCATTATACAAACTTTAAATTTTCACCCGTTTATGCGTGATATAAAGAAGTACAAGTGCTTAACGCGAAGAATTTACTTGTTAAATCGATTCCTTAACATTAATCCAATTAAATTGATCTTAACACACTTGCACGTAATCCAAACACTTAGCGATCCGTATAATGTAAATAAACTTAATCTTTTCAAAGTATACCTTTACCTACTTCCGAACAAACTCCCTTTAATTTTGTACTTCTAAGGAAGACGTATCAACTTGTACTTTGCGCTTACGAGTTTCCTCACTTATCGGCACTTCTAACAAGTAAATGGAATAACAACAACAAGAAGAAAATAAAACAATTTCAGTTGGTATGTAATGCGGATGAGATTCTTTTATTTATATGTTTACATTTTATTGCATTATTGAATGAAATAACTGCTTTAAATTCAGTTGTTACATTTGAATTAAGTTTTTAGTCTTATTTAGCAAAATACATAGATTAGCCTCCAAAATGTGAATACTGTCAAGAAAATTTTAAACCGACTTACAAAAGACAGTGTTAGATACTCACGTTCCTTATATATATTGTTATTTCATATAGTTGTCTGACATCTGTCCCCGTAAGTGATATTTCTTTGTTAAGAAATAATCCACATAAAGGTGAAAACCACAGGAAAATCCGTCTGTCGCATAATCGGCTTAGTGCTCTGCGCAATCAGCGACAAATTGTTTAGCAGACCCAGATGGGACAGTGCGAGCGAGTGGATTCATATGAAAGATTATGAGGAAGATATACATAATCTGCCTTAAGTAAAATAAATGAAAATAAAATGTTATACGTATTTTACATACTCTTACATTTTTTTATGGAATTAAGATAGCAAACGAGCATGCAGCACCACCCTTCCGCTGCCGCCCTGTAACATAACAACTGTTCTTGTACGTACTTGTACGTACAACATAACTTGTACGTCGTGCTTGTGAAATGTCTTATGTCAGTGGTAAGATTTTTGATAGATTTAGTGTAGCAAACGATTATTGCAAACAATGTCCTCTTCTGTTGCCGTCCATGACAACGGTGTCTAATCTAGAACGAGACGGAAACTGGGATAAGATGATTAGAATGTTAGTTAGTTCATTAGTAGAATTGGGGCATAGACTATTAGTGATAGTTAGTCCTATAAGATTTTAAACTTTTATCATCGCGGACACTAAACACGTAATATCAGTGTAAATGAAGTTAAAGTAAAAATAAATAGTAAGTCCTGTAAGAAGTATTAGTAAGAACCGTGTACTAAAATTTCTAAATCGTTCGCAGATGATTTGCTACCTTTGTAGACTAAATTGGTTGCCCATAAAATTTGTAATCGGTAATAATATCTTGATTGCGTTTTCATGCTTTGGTATCGCCATTTTTGTTTTTTTATTTATTTATTTACAAAAGCATAACATAAATGATAAACAACAACCCGCCAAACTATCAAATAGTTTGTAGGCGGCGACTGACCGCTCTGAAAAGGACTAGCTCAGGCGATCGGGATTAGCTTCCCTGAATGGAGACTTATGGGGCCCCTTCTTACTTAAACTAGAGACTCTTTGAAGATGTCTCTTTTAAGTCTTGGATAATTCGATAGTTCCGTGAGGACTTGCACGTAATAGATTTAATATAAAACTATTAAAATATTATGGGTTATTGATAGAAATATTGTATTTAAATTGTATCAATATATATGAAATAAATTAACAAACTAGAGAAAGTATAGTATGTGTAGGTAAAAATACAATAAAAGCTTGTAATAATTTATATTTCAAAAACATTTTAACCACAAGTTTATCAAAGGTAATATAAGTGAAATGAAAATGCAAATATTTATGACCAAGGTTATACTTTATTTTAGATTTTCTTTCTTAATACCTTTGGAAGAAACTTAATCACCATAATTATATAATGTACATAATGACACCTCATGTGAAAATAATAACTTATGTAACAGGCAGAATAACGATATAATTACATTAAAATTAGTTCTTTTCAATCTCGTTTCATTTCAATTTCAACTGTAAAATAAAATAGCAATAGCAATACAATATAATAATAATAGTTATTTTTATTTAATAATTAAAACCATAACTAAATACGTAATACGTAATAAGAAAATTATAATAAAAAGAAATCTACTTAACTTGTACTGGTGGTCTGCTCCCTTCCAAAGTCAACCAAGAATTGACCAAACCACGACCAAGTCGTTGTATTTATGTCCTTCAAACTGTCAACCGACCAAGTCAGTTGATGTAATAAAACTGAATATAAATTCCTAATAATATCGTAATAAAGTACAAACAAATTAGAAATTAATTTTAAAGGACCTTTTAATTATCATAACATGTATTTTCTTATTTATTTATTTTAACAGTATTATAATCGACATGTGGCAATAGGTACAACTAGCGACACAATTAGATTTTGTTAAAAAGTATTATCTGGAACCGATAGATGGCGCTCACTACAATTAGTGACACAAGTGAATGGTGTTTAAAAGAGAAATGTGTTCTATATTCGTATAACTTTATTACTCATTTAGATAATTCATCATCTGAATATTAACGATTTTGTTCCCATTTTAAATTGTTTTGGAAATACGTACTTGTATATAAAAATAATCTATTTCTATTGTTATTTGATTAATACTTTATCTATTAAGTGAGTCAGAAAAATCCATTTGTTTCAAATAAAATAACAGTAGTTATAATTGCAACTAAATTATTAAGATATAATTAAAAGCAATTACATTAAGAATGTGTATATTCTATCACACGCATAGTGTGCATGCTGATTGACTAGATTATTACTAGTTGTTTCTTAAATATTTGAAAAACCCCCCGACTTAGAAAATCCTCTAATGAGTTATTTACTGTCAAATGCCCGAACAGACCTTCATGCTTCATCATAATAGTTATATTGTAAATAATTCAATTTTACGCCAAAAAGCCTCGTCTTATTTTGGAACGAGCTGATACTCTTCAAACTGCTGGACCAATTTCTACCAAACAGAGCATAAAATTACTGAAAGTAAACTGGCTTTCGATTAAAAATACCCGCACTCGAATCGGTTCATTCATTCAAGAGCTACGGTGCCACAGACAGACACACAAATCCACAGATAGACAGGTCAAATTTATAACACCCCTATTTTTTGGTCGGGGATTAATAATAATAATAATATTTTTGGTTCCTTTGTACAGCCTTACCCTAGTTACATTCATATAAATTAAGATTTAGAATTTAGATTAGATTTCGACTACAGTTACATAATCCTGCGTAATTATGTTACTGAGATAAGCAGTCCGACATGAAGCCATGTTCGGTGGCGAGTGAGCGTAATTGCCTTGAGCTCGTCCATTTATATTTGCTTACACTTTGATCACATGCCAGTTCTGAGAAGCACTTCACTGAATGGCCTTAGAGAGTATAATATGTATAAGGATTCCTAGTAATCCACACAAGAGCTAAATGTTCGTATGTGCTTGTGTTAAGTAGAAAAATAAAGATATAAATAAAATTGAACATTGTGTCTGTGATTTCGATTCGATTCGATTGTGAAATTTTTGATGTTTTTTGTGTTTCTGGACTAATCTCCGGAACTGGTGAAGAGTATTTATGAGACTTTCACTGAAAAATATACACTCCTCTGTTTTTCTGTGGAAGTCTCATAAAAACGGCGCATCAGATAGGCTACTTTTAATCCCGGAGCTCTCGCGGGATCGGGATTTACAGGGGAAAATCTCCTGGACGCGAACGTAGTCTCGGGAGCACAACTCTTTTTTATGATAATATTAATGCGAAAGTTTGTGAGAACTGAAGCATGATGCATGTTTGCTACTTTTTTACGCAAAAACTGCTGAATGGATTTGTATGAAACTTCTCAGTTAGTATATACCTAGCGTATGCATCAGAATAACACATAGATATACTTTTCACCCCGATATTTTAATGTGATTGGGATTAACGCTTGTATTACGAACTCTCGGGCATGCAGGTTTCCTCACGATGTTTTCCTTCACCGTTATAGCGAATCAAACATAACTCCGAAAAGTCAGAAGTGCGTGCCCTGGGATTCGGACCCGCGAGTAGGAAGCGAATTCTTAAATGACGACCCGGATGGCGCAATGGTTAATACGACGGATTGCTGTTCCGAGGATCCTGGATTCGATTCCCAGCTAGGCGGAAATATGAATAAATTACCGTTTTCGGTCCGGGTGTGTGTCCTGTGTTTTGTGTGTTGTCCACGGCATCCACGGCACAGGGAGTCCTGGTGTAATAAGTAATTACTATGAACTACTAGGCGATCATCGCCATTACTTAGAGCAAATATTTAGAATGAATATACATAGGTAGAATGAGTAGGTAGTTTGATGGCCGACCGATAGACTGCAGTCGTTAAACCAAGTCACAAAATTGACACTGTCATGCTCTTATTACACTTATTATTGGGTCCTCGTTATTTGCGAAAATGTATAATGACAAGGAGAACGTGTGGTTTAAATAAAACTAATTAAGTATGTTTATCTCACTGTGTCAATAAATTTGTTGAAATTTATTTAACAAGTGCATATTTTGCAATGTATCTACTGTATTGCCAGACAATTCTGATTTATAAATGTTGGCAAATATTTTTTTATTATTATTTATACATGCGAGCAGTAGGATTATAAATATATTATGTACACGTTAACACATTTTAGTGGCGGAAATAAAAAGTGTTAGGTTAGGTTCTGGTTAGATATTGACAGGTTTATGTTATGATACTGTTGTATCTTACAAGTAAGTTCTATTCAGCCAGATGGTCCTTAGCCCTATCGCCAACCCAAGAGTAACTTCAGGATTAAACTGGATTATGGATAGTACAGAGTCCACCGACTTCTGAATAAAGGGCTGGGTGCTGTAATCTCGTTCATTGTTCAGCAGGGTGCACCACAAGCGGGGGAGGTTGGCTTGGACATAAATGGATTGAGCCATTTACAATATCAAACATACTTACAACCCTCTGATTAAATTCCAAAGTATTTAATCGGTTTAAACCACTAAAAGGCAATGAAATAATAACGAGGCAATAAAAAGATAGACCTCAATTGAAATGATGCTACAAAGGGTACGCCGAGTGAATGCGGCTTAAGCAAGTCACATCTCAATGGCCCAAGTTGGTCAATGTAGTTGGAAACTTTGCACTGGGTGCTACGAATCGGAATGAAACAAACTTTAACTTTGTTAAATGTTATTCTCGACGCTTACATTCCCTCCTAATTCTAGGTTTGTGTGATTATGGTATAGTTTGATTATTGTACTGTGTTTGGTATTTATATTAAATTTGTATTAATTAAAACAGTAGTGTTGGTAATAAAAAGTTATTGATTTGATAAATTCATCATTTTTGTATAGTTATGTATGTTATTTTATTTTATAGATGTACGCAAATGAAAAACATCTTAAACTACCTTCAAAAACTTCTTTAACTTGAATAAGGTCATTAAATAAGTTAAGAATTTTTGATATGATTTCAATCCATTAATGGCCCACTACCTACTGAGCACGGGTCACTTTTCATCATTGAAGACGTCTAGAGTATAATAATCCGCTAAGAAAACCCCATTTGTCATGGCGCCTCAATTCCAGGGTACCGCGCTCACCGTTGGCAAAAATGTTGGGATTCTGGGCGTTGACATTTCGAGTGACGTGCAGTATCGGAGTCATCTGGAAGCTAAGGTCAAATTGGTCTCCAAAAAGCTTGGTGTCCTAAACCGGGCGAAGCAGTACTTCACTGCGAGGGACCTACTGATGCTTTATAAAGCACAGGTCAGGCCTCACATGGAGTACTACTCTCATCTCTGGGCAGGGGCGCCACAATACCAGCTTAGTCCATTTGACGCCGTACAAAAGCGCGCGGTTCGAGTAGTCAACGACCCACGAGTCACTAACAGGTTAGAACACCTGAGTCTGAGGAGAGACATAGGATGCCTCTGCGTGTTCTACCGGCTTTACAATAGTGAGTGCTCCGAGGAATTGCTCGATTTGGTGCCAACTTCACCCTTCCATCATCACACCACTCGCCGAAGATTGAAGTTCCATCCACATCGTTTGGACTCGTGGCGAACGACTACGGTCCGTTTTTCACGATCGTTTTTGCCGCGGACATGCAAGATGTGGAATGAGCTTCCTTCTGAGGTATTCCCGGAGCGCTATAACATGGGGTTCTTCAAGAAAGGTGTAAAAAGAGTTCTCCTTCAGGGCCGGCGTTGCACTGGTGACTCCCCTGGTGTTGCTCGTGTCTATACTCTATAGGCGACGATGACCACTTACCATCAGGTGGCTCGTCTGCTTTTACGTCAGCCCTTCAGGCTATAAAAAAAATACTCTACCACGCTACTCTTGTGTGGATTGGAGAGCTAAGTGGCTAACAGAAGTAGCCATCGGAAGTTTTCATGCCGCCCGAAAGCCATCGACATATTATCCTAAAGATTGCATTTAACGATAACAAGTGGGCCCGACGACTTTACAAGCCCTTCAAAACGCGGAAGCGCTCGAGAAATTTTTGCCTCTTGCGGTCACCCATCCAACTACGAACGACGCCAGAACAACTTTGTCGATTACTCACTGGGGATTGACACAAGTCGCCGGGTCTTAAGCGCATCTGTCGGATAAAAATATGAATAGTGTAAAATAATCCACGAACACTTGCCATTATCGAGCAGTAGTCGTATGCTACTATGTATCTAGAAAACAAAATCAACATATTTTTATACAAAAAATAATTAAATGGTAAAATACGCACAGGTAATAATTTAAATATGACATTTATGTATATTATCTGCTTTAATAGTTACAGTAGCTTTCTATTGAAAAATAATTAGCACAACTAAAATTCAACATTTTTCAATAAGTTTGAGTATTTCAATGAAATTCAAGAGAAACATTTAAAAACAAGTAAGTAGGTACTTTCGAATAATAATACGTAAACTTACTCTTCGACATTTTAAAGTTGTATAACTGAAATGCCTACAAAATAAGTTCGATTAAAAGTTTCTGTCGGTTCAGAAGTTGAATAGAAATATTTAATATGAACCGAGTGTGTTTGAAGTTGATCGTATTCACAATCCGGTTGCCATTTTTGATACGGGGCAAAGTTTTATTCATATTTTATAATTTCTGAACATAAAATGGAAACTTTTATACTTATTCAAATAAATTTTTTTTGTACCACATTCTATTATTTTAATGTTTTGTAAACAATATGAATGAAAAGGATTAGGTCATTCTACTATTTCATTTATCGTTATAGTACATGGTTATAGTACCTAAGTATATTTTACGCATAAATAATAAAACAAGATTAACACAATAACTATTATTATTTTTAGATCGAGTAATGAAATAAGTGCGTTTAGATCCTTTCCCCACTAAGGCAATTTTGGTGGTATTTATAAAACAATTAGATTTTTAAGGCTTGGTTAAACATTGGTAACGCTAGGGGTGTCACCAACGCGTTGCTGGCTAAGGAGACAATGTACCCACTTCTTAACGGCTTACTTTATATTTAACTCTTTTTATTACAAGCTTTCCAATCAGGATATTCGGAAATGATTCAGTTTACAATACCTAACCTCTAAAACGATTTAATTATTCAGTACCAATAAAAATTTCAATCAGTTTTATTCATGCATTTTAAACTACTCTTGAGATTCCTCAGTTAAGGAATTTCAGCAGCAATTACCGCGATTGAGAAGAATAATCGCTCTAATGATTCGATGCCGACGGTACCAGTTCGTTTTGTACGGTGAGATTGCTGAGGAGCGCTGCTTTATTATACAAATTGTTCGCTTTAACGCCCTTATTTAATTATAAGGCAGGTTTTCTTGGCGAAAGTCTGACTAGCTCTTGCTCACGATTTGGTACGAAGAAACGACATTATTATTTATTAGACATCAAGAATAGGAGAACTTCAATTATATTCTTTGTGTCCTGTCATAGTTTTTGCTTGCTGACCGATATAACTTTTGAGCGCGATCTGACGGGACGATTTGGAGTTATCTTGAATAATGCGTATGTTGTCCGTCAAAGCCTTTACAGGGCTATATCCCTTGAACGGATATTGGAAGACACCTGCAATTTTTATAGGATACGTGCTAATGTGGCATCTATCACAATAAAAATAAAGAAAAAGATGAATTTCAAAGTGGGTTCCTATACAAGTCTTAGTTACGTTAAACAATCATAAAGTTCACATCACGGGTTGACGGAACTCTACGTGTACAAGTCGATCTTGCACTTTATTTATTTATTTATGCATTTTATTGTTTGTATACCAAAATATACTCGTATATTATGCTTAAAACTATAAATAATAGGATACACAGTACAAAAAGCGGCCTTATCGCTACACAGCGATACCTTCCACCTTCCAGGCAACCCTAGGTTTTAGAACAGTAATAAGCGGTTTTTGAAATGCTGAGAATCTAATTAATTTTAGGTTCAGTAGATAATGAATGGTGTAACAATATCCTTTTCCTTGAAAACGCTGCGCGCTGTTAAATATATCAAAATAAACTACTACTACTACTACTACTATTCACTAAACATTTTAATTTAACAATGTTACAGTTTCTAAGTAAATGTTGGTTCTAGTTAAACCTGAAATTGGAGCTGAAGTTATCTGTTAAACGGATATAAAGTTGTTAATAAAACATGCGGTCGTGTGTAAAATTTGCAGGTTTCAGTAGTCGTTTGTCAGGTGTCTTCTAATATAATGAAATTGGGAGAACAAAACTTTTCGTATAGCAAGCCAGGGTTGTCACGAAGATAAATGTTCTTAAGAATTAAACTGTCTGCCAATCGGTAGCGTTCGAGGACTTGTAAGTTTTTAAAAAGTACTGGGAAATTACACATACTGACTGGTTTGCTCGTAGAATTGACTATGACGGACGTCTATTCGGATTTGTCTGTTGCAAGTGGCGATAAAAAGTACTTAAAAATGCATATAGGTAGGTACATACGAGTATCTACTGCAAATATTTTGTCTGTCTAATCAGTTTGCATTTTCTTATTAACAGAAGCCAATGAACAAAAAATAATAATATGTAATATGATTTGTTTGGGTTAGCACGATTTGATATACCAACATCGTAATTTCGCAGTCAAATCAAATGAATTTATCCAATAAAATTTTCACGAAATTAAAATTTATAGAAAAAATACTCTCCCAGAATTTTTTTAATATGTGGCAACCCTGAGCCTGTTCCTTAAGTTTACATTCCACGTAACGGACACCGACTCTGTGTTTCGTGGACACCGATCTCAATCAAACTTCGTCTACTAAGTGAAGGGTTTTCAACAAACAATTCCCTAACTTATACAAAAACGTGTCTCAGGTAGTTCAACAGAGAAATTTCTCCACAAATATATTCAATTCTCGTTCATTAGCACCTCTGATTTTGTCTTACTACTTTTGTTTTACTGAAATTGCTTTTGGTGGCATCCAGAATAACTTTTTACAATAACACTAACTACTAATACTACTAATAACGAGATAACTCGAAAACCACTCGCCAGATGTCGCTCAAATTTATAAGAGACCACACGACAACAAATAAACCGGCCAAGTGCGAGTCGGACTCGCGCACGAAGGGTTCCGTACCATTATGTATAAAAACGCCAAAAAAATCTGGTCTGTTGTATGAAAGCCTCACTTAAATATTTAATTGTTTTATTGTAGCCACATATTACCCACAACGCCATCTCTTGGACCGAAAGGTAACTAAACTATCGAGGCGTCGAATGTATGGGTGCCCACTTAAATATTTATTTTATTCTGTTTTTTAGTATTTGTTGTTGAAGCGGCAACAGAAATACATCATCTGTGAAAATTTCAACTATGTACCTCAATAAAATTATGTTTGTGTCAAGTTTTGGGGATTAGCGGCCTTGGAGTCTAAAATACTCCAAAAATGACTGGGGCAGAAGGCAACGGGAGACCACTGCTACTATAATCCCAAGAAAGCCATCATGGAAGTACAATTGCAGGACATCAGCCCCGAAAGTGACAATATGATGGCCACGACCGTTCTGTCAAGAACGAATCGACAGAGAAGTCAAGTTTTATGATGGTCTCCTCACATCTATTCACCCCTTACAGTAATGCAGATCGCTTTACTAATAGCTCTTACTACAACCTTAGCTTTCTAGCTCCGTCCATAAATTTGCTAAGTGTCGGATATTCTAACGCAGATCTGCGCTATATCAATCGCGGCGCGTCGTCTGTCGAGAACTACCAAGTAATTTATCGCGCCATTCCTCTAAAGTTAAGATGACCGGTATAAACTGAACTGCGGATTTAATGAAGGAGTGTACTAGGAACACTTGGTTAGTAAAATAAATACCCAGACATTTATACTCCCACTCAAGGATTCTCTCAAGTTAATAAAAATATCTTACGTTTTATTACGATACGAGTATTCGCTATATGTATTTTTAACCCTTAAGAAAGAAGGGGTTCCGAATTCGAATGTATTTTTCTCTCTCTGTTTTTATAGTTGCTTTATATTATAGCATAGCGTTTCTTGTTACAGGCCTATTATCGATCCTTGTCTGCCACTGAAAATTACGTGTTATGAAAATTAAGTGATTGTTTGAACTCGAATCGAATCGACGCAAGCCGCCGGGCTATGAGCGCTGGAATATGACTGTGTATATATAAAAAGTTCTAACAATGGTCAGTTGGAGATCGGCTGCTCCTCAAGCATTTCGTCTCACCAGGCGGGAGATCTCCTTTTACTAAACAAGTATTGCCCAGACCGAGAACTAGTCCAGAGCCCCTATCCCAAAACCTGTTCAGCAGTAGGAAGTTCATCAATTCAATTCAATTAACCTCTGATTTAACTATCGTAGAATAGCAACAACCCAAACAGACCTACACAATTTATTGTCTGAAATCCAAAAAAGCGAGCGAAGGTACGACTTACAGTTTTCAATTGAGTACTCTTATTAAACTTATATATTTGTCGGAGACGGAAATAAAATAAGATTTAAATCAAACTAAATAAATCTACACTTTGAATAAATCGTAAATCCGGAACTGTAATTTAAATGGCAACTCTGTGCGAATTGTAAACGTCACTCGATGGCATATCGGAGAGGGGAGATTTCAACAGAGGGCACCTGTGTGCAGTCACCTACGAACAGCGGGGAGTTCTCGAGCAGACGTCGAGCTGAACGGTCGCATTAAGTTAACTAATGTACTCTGTAATAAAACGCTATACTGCAACCTATGCCCAACGTCATAACGTTTCTCTAAGCTTATTTCAGTTGTGCCAAGTTTTAACTTAACCTAAAAGCTTTAATCAAATTTAAATCGAACTATGTAACCTGAAACGTAATTTAAATCATTAAGAAACGTTTTAACGCCCACTGTGTTTTATTTTTCACCTTACAACCCGATAACCGGAGCATTGTACCACCATCCTGAAAAGTGTCTATGACATATTTTTATTATTAATTCTACAATTTTATTATTAATACTACAATTACAACACTGAAATCCTAAAGACGTTTTGTTTCTAGTTCCTGAAGTTGCAAGCAACACACATCTATGGACCCTTGAAAAGTGTCTGCTACGTAAGTGTCTGCTCCGGAAATCAATTCTGGAGCAGACACTTACGTAGTACTTAGACAGTAAACTTGCATGTGACCCAGTGTAGAAGGGGTTCTCCAGGTCCGATTGTAGGGACGGTAGTTTATGATATCGATAGACATTAATGCATTGTTAATGTGACTGGAGACACTGGATCCTGGTATGGGGTGTCAGTATATAAGCGTTTTATTATTACCTTATAATATGTTGTAGTTAAGGAGCGAGTATTTGCGATGCCGGCTTAAGGGAATCTTTGTACAAGGATGGCATGAATAGGTACTAACAATATGATGCAAGTTAATAAATAAGCGTTGAATAGTTGTCACAACACTCCACTAGATTGACGTTAAAGTGACCAAACCCAAAGTAAATAGAATAAATTTTCTTTATCGTCCATCAATGGGACGTATCGTTCCAATTGAGTCATTTCTCAAGCGAATCGAATCGAGTGTATATCGTTCCAAAGATGAACGAATCTTTATACGTCAATAAAATGTCCTCGGAATAACACGTTGTCGAAACAAAACTCGGTTTTATTATGACCATTATTTGGGTTTTAAGGGAATCGTAAATCCATAATGGATTTTCGTTGTTACGTACGGAACGGGTGAGTAAATGTCTTTCGGTTAGATTTTCCTTCAAGCGTGCGTTGGACCTTAGAAAAAATGTATTGTATTTTATGTATTCCATAAAAAATCAATGGGACCAAGCTTTTACGGTAGATATAGGAAATATGCTCTCGGAAACATCATTTCAGATAACATGTTTTCGGGTCCAGACCTAAAGGATACCAAGCATGCTCTATTCCTAAGATTATTTATACGTCCATCTGTCTGTACGTCTTATCAAAGACTTTACTCATGAACTGTAATGAGTAGACACAGGGTTTTTTTACGAAGTGTATTAACGAGTGTATTAAAATTCAAATTCATACTGAATTGATGTACCTAATCAAAAGACTAATGAATGCCACTTTACACATTTCTGTGAAAGCTACAATTACTAGAAAAATACGAAAAAAACGTATTTCTTCGTGTATGAAAAATAATAAAGTAAAAAAAGAATTTTAACGTATGTGTATCACGTTTACAAAATATGATTTGCAGTGAGTTTACAACTAGGTATTTGCTTGAAATAAACTTTTTAAATTTCCGAGATTTAGTTAATGTGAAGTTATTCAAAGTTAATGCACGCTTCCGTATAACCTAAAACGATAATGACAGTTCATACACGCGAGTGGCGAATAACAGTTTGCGCTAAGTTCACCTTTTAAACTGCTCTTGGCATTGGGTGAAAATTATCCGAAATATGATCATTCCTGGGTCAAAGCCAACAAGATTTGCATATTGTGTAGTACTGAATTAAGGACGAGTTTTTGGCAAAAACTTCACGGGTCTTTGCACTGTCTGACGTCAAATGCTTAGGTATAGCTTAATTAGGTAAGAACGATGACACTTCTCAGTATAATCACTTTATACACAATGAATTTAAAAGTGATGCTCAAAAAATTTAAGAGTCATAATCCTATATGATAAATGAATGTTCCTATAAAATTTTGGGGCTCGATTGTCCTGCGTACAATTTTCAGCGAAAATTATTTGTTTCATGTTATTATAGATATTTATGATCTATTCGATCTATTATGTTTATATTTATATTTATTTATTTCGGTGTAAGTGAAGTTAGACGAAATGGTGAAAATTAAATGTCGGACGAAAAATTTGTGACCCGCGGATGCGCCTCAAATTATTACAAAACATAATATACGACAACGTAATGTATGGATTGTACATGTACGTACAATGCTGGTAATAAGACGAATAACTGAAAAATTTGAATGTCCTCGTAACGTCGACGAGAAGAGGGATTGATAAGCATGTGGATGAGTGTGAAACACACTACGTTTGCAATCAATTTAATAAACGGGCTACTTATCACGAATTCCCGGAAAAATGTGTCTCTCTCTTCACACGAATATTGTGTAACCTTTTGTTAGCTAAGTGCGGTGGCAGTTAAACCAATTTGCGGCGAGTCAAAACCCATTTTGGTCTCGAAAACGCTACTTGTGGCCGAAAATCCACTTAGCTTGTAAACGCGCGTCGTCGCGGATACACGCGTATGTTAACTGGTATTCGAGCTTATTAGTATAATTTTATATGCGTTACGAATACTGCGGTAACAGCTATTGTTGTGGGCGAAAACCAACGTATCATTATCGAACTCCCTCTGGTTATGAGGGTTTCGCGGATTTTCGCGTATCTCTTCGGCTCCACCTGCGCCTTAACGCGTTAATTAGTGCACTAAATTTAATGTTACGCAGATGTAGCCAAGGGGTTAGCGCGCTCATTGTATGCGGCATTACTAATGGCATTAAACGTTAAGCGCTATTTTTAGCGCCGAATTTAGTGCATTAAAGATAGAGTGAGACGACACGATATGGTAGAACAAGATGTTACTAGGTTTTAGGCGGGAACGGGACAGCACGAAATTCGAAAATTGAATGATTGAATACGCAGATGTATCCAAGCGTCCTTAGTGCGTTAAGCTACGCGTAGTTCGACATTGACACTAACATGAACGCATACACAGATGGAGCCGTAGCATAATAAATATGCGCAGTAACAGATTTACACAATTGGACTCAAGTGGTATGGTCTAAAAGAAAATGAGGCTGACGTTCATGTAAGTATGAGGGGGATACTGGGGCTTAGAAGACACTGCGATATCTGAAAACCTTCAGCAAGACTTCATAACAATAAATTAAACTATTCGTAATAGTTATCGGCTAACATAAATGAGAACGTAGCAAAGTCGTGGTGCGTTTACATAATTATGGCTAAAGTAATTTAGTATTATTGAGAGATTCGTCTTTAAGGAAGCCAATAAAATCAGCACAGCTATTTGAATGATTTGTGAAAACTGAAAATTGTTGAGCATTGCGACAATTGCTTAAAAAAATAATATCTAAAAATAATGACTAAGGTATCAACAAGAATAGACCTGTTTCTTTTGATGACATTAAATACGAGTATACAGCCAGCTTAATACGCCCCGTGTCCAATAAAGAAGGGAAACTCTTGTAGGATTATCCCTCTTTACTTTCAGCGTCACGCATAATTTAATATGCCACTTCACTCTACCCTTATCTGTATGCATATATAAAAGAATGTAAGGTAAATTATTTTTGAGAGCAACCTCTATGAATTATAATGCGCGTATTCATGTTAGGGATGTAATAGTGCCTTATACCTAATTGTTAAGCGTCCAAAGGGTGTATCCGAAACGAAGATAATCTTCTGTAACTTAATTTCTAGTTTATTCAGTCATTATGTTTGATTATGTAAAGTTATAAATAAAAAAACGAGAATTCAAACACTTATTAAATTAACATTGAAATATTTTATAATACCTACCTAATTAAATTTAGTTTAACATAAACAGAAAAAAAACAATACTTTCATATAATTTTATGTGAAGAAAATAATCAGTTTATTTTTAAAAGAACATGATGTATAAGTGGTTTTGCCATTACATAATAGATGTCGCTACGACTTTATTAGCTTATTAGTTCAGAAAATTGGACTAAACTATACTATATTTAGTTTTGAATTGATAACAGAAGTTTACACAATATTTTTATGGATACTTACGAGCACAAAATAAGTTCAGTAAATTACGCAGATAAAAATAAATGCAGCAGCAGTTTAAAGTATAATTTATGTGGATTTCCTTTACAGAGAAACATGATTCAGTCGTATAAAAGTATTTATCTACTAGCAACTTCGTACATATGTAAGTAATTTGCAGAAACCGTTTATAGACATCTGACGTTACAGAGATCTGACGGTCTTATCCTGCGATTCTTTTTATGAATTTAGCTTCAAAACTGATGGAGTTTGTTACTAATGTGTATAGGTACTTTTTGTCTCCATTAAGGACGAATTTCCAAAATTCCTTTCAAATACTCATTTACGCTAACAAGAAGTGTCTTATTATGTCAGTCAAGTCAGTTTTCCTTTTCATATTATATTTATTTTGTGTTTAATTTACTTAACAATTATTTAAAAAAATAGGTTTTAATTATACCTTATTTATTTAAAACATATCCGACTTAAGCGTATCTGTACAAGAAACGCGATCTTGCTGACAGCCCTGATTCAAATAGAACTCGCTTTTACTGCCCGGGCCATAATTTAATCTATGAGACAAAATTAGGTCTCTTTTTATTCACGAGGTCGGCTAAAAATATTTGTACTATAAATAAATGTGGTACTAAAGCTTGTGCCGTTTGTAAAATAAATTATATTTTGTGGTATTTCAGTAATGGAGCTTTAATTTTATTGGTTTGACAAAAGAATAAATGTTTTAGCTTAGATAATATGATATTTGATGCATAAAACATTTTGAGGGCGCAATAAGATTGCTTTATTTCAGATTTTGTTTACCAAATTTTACTGCAGCACCGGAGAGGTGGTAAAACTTCCTCAGTTTAGAAGTTCAATCCTTGAAGTGGACCTAAGGCAAAGGTTAACTCAAGGTTGGATAAAAATTAGTCGCGAATATAAGTGTATATGAATCGGTATTATTTAAACGGAACTATTTATTTAATTAATATCCATTGTTAAGACTGAAATTACGTTTTATCTACTTTTTGTTACTTATGACTACAGCACAATAACAATAGGTACGTAGCTGTGAGCAGATTGTTAGAGTACATTACCTACAAATGGATACAAATATGTAACAGAGTAGCACAATGAATTTTGCTAGACGTGACGGCTCACGTAAAACTAATGATAAATACTGCGACTGCGACATATGAACCGAATCTCTGAACGCTAATGCTGCGTCATAAGGATCTATTGTCTTAATCTGCTTCGCTAACCGTTCTCAAAGTAGGTTCATGTCTTCAATACTGGAATTAATCGCAGATTCCTCAAAAGTGATTAATCTTAAACGTTTTAGCGTCAAGGAATCTTGCCGTCTGTTGTTATTTCAACTTTATTACGTCTAAGAATAGTCTTCAGTCGTTGGGTATACTAGGTTCTTGTTACAAAGGACGAACGGTATGGGGGATTATAATTGGTATAATATTCCTTTAATGTTCTTGTAGTACCTACGTTAAATAATTTCTTGTTCATTATATTGTTCTTCTTGTCAGTCTTTGTGAATCCACTACTGGCCTAAGTCCAATTTTCAAACTTAGTAATTGTGATAAAAGGTTAAGGCATCTACTTATTCCTATTGCGTAGTCCTACTGGTAGGACCACGGGCACAAACGGGTTAACAACGGCCGGGAAAAACTGAATCCGAAGTTCTTCTGTAACTGTAAAGTTATTGTCTAATTTAATTTTTAAAGGCGTCCGCCACCTTTTCATACATGTCTGTGCCTAAGCTTCAATCAGCGTGTAAATTTTTAGAGCTCCATTGATCTCATCTCATCACCACCTTATCACCTCCTCCCTAAGGTCGTTAGTCTATCTGGCTGGTGCACCACCCACATTACATCACCGGTTCATGGTCTTCTCCTCATACGTCTTCACAGGTCTACCACAGTTGCCATTAGTTCTGCAGCATTTCAGACCAACCCGCTGTCATTTCAACTTGTAATTTTTTTTAATACGTCGTCACTATCGTTCTTTCCGGATTTCATCGTTTCGGATTTTATTCACCAAATAAACTCCAAAGTATAGAACGCTGTTTTGTTTGTATGTTCCCCTAAAATAGTCTAGTTGTTTTATAGTGACGGAAGTTTAGCACAGGTATAATTTAAAATTTTAGTTACATATAAATTTGAGCGTCAGATGTTGACGGGTAGTTTTCGAGTTATTCTTAATGCGTATTTCATTTATGGTTGGTTTTTCTTATCATTAGACTGGGTGTTCAGATTTTTATAATTCTGTTTTTAATTCGATAGTCGTGGCTTGTAGTACTTATATAATATGGTTCGATTCGAATTATTCCAACTTATCGATTTTCAATATGGTAATTGTTTTAAGTTAGTCATTCTGAATAAATGATCTCCTATTACAATAACTTATAACTAAAACACAAATCTATTAAGTTTGCTAAAGGATTAAAGAGACTATACGCAAAGGAGACTCATGATGCTTAGATTAATTGCGAATTCCACAGAGGTGATTAATCTCGAACGTTTTAGTGTCAAGGAATCTTCCCGTCTGTAGATTCAGTGCGACTCTGATGGCTTAGTGAAAACTGAACACTCTTGAATTTAATGTTGCAAATTCTAACCCATTACATTTGAAAACGAGTACAGTTGTTCGACAATTCTCATTAAGACATCGGTGAAAAATGTATTCCTACTACGAGTATACCTATGTCATGTACCTACTTATAATAAAATGGTTACTGTCTTATGTTTAAAAATTATTTAAAAAAAACATCTGCAAAAAGAATTTCAAATTTATTTTTGGAAAACTTTTAAAATAAATTCAGGTAAAAAAATCTAGACTTTTTTAAGGCGGAGTTAGGACGAATGACTTATAAGAAGATATTTATTATCCATTTGATATTTTTTATGGTTATTAAAAACGGGACAGAATTTACTACAGATCAAACAATGCAATTAATCTCAAAAGGCTTAAACATCAGGAATATCGCTAACAGTAGTATAACTCCAATTCCAGGGTGGCTTAGAGAGTGTCTTGAATTTACGACCGAAAGTACGAAACTCCTTTGATGAGACAATGGATAGCAATATTTGAATGGTTTGTATAAAATAAATATACTTGAGTCATACGAAGTTGTCGTTACCAAAGTAAAAATTGTTACTCACCGTTTGCAAGGTCTTTATTTATTTGTACAATTTTATGTTTACTTTTTTATATCTATTGGTTTATTTGATTATCTTAATTAATGTATAATTTAAAGGAGATCATTCAAGTCTCGAACATTTTGTACCCAAAAATAAAAGTGCCGGCCAGAAAAAAAAATTACTAGATTCTGAAGCGCAACAATGTCCTGAACATTTTTTACTATGACAAGGAACGTCTACGATTAACCCCCCGGCTGCTATTTGAGTTTGAAAATACAAAATATAATTATTTTCCTACCATTTTTGGAGCATCACATTATGCTTATAAGTTGACAAACAACCTAGGTAAATAATAATAATAGCTAAGTAGCTACCTGCAGCTTACAGCTGACCAAATAGTACGAGCTTTATCGATATTAACCACGCATGTAACAACTGATGTTTTGAACTTCACCGAATACCAGACAATAAGTCCAAATGAGTTTCATACCTGGACGGGCCTTACACATGATCAATATACAGATTTATTGGCAAAAACTCCTAGTCTCATGATGACATGTTAATTGTTAATTAGTGTAAGTGATTTATAATGTCGTTGTAATTAACAATAAAATAAAAATAAAAATAAATAAAATAAAACAAATACCTTGTTACCTATTGTTTTATATTTTAAAATATTGTTATCGTTAATTGAAGTGAAACTTATAAATCGAAGTTGATTTGATTATTTAGTTTTAATAAGTTTTGTTTGAAGTGAAACATTTTTTTTAAATTTGAACTTGCGTAAGTAATTGGTAATTTTCTAAGATGGAGTAGGTAAGGGTGTGAAATGTATTTTACAGTGTATGCGCACAGTTTTGCACTCACTTCTTATTTCTTATTCTGTGATATACTTTTATAGTAATTTCAAAATTCATCATATAAATATTATCATATACCTATCGTGCACGTTATAATAATATAGCCCTGATAGATTTATATTATTTATTACTATTAGTTTCAACTTATTATTGGTCTACTACAGGATACGAATCTCTCCTCATATCTGAGTAGGCCTATAGAATTTGCGTCTCTAGTGGGGTATGTTGACCATCCTAAGTATATACAGACGGCAGGGCAGTCATTAGCCTTCGAATGTCGATAGAATAATCGAAATCGGTTCACCCAGTACGAAGTTATAAGGTAACACACACATGAAAAAAAAATCATAGAGGTTGAGAACCTCCTCCTTTTTTTGAAGTCGGTTAAAAGTTCAGTTATATTGTCAAATTTTTTTTTTATAATAACTCAAAAACTACTCGCCAGATGGCGCTCAATTCACCACGTATATGTAAAGTTCTCGTCACTACAAATTAATTAATCCCAAACACTAGATAACTGCAGTAAATCGTTGAGGAGTTCCCACGACTGTCTTTCGGCTTCATCAGATCGACTCCAGACCATCTTGAAATGGTAGCGCTTTAATGTATTTATGAAAACATGAACAAACACACTAGTCTTCCATACAATTTTCGAAAGTTGCCCTCGATTTCTCCTAGATGCCATCATCAGATCCTGATGATCCTTTCAAAAAGACCCCACTGCGCATATCTACTTTACAACAAAAAAAGAATTATCAAAATCGGCCCATAAACGACGAAAAAATCGCTGAACAAACATAAAAAAAAGCATTTATACGGTCGAATTGAGAACCTCCTTCTTTTTTGAAGTCGGTTAAAAATATGCAAACAAAACAATAATAATATTACTGTTCTATATTTACTTAAATTCATCAACGTACCAACATCCAACGAATTTGAACAAAAGCATTTGGAAAAATTCCTTTCCACGAAAGATTCCTATTCCATTTATTTGCTTGGAAAGTGAAAATATTTTCACCGCAACGTGTCAGCCCCCGACTTTGACAGATTGCATTTCCAATATCGTGACAGGGCGGAGCAGGTGAAGATTGGGAATCAAGATGGCGGATGACAGTTCATTGATTCATTTTCCAGAAACAATGGCTGTGTTTTTGTATTGTTGGTATTTAATATCTAAATTGTATTTATACATCCAAGGTTCATAATTTTAATGGCGGCGTGTTTTGTTGGCGTTTTGAATTTGTAACACTGGACAGTGAATTAAAAAAGGTCGTAAGGTTTAAATACGGCAAGTGGGAACATTATGGTGGGAACACGTATGAGGAGAACATCTTGAAATGTAAAGTCTAGGCAATCATTTCTACTTCCTACTAGCTAGCTAGCTACAACCCACTAATGGCCCACTACTGAGCACGGGTCTCTCCTCATTACTGAGGAGGGCTAGAGCATACTCCACCACGCTGCTCCAATGCGGATTGGTGGAGGGGTTAGTGGCCAACCCAGTGTCGAAAGTTTTCAAGCCGCCCGAAGGCCTCCGACATGGCTTAACGACTGCTATCAATTGATAACAACCGGGAACGACGGCTTTACGTGCCCTCCGAAGCACGGAAGCACTCAAGAAATTTTGCCACTAGCGGTCACCCATCCGACTACCGACCGCGCCCGCTGTTGCTTAACTTTGTCGATCGCTTAGGATCGACGCAAGCCGCCGGCCTATGGGCGCTTCCTTTCTACTACTTCCTACTACTATACCTACAATTTCAAAATCTTTTCAAAATCTACTTACTAGATTAAACATCCTAGTCCCATTTAAGTTTTTTTGTCGGTCTTAGAAATACCGAAACACCTCTGTCGACGTTTTTAATAAATCAACCCTATATTTTTTTATATTAAGTATATTAAATCAGTGAGGGGTTTAAATGTTGGGTTTCAAATACTACTATGACTATGCTCCATAGGGTACTTTCGGTAGTGAAAAATAAACTTGATTTTCCTAATAAAAAGCAACAAAAAATATATTTCGGCAAAATAAACACGCTTTTGTCGCCTTAAAATAAAATAAAATATTAATTCTTTTTTTATTTCCGGAAAAACGCTGTCAGAACTTGTCAGCCATTTTGATGACGTAATAATGGCAAATAAATTGTACAGTGCCACAAACTTATCTGACCTGGTGGCCAAAATTGGAACTAATGCAAATGTTATACCTACTGTTGTCAGAACAATACCAAGACAGTAGCGTCACCCTTAACGGGTCAAATAAGTTTGTGGCACTGTATGTAAGACCGGCATTCATTCAAGTTGATAAGCACGAAACTGAACTGACAGTTTGGTTATTGGAGGAATAGGTTTGCCATTATGACGTCACACCAATGCCTCTCGTGTTTTAG
Source organism: Hesperia comma (assembly GCA_905404135.1). Classification (NCBI taxonomy): domain Eukaryota; kingdom Metazoa; phylum Arthropoda; class Insecta; order Lepidoptera; family Hesperiidae; genus Hesperia; species Hesperia comma. Next base: position 13,625,085 of record FR990023.1, read on the forward strand.
GTCACGTGACATACCGATTAAAAATTTCAAATTTTAATATTGTTTTTTAAAATAATTATGTGCTTTTATGACTCAAAATCAGAATATCACAGTAGGTATATTTCTACATAAATTTTTATTTTTATTAAATTTTATAGTTTATTTTTCATTACGGAAAGTACCCTATTCTTATAGACTACGGGCCCATGTCGAAAATGGGGGGGTCATACGAACCACCAGGTGATGTATATAGGACGATATAAGAGCACAAAATAATAAGATTCAGCACTATGCCGTCACTTGTAAGCTGTCCAACTGAGTGCTGGTGAGAATTCAAAAGTGCAGGTAGAGGGAGTACATTTTGGTCATATGATTCTGTACGGCATTTTCACCATCGATAGATCCATGAAAAATAATAAGAAAGCGCGCAGTCCCGTAAAAAAATGGTGAGCCACAAAGTCGGTATTTTTTTTTGATTTTTTGAAAATTTCAGGGTAAATTTGGTCATTTGATCCTGTACGGCATCAGTTTCATACTGTTTCAATACAGCTTCTAATCCATTATTCCGCAACGCCGTACAAAAATCATGCGACAAGGGGAAAAAATCGAGGGTTGCAACCCCCTCTATTTCCGTGGTCTGGGGGGTGATTTGAAACAACATAAAATTAATTTATTTTGAAAGTATTTTATGCACAGATAATATTTTTTTACATGCCGTACATTTTCGTTGGTCCAAAGGTTTGTAGGGAAAAAAAATTCAAGGAAAAATCCATAGAACGAAATGTATGAAAAATATAGTCTGCATTAAAATGTACGGCATCATTTTTTCCTAATTTATGTATCTTAATACTATTTAGAACAAGGGAAAAATGTAGGAAATTGCTATATTCTATTAATCTATGAATATTTAAACTTCTGCAATAATTTAACAAATTTCAGTTTTTGTATTTCTCTGTAACTTTTTTTAGAACAGTTTCTTTTGAACGGCAATACTATGCAACAATTATATTTTACAATATCATGTTAAAAAAAAAGTTGCCGTACAGTGTCAAATGACATTACAGCTTTATAAATCAAGTATACCATGAAATTAAGGCAATTATTAATATACATTCAAATGAACAATAACTTTTTGACGGCATTATTTTTAATAGTACTTTTGAGTGCTAGATAATGTTTTGGAACCGAAGCCGTACTTTTTCAAATCACCCCCCAGACCACGGAAATAGAGGGGGTTTCAACCCTCGATTTTTTCCCCTTGTCGCATGATTTTTGTACGGCGTTGCGGAATAATGGATTAGAAGCTGTATTGAAACAGCATGAAACTGATGCCGTACAGGATCAAATGACTAAATTTACCCTGGAATTTTCAAAAAATCAAACAAATTTACCGACTTTGTGGCTCACCATTTTTTTACGGGACTGCGCGCTTTCTTATTATTTTTCATGGATCTATCGATGGTGAAAATGCCGTACAGAATCATATGACCAAAATGTACTCCCTCTACCTGCACTTTTGAATTCTCACCAGCACTCAGTTGGACAGCTTACAAGTGACGGCATAGTGCTGAATCTTATTATTTTGTGCTCTTATATCGTCCTATATACATCACCTGGTGGTTCGTATGACCCCCCCATTTTCGACATGGGCCCGTAGTCTATTAGGCACTTCTATTTCTAAAATGTAATAATCTATGTGGATATCAGAATTTAATTATTCAGCTTCAGTAAAGAAATGTGCGCATCATCCTTAGGAAATGTGCACACCTAATAGTTCTCAAATATGTGTGAAAACTGCCAATCACGACTTGGCCAGCGTGGAGGACTATGGCCTGAACGGTCATACGGTAAACGGTCATAAATGGTAAAATAACATTATTGAAGCATTGTTGGTCAATAATAAAGCAGGAATTCCTACTTAAAACCAGCTCTGTAACCAAAACACGTAAAAGAACGATAATAAATTTCAGATTGAGTGCAGTGGATAGCTAGGAACATAAAGAACAATTAAGAAAAAGTGTGGGGATTAAACTGTACTTAGTCTTAGAGTAGAGGTATGGTTCTCTTGCCTGATTCGTTGTTTAGAAGGAATTACCACGAGTCACACACAGGATTTGGTTTAAGAAAATTTGAAAAATTAAAATTATATCATTTAGTTCGCAGCGAACTGATTGCTAACCCGATCTTATGTTATCGTCGACTTTATAAAAAACAAAGACAATACAAAAAAAGTAACATTTAGATGAAGTTTTTTTACCTTACATCTCTCTGAAAGTCTAGAAGTTTATCTCACGTTTTCACAACATTATGGAGAACTCACAGATGTAATAATACTAATAGACCGTTGCTCAAAATATTCGGTCTTCATTGTACTTAGTATTTTTAGGGTTCCGTACCCAAAGGGTAAAACGGGACCCTATTACTGAGACTTCGCTGTCCGTCCGTCCGTCCGTCTGTCACCAGGCTGTATCTCATGAACCGTAATAGTTACACAGTTGAAATTTTCACAGATGATGTATTTCTGTTGCAGCTACAACAACAAATACTAAAAAACAGAATAAAATAATTATTTAAGTGGGTGCCCATACATTCGAGGTAAGTTTAGTTACCATTCGGTCCAAGAGATGGCGTTGGGCGTAATATGTGGCTACAATAAAACAATTAAATATTTAAGTGAGGCTTTTATAAAACAGACCAGATTTTTTTGGCGTTTTTATACATAATGGTACAGAAACCTTCGTACGCGAGTCCGACTCGCATTTGGCCGGTTTTTTATTTGTTGTAGTTAAATGTAAAATGAAATCTGATAACCCTAATTTTCTCTTAATATCAAATGAGGTATAACTTCCTTTATGCTTCAAAAAGTACTTATCTACGTCAAAAAATAATTTTCACATTAACGGCATTGCCCCAAATGATTGGACAAATTGTTAAAGCCGACTAATGGAAGCCTCAGTCGACATTCGCGCCAAAATATTAGAACATTGAACTTTGCACCCAACGCTAATACGTACAAATGAATTGGTTATTGGTTTCTATTCAGATCGTTATCATCTGGTGGTATTTAAATATTTGATAAATGTAACGAATGGGTCATCTAACCTCAGAAATCAAGAATTTGTATGTCCATTTTATTTTTCTATTACTCTTTTGGTATTAATAAAAGAAGTGCTAATACCCCAGCGGCTTGCGTCGATTTTAAGTGATCAACAAAGTTAAGCAATTTCGGGCGCGGTCGGTAGTTGGATGAATGACCGCTAGTGGCAAAATCTCTTGAGCACTTCAGTGCTTTGGAGTCGGAGGGCATATAAATAAAGCCGTTGGTCCCGGTCCCTGTTATTGTTGATAGATAGCATAAGTTAAGCCATGTCGGAAGGCCTTCTGGCGGCTTGAAAACTTACGATACTGGGCTGGCCACTAACCTCTCCACCAATCCGCACTGGAGCAGCGTGGTGGAGTATGCTCTGGGCCTGCTCAATGATTAGAGACCCGTGCTCAGTAGTGGGCCATTAATGGGTTGTAGCCAAGCCAGCCATCACTCTTTTACTGACACTCGGTTGTTAGTGCGTTTGTTCATCGAACACAAAATTTCGTCTTTTGGACGGGATTAGTGAAACCATATAATATGGTCATCAGGTTTTGGTAACTGGAGGAACTTAGCGCCCTTACATTAAAAGTTCATGCCTATTTGTGCCTACTATAAAATATCAGAGAGAGATAAAAGGGTTTTGGCTCGTACCACAGATATAAGCACTAAACGAAATGACTCCAAAATCGATGCTTACTTAATAATATAAAATATCCGAGATGTTAAACATTAACAAATAAAAGCTACAGAACAAATTGAAATTTCCTACACATTCACGGCTGATTTAAGCCATTATCTCAGAAACTAGCAATGCCATCGTAATCGACAAATTCTGTTGATATTTGCTCGAACAACACACGCTGTTTTGATGTCTGATCAGTTATAGTAACTGAAAACAAACACGAAGGTAGAGTGTTGATTTGTAATCCTGAATGGAGTGGCATTTAATAAAATGATTAGATAAGGTTTCAATGGGAATTTGAAATTTGGTATATTAAGAATCGGCTTTTAATAAGTTTGTAGCCTAAATTGGGTTGAAACTATATACGAGATCAAATATCAAAGGAGACTAATGAGCACAAAAATAAAGAGCTAAATAGGTTAAAATGAGTGGCAATACATTATTTAGTTATTTGGAACGAAATTCCTTATCGCACGGTACGGGTGGGGGCTAGACGAAAAAAGTGTAAGAATTTTAAAAAAACTTTCCTACGACATTCTAGGGACAGATTTTTAAAAAACTTTAATACAGCGAATCCACTATTTAACCAGTCCTAAATATCAGTTATCATAGGGCCTATATTAAAAACAGCGGAACACAAAACGAACTTTTAACATCTATTTAAACCCCTGAAGGGGATTCGATAAGGGTAAAGGAAAATGTCCTAAAAATCTTTATCAATTTTAGATTTTGTTATATGTAACTAAATTATGTATTGTAAATCGTTTTCTACTCATACACTACTTCTGACCAATTTCAACTTTATACACTGTTAAGATTTAAGGGCGAATAATATACTATCCTGTACGTGAAATTGAATTTTCCTCGTTCGAGTCGTGATCAGTATGTTGTCAATGCGGTACATCACAAATACACGAGATGAATACATACAACGTGCAATTTAACTTTCTATTCAATAATTCTCATGAATAAATAAGCAGTTCTCTGAAAGAATTGTGTTGAATAAGATATTTCAATCTATCTCCATTGTTTTATTAGCAAGTTAGATATTTGATTAAGTAAAAGCATACTTATATTTCAATTTCAAACTAAATGTGCAAATATTGTATGTGTAAATAGATCAAAAAGAAATGTAAACTCTATTTTTAAAAGGTACAGGTATACTTTTGCAAATCATAAAGGTTTAAACTTGGTATTTTTCAAACATTTACTCGACTGCGTCTAAAGGAGAGTAATGTTTCTCGAGCGAGCCTAAACGGCTACGGATTTTGAAATATGAGGTGTCGTTGAATTCATTAGAATTGTGATAGTAATATTTATGCGACATATATTTACAAAATGGCACCCGCAAATGTAAAGAGAGAGAGAGAATAGGTTTATTTTTTCTTTCCTATGCAATATTGCCTCAAATACATTTTTGGGGAAAAAAAATTCGTGGTCAATTTAGCCCCGCTACCGACTAGCCAGGTCTGCAATACTGTGTTGGGGTGTAATAGGAGAGCTATGTGACAAATTTTCAGCTTGCCTCAAATACCTACCCAAAATCGGTGCCAGCCCTCCTACTAAAAAGGATGCTGTGTATGAAGTATAGTCACTGGAGCAAATGCAATGCGGAGACAAGAATTTCCTTCAAATAATCCGAACTGAATTGGCAAACAAACAGGCGCGCGCTTCAATCAACCACTCGTTGGACTCTTTACTCCGTTCGCATTCGTGGAAATTGTTTCAATAGCAATCCACACAAATTACCGCTTCCGCCTCTTTGATTAAGGTTCATTATAGACTGACGGTGAGAATCTAAAATGCCCTAAGTAAATTTTAATTACACGCTAAATTAAACTGTGACCACACGTAATAAAGCTGTTTTTAGCGGGGAGAAGCATTTCCATATCCTCTGCGTCAAGCATTGCTCGGATAACTGTCATGTTTAGTTTGGCTGCAACTAAATGTTGTCCGATTACGACTAACGATTAAATGCGTCCGCCAATTAAATACTCTACCCACCTTTTCGCATTTCGCTTTTTCAAAGTTATATGTAGTAGGTACTAATATTTAGTTAGGTTACCTATAGGTACTAATAAGTTGAATTAATCTAATTTCATTTTTTCGATTTTATCACTATAAAAAAGTATCGAAAATTGTCGCTGACTTACTCCACTGTCAGAACTCCCTAGTTTACTTCCCGAAGATAAATTAAAAAACACCCCAACAACTTTAATAGGGAAGATGGTTTTAAATTGGCACAATCATGGAATCCAGTGGTTAGTTTATGTAGGTGCGAAAAAGTTAAAAGTGTTGAGCGGCAAGATGTGGCCAGTGTAGTGTGTTGGTATGTGGCAAACCAAACTCAAAAACGGACTAGACGGAAGGTATGTAGATCATGTGTCATCTTGTCAAAAGTTTCTCCGCGCCACCGCAGTCCAGCCGTGACCACGATCCATGCAACTGGGTCGAAATATCGGCGTACAAAAATACATATCGTGTGTACCCGTATCATAGTAAAATGTGAACAATCGGCGATAAGTTAAGTTTAAAATCATAAAAACAGGCAAATTGAAAAACTCTGTCTTGTTTTGATGTCGGTTAAAATGGTAGAGAGTTTGAGTAGCACGCGGTGTTAAGTAAACACATAAAAATTATACATTTATTTATATATTTTGTATCACCTATAACTAGGATATACAAGGGCAAAACTTAATGCCTAATGGCATTCTCTACCAGTCAGCCCTGGGTGGATGTGGAAAAGGCAGTTGGTAGGTGTTTAAAACGAGGAAAAAAAGAAAATAACGAATACATTCACTAATGCAATAGGTTCAATCTATAGAACAGAAGGCAGACATAATATTTTATCGAAGCCAAGGGAAAGCGGGTTAGTAGGGAGTTCTAAACAAACTTTATCTTCAATGTTTGTGTGGTCATTCTAGGGTATAAGATTTGCCGTGAGTTAACGTACTTAGCAACCTTCTACTTAGGATTTATGGAGTTAGTTGTTCTAAGGCAGACAGTAAATGAATTATTATATCTAATCTTCAAGGATAGCAATTTATTTCACGTAAATTCCCACTAAATAGTCCACAGAAAATAATTCGTCGGGAAACCGAAGATTTTTGCTATAATGACATCCCACAGAATCCCTTTTGATGGTTATTATAAAAAATAAACACTAACACCCGATACTCCGCAATGTGTCAACAACAAGCATATTTTATTTGTTACATAAATATATTCAGAAATTCAGTTATATTCAGAAAACGCACCCGGTAACTTTTTCTTTGGAGGGAGGTTAACTAGGAAATAAGCTAGAGAGTGTCAAAAAGTGCAAGATAAAATATTTTGTGCAGTAGTAACCGGAGCACATCAATTCGTTCTTGCGCTATATGCGGCAATACACCTATCTATTACTCTTATCGCGTTTGATATGGATTTCGTTTTAATGGCAATCTACACAAATGCCACCTGTCCGCTCCTGTGATTAAGGTTTATAGGTTGATCGTGAGAATTTAAAATGTCGTAAATAAATTTTGCTTACAAGCTAAATTGAACGTAATAAACTTGCTTTTAGTGGGGAGTAGCAATTCTCGACGATTCCAGTATGCACACAAGTTACAACTCACACAATCACAAGTAATGTATGTACCTACATATTATTCACGCATCGGAAGGAGGAGAAAGCTTTTAGGAAACACCAGCTAGCATAATACTGTACAAACTGAATTTGATTTGCAGTAGCCCTACGGCCGTGTACTGTGTAGTCTTTGAATAGGGTTCATGTCTGTGAATGAATGAGACTGTATTGCGCCAACCTTGCCCGGCTTTTATGAAACCGATTTGCTACAACTCATTAACGGCCCACTACTGAGCACGGGTCTCTCCTCATTATTGGGGAGGCCTAGAGCATCCTCCACCACGCTGGTCCAATGCGGATTGGCGGAGGGGTTAGTGGCCAACCCAGAATCGGAAGTTTTCAAGCTGTTCGAAAGCCTTCCGACATGGCTTAACGACTGATTATGAAACCGATTAACGCAAAACATTTACTATTGTTTTGAAAAAGCATTTGTTAAATGACGAAAGTTTTTAGGATGGCTTTTACTGTAAACATTAAGGTTAATGTTTGTTGGTTTACTACTCAACTTCGCATCGGAAAACTCACCATTCTGTTACGAATATGGTTTGAAATTACTGCGAAATTGACGAGCTTCTAAAATAACATCACGAATATTATTTTAATAAGGAACAACTCAAGGCTTCATGTTTACAAATCCATTTTAACCATCCAAGCAACAAGCAACTGTGTTTTATTATCCTTGGACAGGATTTACGAGTATATTCTCTACTTAAAAGGAATTGTATATTGCCACCTAGAAGACTACTGCATTTTTTTCTAGCACCAATTAGAAAATAAATGTTAAAATTATAGGATATATTGAAGAGCCCCTGACACTATGGTTTCTCACTACCCCAAACATATATTTGTGAACTTTGTTAACTTGTCGACATGATGGACTTTGACGTAGAACTATCATTCTCTCGCCAATTGGGTACATTGACAGGATATAAAGAATGTCATATGCAAGTATTTATTATAGTTAACTTACTGCATTTAAACGAAATTACATGATTATTCGATACATCTACTTCTACATCTAAGTGCTTTACCTATTATAAATGCGCAAGTCTGTCCGACTATCTGTGACGTTTTCACGGATAATCGACTTGCCCGATTTGCATAGAATTTGGAATGAAAATAATCAAAGATCCGGGGTCACACATAAACATCATTTTCTTTAAGTCAACCTCCAAAGGGTTGAAATACTGGATGAAAATTTGTATGAAAAATCTCAACTGCTTGTCCGATTTCATTGAATTTTCTCAGTAAGATGGTTGATGACGCGGGGTCAAACATAGGCTATCTATTTCACCCCTAAGGGATTGAAATAGGGAAATATTTAAGTTCCCAGAACGAAACGAAGTCGTTCGCAAGTTATAAATAAACGCTTGTAAAATACCGTTGCAGTAAAAAGCAAGGTTCAATAACTGCAGACATTTAACATGGCCAGGGATTCGCCAGTATCATTTATTTATCGGCTACGTTTTCATAATTAAGTGCGCCGTAACCACTCCCAAAGCAAGCGTCGCAATTTTCGAAACAAATGGTGGGCATTTTCTTTTTGAACGCGATTTAACGTTATTTTTATGTTACCTGTTCCATTATGGCTTTTTTATTGAAATAAGAGGGGAACGTTAAATAGGTCGCCCTGTTTGGAATAACGACTACCATCTAAATGGGACAGAAAATCACTTTAATTCATTTAACTTCTTAGTCATATTCAGTGGGCTTTTTGCAATAGAAAAATTAACAATCGACCAATAGGTACATGAAATCTTCTATCTATCTACATATATCTATACATATAACAAAACTGTAACTGATCGATCTTAATTCACGCTAATCTCAGAAACGGCTGAACCGATTTTTATGGGGTTATCACTGGGAGATAGAAGAGGTTGTGGAGCAACATATAGGCGATTTTTTATTCCGGAGGTCTCGTGGGATGGGGATACACGCGGGAAAAACTCCTATGCTAGTAATACTTATTAAACAACTTACAAGAATAAATCAACAATAGTCTCATCTCATCGGCTCTTCCATTACGTAATACACACTTACTGAACGTACACTGAACTTGGAATATAATTAAGTTCCTATTTATAATCAAGATTACCTATTGTGTTAGCTCCACACACATGGGTTCCATGAAGATAAATAACGTACATTGACCTGTTATTTTGTAATATAAGTCCCCTCTCAGCACTATTGTATAAGGGACATCCGATATTATACAATAACAAGTCTTTTATGACGGCACGGGAGAGTGGTGTCAGTGTACCTCAGCTTAATGTTACAATATCAGGATATTTATTTATTTATTTATTTAAGCTTTATGCACTATACAAATGTACAGATACAAAGGCGGACTTAATGCTAAAAGCATTCTCTCCCAGTCAACCTTTAGGAAGTACGAACACAACGAAAAGGCGGCATAAATATCTATAGATATTGAAGCAAATGAAAAATAACAAAATAAAGTAAAATATTCACAATATATATATAAATATAATACATTTACATACATGAAGATAATACATATAAATATAACATATAAATAATAAACCTATACAATATATAATTATATAATATATATATCTATATACATATTATATATATATACAAATAAATATATTTATAGGATATTATAGGAAAAGATTTATAGAACTAAAATGTAAGGATAGTTTTAATAAATGGTCGGATTTTTTTTATGGAATTAAGGTAGCAAATGAACGTGCATTACCTACCCTTCCACCGCCGCCCATGATAACTGTGACCGACCTAGAACAATTTAGAGACAAGAATGATTAATACAAGTACCTATTTATTATATTAACGGATGGTGTTTGGATATTAAGTCGTAATAAGTGTGAGGACTGTTATGTTTCTGATAGTTAGCCCTGTTAGTTGATTTTAGTAAGTAATAGCCCAGTAAGTAATTTTTAACATGGAGTCTCGTTTTAATTCGGTCACAGATTCGTTGCTAGCCCTAATAACCAAGATGATCGCCTCTAAAATCGTATATAATATGTAAGAGATCCATAAAAATAATTCAATAGTGACCCACATAATATAAGTCGATTAAGCCGTTTCTTTTTTTTTCGATTTTGCAGGAATAATCTCACAGGCAACCAAACTGACATAATAGGTACTTAATTATATTGAGAGAAAAAATGTAAAAATCATTGTTTTGAAATTACATAATATTGTGTTTATAAATAAATCTTCTAATAAAATATTTTCTCAAATATCTTTGTAATCAATCAGTTTGTTTCATTAGTTTAAGACTAAACATAGTTCCTTATCTATGTATATTCCTAGTACGCATGCAGTCGGGCCTTAATTTCACTTCTCGTAAGTTTAACGGGCGAAGTTAAACGACGGTTAATGGACACAGTTCGCAAATGGAACATTCTGACGTCAGCACTTAGTCAATAGCCGAAACACTAGATCATTATCAGCGTACAAAATACAAATCGAGTTTCATTGACATTAGTAGAGACCTACATGACATTAAGAACTCCAGCATTCGTATAGTCCGTTTTTTTTCGCTACGGACTAAATTGACATTAGCTGTGTTGCCACTTTTTTGCGAATCATTAATAGTGATGTGCCTCTACCGTAACTTTACGTAATTTACAATCTAGTATCGTTTTTCGGTAATAATAAAAAATGTGTCTTTAAAATAATATGACCGACAGGCATAATGTACCTTAGCCTTGTTATTGCGTATTCTTCAACAACAAGTCAATAATTGTCGTATTTACTTAGTGTAATAAGTACGTAATTAAAATTAATAAATATATTTTTTATCTGTGATACTCCATAGTTACCATGATTTTTAAAAGATTCGTCTATTATCAAATAAAAATAAAATTATCTGATAAAAGTAAAAAGTTACGATTCATAAAACCGGTATCGTAGTACAACACTGCTATTAAAAAGCTGGTATCATTATTTCGAAAATTGACATTTGCATGTGTCAATTTAGTCCGTAGCGAAAAAAACGGACTATACGAATGCTGGAGTTCTTAATGTCATGTAGGTCTCTACTAATGTCAATGAAACTCGATTTGTATTTTGTACGCTGATAATGATCTAGTTGTAATGGGTAATCGCAAAATTGGGATGTTGACTGTATTAAAATATATTATTTAAATATTTATTATAAACAACGTTGACGTAACTATATGTAGTTTAAATGACGTTAGGAATATAAAAACGTGATAGTTAACGTATAATTGGTTTACACAACATTTTTCAGAATACTTTTGTGCAAAAATTTTTATAAGTTTTTTGTGGTCGGTTAATGTTTTATTTAACACCATTTGTAGTAGCAAAAATACAAAAAAAATATGTATCGTATCTAATTATGGGTTGTTTAAAGTTATTTACAGGAATCGCTCACTAAAACATGAGAATATATTATCGTATTGGTTAGTAAAGGATCAGTTAAACCCTAACGACTAATTAAAGCTTATGGAGCTCGTAAGTAACATAAAAGCCATCATCAACCCTCGTCAAGGGAGTAGAAACTTCCTTGATAACAATTATTGTTACTTTCATTTGTATAAACTTGTAGGTACCAAAACCTCTTCGTCAAGGCCGTTATGAAAGTATTTTCTAAATTAAGACAACAATTTCGAACTAGTAATTTGTTAGTAAATTTAAATTGCCCTTAAAGTATTTAGTCTGTGGATAACCCTACGGTCTAATTTCAATGCCGGTAAGTTTGATGGGCAAAGTTAAATGGCGAGTGATGGACGGAATTCGCTAACGGAACTTCCGTCGACACCGCGTGAACAGCCGTTATTTTGAGAATAGAAAATACGGGCTGGCCAGAAAATTGTTTACAAATTTTTAACCGACTTCAAAATAAAAGAGGACATTTTAGGTTTGATGACTATAGTTTTTATGTAGGCGATTTATCCGTTTTTTTAAAGAGCGTACTTCGCATGATGATGATGATGATGATGACCTTCGGAGGTGGTCTTGTTGCCACCAAGTGAGGATCTATTTAGTCCGAGGAGAATCGAGGGAAACCATTTAATTGCATATTCACGTCGCTATTATTGAAAACGGTTTTGAATTTTAACCGATTTCAAAAAGTTTGGTTTTCAATCAGATTTTTACCTCATGACCTTGTATTAGGTGAATCGATTTAAATATTCTTCTATTATTTTTCGAAAGCTGATACTTGTATTGTGGTCTCGTATTAGTAAGTACTATAAGAATAATTTGTATGATACTGTCAAAGTTGAATTCGCTTATTTTTTCCAAAACTTTAGTTTTGTTAACATTATTGTAAGTATAACAACCCTTTAACAAGCCATTTGATGTATGTCGCCGTCACCCATAGATATAGATTTCACCAAAAGCCTAAGTGTGTCGTCGTTGTCGTTGAAAAAGAAACAGGGCACATGCATTACCTACTAGCTTCTGTGCTGTTCAATATTATTACTGCTCTTCGACACTTCCGAGTAAAACATTAAAAACTTTAAATAATCGATTAAAGCAGGGGAGTGTAGCTAGTTTTGTGGGTAAAGTACCTACTCTACCATCTACCATCACGCAACAGGGCCGGGTGATAGACAAGATTTGCCACTATTATTTGAGTTGAGGATATTCCCCTAACTAGCATGAATAGAGTCCCTTTTCTCTTAATATTATTGCTGCTCAATCCTTTTTACTGTAAAAAATCATGTGAATAAACGCATTATTTTTGCTCTATAAATAATTTAGAAATTGACAATGTATTACAAATGAATTGATACAATATTTGCCTATCTACTATGTCGTATATTTGTAGAAGTCGTACGCCGCAAATTATTATTTGTGATTTATTTGTGAACATTCACAATGATATGGTGTTTTTTTTAACAAAAAACATTACGCTAACTTTGTTATTCATGAACAACTTTGTTTTTGTAGCAAACAGTAAACTGCTAAGGGAAATATCCTACACAAATAATAATTATGTCTAGAAGCGCTCTTAGTAAGGCGTCTTGAGTTGATCCCAGATGATTGACTGAGATTTGAGATAAATAATAGAAGACGCAGTCGATAGTCCGATGGGTGACCGCCAGTGGAAAAAATTCTTGAGCACTACCATACTAGGTAAGAGAAAATTAGTCTGTCCCCCATTATAACGTTTAGGTATATAAAACTTTTCCGTTAATGACTGATTGACTGACTGACAGACAATGAACAGCCGATACTATTCAGTAGCTGTAAGTTTAAATCCCCCCATCCTAAAATGATAAAAACGGAGATAATTTGAAACTTTTTATTTCTGCAATATACAGATAATGCTCTTGGGACTTTGTATACGAGGTCCCGTGAGCATTAGGAAAAGATTTTTGGTAGTACCTCCTCTCCCCTTATGAGGTAAAAGGTCCGACTTTGCATGAAATTTTTCACATTCCACAACGACGAAACCGCCTGCAGAAATCTAGTAGGTAATAATTTTGAAATGACCACTCATCGCCATATAACTCCCATTATTTCTAACTAGAATCTCAAAAAGTTTCGTGTTTCTTTAAGCAGCGTCGCAGAATATTTTTAAACACATTTTCATGCGGTGTTGATTACCTTCAGGTTAATGTTCAAAAATATTACAACACGTTTTACTTTATTTCTAACTAAAAACTTTAATAACAGTTTCCGCAATGATTGTTATGAAATTGACGAATTTTCTAACAACCTTTCACCGCCTGTAATAACCCCAAAAGTATCAAAAAATCGTTCCTTAATGGGCAGCTACGATGTAAAAGGAACCCATTGTCCAACTTTCATGTCTTATTCGGTAGTTTTATGTAGCGTATAGAAACACTTTTACAAAAGAATTACGTCAGCACAAAGAACATTTTTACGTAACAATGTATGAAAACGTTTTATTAAAATGTTCTCTAGTACGTACCTCACTCTGAAATGTTTTCACTTGGCACGTCAGAAAGGTAAAGTTAAATGAGGGATAATGTAGACTTCCGCCACTGGCACTCGAGTGCTCCATTCACGTACTGATGTGTTTGTCAGGGACAGATCTACAGCGAAAATATACGGATGAATGGATCTCTTTACTCGTGAAAACTTTAATTTGTGACCGTGATATTTAAAGCGAATATGAGCCAGTTGAATGAACCATAACAATAAAGGAGAATATCATTAAAGTCTGGATAATAAATATTGGTATTTAAGTGAGATAGAAGTATTGTATAATTTACAATTATAATTAGAAAGCAATCCACCCTGAATTCACACAAGTAGGACTTTATAGCAAGTCCCGCCATCGGTGAAATAACTGAATTTATTTTTGCGCACCTTGGCTGTTCCATAAAGGATTATCATAATGTGCATGAAAGAGGAATCTCCCATCCCTTCGTTGTTTTATCTCAAGGGAATTATGTTTTCACTGAAAGCTGTCAGGTTGCCCGACCTTTTACGACATTCTCGAAAATGTATCGTCTTATTTTAACCAATTTACACAAAACCTTAACAATTATACGCTTATAATACTAACTAAATACATTAACGAATGCAGACGCAACTTTAAGCACAACTTTATTGAAATTACGATCACAATATTACCACAATACTTTCGGGAGTTTAAAACAAGAGCAAGAGGCCTTCACACTGACCTTAAAGGAGAATGTTCATTGGTCCTGATTTTCCTCACGCCTTAAAGTGAAAGTAATATTACAATTTATTTATTATTTTTTGCCATTACCTGACAAACAGAATGTATGTTTCGAATGGGGGATTTCTTGTAAAATAAAATTAAACCTGAACTTGATTGATCTTTTAATTAACAGTTCTATAACAACGGAATGTAACAAGCGTCAATAAGTTATGTTGCAATAGACCTATTCCGATAAAATAGACCTATTCCGATCTAATACCAAATAACTAATACCACTGGTATTAGTTTAAAATAATATCATTAAAGGTAGATTTATCGGTAATATTTTTTAGATGATTTTTTAATGAGTGTGAGTATGACGAATAAAATCGAACACATAAAACAATCTCTCAGAGTTTTTTGTGTTTCATTTCCACTAAGTCTATTTAACCTTGTATTTGTATTCACACATACCGATTGAAAAGACTCAGGTACCTACTACTCTGCTATTACTAAGTACGTAGTAAGTGGATAGTAGATCAATTAACAAGCAATGTAACTTATCTTTGATTTTTTACAAATCATGAAACAATCTATTTTAACCTATAGGTAGATAAGACGGGTTATTTAAATTTTGAGGTTATGTTACATTTTGCTAAATACCTTTAAATAAACTTTGATATTAATAGGTTAATCATATATCGTCTAAAACAGTTTGAATTTAATGCAACTCTGGACGGCGCTCCATACTTTCATAGGCATTCTCCTTTTATATAACCTTTATAAACATCATGATGATGTTATACTTTTCCTTTCTGTGTGGCTTTAATCCATTTACGGTTCATTACAAGTCACGGGATCACTTCAGTGCAGAGTGGTAGAGGCGTTCGACAAAAGTCTCGGAAGATTTTATGCCCGAAAATCTCAAATAAGGAGCACCTAACAACCGGGATAGATGAGTTGCGAGTGTTTTAAATCAAAAAAACTCGAGATACTTTTGCCACCAGTGGTCGTAGACAATTTTTCCTAGTTAACAACCTCTCTAACTTAACTCGGTCAACAACTTGAGATCATCGTAAGCCATCGGGCTATATACGAGTACAAGTTAAGTGAATATTTGATCTAAATTACTAATAAACTAATATCTTACGAAAAACTGCCTGGGGAATTTTTATACAGCTGTGCGTTCTCAATTTGGGTGAAGTTTAATTATTTCATAATTTAAATTGTATATAACAAATCCATAAGTTATATTATTAGTAATTTTTTCTCCTGAGCCTGATTTCCATATTCGTTATTCGCAAATTATGATTATGCTTGATATTTTGTTTCATTTTTGTTTAGGTATGTGCCCCGTGATTCAGGCGACACTGCATTAGACAATCGTAAAAACATGTCACGGTTAATTGTAGTAAGAAAATGAGTAAAAGGGTCACATTACATCAGGATAACAAAGTCGTACAAAGCCTAGTGAACTCTAATAGAAGGACCTTATGTTGTTGAGCAGAGAGAACACCAAGAATCTCAAGAAAAAATATTGGGGTCACGGATGGATACAACCCCTTACATCCCAAACATACAACGCACCATTAATCATAAGTACCAGGCATAATTAATACGCAGAAATAAATAACTACAAAATTCTTTCTTACTAAGAGCGATTTAAGACTTAACTTTCTTTGACAAGATACTTTAAAATACTTAGAAACAAGCCTAGTTAATCTCTCAAGTTAAATAGATTCACAGGTGTTATAAGTCATTTAGCACTCCTAAAAATTCCAAGCCGACGGAATTATATATGGCTGTCGTAGAAAATGTCGTCAGTCGACGCAGAGTGTTTTATTACAGTCAAAGTAGCTTCGCTTCGTCTCGTCTCCTAATTATTTCTTTCCATTTTGTCAAAGAAAAAAATCCTCCAACGCGTTTAAGCATCAGATTTTGTTATAAATTTAGCTCCCCTCTTTTTGCTTCGAGCTCTATAATTAACGGGTCTGTCTTTCATTCGAAATGCAGCTTTTCAACTTTTCTATCAGAAATTCGTGTTTGTCTTTTTTGTTTGGAAAATCTCTAAAGTTTGTCTGTTTTTAATGAAACAATATCAATGAAATAATAAAAAATATCTGGAAAAGAAAATAGGTACTAGGTAATAGGGCGTTTTATATAAAAAACAAGAAACTCTAAGAACGTAATTTTAACAGATTTATTAAGCGGTCACTCAGGAACTTACTTACCTTGTGAGTTATTATGGGTAATCGACATTAAGGTGGCTGGAAATCTTTAGTACATAGTATCTCAATGCTGGAAATGGAGAAAAAAGTTAAAACTTATAACTTACATTTTTTGACAGTTTGATTACGATGGTGATCGACGTTTGTTTGTTTGTTGTCGCGTACTGTAGATGCCACGCTGTATTCTCATAATGATTATATACAAAATCTTTCGATGTCTTCGGCCAAGATCTCATCCCAAAACAACTTAGTCCTAACTGTAAAATTATAATGGCCACCAAACTAAAAAAGCAAAAAATTTAAAAATTTAATACAGAACATTGTTTAATATTTTCTGCAATACTATCGTTATACTGATAATAAATTTGAGCAGCAAATGCTTAGTGGCACCTGGGGTGCGGCAATAACACGAATTGACGTCGTTTGGACGGTAGTTATTGGAGGCGCTGATTTATTGTTACATGGTCAGCTGATTCAAATATTCTTCCCCATCTCTCTAGTAGAATATACTCTCATGATCATCAATTTCTCACCTGCCGACTTAGTCTGTTTCTGGTGTAAACTATGCCGTAAGCCGTAATGTACAATCCACTCAACAAATTATAAAGTTTTATTTTATATCAATAAATTCAATTGTTGAGGAGAGTAGTGATGATTAGTAAGTACATAGTAGTTACTAGCCTATTACTTTAATATCTACATTTATCGTCATTCATAATCATTACTTATACATATTTTCGCTATAAAACCAATTAACTTATTACAATATAAATATTTTTATCCATTACAACCATTCCCTGATTAAAACTAAGAAAAATAATGAGTTTTGGAAAAATATTATGTATTGTATATTAAGATATTATACCTAAGTAAGAGTGTTTCAGTTAAAGTAGGCACTAATGTACTTGGATAATATACACAAAGCCGTATGCAGTGGCAGCGAGCCACAAGCCACTGCTTTTCAGTATACATTAGTTCATCTCGTTGTTTAGTTAATGAGTCAACTCTGCAAGCTACTTTGCGGTTTTTACGTTCATTAAAATTTTAAAATCACATAACGTATAATCGTTGGAAAGTCTTATAGTTGTATGGTTAGAGAAGTCATTGTGTTGTTCAAATAACATTACTTCATCATAAGTTTAGTTGATGCGCTGGTTCATTATTAAATAAGATTCCGAGAGATGGCGCCACTAGGTACTTCGTAAAAAGTTCTAGTTTTTAACTTCAGCTAGCGAACGAGAATGAAACATCACCCCTCCGCAACCGAACAAAACAACACTATGATCGATGACCCAGAATAAGAATCAAATTGCGACGAAAATGCTTAGTCCTTTTAGCTATTTTAAGTTATAGTTAAGTTGGAATTGTTTGTAAATCTGGTTGTAATAATAAACATTTAATTTCATTGAAACAAATCATAAAGGACATTGCTCCGCGTTCATACAAACTTCGCCTAAGAACCAACAGTCATGAAAAATTGATAATTGGCTGAAGAATAATATTGTCTTTTTGGTTATCACTAATTAAATCCACGGACACTTCTCTGTAATTATTTATTAGCAAAAGTAAGTTTAATTTTGAGGTTATTTCGAAGAAAAAACATAGTGACAAGAGTTAAAGAAACCCCTATTATAAAGCATTACCTAAGTCCGTAAGCCAAAGCCACGGTCATTAAAGGAATATATCAGAGTCCGTTGTTCAATATCAGTCGTTAAAAGCAAATTAAAAGTACACGTAAATCTCCTTTGCACACACGAAACGAATGTAGGTACCTACATAAATCTGACAACCGCCGAAATTATGTGAAAGTGACAGTTGTGACTGACAGTATCAATGACACTATGAACATAGAAATAAGACGTATTACTGTGGCTCTAGTGAAAAAGGGTATAAGTCCGATTTTGACGAAAATGAGTTAATTATACCAAAATGTTCAGAAAAAAAAGATCTACCGATTCGTGAAATCAGATCTTGCCTATCTTTAAAAATAAAGAAGTTAGCAATGTGAAAAAGGGGTTAACTAACACTAAAAATATTGCAAAAGTAGGGTATAAGTGCATTCTAATTTCTTTACACAGAACTATGACTTTTTTATTTTGTGTCTTTTGATCTAAATAAACATATATTTTCAGAGCTTCATTTCATTTGGTGAATACCGGTACAAGTACACTTGTTTCTTAAAAATTCTTAAGTGAGTAACGATATCACTTGATGTAAATCCGTTTTCACCAAAATAAACGATAAAAATCCCGAATAAGTCTTTTGATATCCGTTTTCACGAATGAAATATTTATATTACCAAATGCAATTTGACATAAGTTAAACTATACCAAAAAGTTACTGCTATTTTTCGTGAGAAAAGAAATAACTGATTCATACGGGGTACGGTACATAGGGGCGAGAATGAGATAGAACAAGTAGAGACTACTGAAGAAGAAGTATGGAGCGAACAAGTCGTGATAATCAACAGAGATTGATGAAGAGAGCTCCTGGTAGACCACGAATAATGCATACAGGTAGTGTAGGCCGTTCGAGAAAGATTTATTGAATTACCGCAGTTACAGAACCAAATATTTCTGTTGATGAAAATGAAGTTGAAGATTTTTCAGTGATGAGCAATTTCTGTGTGATTTTGTAGGTTCCGCTGAAATTAGTTTGAAGAATGCACTAAAGAGTGTTAATAAATCTGAATGGGAAGAAGCAATTTTACCTGAAGTCAGAAGCCTAGTTCAGAAAGGTACATGGGAGATAGTTAGAAGATCGCAGAATAGGAATGTCGTTGGCTGTCGTTAAGATTTGACGACGAAGCAAAATATCGACAAGTCTTAGAAGAAGGCGAGGTTTGTAGCTCAAGGTTTTAGCCAGCGGTATGGAGTCGACTATGAGAAAACCTTTGCGCCTGTTGCTAGACTGGATACTGCAAGGTTGTTGATGGCACTCGCAGTTGAATTTAACTTGGGATTACGCCAAATAGACATTAATACTGCTTACTCAAATGGATTCCTGGACGAGGAGATTTATTATGGAGTTACCAGAATTATTATTAAGAGAAAGTTTAGTTACGCTTATGAATCGAGAAGGAGAAGATCCAATGGTCAAGAAACGCGCGCAGGCCATGCTTTTAGAATTAGATAGTGGTTGCGATTCATGCATATTGCGAAAATCGTTGTATAGCTTGAAGCAAGCTGGACGTCAATGGAATCTCAAGCTCAACAAGGAATTGACTGATATAGAGTTGAAGCAGAGTCTTAATGAATCGTGTCTATATTTTAAACTTCATGATAATATATATTTATTCCTATTGGTGTACGTCGACGACATTTTGATCGCAAGTCAAGAAAGGGGTTTAATCACGAAGTTTAAAAATGAGTTTTCGAAAGAGTTTGATTTGAAAGACTATGGTGAAGTAAAATATAATATGTTAGATGTTAGAAATAGATATTTAAAGACATGACAACGTCATTGTTTTGTCACAACAAATTATGTTGAAAATTGGTTGAAACGTTTTTGCATGGAAAATTGCAATAAATGTGCTACTCCTATGGAGATAAATTCCAAACAGAAAGAAGAGAAAAGTGGAGATGAGCGCAGCGAAGCATGGCCTTATCGAGAGCTAATAGGTATTTGAATTACCTAGCGAAAGCAACAAGACCTGATATTGCTAATGCGGTGAGTAAACTTTTCCAGAAGATGACAAATCCTGAAAAATTCGACTGGAAATTAGCGAAGCGTGTGTTGCGTTATCTGAAGGGAACATTTATGAAGGGGGCATTTATTGTAGGTGGTGGCTGTATATCGTGGCAATCTCGAAAGCAGCGTAGCTTAACGAACGAGACAGAGTATGTTAGCCTATCCGAAAGTATGAAGGAGGCTGTGTATCTCAACAGCTTGGTGAAGGAATTAAAAATCATGAGGTACGCTGTTCATGTCGATAACCAAGGGGCCAATACGAGTATTCTTAGCTCAAGACCCTGTGCACGTTGCACGTATTAGATATCATTACGTGAGGGAAGTTTTGAGGGACAAGAACGACATGGAGTTGAGACATGTACCTACCCACTGGATCCATGTTAGCTGATGTGCTTACTAAGCCGTTATCTAGTGTTAAACATTACATGTGTTTAGATGGCTTAGGTGTTAAGATCAACTGAGTTCTCTTTTGGATATCTTTAAATTTAAATTTATAGGGGCGTGTCGAATATACGAACTTATTGGTGTTTTGTATAGGTATGAGTTTTGCTAGATAGTTGTTTGATAAATAAATTTTTGTTTGTTTTCAAATTGTTTTCCTGATTTAAAAATGAACTGTGTCACAGGCACCTCTTAAAACACTTTTTACTAAAAAAAAAAAATAATAAAACTACATAAAATGGATATAACTTACACAAAAGGTTCGCGTAAGTCTACATGCGCCTTTACGGCACGTCTAATAACTATGTGAAAAAGGACACAAGTTATTTTTTTTCGATTTTTTTAAAATTTGATCGTGTCAATGAAAAGTACACATTTAATTCATTGTTTTGAATTACTCCAATTATAAATATCTGATTTTGTTTCTTAATTATCACACAAATAATTCCAAATGCGTATCCTTTTTCACTTAGGTGAATTAACTTTTATTGTATGTGAAAAGGGGTATTACTTCTTTTATACCCTTGTGTCGTTCGTTTTGTGGTAAGTATAAGTCGCTATTTTAAAAACTATTCAGATTATGTAAAAATTAATGCCAGAATAAGAAAGAGCATACATTTTTTACCTATATAACACATCACATGTATTTAGATTGACAGCTGTTTAAATGCCACACGTACTTAAACAAGTAATTTGGTGCGCGCGGGGCGTTTTTTGCGTCTCCTGTAAAGTTACGTTTTTAGACTTATACCCTTTTTCACTAGAGCCACAGTATTAAGGTCGTCAAACACACATCCATTCGGAAATAGTTCAACTTCGTCTTATCTCATTTTATTACCTCGACATCAGCCAGGCTTATTCCAAAGAAAGACATGCATGAAATTAACATTTAATGATATTTTATTTTATTTTAAAACATTGTACGACGAAATTAAGAGTTTTGTATAAGCAATCCGTTTCGACTTGATGTGTGTGCGGCAACCTTGGCATAGAGTAATGAGGAGGATGTGCCGGATGTTTTTGTGAAATCAAGTTAATGTTTATTTATCTTTATTTCATTTGTAAGAAGTGTCCGTTGAAGTCTGGTAACTGTAATCAATACCATAAAATAAATTGAGAATTATGATTTATGTGAAATGTATGCAATTTTTAGGCGAGATTTGGCGATGTTCTTTACCAAGGAAGTATATAACCCTAAAATTCTTTTCAGTAAATCAAACGCTCACTGCGTAACGAATACAAATTTATTGGTAGTAAGGCATTTTCTGACGGGGATTTGTGTTGTTATCTTATAAGATTATATCATTATCTTTTCATCACCCGAAACCTTTACAAAAGATACAACACTGTAGAGAAAAATCAACTTAAGATACGAGTGGAGTACAATCCAAATCCCAATACACGACTGGAAAAAGTTTTAACGCATTCGGCTCGCGTTCTTATCCCGTATAATTTACGGGGAGTTCTGTGGACGAGCGTGTTGCTGACCTGCCGTGTTTTGCTGTTTATCCCGTAGCTATCCTTTTTTATTTATCCGAGAGGTGAATGGTAGGAGTAAACAAGAAAATTAGCACAGCAATAACTTTCTATCCAAGTTTTTGATACCAGCGTCTATGACAATGACACTTATTTTATTATTATCTCATTGATGTATTAGTTATGGTTTTATTTTGTGCTAGCTGCTTCGGTAGACGTTGTCCTGGAACACATATTATTTATACTTCAGGTTATAATCGGCATATTAAATAGCAACACACCAGTTTTATGTTAGACCGCCAGCAATACAATAATTACATTCACTACTTTTTACGTGAGGCAGACAAAAAAAAAATAAGGTTGTCAATAAATAAATATGAAAGAATACGAAAAAGAGTAAACGACAGGTTTTTGACAGGTGGTAGGGCCTAGAGCTCACCCGGGGAAGTACCACCGCCCGCCACGGTACTTAGTACCATTCCTACCGTGTAATAATTGTTTTAAGAACAATTGTGTTCCGGATAGGAAGGTGTGGAGCCGATTACACTTTTTTAGAGGCGACCATCTCAGTCCTCAGGGGTAGCAACGTATCTGTGACCGAATTAGAACGAGACTCATTGAGTCTAGTTCAAGATCGGTCACAGTTGTCATGGGCGGCAGCGGAAGGTGGTGCTGCATGCTCGTTTGCCATCTTAATTCCATAAAAAAAGAATATAACATTAAAATATGTGAAGAGGTTTTTAATTTTACTGATGGAATTGTTAAAGGGTAATGAGAAGAAAGATGTAGAAGAACAATGAGGAAAAGATTGGACAAAAAAAAAGAGTAAGATTATGACAATAATAGTAAAGATAAGACTAGCGTGTCGCAGTGGCGTAAGCTGATACTGTTACGCTAACTCTTCTCATCACACGGAATAAAGGAAACGGAGGAAATACAAAATTCAAAGCGTCTTCATGGAAAGAAAATTTAAAAAGGTGGTAGCAAGATAGGTTAGAAATCTTACCTTGGATAGGTATCTCCGATTTCAATCTCGAAGGTATAGAGTGAATTACATCTAAAAGGAAAAACGTGTCAATTTTGTATTCTCAATCTTTTGCAATCTCTTATCCAGTAGCTAGTCAATGACTACTTGATTAGTGAGTTTCATACCTTGACTTACGTCATTATAATCGTATCATATTCTCCATTAATCATCATCTCATTTCCTATTTTCTAAACTCTAAAAATAACCAGTTTTACTAACCCAGATAAAGCAATAAAAAATCAACAACTGAAATTGAATCTTATTATGAACTGAATACAAAGAATTTGTGTATAAAATGTTGAACCAATGTGAGGTAATTGGAAGTCGATTCCAATTAACGTCATATTATTAGATTGAAATGATTCATGCTAAATTGTGTGAATCAGAGGTACCGGTTTGACTGCGACTAAGTAAACGACAATTCACCCCTTTGTATCTTTCAAGAACGGTTCTATATTGGAAATTCTTGTGGTAGTTATCCTGATTTTATAAATCCTAAAGAGGTAGTAGAACAAAGGAAGAAGGGTGTAAATTCTGCATAAGGCGAAACCCTTGAATTTAAGTACAAGTAGGTAAGCTTAAAGAAACCTCATTGAGCTCCATTTTTTTAGGTTAAATGGGTTTTGATTATGGTTAGGCACGATAATCCGTCTGCTAAGACAGCTTATTTTTAACATGAATATTTTGTTAACTGCGGTGGTCCATATCAATTTTCAGAAGAAAGTAATACTAACCAATAATACGAACAAGTTTAAAATAGTAATTTAAAATAGTTTTTGCAACAATTTTAGGTTTATGGTCTAACAAATAAAACAATTCAGTATAATATAAAACACATTCGCTTTTCGCTTATCGTGCGTGATAAGTACCGCGTCTCGCTACCGTATTCAAAATAAGGTTAATTTAACTTTACGGCCCCAGTTGATACACTTTTCCGGCGGTTGCCTACTTCAGTTGATTAAAAATAAAATTGGTGGATAATTTCATTGGATCCTTAATAAAATTCCAGTAGGAGACTTATTGCTGCGGCCACACCTCGCAAATTTCCCCAATATTGGTGAAGGAACGGGCGTCCATTATTCCCTTTGTTTTATGCTCGAAGATATTATATCCGGTCATGCCATCGAGTTGAATTATTATTATTTTATCGCAGCTAATAAAATTAATAGGAGAGACCGTTCCGACTGCATTAGCTTTCTCGGAATTGATGGCTCAGTATCGCAGCCCCGTTTATATTGTGGCTTGTTTGAATGTTCGAAATGGGCTTCGTTAGAAACTTTTGGGGCGTATGCCGAACGTTTACAATTGTAATTTATTTTCTAAATAAGCTGGGGTTATTACTGAGTAAACGTATCTCATTCTTTATTGGGTCTGTAATATTGGAAGATTACATAGGAACTATTAATTTAAATTCAGTATTAAAGTTCCAGGAGCTTTGTTGTATGGGCTCCTTTATACCAAGGAACATACAACTAAAACAGTGTGCAATGCTTTACTCTCCTATTTTCATAAAAATAATTTCGTCGGTTGCCAACACTGACATTCGTAGGTTATCATCTAATTTATAAGCTAAACAAGTTAAAAAGCTTTAAACGTGTTTGCTATAAATAGCTTCTAAATCAAGTTAAATCGATGGCCAGTACCGAAAAGCCAATTAAGCTGCGCAGCTAGATTTGATTTGACAGCCGGATCTCGAACTAATGTGCCATACGTGCCTACTCCGCTAGCTGAGGGGAGGTTTGACGCGCCTAATGCGAGAACAGTTTACGATTTATTTGGCTGAACTGGTGAATAAGTCGTGAGTGACTTTATTCTTTTTTTGTAATAAAAAGACATACGTGTGTACTACTTCCAATCAATATTACTTAGAATGTAAAAAAACATAATTAAATTTTTTGGGTGTAAAATATTGATGGAGATTTTACAAATTAATAATAAATTTAACACATTTTTTTATTCATACTTTTTTATTAACATACTGTTTACAAGTTTCAACTATTCGATAACAGATGGCGTTATATTCCTAACAAGGGGTTCCCAGACAAAATATTATGTTGCAGAAAAATGTTCGCCAGGGCAGTTTGTGTTACTATATTTAACTTTTTTCATACAGCTAAGCTAGTCAGTCTATCGGGTCCAAATAAGGTAATGTTTCGATTATTTATAAGTTGATTATTAAAATTTGTGCCGATCACATTGATTAAAGCGAGATTTAGAGACATGCTCCTGAGTATCCGTTACAGGAAAAATGTTGAGTGTCGGCGATGAAATTTAATAACCAATTGTGTGTCGGTTATTTAAAAAATTATCTTTCCCGTCAACACTCTTGAAAAATCCATCGAAAGTGTGAACCTTACAAGTTTGGCAATATTCTATCGAGCCTACGCGTGAGCCATATTATGTTAGATGGAGCGTAGCAATAATCGAGGATGATTTGAATTCATGAATGAACCAAATCACATCGACCACTCGACACAGGAATAAAGTTGAAGGAGCTTGTTCAGTTCATTGTTTGAATAAAACAATAGAATCAATGATATTTTAACCACTTTTTATGTTTAATGGTTAATGGTTAAAACGCCGAATCGCTGTTCCAAGGGTCCGGGGTTCGATTTCCAGCGAGCGGAAATTTGAATGTTTACTTTAATTTTAATTTCTCGGCTGGGTGAGTGTCAATGTGTGTGTGTGTGTGTGTGTGTGTATGTGTGTGTGTGTGTGTGTGTATGTGTGTGTGTGTGTGTGTGTGTAGCGTTATTAGAGTTACTATTATTATAGTGGTGTCTTTGGCGCTTTTCCTTAATTTTTTACCGACTTCAAAAAAGGAGGAGGAGGTTCTCAATTCGTCTGCATGTTTTTTTTCTTATGTGTGTCACCTCAGAACTTCATACTAGGTTATCCGATTTCGATAATTTTTCAGCCATTCGAAAGATAATGACTGCTATCAAATTAAATTGGAGCGACATCTGTCAGTCAGTTTTTGAGTTATTCTCAATAACGTCAATTCCATTTATGCTCATTACCTCATAACTTTTGATTGGGTGTTCGCATTTTGATGATTCTTTTTTGTTCGATAGGTAGTGCTTGTGTGTGTTCTCTTATTAATTTGAGCTTTGTTTACTGCTTTTGAGTTATCTTGACTTTGAAGTCTGTTTACTTTTTTTGTCAAAAGTTATATTCATCATCATCGGAATCCATAACTGTTCTCCTGCTGATATCGATGTCCTTTCAATAATGTGAGGGGTTAATGCAATAGTCCACCACGACGGCCAAGTGCGGATTAGCAGACTTCACAGACTTTAAAGAAAATTATGCGTGCAGTTTTTTTACGATGAGTTTTCGCAGTAAATTGCTGGAAGTCTTAACTTAAAAAATGGCATATGTTTTAGCTTGATAAGTGGTTTATAACTTGAGATATAAATAATATACGTTGCAGAACTACTTCTGCTGGGTCAGCGAGTAGATAGACAATAGTTAAAGAAAAGACAATAGCGTAATGGAGGAAGGAAAATACCATGCCTGTAAAATGCAATCACAATCACGTCTGGTCGGCGTTGAAATTCTATTCGCTGCTACCTACCACTCCATCGACCATTGCAAATAGATAGATTTCGAGCTTGCGTGCCACGTTCAATGCTACACTTTATAAGGATTTTAGGTAACAACTGATTTTGCCCAACGTTGTTGATTATATTAATGACAACGCCTGCAAAAAATGCCGCGAATAGTTCCACGCAGATTAGAAGTTGTTTTTTGGACTTGTCTGCAATTTTAGCGACTGTCTATTTCGGTTCCTAAAATACTGACCACGTTCGCATGCCGCATTAACTTTGATTTTTTGTCACTTATTTAATCGTAAAATAATCATTCTCTATATTATCTTCTGTATATTATATCTTCTATATAGAGAAGGCTGTGGAGCGACATATAGGCTTCTTTTTATCCCGAAGTTCCCGCGGGATTAGAATTCATGCAGGAAAAAAAATTATGCGCGAACAAAGTCGTGAGCACAACTAGTAATGTATATTTATTTGTCAATGCTATGTTATTGTAGCTCGTGCTTGTGATTTCGTCTGCTTGGAATTCAGAATTTTAGTCCAGGTAAGAATATAGAAAGAAAAAAGATAAAGTAGACACATAAAAAAACACTTGACATTACAGACAAACAAATAATTAAATAGAAATAAACTGTGAAAAATAGTGAAAACTTAAGCTGTTACTTAAAAAGTTAAATAAAATATTATCCAATAAATGAGCTACGTACTTACTCAAATTTTTTATTCTACAAATATTTTTTCCGTTATTTTAATCAAGGTCTTTAGCTTATACCTTCATTACATCCTGAAATAGGCAATAATGAGACAGATTTTACCAATATAACCAAAAAGTGATTCAATTATTACTCTAAATTCTCGTCCATCGAGGACTTAGGGTTTTAGTTTCTACACTCATCAGCGGTGATCAATGTCTAATAACTTTAAACTCAGATCAACTACTCCAACCCTTTAAAGAGTTTCACAACTTATCTCCATAGTATATCATCACGTAAATAGAAATAATTTTGCTTAATTTTCTACACCCTAAAAATTTTAATTACTTGTTAAGGAATTAATGAAACAGATGATATATTCCTTTTTGAGGATAAATTATCCTCTTTCTGGGATAAAAATATATACCGAATATTATAAATGTGGTAATAAACTTTCAATTTCCTAAGTTTTGTCAAAAGTCTAATTTTTGTCAGCTATCTTCCCTGATAAGAGATCTTCCCTAATGAGACATAAACTTTTAAACATCTATATTTATCATTTATAATATTAGCACGATCAAAACTGATAACGTAGAACTCATAAAATTTTGCGCAGTCCATTAGTTCTTAGTCGTAAAATACCGGTAATTTTACTTAAGAAGAAATTTCACGTTTAACACGTTCGCTGCGTTACGAGATCTGTCAGATCTCTTACAGGTTTTCGGAACTGTGCGTCGACTAAAATCGTGTTCTTTCACTCCGTGCGGGTGGCTCTAACTTGTGAAGTTCTTTAAGTATGAGAAAGACAAATATACATATTTGCTTCCTACTTAATGGTGAATTCCAGGACATAAAAAAAAGAATAAGAGATGGTTTAGGTTCCTAACGCACAGTATTATAATTATTTTAATTCCTTGCGTTACGAGGCATGTTGATACTCGTAAAATCGTAAGCCTCGTAGACGCAAGAGAGGGAAGGTGGGCGGCGCGGGCGCTGCGTAACTCGATTTAGTGTTGTCCTAGTATCGATGTGAGCATAGAGAGAGATAGAGAAAAATTATATTGTCTTTCGCCATAGAAAATACCTACAGTAGCCCAATCACTGAATTTACAATTCTTGTTTTTATTTATGTACCTACACTTAAATATTCGATTAAATTCGTCGTTGATATTTTTATGTAATTTATTATAAAGATTAATAGGATCATTATGTTCAATAGTAGCCGGTTTAGTCATTTTAGAGTAAATGTTATCTTTAAAAATTGACAATTTATGTTTTGTTATAGGCCTACATTTAATTAAATGCTTTTTGTTTGCGACCATAGTTTATAAATAAACTTTAATAAAACTTTTTCAATCGACAACTGAGATATTATTTTATTCCCATCACTATTTACTACACATATTGAACTATCTTCGGTTGCGGTACGAGATACAATCGATACCTAATTTTATTTTATTATTTGTAGTTTATTCGTATGTCATAACTGCGTCCGCAGCTAGCAAAATATACAGCAATAGGTTATTTTTGACCCATAAAAATTTCAAAAATATATCATTGGTTTTTTGGAAGATATAAATTATTTTCAAAACTGTATTTTTAGGAGACTGATTAGGTCTCTAACGCACCACAGGCCAGGTTAGTTAGGAGATCTTTTAGGTCTCCAAAGCTACTAGCGGAAAGTTCTTTGAAAATGAAGACGCAGCGAACGTGTTAAATAAATTTATTACACTTAAATATTTGTGGAGCAAAGATCTTTTACAATATAAAATTTGGTAAAACTAAAGCTTCTATTACTTTATGCATAACCCGCTTATCACCCTGGTAGGATTTGAACCCACAATCTCCGGTTCTAGGAACCGGGCCTTTCCACCTTAGGCCACAGGGATCGGTGTTTGAAGCAACAAATATAAAACTACTAACCTGGATTATTACATTTTTCAAATTTAATTTATAAAAGAAAACGAGTTGGATACAATCACTACATAGTATAAAACAAAGTCGCTATTTTTGTCCGTCTGTTTGTTTGTCTGTTTGTCTGTATGCTTAAATCTTTAAAATTACGCAACGGATTTTGATGCGATTTTTTGTAATAGGTAGAGTGATTCAAGAGGAAGGTTTTTATGTATAATACATGCATATATTCCCACGAGAACGGGATCCACGCGGGTGAAACCGCGGGCGGCCCGCTAGTAATTTTATATAGTAAAGCAGTTGGATAAGAGCTCGGTGGACGAGAGCAAGCAAGAATAATGTGTCGCTCTCACTCTATCGTGTTTCTTTTATTATTTTTTACTTTTTATATGTAATTTCTTGTGTCGGGGTTTATTTTAATTTTTAATTTAATTTTTTATTTGTATTCTAGGGTTAAAATCAATAAAAATAATAAATAGATAATACTTAATTTCCCTATGTTATGGGCGCCATAGACAATACATAAGACAAGAACATAGACACCCAGAACGAGAACAGGAACTTATCGCTCAAACCGTCTCGCTGGGGATCGAACCTAGAATTCTTGAAACAGCGTTCTGTTATGGCAACCGTTGCACCATGGCGGTAAATAAAACATAAATAATATTTTTTACAAAAATCCACTTAAAATCGACGAGAACAGATAACTTAAAAAGCACCCGTCAATTTCCGTGAAAGGACTACGAAATTTTTTCTTCACGTAAAATTATGAAGATAAGTAAAGATTATGATTTCTTATGCACAATGATTTATTAGCCATTTTGTGAATTTTCAATCTTTTACAAGGCTTCGTAACATGCAAGGTAGATTCTTCAGTCCTGCAAGACTTTCAACTTTCAAGCTAATTAAATTAGAAGCATCGCCAGGATATTAGCAAAAAGACGAATAGCCTTGGTTCACGCTCCTTGCTACTTAATTGTAGTAACAGCCATAAATAAAGCCGTGTTCTTTTACAATTGATATCCTGTAATATTTTCTTACAAAGAGAACTCTTAATCACGTTTCGATGTATTTACATTAGAAAATTGCAGCTCTTTTACTTTGGCGAATAATATTTGCTAAAGTTATCTATAATTTTGCTTTGCAATCGGACTAGCTTTGTTAGTAAAGTGCAATGCAACTTTAGTATGTACTTATAGATATAAGTGTGGTTTTTAAGGCACCATTTTTTATTAGTACGTAAACGATATACCTAAGTAACATTCAAAATGTTACATAAAAGTACCTTGGTACAAATGATGGAGAACAATCGAGAGAGCTTGGGCCTATCCAATAACATTAAAACATTAATTTTAGCTATAGAAAAATATTTGGTGCAAGATGGCTATGTCACAAATGTACACTTTCATATCAAGAAATTCCTTTCTAGAAAAACAAATATTGAGAAATTTATGATTCCCAGTACAACAATTGAATCGTCAACTGATATTGAACCAAATATCAATATGAACCGAATATCCAATAACATATTCAATTTCATCTTGTCAACACCTGACGGGTGTAATACGTAAGGTCAAATAACCATTGGAACCTAAATTCATTGGATTTACATTTGTATATGGCACCTGGATTTTATTGGAACATGAACTCTCGAGGACAAAGACATTGGTTGGAAATCTGCACGCACCTCTTCAAGATGAAGGTAACGATGAAACAGGCTTATCAAGGAGATCTCTATAATGTTCTCAATGGTTTGAGAAGTCTGTCAAACTATATTTTTATCAGCATGAGCTAAGGCTGGTAACCCTCACACTATGACAGGAGATCCGAGCCGTGGAACAATAACTTGCTAAGTAAACGATGTGAGATTTGAGATCTAATAAGACTCGAACTTTTAGGAGTTCACCCATATTTAGAGTGTACCTACAATCCTACATGGTATTTGATATTAGAGAATAACGAAAGTGATTAAAGCATTTGTTAAAATGAGTAAATTTTTTTAACATATTACAAAAAAGGAGGTTCTGAATTTTAAAAAGAAGAGTTAACCACTTTTCATATATTCTTCTTATATTTCAAAGCTGGTGTTTGTCATGTGGTCCCATTAAAATTTGAGCGACATTGAACGACTAATGGGCATTTTATTCACTTTTATGACGTTGATCAGGTTCTCATTTTATTGCTTGTCGATATTTGTTTTTAAGTATTCTATTATTAAATTTACATTGACGATAACCTGCATGTAATGGTTATTATTTCAGATTGCTGTTCAAAGATTCTGGCTTCTACCCATCAACGCGGAAATTTGAATGATTAGTTTAAATTTTTTTGTCGGTCATTGTTTCGTCGGTGGTTCCTTGTAATTCTTAATAATTATTTTCAAGTGACGATAGCATAGCAGCCTTTATCCGGTAGATAGTGGATAGTATCATCTATCTGACACTTTATCCGCATCCGGTGAAACGGTCTAGCAATTGTAAAAATTAAGGCGTCTGGTTATGAAAATACTTGGTACAAAGGAGTTAAAAAATCCCTAATCACATTTTAATTAAGTAAACAACACAATTCATATTACGGAACTTCGCAACTGCAAAGTGACAATACCGTAAACCCTAAAAATGCGACAGACGCCGGGAACAGACGGCGACACCATGTGATAAGACGGCAGATATCGTTACTTGTTTTGCGTGTATTTTGCCGTCTTATTTAAACGACCACTCATTATACAACAGCTGTACTCGAATCTGTGGTAGGTAAAAAAAATATTAATAAGTTAGTTTGTAAGCTTTTAATTATTATACATATCATAGTTTCATAAATAATTAGTAAAAAGGTTGCTGAAAAGTCCAGATCAGCAGAGCTCATAGGCACATCTGCAGTAGGAGTGGCGGAGCATAAGTATAAACAGGTTCGTGGTCCCAACATCAACCACTCGCCACTCAAGCTGCGAGTGTGCATTCCATAAAAAAAAAACAGCTGTACTCGAATGCTGCGGAACAATTGTCATTTTTTATTGCGTTCCTTGACAATGCATCTTAAGGATGGAGAATATCTATTGGGTTGACGTATTGAATTTACCCTTCATTGATCAAAGAAGTTTTTGAAAAGTTTTTGTATAAAAATCGGTTGGGCGCCGTAGTAGGTATTGGCGTACATAGGATTCTGAATTTTCAGCGCTTGGTTGTGTAATTTTTATTGTAGCACCGTGAATTTTTCAAACGTGATTTAATGATTTTTACGATGTGGTGCAGCACTGTGTCTATGTAGTCTGGTTAAAAAAAAAGCTAAGCTAAGCTACAACCCACTAATGGCTCACTACTGAGCACGTGTCTCTCATCATTACTGAGGAGGCATAAAGCATACTCCACCACGCTGCTCCAGTGCGGATTGGTGGAGTAGTCTGTAGTCTGGTTAGCTTTACATAAAGTTGCAGGTACACAAAAAATATTCTAAAGTCAAAGTAGGTATGTCTTATAGTTCAGAACTACATTAACACGATTTGATAATTTATTTTGTTTTATTCATTATAATATTTTATTGGAAAAGTTTAGAATGTATGCGATAAATTATGGTATATTTTTGACATAGACATTGATTTTCGAGAAAATCGACGTCTCTCATTATTTACTCACTAATCCATTGATAAAATAAAATAAGGTACGTAAGTCTCAATTTCTCAGCAAAATTACAGTTTATTCCTGAAAAATTCCCTTTGAAAATAATCAATTCATCAAGCACTATTAGACAAATGAAAATGGACGTAACATAATGAACTTCTCGAGTCTTTATCCAAAAGAAAAATCATTATGACTCAGAAATTCCGTATGACAACAATTCCCAAAACGTGATGATAAATATTCCAATCATCATTTTTCATTTTGTTTCTGGGAATACTGCTACTGCATGCAGGCCAGGAAGCAATTTGCGGGTGCTCAATCTCAATCATTTTACTGAATTGTCGTACCTACTGGCGGTTTGAGAAAACGGAAATTACTGTGACACTTGATGTTTATGTATCAACGTTTTACGAGAGCGTTGAAACACACAGGTCCAGTTTTATTGAACAACATTAATTAAATATTTAACGACCAATGTCCCCTTCAGTAAAGTCACCGTATTTCCTATCGCTCTCAGTATTAACCCGATATTGGAGTGAGCCAGGACAAAGTGACTAGAATCGGTCGTGGAAATAACTAGTACCTAATGAACACAAAATGCGATTTAAAGGGAATGTATTTGTCTTCTAACGGTTCTCATGGACAAAGACTTCTCTTTATCCCGTAAGTATAGCACTGCTTAAATAGGTAGGTACGTGAAATAAATGGGGATATTTCAGTTACCGGCCGTGGCCGGAAAGTTAAGCGTGATTAAGTTTTTTCTCAGTTACTGCAACCCAACCAACCAACAACAACTTGGGTTACAACCCAAGACTACATCGATACTTATCGTTAGGTGAGATAATAAATAATCAAGCTTTAGCATAGACATAAAAAACTATTTCAATATTTATGTTCACGTAATTAAATAAGCTAATCTGACGTCATCAACACAGTGGATGATGGATCGACGGATAACTTACATACTACCTGTTAGATAAAGGAATATGTACCTGGTTCGCGGGAACACCCGCGTATGGGCGTTTTTACTTGGTTTTAGCTCAGTTAGAGCGAGGGCGCACTGAAGCGGCCACGGCCCGGCTACGACCACAGCCACGATCGGCCGGGTCGTCAGGGCTACGGTTTTTAACGCGGTCAGCCGTCCGGCTGGCTGGCACACAGGTCGCATTGTTGCCGTGGCGGCTCCAACAGTTGACAAGCTGACATTAACATGAGATGGGCGTCGAGGAAATGGCAGTCATTGCTTATTTATATTGTACCCAACAGAAACGGAAAAAAAGTATTAGGTACATCCTATCTTAAAAACACGCGTATGTACTTAATGGCTTGTTTTTCAGCTTTTATTGTAACTCCATCACGACACGGCCGGATACTGGCCGCACTGACAAATGCAAGTGCGCGATCTACCTAAAAATACGACCTAAAGTCACGACCCGTATGAATAAAGTACTATGGTCGCACCGACCAGCAAGTCGCATCGGCCCCGTGCACGTCACAACCTGCGTTTCTATAAATATTCATGATTTTCTGGGCCGCATGCCGGCCAGCCGGGTCGTAGCCGGGCCGTGGCCGCTCCAGTGCGCTTACGCTCTTAAATAGTGCTCATTCATACTGACTCGCGGGCGCGGTGGCGGCGCGGTCACGAAATATCAAACATACGAGTATGGCGTAATATCCAAGTGTTCACACAGGAATCGCGCGTGTGGTCTAAGTAGCGGGCAAGCTCGCGATGACCGCGCCCGCGTGTTCAGTATGAACAAGCACAAGGGTTTTATAAGGAAGTCGAAGAGAACATGTAACAGCTCGATTTGACTACTTAGTCGATCGTGGTTGTCGCAACTGCTATTTCTTCTTCTACCCTCAGGTATAGGAATATTGGATGGACGGCGGATATACAGAAATAAACCTATCAAAATGGGACCACACCAAGTATAAAGTTATGAAGTAACACACACACGTAAGAAATACAGCAGAATTGAAAAATCTTCTGTTGGTTTTGAAGTCGGTTAAAACTCTTAATAAAATTCTTTGTATGGATCAAATATATAGGTAATAACATATTTATTGTGATTTCCACTAGTTTAACTGAGTAATACAACCGACTAGGACGGGAATTAGTATAATTAAACATTTTTAAATTAAACTAAAATAGAGAAGAGCAGGCGAAAATACTTGAACATCGTTAGAAAGCATAAAACATTATTTGCTATAATATGTATTTATTTGCTATAAAATTAAGTGTATTAGGTATATAAGCATAGTTTTATCTGATATGAATAGACTTTAAGTATTTATTCTGAAGCGTGTTTAACGCTGATATTGATACAGGTATGGTTGCACAATTATTTATTAGTAAATTGAGAATTTTTATAAATCTAGTTCAACTTTTTTCGTATACCGTGTTCTATCTTTTGGATTTATTTCTTCTTATCTATTCAGTTATATAAATAAGTATATTTTTTCTCCCATACCTAAAGAAGGAGTTACCTATACTACCTACTTAAATGTTACATTTAAAAGAAGTACGTATGAGAAGCAATTTCCATCCAATTATATTATAATTTGTGTGGCTTCCGTGAACTTACTCATGGTTGTAACTATGGCGGATTAATAATGTTGGTTTTTATTAGGGTTCCGCAACTCAACGGATGGCAAACGAAACTATATTAATATAAATGTACCTTCGCTGTCTGTCTACTCTATCTGTCACAGCTAACAACTATCACAGAATACATGTTATTGGAGCAGCTTTAATAACGAATACTAAAAATAAAAAAGAAGTATAACTCTCTCCACCAAAAATGTTGTTAGAGTAGCGTAACCAGAAACTTGATTTACTAAACTTTAAAATAACTTGCTCTCTTTACTTCTAGATGTCGCTAATAGTAGTAGTACACTCGATCAAGTAATGTATCTGTCGGAGGCAAATTGTAGAATCTGCTGTTTTATATATTTTATAAGATGGCCTTGAATTACAAAGCATAATGTAAATAATTTTGAAAATGAAGATTAATCTGGGGTAAGTTTAAATTAGTTAATCACTACCTATTAAGGCAGAAAGTGTTGTATAAATAGTGTGTTGGCTTATTATATTTTTGCTGTTATTATTTATAATATTCTTTTAAATTTCATAAGTACAAAACTAATATTTTGACATTCTGATGTTTAAATTATTTATGATCACCCTAAATTGCATTCGTCTTACAATTCTGCTAAACGTCGAACAGCGGTTTGTAGAACGTGTCACGAGTACAATCCGCCTGACCGTTTTGGGACGGCGCATAACATCACAGTGACGTTTTTCAATCCGACGCGCTGTTAGATAAAACAGCGATTTCTACAATCCGACTTCGACATATCCATCAATTCTTTTCATACAACACAAATTACTTTCAAAACTATGTGAATACCAAATGCATTATATACCCATATATGCAATGCATATATGCAATGCATACTAAACCCTTCGTTTGCAAGTCTGTTTCACACTTGACACTTTTATATTTTCATAATAGCATAATTCTTGTTTTATTGAGAAAGAAAAAATGATCATAAACACAAAGATATTAATAACCCTTGGATATTTTATGATAAGACAACATAAATACGTTGGTTTTTATGTTGTCGGAAGACATACGAGGACATTTGTTATTTTCACAAAATAAAACTCCCAACAAATATAGGGTATGCGAGTACCTACCAGCAATTTATTTAAGTAGTCTTTACAATATTAGCGAAATTAATGTCACTTGATAACTGGTTAACTCTTGATTTATGGTTTTCACGGGAATTGATTTTAACGGATACACCTTTGAACAACCTTTGAACCTTTGAACAGACATACCAAGGGCACCAACTAATTTGATGTCAATTCATAAGTATCTACTTTGTTCAGATTTTAAAGTAAACTGGTAAGGTAGGTATTTTATGACAACGTGAGATTTATCTAATTATGTCAAATGTTGGTAGATTACATTATGGAAAATAACCTACTTATGATATTTTGTGTTTAATACGTACAAAAAATATTTTTAAATGTAAGTAGGTATAATTTTACCTGTTAAGACCAAAATAATATTTTTTATTTGGAAAACCTAGCGTAATTATTAAGAAAGGTAATAAAAACAATTCTGATTTTTTTATGGAATTAAGATAGCAAACGAGCATGCAGCACCACCCTTCCGCTGCCGCCCACAGCAACTGTGACCGACCTAGAACTAGACTCAAAGGACTAGGATGGTTAGTCCAGTTAGTAGACGGTGTTAGAATATTAGTTGGTTAGTTTGTTAATAAGTGTGAGGACAGGGACTGTTGGTGATAATTAGTCCTGTTAGTTATTGTTAGTATGAGTCTCGTTCTAATTAGGTCACAGATGCGTTGTTACCCCTGAGAACTAAGGTGCTCGTCTCTAAAAAAGTGTAACCGGCTCCACACCTGTAAACCCCACTTGTCATAGTGCCTCAATTCCAGGGTACCGCGCTCACCGTTGGTAAAAGTGTTGGGATTCTGGGCGTTGACATTTCGAGCGACGTACAGTATCGGAGTCATCTGGAAGCTAAGGCCAAATTGGCCTCCAAAAAGCTTGGTGTCCTAAACCGGGCGAAGCAGTACTTCACTGCGAGGGACCTACTGATGCTTTATAAAGCACAGGTCAGGCCTCACATGGAGTACTGCTCTCATCTCTGGGCAGGGGCGCCACAATACCAGCTTAGTCCATTTGACGCCATACAAAAGCGCGCGGTTCGAATTGTCAACGACCCACGAGTCACTAACAGGTTAGAACACCTAAGTCTGAGGAGAGACATAGGATGCCTCTGTGTGTTCTATCGGCTTTACAACGGTGAGTGCTCCGAGGAATTGTTCGATTTGGTGCCAACTTCACCCTTCCATCATCACACCACTCGCCGAAGATTGAAGTTCCATCCACATCGCTTGGACTCGTGGCGAACGACTACGGTCCGTTTTTAACGATCGTTTTTGCCGCGGACATGCAAGATGTGGAATGAGCTTCCTTCTGAGGTATTCCCGGAGCGCTATGACATGGGGTTCTTCAAGAAAGGTGTAAAAAGAGTTCTCCTTCAGGGCCGGCGTTGCACTGGTGACTCCCCTGGTGTTGCTCGTGTCTATAGGCGACGATGACCACTTACCATCAGGTGGCTCGTCTGCTTTTACGTCAGCCCTTCAGGCTATAAAAAAAGCCTTCCTATCCGGAACACAATAATTATAGTTCTTAAAACAATAATTATTACACGTTAGGAATGGTACTATGTACCGTGGCGGGCAGTGGTACCTACTTCCCCGGGTGAGTTCTAGACCCTTACCTGTAAAGCTGTAATGGAAAGCAATAAAAATTCTTGCGAAAAGCCCTTGTTACATGTGTCTATGGAAAAGATCCTAGGTATTAGTTTCGGGAGCTTACATGTCTTACACCAACACCTTGGAACGAAAATCTTATGAAGACGATTTTTTTCTACTTGAGTCACGGAAATCGAAAAAGTGTACGAAATGCTTCTTCGTTCAGAAAAGATGTATTAGAAAAATAATAATTAGGTATCTACTGAAACATGAATGTGACAACCCGAATGGCGTAATGGATAACATGCCGGATCGCTGCTTTCCAAGGGTCCTGAATTTGATTCCCAGCGAGGTGGACATTTATTGTTCCCGGTCTGGGTGTATGTGTTTTTTTCTTGTGTTGTCCATGGCACTCGCGACACAGGAAAGGTGAGTGGAAGAATTTCCACTCACCTTTCCTGAATATAGAGCCTTGGTCGTTAAACTATGGCCCGCAGACAGTATCTTTGAAGCGACGCGAGACCAGGAGGAGGAAAATATAGCAAAACGGCATTTCACGCGGGCATACAGATAGTGGCGGGCCTTATGATGCCTATATTTACATAGGTATAAAAGCCTGTGTGGCTTGTGGCCCGAAAAGTAAGCCCTTGTGCGGCCCTTTGCCAGAAAAGTTTGAATTGCACTGCTAAAGATCATGAAGGAGAATATTTACCTAGAAAAAGTATCTTTCTAAAAAGTACTTTTGTAATAATGTATTTTTAGGTAATGGAAAACTTTCAAAAAAACTTGAACTACATTACGATGTACCTACCTCATGATTATTTTTAGGGTACCGTACCCAAAGGGTAAAACGGGACCCTATTACTGAGACTTCGCTGTCTGTCCGTCCGTCTGTCGCCAGGCTGTTTCTGTCTCATGAACCGTAATAGTTACACAGTTGAAATTTTCGCAGATGATGTATTTCTGTTGCCGCTACAACAAAAAATACTAAAAAACAGAATGAAATAAATATTTAAGTGGGCGATTGACGATAGTTTAGTTACCTTTCGGTCCAAGAGATGGCGTTATGCGTAATATGTGGCTACAATAAAACAAATAAAAATTTAAGTGAGGTTTTCATACAACAGACCAGATTTTTTTGGCGTTTTTATACATAATGGTACGGAACCCTTCGTGCGCGAGTCCGGCTCGCACTTGGCCGGTTTTTTTTTATCTCGCGTAATTTTAGATAAATACTAGTAAATCCGCCCTCGCTTCGCTTCGGGAAACCAGTCCCTTCAAAAATCTCTATAAAATTTAACAAATTATGTTATTCCGATGTCTAAGCTATATTACTGCAAAGTTTCATGAAAATCCGTTCAGTAGTTTTTGCGTGAAAGAGCAACAAACACACACACATTCATCCTTACAAACTTTCGCATTTATAATATTAGTAGGATTAGTAGGATAGGATTTAAACGTAATTATATACCTACTTTATAGTGTTTTATGAGCCTTCCGAACGTTGAACGAGCTCGAGCGGCTGTAATCCTCGGGGTTAAACATGGTCGGGAACCTATAGGTACAAATGATATAAAGCGGAAGAGTTTGTTTGTTTGTTCGTTTGAAAGCACTAATCTCAGGAACTACTGGTCCGATTAAAAAAACTCATTTTGTTTTGAATAGTCCATTCATTGAGGAAGGCCAAAGGAGCGGAACAGCAAACTTCCGAAGCGAGGATATCGCACACCTAGCAGTATAATGACACATCTACTTTTTTCTTATTTTACAGAAATTAAGGCCAAAGATTTTACGAATGTTTGAAACGAAGTTATGAGTTCATTTTACATTTTGTCATGGATTTTATGGTTTTAGCAACTAGTATAGACCTTAATAGATACTTAGGGATAAAAAAATCCACTTCAGGTTTCCAGGAGTTACTTCATAACAGTCAAAGAAGAAGAAGAGCCATGCAAATGTGCCGTTATACTTTTAAAAAGTTCCAAAAATGTCATATATGCCCCCAAAACCATAATTATACAGGATATAAAAACCAAGAAATAAAGACAATTGGTTAATAGCAATTAAAAGTTTTTATTCGAAACCAACATACATGAAAATGTTTAACTAAAAAGTTATAATAACCTATATTTGGTTAATAAAATAAAGCATAATCACGTATCTTCTCTTAATTGTAAAGGTAGGTAACCATCATAAATTTTTCAAATTACGGTGAGATATAATATGAGTTACTCTCCGTTTTAAAAACAAAAGCACTTTAAACTTGGCAGTTTAAGTTGAAATAAACGTACGATAATGAAATCCAGATTCAAATCAGGTTTTACCTTATCGCTCCGAAATTTTAAATAAGTTAAACTTACGTTTAAGTATCTTTGCGTCGAAGTCGACTTTTGATGACGGGGGGAAAGCACCGCCTACCATCTCGCGGTGTGATGAGCTGATGCCTGACGTGCGTTTCAATCAAAATGCTGTGCGTCAAGCTCTTTTCTCCCTCGACATCAATAAGTCGAGTGGGCCGGATGGTATACCTGCTCTTGTGCTAAAAACGTGCGCTTCGGAGTTGACCCCGGTTTTAACGCGCCTATTCCAGCTCTCCTATTCTGCCGGCATCATGCCGTCTTCTTGGAAGGTAGCTCTTGTCCACCCTATTCCCAAAAAGGGCGACAGGTCAAACGCATCTAACTACAGACCAATTGCAATAACCTCTTTGTTCTCCAAACTAATGGAGCGAATAATCAACATCCAATTGCTCCGGTACCTAGAGGATCACCAGTTGATCAGTGACCGTCAATACGGTTTCCGCCACGGAAGATCTGGTGGTGATCTTCTTGAGTACCTTACTCATTGTTGGGCGGAAGCAATTGAGAGCAAAGGTGAAGCATTGGTTTTAAGTTTGGATGTCGCGAAGGCCTGTGTGGCGAAGGGTATGGCACAAGGCATTATTGTCTAAGCTGCCTTCTTATGGAGTACCCGAGTCTTTATACAAATGGGTCGCCAGCTTTTTATCGGAGCGGAGCATCAGGGTCGTTGTCGACGGTAACTGCTCGGACACTAAGCCCATAAACGCTGGCGTCCCACAAGGCTCTGTGCTGTCGCCCACACTATTCATCATGCATATCAATGATTTGCTCGACATTAAGAATATCCATTGCTATGCTGATGACAGTACGGGTGATGCCCGGTACACAGGCCGTGCAAATATGTCTCGGGTGCAGATTGAGGAGAGGAGGATAAAACTTGTGTCGGAAGTCGAGACATCTCTAGAGCGGGTCTCGGAATGGGGCAGACTGAATTTAGTCCAATTCAACCCCGAGAAGACACAAGTTTGCGCGTTAACCGCTAAAAAAATCCCATTCGTCATAGCACCACAGTTTCAAAACATTCCCCTTAACATCTCTACGAGCATTGGGATCCTAGGTGTCGACATTTCGAATGATGTTTAGTTTCGGGACCACTTGGTGGGTAAGGCTAAACTGGCTTCAAAGAAGTTAGGGGTGCTCTACAGAGCTAAGCGGTACTTCATGCCTGAGCATAGGATGTTGCATGATAAAGCACAAGTCCGATCTCACATGGAGTACTGCTCCCACCTTTGGGCTCGGGCCCTGGCTTGCCAAGTAGACCCTTTTAACCGTATCCAACGGCGAGCTATTCGTCTTGTCGACGATCCCGAGCTCACAGACGGTTTAGATCCACTCGAACTGCGGAGAGATGTGGGCTCTCTCTGTATCTTTGTCTGTATAACGGGGAATGTTGTGAGGAACTGTTTAACTTAATACTTGCGGCTAACTTCCGCCACCGCACTTCACGGGATAAAGCCAGGTTCCACCAACACCACCTGGATACCTGGTGTTCGTCCACAGTACGGTTTTCACGTCATTTTCTGCCGCGTACGTGTAAACTGTGGAACGAACTTCATCCCTCAGTATTCCCACAGTGCTATGACATGGGGTCCTTCAAGAAGCGGGTCTATCGCTTCCTTCGAGGCCGGCAACGCGTTGGTGGCGCCCCTGGTGTGCCAATGTCCATGGGCGACGGTGATCACTTACCAACAGGTGACCCGTCTACTCGTTTGCCTGCTTAGGCTATAAAAAAACATTGCGATGTCACATGTGCCATTTTTCTACTTATTTACTAAGTTAATAAAATGTCATATTTGCCACTTACGCCAACACAGTTTTAGAAGCGGTTGCACCTCGCGGAGAGTCTCTGACACATCTGACAAATAAGCCGTTGTTATACGCGGGAGCAGGGGGAACGTACCAAGTAGTACAATGACACTGAACGCCCTCTCTCGACAAATATGAAAACTAACACCGTGCCGTTTTGCCGCTTTATAGATTATCCACTTTTAAACATTTATGCCGTAAAAACTCAATTTCGCTATTTTTGTAGATGTGCCATTATACTGCTAGGTGTGCGATATATACTTACTAATATAAGTGCAGTATACTTAATAATATAAGTGCAGGGCGAAATCTGCCGGGTGAGCTAGTCGAAAATAATAGTCTTTACACTGACTTTAGGGAAGGATCTAGGGACTCCTTGTTCACATCCCATAACTCTTAACTGCTGAGTTGGAGTCTTCTCTTA
The DNA here is from genome assembly GCA_905404135.1 of Hesperia comma. Classification (NCBI taxonomy): domain Eukaryota; kingdom Metazoa; phylum Arthropoda; class Insecta; order Lepidoptera; family Hesperiidae; genus Hesperia; species Hesperia comma. Next base: position 13,668,583 of record FR990023.1, read on the forward strand.
TAGCTTCAAGGCTTGGAATGCCCATGTTTATTTGTCGTTATCAATCACCCATTAAACTATTATAACTATTGCGCATGTAGTCTGCTAATAGGACATTCTGCTTAATAGGTCATTTGATAAAATAGGTCGTTTCGCTAAAAGGTCAATTTGCTATTAGGTCCTTCTGATACGGAGACGTTTCTTAACTTTATCCATCATTTAGAATCGATACAGGAAGAAGGGCTATGGCTATCACTGCCTCTCTTATTAACTACTTAGTTACATAATAAAAATTATAAGTATTATTACATATTGAAAAGGAAAGTTGTTACAAGTATAAACTTTATATTGTAGATATTACGCTTACGATCGCATTTTACTGGGCTTCCTAAATGTTTTAACGCAGAATATAAATTTCGGCGGGACACGGAAAATGTCGACCCTTATCAGTTACCTATTCGAATACTCGTAGCTAAGGATGAGTTCACAATACAGTGTCAGCAGTTCAGTTTCGAACACGTAAGTACCATTAAACTTACAGTATAACTTTCTTAATTCTATTAAATTTTTGGGAAAGGAAATAAAAAAATGTAATGTGCGTGTCGACTTTCGTTCGAAGAATAAAAGAATGGAATAAATAGTGAAAGAATGAACAGTTTATTACAAAAAACTTTATTTCAAATTCGTTTGTTACTTTTTTACTTTCGGTGGGTATTTTTTAAACAGGTAGGTGTAAATGAATTTAATCCTAATTTAATTTCTCCATTCGATCATGGAAGAAATGTAAAACAAAATATTTGTTTTTAAATATTTATTTATATGTTTTTAATTTACTCACTTTGTAAAGGTTTTTTTTCTGTGACAAATTTTACCAGAATATTTCTATTGTTAGTTCTGGGGGTTATCACTATTTACAAAACATGATTCTAGGTAAATGGGAAGTTTTCTATGGGTTTTGCATATAAACGGCCGTATTTTTTGATTGCATAGACTTAAAATTTTGATTTTTTCTATTTTCAAAGGGTTTGCAAACCTGGGTATTTAATATTAATTTCAGCTTGATACCACCACGCTTTCCTGAAAAAAAGAGTCTTGACAGATAGACAGACTGAGAGCAAGATGATCCCAAGAGGGATTCGTTTTTTGTATCTTTTAAAAAGAAATTTGTATTAAACATATTAAAAGACGTCAAAAAAGCAACGCAGAATGAGTGCAATGATTTTATCAAAATAGACTTCAGAAAGCTTTTTGAATAAAATATTGTATTATAATAATACATAATATTCTTACTTATTTACTAGTGCTTTGATAGGCATAATAGAATAAGTATTTTGGGATGTAGGTATAATTTGAATATTTTGTATTATCAAAGGTAACTTATTCTGCCTTGGCATGTACCGTGGTTGTAAACGAAACATATCAAGTGATAGGTTTATAGGTATATCAGAGAAATGAAACGAACAAGACCGAGTTTGCCCACTCTACCGAGACGTGAAAACATGGAGTGAAAGAGCAATAAACTATTATAGTACGTATCTGTTAATTTAAATTTTAATTATAATTCTAAATATCTAACATACATAAATGTAGTTATCATTTGAACTTGAATGTTTTTCTTGCTTCCGTTTACTTAAACTGATTAAAAGATTACTTAACTTAATCTTTATGATTTATCGTCAAATAATAATGAAATATGATGGCAACTTTTACTTTTCACGTTACCTCTGATCAAATCCCATGTTTAAAACTTTACGCACGTATGTACGTTTGTACATTATTTATCTCGTATTTATTGATACCTATCATAAGGTGACTCATTTCAAATAATATTTTTGACGACTACTTCGAAAAAAAACCGTGGAATGATCTTAACCAATTTTGTTATTAAAGTCAATTCAGACAAATGCAAACAATAAAAGATACCTTCTTTGATATATTTTAATCTATCTAATCAACTTCTTACAATTTACTATCAGATGAACTATCAGCTAGTTTTTGTCCGCCATCAATATGATAAAAACGTACAATCATGAATCATTACGGACATATTGATTTATAGGACACAATGAATTGGCATTAACGTTCAAGACTATCTCTCAGCCTGAAATCATCCTTATGAGTTCGTTTTATTACACACGTATGTTCTCCCTAATGAGTAAAAATATTTTCAACACACTTGCTCGTAAAGTTGATATTTTTTCTTTAGTCTTACGCCCGGAATGCGGTTTATTACACACTAGTGCGTTTTACTTTTCATTACCGCACTAGTGCGGTAATGTAAAGTTTTTCTTATTCCACTTTTTTTTTAATATCCGTAAAGAGGTTGTTACCAAAAGATTTGTTATTTTGTAAATAAATAAACTTGTTGTACTTAGTCAAAATCTGATAAGATAAGATTATACTTCATCTAATTATCTATTAAAGCATTAAAAAAAACAATATTTTAAATCATTAATTACCGTAAATTCTTATTAGAAATACATAATTATTTAGTTTAATATATTGTGGCTGAATGTTCGGTGCCTTGGACTTAACCTGCGCGCGCATAGTTATTCAACCAAAGATACGGCGCGCGAAAAAATAAACTGCGCCATTTTGTGCAAACATTTGTTCGTTTATAATTTGCTGATTTGTGACTGAAAAATGTCGATACCTAATTGTTTTTTTCCTCGCAAGTGTGTTGAAAAACGTCGTATGATACGCGGGTTATTCTCAGAGTACTCCGTTCTTTTGTTCTCAAAAAATTTAAATCTCTAACATTGATTCTCAAAATACTCCGAAAAAATTTCAATAAAATTAAATACCTATTTTTAATTCTCATCCTCCTCCGCAAGGTGTAACGTTTATTCTCAATATCCTCCGATGGTCATTTTGGTCAATTCTCATTCTCCTCCGCGCGTTAAAAATACAGTCAGATGAAAAATAACTACTACTCAGCAATATTAAATTATTTTATTACTAGATGACCCGGCGAACTTCATTCCGCCAAGCAGTCAATGCCAGAGCAGGTTTATAATTTAAAAAAAATCGGCCAAGTGCGAGTCGGACTCGCGCACGAAGGGTTCCGTACCGTTATGTATAAAAACGCCAAAAAAATCTGGTCTGTTGTATGGGCGCCCACTTAAATATTTATTTTATTCTGTTTTTTAGTATTTGTTGTTGTAGCGGCAACAGAAATACATCTTTTGTGAAAATTTCAACTGTGTAGCTATTATGGTTCATGTGATATAGCCTGGTGACAGACGGACGGACGGACGGACGGACAGCGAAGTCTCAGTAATAGGGTCCCGTTTTACCCTTTGGGTACGGAACCCTAATAATGCAAATTGATAATGTCACAGTCCTTAATAACATATAGGTAAAAGGGCTAAATAAAATACTTTTATATGTGTTTTGATCCGTTTTATTCAATGAATATATTGACAACATCAAACCCTATTATTTTAAAATTAATTGCAACTTCTTAATTATATTGTTGCAGAGATAAAAGTGTATTCGTTTGTTTCAGCTGGTCGATTATCCGCTCAGGTCACATTGTAGCTATCATTAGGCATGCGCTCTGAAGCAGTCTTGAATTTGTATACCGATGCATGACGTTGATAATGTACTTGCTGTAGTTCTTGAAGAATTGCTCCATTCGAAGTTATGTTGACCCTTGACGTCGATCAAATTTCTTCAAATCTCTCCACTGCTGTCCACTAAAGCACCGCTCTATATTTTGGCTCACCAGCATCCCAAATCTGAGTTCGCCTCGCTGCATCTCATATCACCACCTGATTTTGCTCCTCACAATTGTTGTAGAAGAGGCATAAAACTTCTCCATTAGGGTCCGTTCACATTGACCGGCTCGGAGAGTATCGGCTCGTATTTTTCTTTTCACACAGACCGGCTCGCATGCGCTTGGAATTTGCCGGTGCGGAGCCGCCAACTCTTTCACATAGATCGAGAAAGAGCGAGTAAGAGCAGGCAATCGGAGCCAGTCGGCTCCTCTCATTATTTCACACTAAACGCGTTCAGGCATTCCCAATGACAAAATAAGTGCATATACAAAAATAAACCTTAATACAATAATTCAAAACTTTGGATTCCATCGCGATAAAAATCTGCTCTCCTCTCCGAGCCGGTCTGTCTAAACGTGCTCTTAAGTTGGCCTGAAATTCAAGAATTCATTATTCAAGAAAGTCAATGCCAATCACCGGGCTATAATGATGTGGTATGGCATACATCACCCTTTTTAAGCTGAAATAAAAAATGATAACTACTTATACTTTTTCCCGAAAATCTACATGTGTCATTCTAATTTATAGTGCTTTCCACATCAAGAAATATAGCTTTATCAGAACTTTTTAACATTTTCTTCCGTATCATGAAATCTCTATTGTAATAATGACACATCATCTTTGGTGAATCAGTCTCGAGCGCCGTTATTAATATTCGTCTTGATTCTTCATAACCATTTCATAACATTGTTAATTCATATTCCACCCATGAACCAATAAATGATTCTACCACCGCAATGTTGCTCGGACATCCACGTAAAATTGTTCTGACACATTATGTCATATATTATGACTATTTGAAATCTTCCTTTTAATGGAAAAAGCGTTCAGTTTCGTCCTAATTACCTCGCTTCTGCAGATCTCTTAACACCACCTCCTACTGAACTTGCTCCTCACCCTTGTTTTAGTAAAGGCATAAAATTCCTCCATTATAACAGAGGAGAAAGTAAATAAGATATACCTAAGTTGAAATGAAATCGGGTATTTTAATGACATGCATATTTAATTTCCGTGCATGGCTTTCACTGCACTATTCAGTAAAGCACCGACACTTTTCGTCTTGTTATTAGACTTGTTATTACACGACTTTTTTCGTCTTGTTATTAGGTGCAAATACAAATGAAGCATGTGGTTTTCCGACCCGTGAACAGACCACATATAATTGGCCATGAGAAAAACATGCATTTTCTAGATTCAGACCATAAAAATTCAAGGATTGGCCTTGTGATTTGTTAATCGTCATAGCGAATGCAAGTCAAATTGGAAATTGAAGTCGTTTAAACTCAAACGGCATATCGGTTGGGATCATCGGTATCCTCGGAATGAGAACTTCCTCACCTTTGAATTTTCCTTTTAGAATCGGTGCATGGATCACATTGATCATCAGTTTCCTTATCACCAAACGCGTTCCATTGCATAATTTTGGTTGGTTTAGGTTTCGAACCGATGACTACCGAGCCAACCTTTAGTTGTAAATTATGGTAAGCCAGGCTCATCCAGTGAATTTAAAAAAATAATTAAATAGTTGGTGGCTTCATCTTCATTGGTTACACTATAGATTGATTTGAATGAATGCAATGATACCAATGCAAGGGTACCAATGATTTCATTTTGAATTATGAAGTTCATCCACATTTTTATTTTTAGCTGCCAAGATTACTCGCTCACTCAACCATTCGTAATATTTGTGGTTATCAATGATGTTTGGGATATTTGTTTTTTTTGTTTGGGATGGGTCAGAGCTAAATTACATCTCAAAAAAATGTGTAAGTTTTTAACCTATTTGATGAGTCTTCGTTTCGTTATTGCTCTTGTGGCTGTATTTTGTTTTTCATTTCAATGTGATTTTCTAATATAATCGTTAAAATATTTTTACGGATTTTTTGTGGGTTTGACAATTTTATATACTTAAAACTAATAAAAAAGGAACCAGTTTGATAACAGAAAACTGTAACGTCATAATGTTATACCTCACGTACCTCACGGGGCGATTTGACTTTGATTTTGATAAAGAGCGAACTTTAATTTCTGAACGCACCCGACACAACATCCAAATGACGTTGTCGTTTTTGTGTCATGTATGTCAATATATCTATGTTATTTTGCATGTTTTAAATCTTAAATACGCGATAATTCTACAATTATGGATATATGTTGTCGATTCCAAGCTCTTATTTAATTGAGATCTACATGTATTTATCCTAAAAATACCGAACCGACGGGGCGAACATCAAATGTTTGACAGGTAAGATTTGTATGGGAAATTAAAATTTTCATTTTTAGTATTTTCCTCGCAATTTCTCCATATTTTCTCATCGCTGCAACCTTCCCTGAACTTCCACGAATATTTCAAGACTAAAATTAGCCAAATCGGTTTAGCCGTTATTGAGTTTTTCTGGCTCTAACGAACAGCAATCCATTTTTATTTATATAGATTTTCTATGGGCGCTTACCTAAATATACAATCTTTCCATTATTAGGTAGTCATTATTGTTGTAAAAAATAATAGCAAACCCTAGTGCGACAGAGACAGAGAACATGGCGTGCTTTAATGTTTCGCTAATGATCTTGGGTCTCCGAGGTCAAACTGACCAATAGGGTTATAGTATTATCTCAGGTACCTGGGACTCTAAGTAAAATGCACTTTTTAATCCCTATTAGCGATGCCTATGTTATGTTCATTATAAGTCGGAAGTCGAAGTGAATTAATCTCCTTCTTATGTTTACTTAAAAAAACCATGAATATGGAAAATTTCAGTGAAAGTGAAGGTGCTGGAGTTACAAGCTTTAATTTTTTGGACGGAAAACGTAAGTAACTGATTAATATAAATTATTTTTAAGTAATTAAAACGCTGGCAGATCGGCGGCGGTAACCAGCATTCTGCTTGAATGCGCCCTTATTGTTGATTAATTTTTAATGTTTAATTGTTGATTTTTTTAAGTCTTAATTCAGACTGATTCTTTTATACATATTTTTCACTTTTATATTTTAGGTTGATATTTGTATATTTTTATTTTTTCTTAGTTTATTTTTAATGTTTAATTGTTGATTTTTGTTTATTCTTAATTCAGACTGATTCGATTATAATTATATATATTTCACTTTTATATTCTGAGGTTGATTTTTAATGTTTCATTGTTGATTTTTGTTTAGTCTTAATTCAGACTGATTCTTTTATACATATTTTTCACTGTTATATTTTGAGGTTTATTTTTAATGCTTCGGTGTTGATTTTTGTTTACTCTTAATTCAGACTGATTCAGACATACTCGTACATGTTATATACTAATATAAGACATAATGAATCAAAATGACTGGATTTTATTTAGATTTTCCACTTGCTAAAACTTGCCAAAGACACTTGCTTCTGACTGTACCGTTCGTAAATATTCGGAGTAGTTTGAGAATGGATGTATGGGTTATTTATTTTTCACAAATTAAGGGACGGAGTATTTTGAGAATGAATTTGAATTGCCTCGGAGTCAAGTGCGAGTCGATTCTTAAATCATTTTTTTTCGCGGAGGAAACTGAGAACTATTTTCGGAGTACTTTGAGAATAAGCCGATACGCGTGTGCTTTGTTCATTACAGTCTTGGCTCTATTACAGCCCTCGCCTAGCGGCTCGGGCTCAATACCGCCTCGACTGTAATGACCAACTTCGCACACTTGTATCATAATGTACTATAATAGCACAGTTATTAATTACAATCGCGAGAGTAATTTATTATGTTCCTCTGACCAGCTTAATCGCCTCTCCAGCGATAGAGGCTCGTCGTGGTGTTTTCGCCCTTACATCCATTATTATTAGACCCCGAATCCTGTAAAGAAACGTAGCTATATTCTGCACAATCATAATGTTATTCTTTTCGAACCTACGTACGTGAAATAAATTCAACAAAGAGATATGCCTCAAAAATATGACTACATGTTTCTCGTTTTGAATTCACTTAATGTTATGTTTTTATTGGTACTGGTAAGGTTTCCCATGAAATTTTTAAATTTGATGTAGTATTCGAGGTGTTTATCGTAGATGTTAACTTAGTCCGGATCCGGTCACCTCTTCAATATCCTGGTTTATCGACATGGGAATGCAGTCAATATACCATACATAAATCGTCGAGAATATTTAAGTCCTACTCTCCGTTAACTCTTATTCACAGGGGAAGAAAGCTGGTATTTGCGTGGGATGCAACCAAAACGAAGTTAATATCAAACGCTGACGCAGCGTAGGTAAGTATCAAATGAAGTCCAGCTTCTGATACCTATAACGATATCCTAGTTTTGAATATAGGGATGGGGTCGTATATCGACCGGAGAGGACAGTCCGACAGGACTCTACAATGTGCCATCATCGTCTTGACCCATCATGGCATAATTGAACATGGGTTTTTTTCAACATAAGGTTAAGAACATAGTCTACCACGCTGGTCAACTGTGGATAAGCAGACTTCACACGCCCTCGAGTTTTGCGAACTCTCCCGCTCTCCGGCATGCAGGTTTCCTTGCGGTGTTTTTCTTCACTGTTATAAATTGGCGAATGTCAATTAAATACTTAAAGCGCATAAGTATAACTCCGGTTAAATCAGAAGTGTGCCCTGGGACTGGGATTCAAACGCGGACATACTGAATAGGAGGAAGAATTTTTAACCATTAGGCTATAACTGCTCAATAGGCATTAATTATACGTTATGAAATTTGTTGTCAAGTGACAAGATAAATGTATTGTTACAGTTATAATTAAAAGGGTATGATTTTGTTCTTTAAAAACATTGTTTTAAAACAAAGAGCATTATAATATAAACACTAGCTGACCCGGCAGACGTCGTTCTGCAACATATTGTAAAATATGCCGCCCACAGCTTCGCCCGCGCTGCTAATTACTTCTAACGACAATGTCTCAAAAATTATCCATCTGATTGATATAGTGTAAAAGGCAACTTTGATCTGCATTAAATGCCTAAGCTAACTAACATATTCATTTGGATAAGGATTAATACTGAACTACAGACAATAGCTTTGAAAATAACGTAATGTTTTAATGAAAAAATTTAATATAAAAGTGGTTATTGTAAGTCAACCGTAAGAGATAGAGACATGCTATCGCGGACTTTTTTTAAATATTTTTATAGATCTTGAATTCGCTCGTACATTACTCAACTATATTTGTGCTAGTTTACGCGGCGTTCGCGTGGAAAGCTCCCAATTGGCGAAACCTCTTCCACAATATCGCCGAATTTCTACCAATTTACATAAAAGTATATTAAATTGTATACCTAAACCTGCCTAAAGAATGCCTTTTTACTGTTGAAACTCGTATAAAAATCTGTTTCGTAGTTTTCTAGTTTATCGCGTCCAGACAGACAGACAGAAAGACAGAAAACAGGACTTATTTTTATAATATGTATAGAAGATGTGATAGGGATTTAAAATGTAGAACCTTCTTTTACAGTAACTGGATTTTTCGCCAAAAATGTGTGTATCCAAAAATGGATCCATATTTCAACATCTGATTTTTTTTCCGAACGAGGCTGAAAATTTATCAGACGTCGGACTTCGTGTTGAGTACATTCAAATATTCCAGAATTTTTGCAATTTTTCCTTTCTCTCAAGGTAGCTTCATTGGTTAACTTTTGGTTATCGGCCGTGCCTATTTAGTAAGTATTTACTCACTAGAGAGAAAAAGACGAAATTGTAAGTCAAACCTTGGTTATGCAAAATCAATATGAATTACTTTTGACTGATTTTTCAAAAAATTCTGAACCCCATTTTACCCTTTAGCGGCTTATTTAGCAGTATGTTGATAATATGATGTATGATGTCCTTTCCAAATTTTATCTCTCTACGTCAAGTGGTTTCTGATATTTCGTGATGATTAAGTGACCCTACGCTTTTATGTTTAGATATATAAAATAAATAGGAATTAATCTACAAATATTCTAAACATGTTCTCCCACACAAAGAACATTAAGTAGGTATATTTTATTAACAACTGCCAAAAACTCCGTTACCAATCGCAATTACAAAACTTATCAATTAAAAACGAATTCCACGTAAAGCGGATTTCTATCTATTTTTCAAGACCTTTGAAGATACGAGAACCTTGTGCATAATTTATATAAATTCCATGCCCTTCGGTAATTAAAAGTATTTATACGTAATCTGGTTTCGACGTAATTTTATGGTAATCAGTAACTGTAGATACCTACCATTACCATTGAAATATACAAAAATAATGATGCTTCTTTTTTGTTATTTGTTTTTATGGTAATCAGTAGATACCTACCATTACCATTGAAATATACAAAAATAATGATGCTTCTTTTTTGTTACTTGTTACCCTGATACTGCCCATAATTATTTAATGTTACTTGTTATCAAGTCATCACGTATTTATATCTGTTTTTTTCAATAAATTAACGTGTAAGTCTATACTTCTCTACTAGTAGATAATAGGAATAAATAGGGAAGAGTTTGCTTGTTTGTTCGTTTGAACACGCTAATCTCAAGAACTACTGGTCCGATTTGAAATATTATTTTTGTTTTGAATAGTCAATTTATTGTAGAAGGCTTTATAACATCACGCTACAGCCAAAAGCAGCGGTGTAAGAAGTCTCCCAAAGCGAAGCGAGGGCGTCTGCTTGGATTCGTGGTGAATGAGAACGGTCCGTTTTTCACAATCGTTTCTAGGACGAACTTGCAAGCTGTGGAATGAGCTTCCCGCTGAGGTATTCCCGGAGCGCTTTGACATGGGGTTCTTCAAGAAAGGTGTAAAAAGGGCTCTTCTTCAGGGCCGGCGTTCCACTGGTGACTCCCCTGGTCTTGCTCGTGTCCATAGGCGACGACGACCACTACTTGACCATCAGGTGGCTCGTCTGCTTTTACGTCAGCCCTTCAGGCTATAAAAAAAAATGTTGCAGGACGACGTCTGCCGGGTCAGCTAGTTGTAAACATGTAAACTGTGTAACTAAATCTCGGTTATTCAGCTTGTATTCCCAAAAACAGTAGTGGATTAGTTATCATATACCTATTCTCTTATGATAATGATTGTTATGGAAAAGTTTAAATTAAATTATGAGTAAGAGATACAGAACAATAATGAATAAATAAATATATAGTAGTTTAGGATTGTAAACGTTGCTTACTGTTATTGGTGATTTTTCTGATTCATCTAGGTATATTAACGGATGTATGAACTTTGAGAGCTATAGGTATTTCTCAAAGCTTTTGCAGGTTTTTGAAGTTTAAAAAAATGCCAGTCCCTGCTTACATTATAAATGGACTTCTGTCCGTCTGATTACTACCTTTTCACGCTTAATCTGCTAAACGGATTACATAGGTAGATGAAATTTGGTATTTAGATAGTTGAGACCCGGGAAAGGGCATAGGATAGTGTTTATCCCGATAATGCGTTCCCTTGGGATAATTTTAAAGGTATTTTATCGTTTTTAGGGTTCCGTACCCAAAGGGTAAAACGGGACCCTATTACTGAGACTTCGCTGTCCGTCCGTCCGTCCGTCTGTCACCAGGCTGTATCTGATGAACCGTAATAGTTACACAGTTGAAATTTTCACAGATGATGTATTTCTGTTGCCGCTACAACAACAAATACTAAAACACTGAATAAAGTAAATATTTAAGTCGAAATATGGCTTCGACGCTTCAGCGACAAATTAGATACCTTTCGGTCCAAGAGATGGCGTTTCTTGTGGCTACAATAAACTAAAGTAGGTAAATATTTAAGTGAGGCTTTCATACAACAGACCAGATTTTTTTGGCGTTTTTATACATAATGATACGGAACTCTTCGTGCGCGCGTCCAACTCGCACTTGGCCGATTTTTCACTCTCAAGGGGATATAAAGCCGTAAGCAACAACCTAAAAAAACAAGAAATCTCGTATTGAGATCATTGAATTAGAACAGTTATTTAAATATCAATCATTTATTTATTTACAGGATAAATTGAAGATTGAACACCTCAGAGATTATTAAAATTCTTATACCTAGAGGTGGTACTTTTATGAAGGAAAATACTTAGACTCATTTCTATTCTCTATAATTTAAGGATTAATTTAAATTGAGGTTTTATTATACCGTTGATTAATTTAACTAATTTAGGGTAGTCATATAAAAGGTCAATAATTTTAAGTATTATTTATTATTATTATTATTCTTTTGTGGGCATAAACTTACGGGGTGTCCTACGTGAGCGACGAATACGACGCGACGCTACGCAACACTACGCGATGCTACACGCGACAATGACAACGTTGCGTAATCAAAAACATCATTAAAAATATATCTATAAGTAACTTCTCTGTCATAACAAAATCCATGAAAATGTTTTATTTATGTAAGATAGTTATTCTTTCATTCAATTCAGATAGGAATGCTATAAGTATAGGTACACAAATTATCTTAGTGCTACGCTTTGCAATAACATCTATATTGCCAGCTGATACTACAGCGTTAATTTGGAAAATGTTATTGCTCAAGAAACAGTGCCAAACGAAAACGAGAAGAAATAAATGGATCTCATCAAAACAAAGAGAAAGAAAAATATTATGAAAGAAGCTATTTATCTACTTTACGCCTGTGCCTTCGGCGAAAACATTCATTGAATAAAAAATCTAACATCCCAGGCCGTCGTCGTGAACTTTCAGAGGTTCAAACTGCATCTTAGGAGATAATTTTCTTTGTTTTCAAAGGAAAAAGTCGTCAATTTTTTGTGATCGTTAACAATACAGAATAACTTTTGTAAGACGAACTTTTAAATGGTCGTTAAATTGGAAGATCGCTCCGCTCGGCCTTTTCTTTGGAATGTAAATGAATACATTGTTTTCTTTATGAGTTTCAGGAGTGATCTTGGCATTTATACCTTTTCGATAAATATTGATTCGTTGTTAAAAATTTGCATAAAATTCTTTCAAGGGGCGCGTAAAAATGGTATTCAATTATTTTTAATTTTAATTCGAGGCAATTGCGAGGAAAAATTACGGCAATTTGGAAAAATATTTATTATGATTAACGGTAAGATCGAAGGAAAGAGGCCTAGAGGACGAAGCCCAATACGTTGGTCCGATCAAATCCGGACATCTCTTTCCACAATGCTTTAAAAGGCGCCGAAAACCGCAACAAGTGGAGAGATATCGTAAGGAAAGTGCTTAATGGTGGTCACGACGCTCAATATTGAGGAAACTAACCTATAGAGAGAGAGAGAGAGGCAAACGAGCAAAACAATAAATAGGTGGTAAGAGCCTCACCCGTGGAAATATTACTTAGATACTTACACGGTACTTAGTACCATTTCTACCGTCATGATAATTGTTTAAGAGCAATTGTATTCCAGATATAAATATGTTTAGAGGGGACCATCTCAATCCTCAAGTGTAGCAACGCGTTTGTGACCAAAATAGAATGAGTCTTGTTGTGCCTGTTCTTTTGCTAACTTAAATCCATAAAAAAGTTACATGATGGTAAGTAGGTACCTACTCAAAATATAATGTGAAGTCTAATCCACACATGGCTAGCGTAGTGGAGTACGGCCTTAACCTTCTCAGTCTGAGAAGATACCAGTGCTCATTAGGGGAGCATGATGGGGTGAGATGATCACTAATGGGGAAATAAAGAAAATACTAGCTCTCAAGCTGAAAACTTCAACCGAAAAGTTTGTTGAGCCTACAGTTCACCCGGGAAGTAGGTACCACCGACCGCGACGGTACCATTTATATCGCCATAATAATTGCTTAAACAGCAACTGTGTTCCAGATAGAATGGTTTGGAGCCTGTTACACTTTTTTTAGAGGCGACCATCTCAATCATCAGAATCAGAACGAGACTCATACTAACAAATACTAACTGGACTATTACTAACAATAACTAACATGACTCAGCACCACTATCAGTCCCTGTCTTCATAGTTATTAACAAACTAACCAACACATATTCTAAAGCCATCTACTAACTTAACTTACCATCCCATTCCTTAAATTGAATCTTGATCTAGGTAGGTCACAGTTGTCATGGGTGTCAGCGGAAGCGTGGTGCTGCATGCTCGTTTGCTAATTCAACTGAATAAAAAAAAACTAACCAGGTTTTGCCCTATCACTAAGTTCAGAGTTACTTATGAAATAAACTAATATAGATGATATAAAGTCCAGTGACCTTTGAAAAGAAGAATCAAACGATAGTAACCTCATCCGTCGTTCAGCAGGGTCTACCACAATGCACACCGTTGTACGGAAGGCTAGCGATGGGGCATTAGTCTCTCGCGGGCAGAGCCCCAAGGGCGCCGCGCTCGGAGGACTCCGGTTGTGTTCCTTTGGAGATCCCGGAGTTCTCCACAAGCGCTGAGGTAGGCCACCGGGGGGGTTTTAGTGGGTAAAAATCCCACATAACCCTGTGTCGCTCCCACGGCACCGGGTACCTTTTGAAGGTTTCCCCCTCGATAACAAAAAAAAAAAAAAAAAAAAAAAAGGGTCTACCACAATAAGAAAGGTCGGTTTGGATATTCGCAATAAATATTTAAGTAGATATAGTAAAATCTTCAGTAAATATTCATGTATTGTAAAAAATCACAAATTCAAGACTTTTTTGCAATTTGCATGTACGTACAACATTCACAGTAACTTTTTTGTGTTAACTTCTCTCAAAATATTCTTTTATTTTCTTTTAGAAAAGTGTGAAGTTGACATTTATATTAAGCACATTGTGTTTATCCGAAAGGGAAGGCAACAATGCACCAATCTATCTTCCCCGAGGGAGCTATAGCTGATGAACCCATTCCTCGAGTAAGTGGGAACCATAAATTACCGTACAATAAAGAGGGAGGCCCTACCCTAATTTGGCTACAGTACACAGTTGTGTAAGTGTAGGCAAATGGTTCGAACATTGTCTTGTTTCACGGAGCATCGGCGTTTGAATCAAGGGCGCATCAGATCTTATGTGTGCTTTGCGTACAACTAACAACTAACTGAGTAACAGTATGTAATCAAGTTACTGAAAATACCTTTGTAACATAAACAGATGTAGAATGTTTGCATAATTAACACTTACAGTTTAAGAACAATTACATAAAAAAGCTGATCCTGGAATTGATCCTAGGACGCACATAGACGATAAGGCTTAATGATTGTGGTCTTACGCTGACAACCGGGATCAATGCAGAAAACACTACATGCCCTCTGAGGCACAAAAATTAAATGGAGACTACGATGGTTAGTTCAGTTAGTAGACGGTGTTAGAACATTAGTTGATTTGTTTGTTATTAAGCATGTTGTCTTTGTACGAAATATTTTTGATAGTATTAGTTATTGTCAGCAAGTAACAGATGTGTTGCTACCCTTGAGGAATGAGATAGTCGCTTCTAAATAGTGTAAAGAGCGTTTTGAAAACTAAAATATAATAAAGTGTACACAAATGAACGCGCGCTCTTCAGAACGCCAAATGTGTAAGATGGGTTAATGGGAAGAAGCCATTCATCAGTTATTACAATAACAAAGTGATCAATGATCCGCGAAAGTTCGCAGTACTGCAGGATGCTCGAACAGTTAATGTATTTGAGCTTGATTTCACTTTGCAAAGCAATGTTCGCGAAGTATGTTATCAACAACTGCGAATATCAGGATGATGGATGGTCGTTCAGCACGTTATTAAGGAGTACATAGCTACCGGTGCTTACTCGTATAGTTTTGACCTTTTCTTCTATACATAATAAAACTGTAATTGATCGCTGTCTGTACATGGAAGATCTATGAGAAAAACAATTGGGGCCTTTATTTAGTCAGTAGAATCCAATATGATGCTTACTACAATTTTTCTCTGTTTGTCTGTGCTTTTGTACGTGAGCTCAAAAACATTTATATTTTGTCCTACCTCAACATTTAAGTTCCCCCCGAAGCATGGAAGCGCTCCTAATGAGGAAAGATGTGATGTGGAGGAAGGTTTCAGGTTTTCTACCAAATTTTTACTGGCCAGTGAGCAAGCCATCTGCGAGAATTGACAGCTGCGTAAAATAAGCAAAGGAAATAATACCTATGGATCGGAATAGGTAATAAAATGAATCGGAAGTCGTAGCACGAGTATTTTCTTTTACCTTTTTAATAATTTCATTTTAGTGGCATTGAACTCAGAAGTTGTTTGCATTGATTCGTTGTGCCGCGAAACTTATCCTTTGTGAAAAATGTCTGTCTTTTGACACGAAAATAGCCTGGTTCGACGAACTGTCGTTTTGAATATTAAAACTTCATTTTTTGTTTCGTTACCTCTTGTTAGTCAGGCATGAAGCCGTTTATCGAAAAGAAAGGAGATTTTATGTTATTTTTTAATTATAACTGAGTTAACTTCACCATCTGAAGCAGCGTGGTTGAGTGTGCTCTGGGCCTCCTTAATAATGAGGAGAGTCTCGTGCTCAGTAGTGGGCCGTTAATTGGTTAAAGCTAAGTTAATTAAATGTAATTATTTCTGTAATCTAGCGATTCAATGTCATTGCTCAAATATGATGGTGTGGTAAGAAATTCTGGGTGCACCTGTTATCGTTCGGTGAACAAATAAATAAATGAAGAAACTTATAATCCCTCGTGAATTTTATCAGCGTAGATTATGTAAAAAGTCGAATATAAAATTCTCTGAGTCCATCGCCAGTCTTAACTTTTTGGATAAAAGTATTGATATAATCACGCTGCTAATTAGGCTCCCAATTATTTATCGTGCTGAATCTGTTCAATACTGTTTTTTGGAACGAAGTTCCTTACGGCAGGCTTGGAGGAGATAGGGATTTTGCTGTGCGACCGAACTGAAAAATATGTGACAGTAAAACCGTAAGAAAATACGCGTTACCTAGTACCTACCTTACCTAGTACTAGTAGTAGTGCGTACCTAGTATAAAAGCGTTATTTCCTTGAGACAGTTTTAAGGGGCATTTGTTACTGTGCACTAACATTATTATTTTACGTAATTTATTATTTCCTAAAATACTGAATTTTCTAAATACTTTCCTGTACTTAAATAAAAACTAATCAGCAAACTTTAAGAGAAAAATCAAGAAAACTTACATAAAATTGAGCACGATTTTTTTGCAAATTGTGTCGATTCTACATTAGCCGAAGGAACTTCGTTCCTACCTGGTGTCCCACGACACCACATTTTAATTTTTTATTGTTTGGATTTTAATCGTGTCTGTGCACGGTGTATAAGTTACATGCCAACGTGTGATAAGAGATGGCGCCACTCGCCGCCTCTTGCAGGCTCAAATACCTAAGCATTTTAGACATCTTTATGGTCGGAGTATAATTTGCTTATAATGTTGTATTATTTTATTATTATTCTAGTTATAATAACAGAAATAATACACAATTTCAATGTTAATAAATTTTAATTTCATTTAAAATTTGCCGTAGTAAAATCTCATAACTCCCTTCAAATCGGGATCAAAATCTCAAATGACAGTACGTAGTATATAAGGTCTTTCATTAATCAAAACACCCTCACCATCATGAAAGTTAAGAGCGCGGTTTATCTGCCATTCTCTCATCGTCAGCACTTCAGTCCCTGGCACTAAGTTATCATCAACATACTTCGCTCTGTACAGTTCTCCTCTAAATATCTTCAATTGCTCCCGAATGTAGGCCACGGGAACCTTTGACACAGCCAGTAACGTTGGCTTATACGTAAGGTCTTCCACATTACCTGCTTCGTAAAGTTCGTATGTAAGGAATTTGTCGTGGGGTTTTGGAATGTGCAGGAAAACCGCGTAGTCCTTCCCCACGTGTAAATAGCCCCGCAACTTGTGTTCTGATCTGTACCCGTCTATGAATTGGAATAATGTGTTGAGGCGGATTGTACTGCATTGTTTTAAGAAGAATAATACAACAGTTAATAGTGTGTACGCTTTCTGAAACAAAGTTTCACATGTGCTTGATGGTAACAGGTGAATTTATGAACTTTTAGTTTTAGATATACTTGTACCTACCAACTTATAGTTTACCTTTACTATAATAAATACGAGTATACCTACCGATATACCAATAGATAACTACCGACCTACATATCCCCATATTATATTATTACGTAGGTCGGTAGATATCTAAGTGACGGAATTAAAGCGTAAATAATTAAAAATATGCGCCGTATTTTTAAGAAATAACCTTATTATTACATACACTTACTGAAAGGGACAAAGATTAATTATTTCAAAAATTAAATGTCACCCACATTACAAGTTTTTGTCCGAAGAGTACAAACGAGTAGACGAGCTACGGAATAACACTGCAGAAGCTTTTTTAAGATTGCAACTGAAAAAAACCTCAATGTTTTTTCAGTTTAGTCTAGAAAAATTGTTGTTTTAAATTTATTAGGTAAGTATTAGTACATTATGATATAAGTGCGCGAAGTTGGTCATTATAGTCGAGGCGGTATTGCACAGCCCGAGCCGCTAGGCGAGGGCTGTAATAGAGCCAAGACTGTAGTGAACAAAGCGCACGCGTATCATACGACGTTTTTCAACACACTTGCGAGGAAAAAAACAATTAGGTATCGACATTTTTCAGTCACAAATCAGCAAATTATAAACGAACAAATGTTTGCACAAAATGGCGCCGAGGTTTATTTTATTTTTTCGCGCGCCGTATCTTTGGTTGAATAACTATGCGCGCGCAGGCGCGCAGGTTAAGTCCAGAGGCAAAGAGCACCGCTATTCAGCCACAATATATTAAACTAAATAATTATGTATTTCTAATAGGAATTTACCGTAATTAATGATTTAAAATATTGTATTTTTTAAATGCTTTAATAGGTAATTAGATGAAGTATAATCTTATCTTATCAGATTTTGACTAAGTACAACAAGTTTATTTATTTACAAAATAATAAATCTTTTGGTAACAACCTCTTTACGGATATTAAAAAAAAGTGGAATAAGAAAAACACTAGTGCGGCAATGAAAAGTAAAACGCACTACTGTGTAATAAACCGCATTCCGGGCGTAAGACTAAAGAAAAAATAGCAACTTTACGAGCAAGTGTGTTGAAAAAATAATTATTCGTTGGTTGTATCAAGTTAAGGCTTATGTAACGTCACCATTGGTACTAGATATAATGTTTCTGTGTTCTTGTTAAGATCCGCTTGACGTATACCTAAAAATTAAATTTGGCAGGGATGTAATTCATAGTTAGAAGACGACTGGAAGACGACCGCTAAGAACGGATACTGTCCCCGGAACGGATATTCCCCCGTAAAGGGGTTAAATATAGGTTGAGAGTTTGTTTAAAAACTGTCAAAAACTATTTACGCAGGCCAATCCGCGGGCAACAGCTAGTTCTCGTACACTTGTAAATAAAACAGTAGGCATTAACGTACCAAATCCATAGCCTGATGATAAAGCAATTATTGTAATTTGAATGTAAGTAACTTAAACCAAATTTCGGCCGCGTGCATCTAACTTATGAATATTCAGTACTGTGCTGGAATGAAATAAAAAGCGTCAATATTTTACGAGGCTTTAAAATTTTAACGCGTCAAACATTTTCACATTTTATTATTGCAACGAATTTAATGTGCGTTATTCGCGCGGAAAAGTGTTTTTATTTGATCTGATTCTAAGAGTAGATAGAGAGCAGAAGTGACAAAATGATATTTATTTTTTACCTAGCTGCCAGCGTACCTACCAACACTAAAATTAAGCATTCAGTTTTGATATGGGTTCTTATAGAGTCCCACGTTCAAACTATTCAGCTATCACTACTTCTTGCAAGCTCGTTTGTTATCTTAAATCTATTGCAAGCAAAAAATCCATTTCTGTCGAATGAGAAAGAAAATACCTAACCTATTTATAGCTAATTTATTTGTACCAACCAGCTGACTAGCTACATACCACCCATTTGCGTAGTCACCCGTTAAACTACTATTCCGGTTTAGAGCTGGAGAGCTAGTACTTCCTTTCTTATTTCCTGCTTGTTTCTTGGAAGGTAACTCAAGGTCTTTTGCCTGTTGTCTTTGGTTCGACTTATCTTCACGGGCGTTGGTAAATGGTCACCTATATTATAGGTACGTGCTTATTTACAATTTTGTCTGCTTCTTTGCATTAATATTCCTTTCTCCCAAATCTTGGCTTTTCGCCCTTATTTGCCTATCATGATCTAATCAATTTGTTATTTTCTTTTTCCACTGTTTATGTATTTTTCGTTTTGTATAGTCCTCGAAAAATATTAACTGAAATAATAGTAGATTGTATGACAAGGGTGCAAAGTAATATTTTTTCGGCGAGGGCGTTTTTTGAATCCAGAGCGATTCTAGAGTAGAATCCCGAGCGTAGCGAGGGATTCTTTAGTAGAATCCCGAACGTAGCGAGGGATTCAAAGTACGTCGCCCGAGCCAAAAATATACTTGCACCCGAGTGATACACTCTACTTTTCATCACCCACTATGAGAAAATAATATATATAATAGAAAATAATAGAAAATAATACGTAAAAATGCACGAAAACTTAATTTTAATTTGAAAACGAAATCTTAATTTGATTTCTTTTTTTATTATTCAGCTGGCGGGGCCCTCGCGTCGTACCAGATATTCTTTATTCAAACAATATTTGCGTTCGATTTCTTTAGCGCAAAATACTAAAATGTTCTAAATTTAAAATAGGACGGAAAAGATCTAGCCGGC
The DNA here is from genome assembly GCA_905404135.1 of Hesperia comma. Taxonomy (NCBI): domain Eukaryota; kingdom Metazoa; phylum Arthropoda; class Insecta; order Lepidoptera; family Hesperiidae; genus Hesperia; species Hesperia comma. Next base: position 13,688,997 of record FR990023.1, read on the forward strand.
AGGAAAAGTTGTATGAAAATTCATTCCCGCCCGCTGAATAGAAAACAGCAACTTTGGAACCCCGTAAGTCCGAACCAAGTCGTCTTTTTCGAATAGGTGTGATGAAAAAATATTACCTCCATCGACTTAACTGTTTTATGTTCAATTATTGCCTCGCCATATTACCTATAGAAATAGGTACCTATCTGGTTGTTACGATTTTTATGATATTTCTCATGATGTTAAGTAAATAAGTATCAATGATTAGCAAAAATCATTTACGTATTTGACTCTCTACGCATAGTCTAGTCTGTGGTTTTCAAAATTCATTCTATTTCAAATACACGTTTAACAAGTAAATTATAGTAGACCAAACTCAGTGAAATGTGAATAACATTTTAATAAGTTATTTTTCGAAAACAGATATATTTTCATAACACGTGAAGTGTTCAGGAATAAATATTTCACACATGAAACGTGTATTTTTTAAATATTTTTTACTTTACGTATCAACTGCATTATTACTTACCTTACATTGTAATCTTGAACCATCGTTGAACTGGTAAACTGGAGCAGCATTTTTCCTTTTATGATATCTGTAACACCAACAAAGAACGTATACACATTTCAACAGTACCTACACAAAATTCAGTTCACTTCTTCCTTAAGAACATAATTATTGTCAATATTTTTCTTTCCTTTATAACGAACGCTACACACTCATAGCCTCACATTAGAATACCCGTTCGTGTGTTTTGTCGATGAAATGGACAGCATATTTGAAACTAATTATATTCACTATTCACCTCGCTGGAACCCAATAAGAGTTACTTACTATGTAGCATGTACCTAGGTATTTTATATACTTACGTGAAGGAAAACGTTTTGAGGAAACCTTCACACTTGATAGGTGGTCCTTCATAATGATTTCAATAGTGTGTGTTCCATGTATCCTCACTTCACCAGTGTGGAGGAATATGGCCTGTTGAATATTGTAAGAGGAGACCCGTGCCCAGCATTGGGACAACTATGGGCAATAATGGCGATGAAAGTATATGGTTAAGTGAAAATAGTGTAAAGCAAAGTTCGTGTTATTTCGCTAGAATTTTTTTAACAAACAGAAGAAATTCGCCATTTTGGAAAGAGAATTTCTCTGTAACTCACACTAAACCAAATATTGCGGATAAATTCTCTGTCAGTTACCTAGGTACATCGGAATTTACTAAAGTCAAAAGGAATTGGGTTTTCAGGCCCAGCAGTAATCTATTTGAAATGTCGGTATGCCTTCTAAACATGTTATATAAGAATTGTTATATCTTTTTAACCACATAAACATATAGAACAATCGATAAACAGACAAAAATCATTGTTTTTAAATTATTACATTACTGTGTTGAAAAACAGTTTTTTCACATACCTTCCAAGTACAGCGATCAGTTACAACTTATATTATACCTATAGATATTTTTCAGTTGCAAAATTTAAACACTCCACCAAAACAGAAAAAAATACAATTCCCCGTCTAGAGTTGCTGATGTGAGGTTTACAAAGTTGGGATACGGGACGCGTTATCTAACTTTCGGCCGAGTTGCTCACGCGGACTGACCCGGCCTTATCGATGCTGCAATTTGTACGCGCGTCCTACATCAGACTAAGACGGATATCTTTTTCAATACCCCTATTTTTATTGACTATCCCAACTAGATTTTTCTGGGTTTGAAAGCCGATATATAATTCTATTTTTGAATGGTAGAGTTTTTGGTTTTTTGCATGAATGTAAAGGCGAAAGGATTAGTCATAAGAAAAAAAAATTAGTTTAATTTTGATTGATTAGAATATACATTTTTGATTATTATTTTTGTTACCTATTCAAGTTTTGTCGTTCGAACTAGGTAATTGCCGTGTTCCCGGTCGGTCGGACCGATGAAAGACGACAATCTACCACGACGAGGCGCACGTGTAAGTATAACACATTACATGACTAACTTTTTACAAAAAAATAACACATTAAAATCGATAATATCTTTTTAACTCAAAAACTACCCATCAGATGTCACTCCAATTCAAGCGCTACTTCTCGAATAAAATAAGAATGATCAAAATCGGTTAACTCTGTACAAAGTACACATAAAAAACACAGTTGAATTGAGAACCTCCTCGTTTTTTTGAAGTCTGTTAAAAACGGATCCTGCTCAGCATTATCCTGGAAATACACAAACAACCAGCACTGGTCTTCCTCAGAAGCCCGACGAGTGACTCCATAGAACATAATATCCACATTTACATTTCATTTTGTATATTGTCACATCACTGTAGCTTAATCAAATAGTAGGCCGATGAGTAATTGTGATTAAATTAAACAAAACGATTTGACACAAAATAATAATAAAGGATTTTACTGCAATATTTTTTAATTAAGAGCCGACAAGCATTGTTTTCAATGTGTAATTTTTAACGACCGCAAACGATATAAACCAATGCAAATATTTTCTTATTAACATTGTCATAAGTAATTATTTTGAACGGAAAAATAAATATTGAAACCGGATATTTTTATTCATATCTACAGCATTTATTTGGTGAAAAATATGACGAATTCAAAAGTAGGGTAAGTATCTACCTACCTCGCTTGTATTTTCAGTGCGCAGAAGATTTAAATTTCTCTTCATTATTCGATAATAATTGAGGTATCATTAAATGTTTCTTTAATTAAAGGTGTCTTTATAATCCTCTGGTTGGCTATGTGATGTCAGCCTACATTCTCCGGTAGGTTCTAGATCAGACACATGATGTAATAAAATTTTGTTACGACGCGACGGTAGTATGTACCGTGGTAGAGAACACTCACATTTCACGAATGTGAGTTCTTGTGAGTTTAAAGTAGTCTGGTTTAACTTTAAAACTACGGCGTGACGACTTGAATGGCGCAATGGTTAATATGCCGGCTCGCTGTTACAGTGGTTCTGGGTTCAATTCCCAGCGGAAATTTGAATGATAAGGTTTTTTCGTTCTTGGTCTAGGTCCAGGCGCGTGTGATTGGCTTTTACGTTGTCTATGGTACCCACGACACAGGAATCCTATGAGTATGTTATTAATTATTATTTATTGAAAAAACTTTTTGGATGTAGCACAGACACGCATACAGAGTGTTTGGGTATGGGCTAGTGATGTTTAGTCATATTAGGGTAATTTTTACCATGTCCTTAAAATTTCATTTCGTAAAAACAACGTAACAAAATGAACATCATCAATTGTACTTGGAAAATGTAGTACGTGGCTTATCTTTGTTTTCGCACGAACTACGGCCCATTAAGGAAGAATGTGTCGTAGAGAAATTGGTGTGTTAAAGAAAAACGAAAGATTAAACTTAAATCTACCACTAGTAACCATTCTCACTTCGCTTCAGGAAAACTGTGCCTTAAAACACTGGAGAGTATTAAGACGGGATTTCTTTAATTAACGTTATTTTGTCAGTAAGGTTGCCGTCTTCTCTATGAAATCCGTTTATCTACTTATGAGATTTTTGTGTTATGAATTCTAAAGAGTGTAGTTTTTTCTAAAAGATTTATCAAATATTTTTCAGTATCAGTATTATATTATTTAGTACCTAGTGGACCCTGCAGACTTTTTCTTGCAAAATTTCTATGTTATTTATATCTAAAGTTAAGCAACTGCGGGCGCGGTTGGTAGTTGGATGGGTGACCGCTAATGGCAAATTTTTTTGAGCGGGTCTGTGCTTCGGAGGGCACGTAAAGACTCAGTCCTGGTTGTTATCGATAGATAGTAATCATTAAGCTATGTCTGTAGACCTTCGGGCAGCTCGAAAACTTCTGAAAATGGGTTGGCCACTAACCCGCATTGGAGCAGCGTGGTGAAGTATGCTAGTAGACCTGGGTCTCCTCAGAAATGAGGAGAGACCTGGGCTCCTTAGTGGGCCATTAATCGGTTGTAACCATTTATATCTCAGGTTCTAGGCGGCCCACCAAGTTGAAACAAACACAATTTTTGTATGTTAGACCAAGAAAACTGGCTTTCGAATAAAAAAGCCGCAGTGAAATCGGTCAACCGGTTTGGGAGCTACAGTCAGTGGCGGATTAACGTATAAGCACTACAAGCACGTGCTTGGGGCCCCTGTTCTCCAGGGGCCTCCATTCTCTGCTGGCGTTTCATTTTATACCTACATTTTATCGAGATTCACCCACAAGTCCGAGATCACAAGGCGCGGGCAGTCCGGGAGTGACCCCTCATACTGTTAGTGAAAATGATAATTACGTTTTGATATTACCTGTTTTCGGTTTGTCTAAGTTGTTTACTTCATTATAAAAATTTCCACGTAAACACCACTTTAGTATTTTTATTTAGCTTCCAATATAGCAAGATCATTCCAGGATCACCGACTTCGCCGGGAGAACTGCTTTCGACTTCTCCCTGGCCTACGGTCTCACTCAGGTAGTTACTGGCTTCACCAGAGTCCCTGACGTTGAGACCCATACTGCTTCTTTACTAGACCTACTGCTGACTTCTCACCCAACGGACTACCGAGTGGTGGTCGGAGCTCCTCTTGGATCTTCTGACCACTGCTTGGTAAGGACAACTGTGCCCTTGACGCGGCAAGAGGGCTCTCGGCCCACTGGCACGCGTCAAGTTTGGCACTATAAGTCAGCAGACTGGGACGGACTTAGGCTTCCTGTACATGATGCCGGATACGCACCGGCGCCGCGTAGAAACCGTATTGTCTCCGCGTTAAATAATAAAGCAGCGATCACAATTCAGTATAGCTCTGTCAGTATAACCGTACAGACTTCACTGTCTTGATATTTCGTATCTATTCAAAAGTTAATATTAAGCAAAAAAAAAAGAAAGTGTTACTGACTTATCTAATCTACAAACAGTGGCTGGAACAAATTAACAAACGTAGAAGAAGATTTTGGGTACACCCTGTTTTATCCTGTAGGGAAAACAAGGGAGAATTTCATGTTCTTTTTGAAGAATTGAGAAATTATGAAGATAAATTTTTTGAATATCTAGAATGAGTGTAAGAACTTTTGATGCACTGCTGAACATTTTACGAGCTAAACTTCAACTTCAGAATACCAACATGCGTCTAAATTAATCAATAACTCATAATCGAACTCTTCCATGTTGAAATATGGTGAAATGACACACGTGTGAACAACGCTGGCGCTGTGGCGGTCCGGCGCCGACGCGGCTCCGGTGCGGCGCCGGTGCGGCGCCGGTGCGGCTCAGGAACGATTTTCATTCATGTACATAAACTTGCGGTCCGGCACCGGTCCGGTTGCGGCGTCATGTACAGGAAGCCTTAGGGAATTCCTGAGTTCGTACCCTTGGAGGCAGCTCTGCTTCGCTTCCGGGGACCCGAACGTGTGCGCTGATTCAGTAGCTGTTGTGATACGACAGGGTATGGAATGTTTCATTCCTAATTCTGTCGTATCCATCGGTGGGAAAAAGCAGCCCTGGTACAGTGGTTCATGTGCTGCGGCATCTAACCGCAAGCGGGCCGCATACCAGGCCTGGGCATCAGCGTACACTTCGAAGAACCCATCAGCCCCACCCCCAGAGCTTAAGAAAAAGCTCAACGCTGCCTCCCGGTCGGCTAAGAAGCAAATGTCCAGGGCGAAGGCCCAATTCATCGGCAGAATTGGCGAGCGACTAGTAAATCCGTTGTCCACACGGCAAAGGGGAAAGCCGAACTCCTTGGTACCCTATTTGCCACCAACTCGACTCTTGACGATAGAGGGGCCGTACCGCCTAACATCCCGCGGTATGAGAGCTCGCTGAATGACATACTTTTTACTCAAAAGGCTGTCAGGCGAGCTCTACTGTCTCTCGACACCAAGAAGTCGAGTGGGCCGGATGGTATTCCCGCAATGGTGTTAAAGACGTGTGCTCCCGAGTTGACTCCCGTCTTAACGCGCTTATTCTCGCTATCCTGGAACCACTGGTATAGTACCGTCTTCGTGGAAAGTAGCCCTAGTTCATCCTATCCCCAAAAAGGGCGATCTCAGTGCTACAGGCTTATAGCGATAACTTCCCTGCTTGCGAAGGTGATGGAGCGTAAAATAAATAGACAGCTCCTAGGATATCTCGAAGATCGCCAGCTGATCAATGATCGGCAATACGGTTTCCGTCGCGGTCGTTCAGCTGGCGATCTTTTAGTTTATCTCACGCACCGGTGGGCTCAAGCCCTAGACAGCAATGGGGAAGCACTGGCAGTCAGCCTAGAGATCGCTAAGGCCTTCGACCGGGTCTGTCACAGGGCTCTTCTTGCGAAGTTACCATCTTACGGTCTCCCTGAGAGGTTATGCAGTTGGGTAGCCAGCTTTCTGTCTGAGCGACATATAAAGGTCGTAGTCGACGGTTGTTGCTCAGATACCCATAAACGCTGGTGTTCCCCAAGGGTCTGTGCTGTCTCCTACCCTGTTCATTCTGCATATCAATGACATGCTGGAGCGTGCTAACGGCATTCATTGCTATGCAGATGACAGCACGGGAGATGCCTATTGGGAGGCCCTGCAAATGCCTCTCGTTCACAAGTGGAGGATAGCAGAATCAAACTTGTGTCTGAAGTCGAGAACTCTCTGGAGCAAGTTTCGGAATGGGGCCGACTCAATTTATTTATTTAATAATTTTATATGTACTTTCATCCAGCAAAAGAGGGCCTACACAGCCTCTGTGCTTAGGGCCTCGGAAAGTCTTAATCCGCCACTGGCTACAGTGACAAGATACAGAGAACAGACAGACACACAGAGAGACAGGTCAAACTTATAACACCCCTCTTTTAGCATTAGGGGTTAATGAACACGATGATAATCCTTTTTGTCATCTCAATCCACATATTTGAACATACATAATGGCGAGCCACCGGAAATTAATTCGAATCGGTAATATAAAAGCCTAATTTTTCCCTTCCTGTTACGACCGATTGTCGTTTTACTGGAACCGAGTTTTATTGGTTATCAATATTATGCCGCATTAATTAGCAATTTCGGCTCATATTTCGTACAAGGTGGCAAAACCCACCGACTACCACCCTCATAAAGTCAACCCTTGTATGCCTTTATGAGTTTTCGTTGCATTATCAGGAAGCAACATGTAAGGTATTTGCCTACACCTACACACACAATAACTTGTGATTTAAGTAAACGTGAATTTAACACGATTCAAGGCTCATTTTCAATGCTTTCCTAAGAGTGGAGACAGAGTAGGTTTGAAATTAAGTTGATGTTAGAATGTGTGTATAGGTACTTACTTTTAAGCGGGTCCGCTATTCCTGTCTGGCATTGGAAATGATATTGTCGATTCACGTGCCTCGGAGGGCACATTAGGAAATAAATAATTGTTAGGGAGTTTGTGTTTTATTTTTTAAAGACACTTAAATACTTTTTATAATGCATTCTATCAGTTTTAGATTTAGTATATTACATATATAAATATGTACAGGGAGGCTTTGTCTCGAAAAATTAGACAATTAGAAATTTGTTTAAAGAAATAATATGTTAACTGTAATATCACAATATTATATTTTAGATAATATTATGTATGACTGTTTTCTTTAAAAGAGTGATGTTCACAATATAAATACTAGAAATAAAGCTAAACTGATTGTACCAAAATTGGCTTATTCCACAAATCCCCTTCGAAGATCCCCTTCGAAGGGGATTTGTGGAATAAGCCCCAAAATTGAGACTTAAAAATACTGGTGACTCTTTCTTAAGTAACTGCATTAAAATGTATCTGGGGCCACGGTAGTGCCCTCGTGCCAAGACGAGCTGAGCGAAGCGCAAGGGTAATAAAGTTCAACTACAATTGACAGAAATGCCGTACTGTACATTTAAAACTCATGTCAAAAGCATTCTTATGACGAAAGGTTATTACAAACTTGATGATTATTTTAAAGATAAAACAGTTTGGACATTTCGTATTTTAGCCATAAGTAGTAGTAAGTACAATCTGTAACTATGGGTAGGAAAAAAACTCCTTGGGAGTTTCTTGCCGCTTCTTCTTCCAAGACTACTCACCGTAAGGATTTGTGTAAAAACCTACTTTGAAGAAATAAATATTTGAATTTGAAAATTTGAATGAAGCAAAGCACGCTATGTGACCAAGTAGACTGGCGGGGTGAAGTAAACAGTGGGCATCCGTTGGATTCAGAGGTATCAAGAGGACAATAGAGGACAAGTGTGAGGAGCGAGTGGCGCGACTTAGGGAGTTAGAGGAGGGCTATGTCCAGCAGTGAACGCGCGAAGGCTGATGGGTATACAGATGATGTTTTGATCAATTTGGTTAATCACAACCACGTTTAATATCGAGAACTAAGCCAATAGTTGTGCTCGTGTTAGTGCGTGATCTAGGTATGGCTCGAGGCATTATTGATTGACGAGTCAATGAAGACAGTCACCTTTAATTACTATTGTGCTCCATGCTATATAACGTTTTATTATATTACACTTATTGTATGAATTGTTAACAAATGTAGGTACCTATATGATATAAATTTTCCCGCCATCATATAAAATATTCCTTATATTCAGAAGATGTGAAACCCGATGTCATAGAATACCGTTTTATTTCCGCAACATAATAACGCACGCCGGCTGAACGACAGCAATGTCTGTAAAACACAGGGGAGTGTTCGAGTGAAATTTGTTTCAGTTTCTTACACTTCGTTACACTTTGTTAAACTTCGTTACACTTTGATTCAGTTGGTATTACAATGTTACATTACAATTATACTTTTATTCGAGTTGTAATTACGAGTTTTTGTTACAAAACAAAGGTAATTGAATAATGAATGAAGATAATGTGTTTTTTTATATTTTTTATGAAAGAGATCCGTTCAATAAACTTGGGAATACTTGACAGACTTGTAAGATTTATTACTGTTCATTTGTAAGATTTTATGAGTTTATTTAAAAGGTTATTTTCGGTGGTGAAAAACAATGAACTCAAATCGACTGACTTTAACATTTGCAGAAGCTGTAAAAGATATTTCATTATTAATATTAAAATGTTTAAAATGGTTTTAATTAAAATGGTTTCAATTAATTTAAATACCTAAATGAAGCTTTGAGTTATACTTTGAGCTATGTAATTAAAAATTCAATCATACAGAAATTTTAGTTAATAAAAGTTATGGAGTTTATTAATGAAAGTGACAAAAAACGAAATTGAAAATGAATTTACGAAATTCAATAATTAATTATTCTTGTCGTTTTCTTAAATAAAATAAGTTAATTATAAAACTTTATATTCAATCATAAATACAACATTAATTTGAATATAATACATGAAAGCGAAACGTGCCTCACTCAACATGAAATATTGAGAAACCGTTTGAGATAAACATAATGTATGTATAATGTTTCGCAGGGAGGTAGTTTACAGTTAGTAAATGTCTGCTAACATAGGGATGAGTTAACATAGGGATGAGAGTTTGTTAGAAAATTTGTACAAAGCATTTGCATGCAAGGCAAGCCGTGGGCTGCAGCTAGTAATAAAAGTCCTTTTTATCACAATAACGGTTAATTTCACACTCCTGTGTTGTAAACATAATTGTCACCGTAGTAAAGTTGTAGTCTCGTAGCGTCGTCCATATAACTTGACCAAAAAGTGCGTTCAATGAAAGCATAATATATATACTATTAATTTGTATTCCTTATCAAAAGTTTCGGCTCTGCGCAGTTCGAGACGCGATCAGTGACAGAAAGCTCTGAAACAGATGAGTTTCAGTCGCCCGCGCGCCGCAGTCGTTGAAGCTCGTTTACGCGGTACAACCCCGAGCTTATTTCACTCAACGCCGTAACGTGAGCTAAAAAAACTTTACGCTCGTTCCAACGCGTAATATTTAGTGTTCCAGTTTTGAAATTCATAACTGAGTGTTCAATACTTTGAGTGATAACGTTTGTTTGACAACTTTTTTGTTTTTTTTTTTCATAAATCAGGTGGTAAGGTGTTGAGTTTCATAGGGAGGTTTTCTTTGGATAATTAAGTTGGGTGAATTGTTATTGACGGCAAGTTGGTGTTTATTTCTGTGGAGATAAGGATTTTGGTGTAAGTTGAAAATGTTTATTATTCTTATACGAATTCTAATGAAACTATATTCAAAGGAATGTTTCTTATTTATTTATAGGAATGAAGATAAAGTAATTTCGATAAATATTTTAAGGATTTTAAATTTAGTTAGATACTAAATGATTTAACAACATTGCCGCACTTTAAATTAATTGACAGTTGATTACGAAGTAGAAAAAAATATGGTACTAATAATTGCTTTTTACAAAAAAAATAACCGACTTCAACCTTGATAAGTAGAGATAACTCAAAAATTACTCGCCAGATGGCGCTTAATTCAACATGTATGTGTAAAGTTCTCGTCACAACAAATTAATCAAGTCCAAACACTAGATAACTGCAGTAAATCGTTGAGGAGTTCCCACGACTGTCTTTCGGCTTCATCAGATCGACTCCAGACCTTCTTGAAATGGTAGCGCTTTAATGTATTTATGATAACATGAACAAACACACTAGTCTTCCATACAATTTTCGAAAGTTGCCCTCGATTTCTCCGAGATGCCATCATCAGATCCTGATGATCCTTTCAAAAGGACCCCACTGCGCATATCTACTTTACAACAAAAAAAGAATTATCAAAATCGGCCCATAAACGACGAAAAAATCGCTGAACAAACATAAAAAAAAAGCATATATACGGTCGAATTGAGAACCTCCTTCTTTTTTGAAGTCGGTTAAAAATCAATAAAATTTTTCATATCTCATAATTTCGCGATATTAGGTATAAATTAGAAAATGATTTTTAATATTTCCAATTCAAAAGCAAAATAATAATTATACGGGTTTTATTGTAGAATAAATTATATATGGTATCATAAGTTTTCGTTAATGAGAACAACATCCAAATCGATCAACCCCTTTTTCGATATTAACGGGAACAACCCTACAAAAAAATACAAAAAAAAACTTTTTCAATCGGTCAACAAAAGGATCAATCGCTTAAGCAACTTCACCCAAAAACCATTTATATTCTCCATTTATTAAAGTGGATAAGTTAAAGCTTTATTGTCTGTATAAATAATTCAGGTTGATTAATAGGTCATACCTACTGCTCATAGGTCTTTTCGCAAGTTTGACATTTTCAATAATATGTAGGTATTTTTGCTAAAAGGTCAATTTGCTTTTAGGACCTTGTGATACGGAGACGATGAAAAATATTTTGATAAAATCTACATACGTGGGATCTCCATTATTTTCTTAAAGATGTGGATAGACTGTCAGTCTTTTAGCCAGTAGGTATGACTTTCTCTTGTTGTCAGAAAAGGCTCAACCCGAGAGAGAGTTCTTGGTTTTATAAGTATGATACAATCGCAACTAATTTAGTTACCCAACCCAAAATTCCAAATAATTTATATGGCACTTGAGGATTATACAGTATTATTCATTTGGAGGATTATTCATTTGGAGGATTATTCATTTGATTATGTATGTAGTAGGTACTTTAGTATCTAATTAAGCTGTGATTTTCTGTTTTCAATTAAAAGTAAAAAGTCCTTACAAGTGCGTGGTGGCATGAATATTTTCATCACAATCTCTCAATCTTTTGCTAGAACAATTTTATCGGAACACAATTTTCTACTTATTATAAAGACTTATTATATGTTTGCTTCATTATGGATGTTAACTGTTCATTCGAATTGCACAGAGACTGCTTAGAAAGTGAAGCAAATTTTTGTAAATTGTAAATTTCTGTAAATTGTAATTTTTTGTAAATTGTATTTTTTTTTATTTTAGTTCTGGAATATAAAGAAATATATATGTAAGTCTTTCCAAGGCAATCTACTCCTCGCACAGTGCTTGCTCCCTGACTCAGGGAACAGGGAATACTCAGAGACCCTGATACACATTGTAATGATGTTAGCTTCCTTTGGAGGTGTCTGGGCTTCAAATATAAGCTTAAGCTTTGTGAAAAAGAATCATCACAAGTATCGTAATACCTATAATACCTATAAAATAATTGTATTTAGATTATAAGGATCATACCTACATAGTTCATTGACATTTATTTATGTTATTAAATATGTCTTTATTAATAAATAATCTATTAAGATAATATCATAATTGTCATTTACCTAATTATATTAATAATATTATCCATCAATATCAGTTATCGATGCTTATCGTGATTAAATACATTCGTTTGGATTTTTAAATATATCTTAACCGACTTACATGAGCGGGTTTGACTGGATTGAAATTTTGAAAAGAAAAATGTTTTTCTTTGTTTACAGACATAATTAAAATTAATTAAATAAAGTTTTTCTTATTAAGTGTTATTCTATCTACTTCAAAAAGTTACAGTTCTTAGGTAGTTCTCTGTAAATACGGTGGAAAAGTAATGACGAATTACGTTGATATATTTATTGGAACGCCTTAACAGCCCACAAAACGACACTTTGCTTCTTTGTATTTTCATTAAATAGGTACCTACCTAGATCCTTCGTTAAATGCCGTAAAATTAACGCCGCTGGCTAAGGCTTTTAAAACAAGAGCACACCGTCGCTTTATAGAAGCTTCAACGGTTCCAATAGCACAACATAATAAAGTTTGCCAAATGTTTCCTTTATATAAATAACTGAATTATTAAACACGAAACTATTCAAAGTCAAAGTCAAACTATTTATTTCATTTAGGAATTTACAAATTCACTTATGAACGTCAATTTTTTGATTCTACCACCGTTTTGGAAAAGTGCTTGAGGAGAAAAAAACGGCGAAAAAAAACTCCTCCGCATCCTTTAAAATAAAAAAATACAATATTACTTAATTGATACAGGTAAGCACTAAACTAGCGGAGCTGGTTGCAGAGCTGGTAATTTCCATGCCTTTTTGTCATTTAAATATTCCTGTATACTATAGTAGCTCTTGTCTAAGAGTTGTGCTTTTACATGCTTCTTAAACAACTCTGAAGGCAGGTCACGGATTGCCTTAGGGACTTTATTATAGAATTGTACACCAAGCCCTATAAAAGAACGCTGCACTTTACATAGGCGGTATGAAAACATCACCAAATCATGCATCTTTCTTGTTAAGCGATTATGATAATCGCTGTTTTTTTATATGCATTTATTTCAACTATATTATTAATGTACTGTGAGGCTACTGTAAGTATACCTAATTTTTTGAATTTATCACGGCACGATTACCGATACCGTAGTTTATAAATAGCTCTAATGGCCCTCTTCTGCAATACAAAGATTTTTTGTTGTATATCGCTTGCTTTACCCCATAGGCCATAAGACTATGAAAGTATACGAAGTAAACAAGCCTAGCAGTTTCTACGTCAGTAAGCTGTCTTATTTTTCTAACCGCATAAGTAGCACTAAGTTTCATCGCAAGAGTTTCTAAATGCGCGCCCCATTGTAGTTTACTATCCAGGGTAATTTCTAAAAATACTGTGGATTGTTCCATTTTTAATGCTTCATTATTTAATTTAAGTGTCTTATCGACATTCTTTACATTTGGTAGGGTAAACTCTACACATTTAGTTTTGCTTGCATTTAGGAGTAAGTTATTAATTGTAAACCACTCTGATACATGCGACAAAGCATTGTTAACATCGTCAAAATTTCGTTTATTTCTGTCCGTCTTAAATAATAATGATGTATCATCAGCAAACAGCACAATGTCCGCATTTTTTTTACATAATATGGTAAATCATTTATGTATACTAAGAAAAGAAAAGGACCTAAGATTGACCCCTGTGGAACACCCATCATATATTCTGTTATTTCGTCCAACTAAAATAGGGTAGAGATAAAACAAATATATGAATAGCAAACGTTGTCCAAGCAAGACGTCTTTTATTCGAAAGTTTATTCACTCATCCGAATTTAATTAAAGAACAAAGACAGTAATAGGACTTTTTTAAGAAACTAGGGCTCCGAGTTATTTATAGATGCTTCAATTGCGTCTCGCTTGAATAGTTTGTCACATTTATTACCTATACGAAACATTTTTGACACATTCATAAACGAGCTGTCGCGATTGACGCATAAATATATTAGCAGAATGGGGGCTTAGGAGAAGACAACCCACTTGGAGTCTTTTCTCACACAACGCCATTTGTAAGCGACTAGAATGTTATCAAAGTAAAGAAGCGACGCGTCTACGACGCGTCTCCTGTCAGTGAACGGTGTCAGATACAGCGAATTTTGGATTGCGTTGCAGTTGCGTAGCTCATAAATAGCATAGTGTGAGAAGGGCCTAAATCTATTAATTCTTTAATTGCGTCACGTTTGAATGATGAAAATAATGTGTCAAACTATTCAATTATAAAAACAAAAAAACCCGACTGCTTACAAAAGAATTCAAAAGAAAAAAAACAAGTGTCACGATATCAATATCATATCATCATACTTCATGCTGCCGCATGCGGTGACAAACGTAGTACTTGTGATAAATCTTTTTTTACCCGTAGGTAACAGTATTGTTTGTCCCCGCCTGCAGCACCATGAAGTATGATGATATGATAATCGATATCGTGACACTTGTCTTTCTTCTTTTGAGTTCTTTTGTAAGCAGTCAGGTTTTTTGTTTTTCTAATAATATTTTTATTTCAGACTTTTTTAGTGTTTTCGCCGAAAAATGGCTTTTTGGGATGGTTTTTGACAATTTGTGTTAAAACGTGTACCTAAACGTTATATGATAGGTATATACATTTTTGAAAAGGTCTTTTCACGATCTTTCATTTTTGATACCCATATTGCCCATATAACAAAAAACTCAAGATTATCCCCTCTTTTTCTTCCACTTTCGGGCGCCATTTTGAAAATTCATATAGCCTGTGTCACTAACACAGTTCTGACGAATTCAACGATACCTCCAAAATCCGTTCAACCGTTTGGGCTGAGGGGCCCGACAAATAAATGGACATACATACAAACATACATACATAGGTACATACATACATACACTCGAAAAACATAACCCTCCTTCTGACGCAGTCGGGTAAAAACGACCCAATTTGAACATTGATAAAAGAGCCCTGGACCCCTGATGGTAAGAACGGTCGGTCATGGACTCATGGTCATCAGGTACTGAAAGCATCATCAATGTGTAAAGGGTGTTCATTTTTTAACCGACTTCAAAATAAGGAGGAGTTTCTCAATTTGACTGTATTTTTATGAGTAATGCTTTATAATTTTGTACTTGGTGAACTGATTTTGATTTTTCTTTCGAAAGCTGGAATAATGTCTTGTAGTGTTTTTGAGTTATGTCTCCTTATTGATTTTGAAATAATTTTTTTTTGTAAAAAGTATTTTTTTACCTCTAGGTATTAGATTTCACAGTAAAGAATGCCAAGGAAAAAGACAACAGTTACAAAAATAAAAAAGATACGAATTCAATTAATTTCTGTTAGGAAATTGATTTATAATCTTGATTAATGGTCAAAGCGATTCGATAGTATAAGATTCTGTATCCAATATTGATTAATACGGTTAAACGATAGGTAGGGAAATACCTACATAAAATAAAATTGAAAGTGATATGTTAGTCGTGGCAGATATATTATATTATTTATTATTATATTAGGTACCTACTAGGAATATTTAGAGAATAGTTTCCTTTTTCTTCTTTTTGGTTTGTGCAACTTGACTATCCATTCTTTTCCGTTAATATCATAAAAGCTTGAACTATTTCAATGTCTGACTAATCTTCGAGTATGTATGTTCGAGTATGTGATTGTTTGATTTTCAATCGATTTTCAAGAAAAAAGTTTTTTCTGATGAATTTCAGCACGGTTAATAAGGCATTTTCTGAAACGAGTAGAGGGTTCCCTACTTGGCATTGTTTCTCTTAATAACTGAGGAAGCCTAGAGCATACTCCACCATGCTACTCCAGTGTGCTCCAAAGATATTAGAAGACAACTCATGTACCGGAAATATTTTAATATCTTCCAAAGTTGTTTTCCTTTATAAAGCACCTTTGTAAAATTGTGGTAGAATCAAAAAATTGACGTTCATAAGTTTATCTGTGATACCTACGTGAATAGAGGAATTTGAATTTGAACCTTGTACCTGTTACTTGAAAAACAAATTTTATAAATACAACCATATTTTTGATTTGGATAAAATTAAAACGTTATAACGAAACAAACGGTGTCAGCCTATTTCATTCACTGAAATTTTGTTGGCAGTTGAATTCCTTCATTAATCGTTTTGGGTGAAAATTGAGCCGACGCAAACTTTACTGTTTTCGAATTCTAATATTTTACCGTCAAATGTATTTTCTAAATCCCTTTTTATAAATTCAGATGACAATCTACAAAACCAATAAATTGTGCCTCTTAATGTTAATGAAGCTGAATAGATAATTTGTAACTTTATTCCGAAGTTCCTCACAGTTTAAGTGGTAGATGTATCACAGTTTGAGTGGTAGAAGTATCACAATTTGAGTGGTAGATGTCATAGGTACCATGCTGGACAAACGTGGATTTTAGCAATTTTAGGTGAGCAGGTTTGTTCTTTTCTTCGAAATTAGCAATAAATTCGTTTTATTACGTACATTAATTTACGCAGGAACGTAAATTTACGTAAATTATATCTGCAGAATCACAACCCCTTATGTGGGCACCACTGATACTTAATATTAAAAAGGCTGTAATCGAATTAGTAGGTACTTGTTCGACTTAGCATTTTAGGAAGTTTTGTAGTTTTTTTATTGAGCAGACTAGAATGAATGAAATGAATAGATGTACACGCAATTTAATTAAAGAGTTCAAATGAAGCTGTGTGAGTATCTAAGTTTTTAAATCAATCGAATTCAGAAGAAATTCAAGTACAAAAACCCACTATTCATTTATCTTTACCCGGTTTGCAATAAACATGCCAAAGTTATCACAAAATCTTTGTCTCTTGTTCGCCAGAACAATAATTTTTTCCTTATTTGCATTATTCGCTTCCTTCGCACCGAAGCGTGATGAATCATCTCTCAATTTCCTTAGTTTATCCAAAAAATGTTTACACACATTTATCTATAATGTACAAGTTGTTTTACGCTGATGGTACAGAAATAAAAAAAGCCATTTATCATGGCTACGCGTTGGGGGAAAAACAAAACATTTTTATTACTGCCACAAGTATTTACTCAACTTCATTTGTTCGTTACCTTGTATGTTTTAGACCTAGTAATTGAATTTGTAACAGATAAATAAATGAAATTCATATTTTTGTTCAATATGATTACGAAACCTTGCTGGGAAGAATCTAGGACCATGAAACATATATATAGTATAGCGGAAACGACCGTCAAGATTTAATAAACTTTTTTTTACTTTAAAATCTTTCAGGCTAGCAACATATTAATATGATTCGCTCTGGATGACCAATAAATACGCATCACATAATATATGCATATGTAATAAATATTACAAAAGCACGCCCCACTAGACACTTGCAGCAAACTAGGTTAAAATTTCATTCTGGCGTAGGTACCCTCGGGCGTATACTTACTACTTCAATTTTCCGCATTGGAAATCATGTGGAACTAAAGTTATTATTTTCACTACTTTTTCTAATTCGTTATCTATGTGTATAAATTCTAAAGTGTGTTGTTAATTAAATGGTCGGGTAAAATTATGTTTCAATGGAAGGTTTTTTATTCCGTCGCTTTTTAATTTAAACGAATGCTATTTTATATAGTTTTGTAGTATTTATTAGTTTGCCGGAAGGTAATGTATTCGTCATCGCTATTGGTATAACGGTGCGGTTTTGGAAAAGCGCATCGCTATTGGCACAGATGACAATAATATTTATTCATGTGCAATTGGTAGAGCGGTGAAAAGGACCTGGATAACGTTATAAAGGTTCTTGAACGGTTGTCACCGTGTGATGTGTCTGAGGCATCATCATAATTTTGTAACCTCTTGTATTGTGATAATTTGACTTTTAGCATTTTATTGAAATAATTTGACGTGTATGCAATCAAAGCGTATATCTGCATATTCTTTTCATTTGAATGGTTGTGACGTAAGATAAAAATTGCAAGAAAACTCACCAATCCTTTATTCTTTAAGTTAATATTTGAATTCCTACGAGCGCTCGACATGTACCGTTTCTTTTCAGGAGTTACATTACACGCAGACAAGACGCTTCGCAAATACAAATCAGAGTTTCGGTGTCTAGTTTGCATTCAACTTCTCTGCTTCTGTGCACTCTCTCTGCTTCTATGCCACAGTGTAAACATTTACAGTAGTCTAAAACTAAGTATGGCTACAAATTATAAAAGTTACATATGTATAACTGCGCATAAAGGTAATAAAAACTAAGCATAGGCTACAAATTATAAAAGTTATGTACTTATTGCGCATAAACATAATTAACACTAACAACTAATCAACTAATATTCTAACACCATCTACTATATCGACTAATCACCCCAGTCCATAAATGGAGTCTTGCTCTAAGTTGGCCACAGTTGTAATGGGCGACAGCGGAAGGGTGCTGCCTGCTCGTTTGCTTTTATTTCATAAAAAAGACGTCTGTATTTTAACGATATTTGAGAAAAACATTATTAAACTAACTACTACTAACTACTACTACTAACTATTAAACATTATTTCCCATTACATTTTTTATCGTTTGTTTATACCTACCTACATTTCTACATTCGGGCTAATTTCAGAACTGGGTTAACCAATTTGAATAGTGGTTTTCAGTGATATATTAAAGTCAGCTTGGGGTAGCATTTCATGTGTTATTTATATTAGGTAATCTGGTATAATTTACTTATCTAAAATTTGTATTATTACCCGACTGCGTCAGAAGGAGGGTTATGTTTCTCGAGTGTATGTATGTATGTCCATTTATTTGTCACGCCCCACAGACCAAACGGTTGAACGGTTTTCGACATATGAGATATCGTTGAATTCGTCAGAACTGTGAAAGTGTCATAGGCTATATGAATTTTCAAAATGGCGCCCGAAAGTGGAATAAAAAGAGGGGATAACCTAGAGTTTTTTTGTTATCTTAGCAATATGGGTATCAAATGAAAGATCGTGAAAAGACCTTTTCAAAAATGCATATATTATATAACGTTTAGGTACACGTTTTAACACAAATTATCAAAAACCATCCCAAAAAGTAGAATTTTTCGGCGAAAACACTAAAAAAGTCTGAAATAAAAATATTATTATAAAAACAAAAAAACCCGACTGCTTACAAAAGAACTCAAAAGAAAAAAAACAAGTGTCACGATATCAATATCATATCATCATACTTCATGGTGCTGCAGGCGGGGACAAACAATACTGTTACCTACGGGTAAAAAAAGATTTATCACAAGTACTAAGTTTGTCACCGCATGCGGCAGCATGAAGTATGATGATAATGATATTGATATCGTGACACTTGTTTTTTTCTTTTGAGTTCTTTTGTAAGCAGACGGGTTTTTTGTTTTTATAATAATATTTTTATTTCAGACTTTCTAGTGTTTTCACCGAAAAATTTTACTTTTACCAAAGTTAGGCAACATCAGGTACTTTCAATAAAAGTATAATTGGATAGTTAATGACAGGCATGCTTCATGCTGCAGAGTTCTTGTTTAGTAATTTGTTTATCTTTTTGACGTCACATCAAATTGTCCAACATGCATACATGCACTGTTCGTTCTAGTTTATTTTCAATATTAAATTCAATTTCGTTCAAATTAGCATTACCTCTGGTCATAAACGTGTACTGAACTTTATTTATATGCTGTAGGTATATTTTTTATGTATTTACATTGTATTGACGACCCTGTAGCCTAGTTGGTAGCGACCCTGCCTGCGACGCGAGGGGTCCCGGGTTCGATTCCCGGCCGGGGCAGATATTTATGTGACAGATAAATATTATACTCGGGTCATGGGTGTAATTGTGATGTGTTATATGTGTAGTCCATGCCACCCGCGACACAGGTACCTAGTAACCTACTGCGGGGGTATGAGTGTGTTAGCGTTTATTTATTTATTTATTATACCTACTGTTGTGTTGTGTAGGCATAGGTACTTTCGTTTGATTCTTAAGATAAATATTAATAAAAGCTTAAGATAAATATTAATAAAAGTCACACTCTCCCTGATTTTTATAGGCTTAGTATTTGTAGGAACCTATCCAACTAACTACAAGTGATAGCCAAGTGATTCGAACATTGCGTTTCGTTGTGCATTCCTCGAATCTTCAAAAATGTCATGACTATTAGAATCTAATAATCACTTGTTTCGGTGAAAGTAAACAGAAAACCTGCATAATGCTCTTAAAGATACCCTACTTAAACATCTTTCGTTTTTTAATGAAAATGAAATAAATTTTGTTTGTTGTGAGAGGAGACGAGAGTCCCATGAACAGTGGGACAATAAATTATGGACTCGATATATTGAGAACTAGGTAGCTAGGTACTCGCCTCTACTTTATTTTCATTCCCTATTTCAGCCTTGTAGGGGTTGTTTTTTGAAATAATAACTAGCCTATGTGCCTACGTCATCAACTATCGTCCTAAAAATACATAAAAATCGGTCAAGCTGTTTAGATTTTTATACAAACTTTCATCCCTTAATTCAAGTTTTTAGGGATTGATTTTGTATAATAAGTAGGGTAGAGCGGGGCTTAAAGGTCCGTGGGTATAAAGGTCCACCATCAGTATCTAAAAAACTAGTGAAATATCGTTCGTTCTAACTACGTACGCGGAATGAAGGGGGTGCGGGAGGCGTAACAAGGCATCGCCGGCAGTCGAGCAACGTCGCTAGCCGAAGATATACGACCACGTCTAAAATTTTTAACTTAAGTAAATTTTTACATCATTATTCTCTTTAGTTTCGAGCACTAGTTTTTCGTTTATCACCCCTAAACATAGTTTATTAGTATACGTGATTTATTTGTTTTTCACGATCCATAATTAGTTTTAGGCTAGGTTTAACGGTAATTTCGTTATAACCTCTTAAAAATATTTACACGTGGTTGGGGTAAAAAGGTCCAATGTGGTCTTGTTTAATTGTGACTGATTAGTGATTAAACGAGTATAAGCTCAACAAAGTTAGAAATTAATAGTAAGACTGTTACTGTTGTAATATGATGAGAAAAAAATAGGTTTTGTTTCTTAAACAAATATTTTCTTTTAGAATAGACACTATTTAAATAATATGAAACTTGGAATTATAATAAAGATTTTTTTGCTTAAAAATTACAATACTTTTGACTTTTTATTTTTGGAATACAAATAAACGACTGAATTTTATTAAACCAAATATTGTTTTAGTTCCATAAAATTATTTTTAAATAAAAATTAAACACTGGACCTTTTTGCCTACTGCTTGTCCCTTTTTACCCCTACCATGGGGCAAAAAGAGACAGATGACAATGTCTAAAAAAGTTGTAGAAACACATATTTCTATTATAATAATTCAACTAAAAATTGAGTTAAAAATAGTCAGATAATTGTATGTTTGATTAGTGTTATACATTTTGATATAGTATGGTCAGTTTACACAGTATAATTCGAAATAGTCAAATTGGACCTTTAAGCCCCGCTCTACCCTACCTAGCCTCTGTGTGAGCCTGGATCTTCAACTACATACTTACATTCCGAATTTCATCTAAATCGGGCTGTTGTTTTATTCGTGAAAGTGTCACAGGTAGCAGCCAGACTTTCGTATTTATAATATTACTATGGATAAAATATGGTAACGTATAGTACTAATACTAAGTACCTACTTAGGTAGGTATACAATCAATTCGCGTACCGTGAATAATTTTTTTGTAAATTACCAGATATATTTAATACTTAAATTACCAACTAAAATAACAATCATTATAAAAATACAACCGATTTGAGAACCACCTCTGTTTGAAGTCAGTAAATATTTCTCTTTGACGCCCAGCGAACTGAATACACGAATAATAGTTTTAAACCACTCATTAACTCGAGACTACGAACAACGAACTAAAACTCGAATAAAATTATTAAAACTGAGCTTCTTGACACCGTATTAAATTAAAAATTCAGCGGATTATTAACATGACATTAATTAATTAACTAATTTTTAATATGAATTTTCTTTGATAGAAATAATCTACAGACGATGTTTTTAATTAGCTTTTTATACTTAGATACAAGCGGGAATCAAAGGATATGGGTTATTAAAATTATTGTATAGAACCAACGTACATTGGTTCTTTTCTAAAGAAGTTTGTTTGCGAAGCTCTTCGCAGATAAAAGAGTATACACAGTTTTAGCACGGTTCGCATACAAAATCGGGCTTATACCGCCTATTTTACATTCAGCCATCGCTTCGTCGACTGCCACTTCCATTCACAAAAATGCACCAGTGTAAACGTTCCTGCGAGTGCCAGTTTAAATAATACTTTATCCACAGGTCGGTGGTTTTGCTACAACGATACTTTTACGTTTTAACGAAGCTTTCATTTATCAATAGTCTATTAGGCATGGGTCACTATGCATAATAATAATGGCATCACTATGCTGCAGTGATTGAAAGGGTAACTAAATGATCAACTCACATGTCAGATATTTTTATACCGCCCGAATGCCGTCGACCTGACTGAATAACTGCAGTTTTACCAATGAAAACCATCGTCCAAGGCTTTAAGAGTCCTCGGAGGCACGGCATTACTCAAAAAGATTTTGTCTCTAGCAATCATTCATCCAACTATTAGTCAGACATCCAACCAACCGCTAATCTTGTTGCTTAACGTGGTCGTCACTTGATATTCTATTTTCAAACAAATGTATCAAAACAGCTGGCTTATGTACACATCGTAGTCTCGCCATGTATCTACGCAGATTAGAACTCACACAAAGATTTTGTTGGAAAACTTAGGACTGTTTGACTGTGTGTAATATATATATGTACCTAATGCACACAATCAAGAAACAACATAAGCGTTATGTTATAATAAGGTATCTGACACTGCTCCCTGAGTTATGCTAATAACATTTTACGCTTGAACTTGCGCGGTTTTTAGCAGTTTCCTTGAGAGTTCTTGGTGCTGTTTCCTTGTGAGTTCTACTAATAATTTATGTGTATTTATATATAAACATACACACTTATGTAATATTATATAATTAATCTTTGTCAGTATAGAGCAACGGTTGGCCTGCTGGATTGCGTTTGAGGGGTCTAGGGTTTGCTTACAAACGAGTTTAAAATATTTGCTGCGAGTAGGATTTGAGTTATCTTTTCTTATCGATATTGAAGTCGATTTTTTTATAAAAGCAATTATATGTTTATCTATTTCTTATTCGTTATCTTTTTTTCACTGTCTAGCTTTCTTAGCAGGTATTAGGTACACACCAACCACTATATTATACTCGCGCTCATACTCATGGTTGAGTAATTTTTGTGTTTAGGGGATGTTTGGTCATTGCAATTTGTCTGACTGATAACATTGTAATAGTTATGTTAATAAAATATAAAAAATCAGACATTTAAAAATAAATTAAGTTCACTTATAGAGCTTTAAAGCGTCTGATAAAAGTTTTGGCTCATGGAAAGCGTCCGATTTTTTTATATGACTTCAGAGTAATATTCTACAAAGCATATATAAAAATCAGTCATAAAAATTTAAGTTAAGTAACTCTGATTTTTAGTCACCTTTCTCACCTGGTACCTGCGCAGGTGTCACCGGGCAAGCTCCACAAACATTCAGGTATTAAAAAGTACACAAGAAACTACTGTAAACCGAAAGTTACATGCTTTAGAAAATAAGTTGCGTCTTACGGCTCTGGGATCTTGGACTATTAGGTAAGGTTGAACACCAACTTAACATGTTTTCTTATTTCATTCCTGGCTTTAACTCTGCCGTGATTAATAAAAATGCATGGTGGCTTGAATGCCAAATTAAAAAAAAACAAGTCCATTCCACCAAGATTTCGAAATGGTGTTTTACTGGGAAGGGTCCATCTTTAGGTTATAGGTAATTAGATCCATTCATTACGCCACACTCTGTATAGATAATGTGTATTGTCTATTACTATTTAATTTTATAAAGCTAATCTCAAAAACTCAAGGCTCAAATTGAAAAAATATTTTTGTGATGTACAAGACTTTCGTTTCGTATATTCGTTTCATCTTTGGATACTTAAAGGAAATTTGACCATGTTTCTCAATTTCGCAAGAATCTCAAGTGGTTCCCAATTCATCTTCGACGAAATACTAGGATATTATGCCTCCTTTTCAATATACTCCATTCCCCTACCTCTCCTTCTTATCTACGTGACAGATTCTCCTATGCCCGTCCAACAGAAATGCCTTGCAGGTCTAGTGTAAGAACCAAGCTTAAACTTCCACCTCACAAATCTATCTACTAGTTATTACTCCCATTCTTTTACTGTCCAGGCGTGAGATTATGGAATTCCCTTCCGCCTAACATAAGAGACGTTAAAACTCTGCCTAAATTTAAATCACTGTTAAAGGAACATTATCTCCGTTCCTGTGACTGACCACAGCAACCATCGTGTATAAGTATGTATATAAATATGTTATTAATACTTTTCTTTTCATTGTATATACCTATTCTATATATATTATATTTATATGTATATAGGTATCTATGTATTACATTTGGTATATATGTATTTACCTATGCAAGTTTATATTATGCAATGTATATATCTATGTATCTTATTTAAGTACCTACACGCTTAGTTTGCTTTTCCAATGCAATTCTCCTCTTTACGGGTCTGCTGGAAGAGATTCCTGTATGGAATAAGCAGCACCCCAGTGCTAAACTTTCGATCTGTATTGTTCTCAATGTAATTGTTTGTGTGTACTGAAATAAATAAATGAAAATAAATAAATAAAGTAAGACTTTATTAGTACTCCATTTATCGAGGAAGGCTTTCACGCTTCAACCAATAGAAGCGGAACGTCAATGAAAAATGTTGCAAAAATGGGACAGCATTTTACGAGTAGGTATATTCGTAAAAGTAAAGAACAATCTCTCGAAGCGTAACGAGGGCGTCTACAAGTCTTTATATGTTTATTAGGTATAAAAAAGGATCATATTAGTCTATATTAGTCTATAATATATTACTCCGCAATACATAAAACACTTGAATCTGAAAAAGACACTTTTGAAACTCACTTTGATATGCGTTGAAATTTGCGTCGAAATGTGGAGGCAGCATACGAAATGAAAGTGCAGCCTCAGTAGGACTCTATTTCCATATTCTGATGCGGCGCCCATATCAATGAACACATCAGAAGGGCAGAGTATGTCATCATTATTGAATCGTCAGTCGTTCAAAATCATCATCATTTAATTTTCTTGCACGTCATAGTGGATGGATGTTTAGGATATAATTATAGATATAATTATAGATCCTCATGATGTTGTCTCTTTCCAAGAAGATATGTGTTGATCGGTGATCACGTGCGATGTACTAGGTTAGCTTACCATCAAGAAAATATAATTATTATACTATCAAGTTGGATTGGTTGCCCAAAATTAACTTATTTTCGTGGAAAAATATCTTAAAATTACAGTAACTAATTTATTAGTTCACTTTTCACAATTGCTTCATAGAAACTCTTAATAAACTTGATACTCGCAAGATATCAAATTTATTGAATCATCAAGAACACCCCACTCTTTTATTTTCGAAGTACTTTGAGAATAAGCCTTTTAGTCTCTAGAATTTCATGAAGTAAATACCTAATAAAAACATAAATCCTTACTAATATTATAAATGTGAAAGTGTGTTTGTTTGTTTATTTGTTTGTTTGTTTGTTTGTGACGCTTTCACGTCGCAACAAAGCTATTATATGGTAAGGTTTATGTGTGTGGGGATAGTTAGGAGGGTGGAGAGTGACGTAGGCTACTTTTTACCGCGGAAAAACATCCCATTCCCATGGGAAGATCGATGTTTTGTTAGTTGCTAGATATTTATTTTCGGAGTTGTTAATAGATGGCGGTAATAAAATTCATTTGCAAGTTCTGAATTACGCTATCAAATACTACATGTAATTTACTTAAGTCATAGGCAAATGTAATAGGCTACTTTAGCTCTGCCTCGAGAACTCCCCGCTCCGGCTGTATTCAGTGTACCGCCCGCCCGCTGGCACTATCCTGTTGACTGATGTCCGCAAGTTGCTCAGCCAACAGGATAGTGCCAGCGGACCAGAGGGACCTTCGAGACGAGAGCCTGGACGACTTCATCGAGAGATTGGCACGCAACATGTTCGGGCGTGTCGACGCGTCGCGGTTCCCGCATCTGCAAGACCTGGCGCCGCTCCACACCCGTCCACCGGACCGCTGGGCCTTCCCGCGCGACTTGCTGGTTGCGCGGGACGGGCCTAGCACTGACTGATACTGGGGCTTCGTAAGTCGTCGCCCGGCGCTGATCAGCTCCTGCTGGGCTTCCCACCAGCGGGATTCACCCGGTAGGGCCTCGATCGCCTGGGCGGCGCGAAGATGAACCCCATCCCGTTTAAGACTCTGTGGCCTGTAAAAAGGCCACCACTCACCGGACTTGACCTATTGGTTAACCACAGATGGACAACCAAGGGCCTTAGGGCCCAGCCCAAGAACCGGCCCGTTTTAACGGGCCGCGAGAGACACCCCCAAAGGGGAACTAACTGTCCCGAGGGCTCCACACACCTCAGACAGGGTGGAGTGAAGAGAGCGAGTAGTAGGCTACTTTTTAGCCTAAATTCCTACGGGAGCGGGATCTACGCGGCTGTTACCTACGGGTCCCGAAGCGAAGCGCGGGCGGTTCTCTAGTTAATAAATAATCTCTCACATACTCGTGCATCATGCTCCCGCACTCCGTGAACACAAACAACACACCGCTAACACCCTTGACAAGAGCAAAAATACTTAGCCATTATAATACCTATGTATAAATATCTGTCCTGTCAGGAATCGAACCAAGAGTCACTCACTTTACAAAACGAACAGAAAGAAAATTCTACGCCACGCGGTGGTACTCTCATTATTAACCTTACCACCATTCTTTAAGTCACGCAGTCAGGTAAAATATAGCATGTATGATTTCAATCAACATAATTAAACTGGAAGACTTCATTTAGATTTACTGAGGTATCCCATTTTTCTGCCAGGTTGCATCTTACGAAATAATGATGTTATTTTCACTTCAAAGACACTCTGAGCCTTACAAGTGGGCGTGTTAATTGCTTTCTTATGAGGCGGTTTTAAACATGCAATATTCTCGTTAGCACTGGTTTCTTCAAAGGAGTTGTAATTTGACAGTAATAAAATTATAATTTAAACGATTCATAAATTACATTAAGTTTTCAGCATATATTTCAGCAGTGTATTATAATTTGAGCGCGTCTTTTATTTAACATAGGTATAAAATATTTCAATGAGCCTTTAATCAAATACCAAGTTCAACAAAAATATACCTATGCCAAAACACTCTAGTTACAGCAGCATATTTTTAAGAAGTATTTGATGCCCCTAACAAATTATATGTAGAACTAGCGAACTTCGTTCGTACATAGGAATTTTTCCCGCGTGAATCCTGATACCGCAGGAACTCCGGGGTAATAAGTATATTCCTATATGTTGCTCCACAGCCTCCTCTATCTCCCAGTGAAAGTACCATGAAAATCAGTTCAGCCGTTTCAGAGATTAGCGTGCACATACGGCGATCAGTTACAGTTTTATTATATGTATGGAGATAGATTGATGAATAAACCTTAACAAAAAGTAATAATACCTAAAAACATACCTAATAAAGTTTGTCTGCTTTATTCTGCGTATTCACGACCAGATACAAAGACGAGCAGTTCATATTAATTAATTTCTTATGAGGTTTCAAATCTTTCAACTCAATCTAGGATTTCTACGAAAGCGTTGCGTTGTAAGTGTACTCTGTAATAAATTTCATTATCAAAATAAATTTCATATAACAGTTTATATTATTACTACCCTGTAAACACAAACAAAGTATTTTTAACACATACAGTTTGAAAACATAGATTAAAATATTTCTACGACAAAAAGTAGCGAAAAAATCTGTCACATTTAAAACAATTTATTATTATTAAAATTATTATAATGTAGAGATAACAAAATCGTAGGAAAATGATGGGGCAATTAACGACAGAGTATATTAGTAATCGGAAAAAATTTCTAACGATCTCATGTTAGGCCTAGTTATAATGAGAAAAATAATATTTTATTAATTTGTGTTTATAAACGTAAAATATTGAAGTAATGGAATTACAAGTGAAATTCGCTATAAAAGTATATCTATCTACTTGAATAACAATTGTTCATTGAAGTTAAGAATGACATGAAAACATGAAAATTTGTAATTTTAACAACGCACCATTTTTTATGACCCTAATCCGGATTTTTTCACCCTAATTCTCCTTTGAATGTTGAACAATCCCCACTGGTGGGGACTTGTCGGTGGGGATTTCCGGAATAAACCTTGAAATAGACATTTAGAATGAACTTTAGTGGATGTAACGAATTATTTAATGTGGTTGTTGTACGACAGCGCCTTGCTGAAATATTCGGACTGAAAACGATGTCTTACGTTACACAAGCACAAAGACAATTTGGTAGCTTTGCTTTCGTACTAGAATTGTATTACCCTTACAGCACGTTCTATTCAGACAGGCGGATTGTTGTAGCTTTAATAATAGTTGAAGATAGCAACTAAAGGAGAGACTAGTTGTCCTTGGACAATACCGTAAATTAGAGACTAATGCCTTCATAGTACACGGGGTGTATGATACTCGTAATTTGCTTTTTTAACTAACTTCAAATAAACGAAGGGTTCCGTACCATTATGTATAAAAACGCCAAAAAAATCTGGTCTGTTGTAAGAAAGCCTCACTATTTACTTACACTCAGTATTTACTTTAGTTTTTTTGCAGCCACAAGCAACGCCATCTCATGGACCGAAGGTAACTAATTTTTCGCTGAAGCGTCGAAGCCATATTTCGACTTAAATATTTATTTTATTCAGTGTTTTAGTATTTGTTGTTGTAGCGGCAACAGAAATACATAGATGATGTGAAAATTTCAACTGTGTAAATATTACGGTTCATGAGATACAGCCTGGTGACAGACGGACGGACGGACGGACGGACAGCGAAGTCTCAGTAATAGGGTTCCGTTTTACCCTTTGGGTACGGAACCCTAAAAAGGAAGAGGTTCTCAATTTAACTCCATACTTGTACTTTACCTTTATCGTGTATTACCTACCCTCTATAAATAAATAACGCTTTACACTCAAATCCCCACACTAGGATTCCCTGCGTCGTGGGTACCTTGGACAACACACAAGACTGTTGAATTTATTATCTGTCCTCACTCTATGGTATTAGTTTAGTTATCTATGTATATTATCTATGGTATCAAAATAAGTTTGTCCAGTGGCGCCAAATAATTCTGTTACAATTTAAATAGTGTAAATTGTGTTGCGTAATAAAAGTTCAGTCGTCTGTTGCCAACCTCTCGTTTTATTAGGTTATGGGCCCAGATACGTCCCAGTGATTCGTTATTTCAAGTCTTTATACAGCACAGTTAAAAATGACCGCGAATTATTCATTGAATGTTCCGAAGCTCAGAGGAAGAGATAATTACGACGATTGGGCATTCGCCGTTGAAAATTTTCTTATCCTGGAGGGAATCGACTTGGCAAACAGTGCAGCGTTATCTGAAGAAGAAAACCGCAGGGCTAAAGCGAAGATGGTGATGACCATCGATCCGTCGCTATTTGTGCACATCAAGAACGAAACTACAGTGCATAGTTTGTGGGCAAAGTTAAAATCGTTATTTGACGATTCTGGTTTCACGCGACGCATCAGTCTACTTAGAACATTAATCTCAATCCGTCTCGAAAATTCTGATTCGATGACTGCATACGTGACCCAGCTAGTGGATACAGCTCAAAAGCTGAAGGGCACAGGATTTGAGATAAATGACGAGTGGATCGGTTCACTTCTATTAGCCGGATTGCCAGAAAGATTCGCGCCAATGATCATGGCCATAGAACATTCTGGAATGAATATAAGTGCAGACGCTATAAAGACGAAATTGTTGGATATGAGTGCAGATACCGAAAATAAAAACGAAGGCGCATTCATAGCCAAAAGGGGCTCATCTCATCACCAAAATCAGCGATATTCGTGTTCGAAGAAAGAAAATTCAAATAGCGGGAAACGAACACAAACGTCAAACGTCAGTCACTCGAGCGACGCGAAGCCGGTGAAAAATATACGTTGTTATAAATGCAAGTTACCAGGACATTACAAAAACCAGTGTCGTTCTATTTCTACAGAAATGCATAAAGATAAACAATCAAATAATGCGTTTAGTGCAATGTTTTTGGCCGGTGATTTTAGTGATCGAGATTTCTACATCGACTCAGGCTCAAGTTGTCACCTTATTTCTGAATCGAACAAAAACATGTTGAAGAATGTTTCGTACAGTACTGAAACTCAACATATTGTTGCGGCAAATAAGGAAACAATGCCAGTTATATGTTCCGGAGACTTACAGTTGAAAACGCGAGTCAGAAACTTGGAGCATGAAGTGAATGTAAACAATGTTTTGTGCATTCGTAACCTAACCACAAATCTTCTATCGGTTAATAAAATTATATCTAGTGGCAACAGGGTTGTTTTCAAAGAAGAAATGTGCCATATTTACAACCAAAGGAATATATGCATCGGAGAAGCTAACCTAACAAATGGTGTATATAAATTGAACATTGTGAAGTCAGAACAACTGTTGGCAGCCACGGCAGTGACTTCAAGTATGATGTGGCATAGACGTTTTGGCCATATAAATAGTAAGGACCTCAATATAATGAAAGATGGAGCTGTAGAAGGCTTATCATTCCAAGACAAGGCAGAAATTACTAAAGGTAATTGTACAGTGTGTTGCGAGGGAAAGCAATCAAAACTGCCCTTCCCTGTCAGTTCTTCACGCAGTACTGAAGTTCTGAATATGATACACGCAGACCTTTGTGGGCCTATGGAAAATAAGTCACTCGGACAGGCTAGATATTTCTTATTATTGATTGATGACTACAGTCGGATGGCTTTGGTGTACTTCTTAAAATCTAAAGATGAAACATTCACCTACTTCAAACAATTTAAAAACTTAGTGGAAAACCAGAAGTCTACCAAAATAAAAATATTAAGAACGGATAATGGTGGAGAGTTTTGTTCAGCGCAAATGGAAAATTATTTGAAGCAGACTGGTATTGTACACCAGAAGACCAATCCGTACACGCCACAGCAAAACGGGATGAGTGAGCGTAACATGAGATCAATAGTTGAAAAAGCCAGATGCTTACTATTTGATGCCAAATTTGATAAAAAGCTATGGGCGGAGGCAGTTCATACTGCAGTGTATTTGAAGAACAGATCCCCAGCAGCAGGTCTTCATGGACATACACCATATGAATTATGGCATGGTAAAAAACCAGATGTCAGCCATATCCGTGTCTATGGTAGTCTAGTAATGTCACAGGTGCCCAAGGAGAGACGCCTTAAATGGGACAGAAAGGCAAAGAAACTGTATCTTGTTGGATATTCAGAAAATGTGAAGGGATATCGGTTATATGATCCAGAGACAAACTCAGTTACGGTGGCCAGAGATGTTGTCGTCATGGAGCCAGAAAATGACAGCATGACAACACAGATGCCTGTACAGGAGAGTGCTGTGGAAAAGCAGGATTCAGTGGGGGAAGAACAGTCAAGTAGTTTCATTGATAGTCAGATTAGTGAACTTGATGAGACATATGTTCCGGAACAATCCCAGGAGTCTGATGACAGTATTTATAAGTCAGGATCAAGCTTTGACTCTGATGATAAAGAGATTGTTTCCCAGACACATGATTCTCAGAACATAAGTAAGCGTACAAGGAGAAAACCAGACTATTATGGTATTTCCAACTTGTGTGTCACAGATGAAGTACCCGGTGAGGAGATTTCACTAAATGACGCCATCAATGGTCCAGAGAAGGAGCAGTGGCAGCAGGCAATTAAAGAAGAGTTGCAATCATTCAGTGATAGAGATGCCTGGGAGCTTGTTGACCGACCTGTGAATAAAACTGTAGTTAAGTGCAAGTGGGTTTTTAAGAAAAAGTGTAGTAGTGAAAGTGAAGTGAGGTATCGAGCGAGGCTTGTGGCAAAAGGCTTCTCGCAGAAAGAAGGTATGGACTATAAGGAGACCTTCTCACCAGTCCTCAGGTATTCCACTTTGAGATTACTATTTGCTTTGAGTGTAGACTTAAATTTAAATATTATACATTTAGATGTACCTACTGCCTTTTTAAATGGTTTGTTAAATGAATCAATTTACATGGAGATACCAGCTTGTTCATATTTGTCTAATAGTAAAAATAAAGTGTTAAAGTTAAAAAGAGCTATCTACGGTCTAAAGCAATCTGCTAGAGCATGGTATCAGAGAGTAGAAATTTGTTTATTAGAACTAGGTTACACCAAGTCTCAGTATGAACCTTGTTTATTCATGAAGTGTGAAGGAAATATTAAAGTGTATATAGCCTTATTTGTTGATGACTTCTTTGTGTTCTTCAACTGTAAAAATACATGTGATAAACTGATAAGTGAATTAAGAGCAAAATTTAATATTAAAAATTTAGGCCAGCTTAAGCATTGTCTTGGCATGAATGTAACTATACAAAAAGATTCCATAAGTATAGATCAAAAAGACTTTGTTGATATAATTTTGAAAAGATTTAATATGTATAATTGTAAAAATTCAGATACTCCAATGGAGAAGAATTTAAAATTAGAGAAGGGTAATACAATTTGTAAGAAATATCCATATCAACAGTTGCTAGGAGCTCTTATGTATTTGAGTGTTTTAACACGTCCAGACATAGCATTTGCAGTGAGCTTTCTCAGCCAATATAATACCTGTCATGATGAGACTCACTGGAAACATTTAAAAAGAGTGTTAAAGTATTTAAGAAAAACAAAAGACTATGGGTTAAAATATGTCAAAGGTGATGATAGTAAGTTAGTGGGGTATGTAGATGCTGACTGGGCATCATGTGCGATAGACAGGAAGTCATACACAGGTTTCATGTTTAAGTTATCTGGCAGTGTTATATCTTACGAATGTAGAAAGCAAAGGACAGTGGCCTTGTCCAGCACCGAGGCTGAGTACATGGCTCTTTCTGAGGCATGCAAAGAGGCCATTTATTTAAAGAATTTATTATTAGAGATTCATGGTAGTAAAGCATTGGATAATGTACCAGTTCATATAAAGAGTGACAACCAAAGTTCTCAGAAATTAGCTTGTAATCCTTTGTATCATAGGCGTACAAAACATATAGATGTAAGGCATCATTTCATTAGGGAATGCATATCTAAAAACTTAATTAAGGTTACCTATTTACCTACTGCTGAGATGCCAGCTGATATTTTGACCAAAAGCCTTTGTAGTGTAAAGCATTATAAATTCATTAAAATGTTAGGGTTGTCACAAGTGTAAAAAATTAATAATTTATGTTTGTAATTTTTTTTGTTTACATGTTTTAAAGGGTTAACTTTATTTTGATAAGTGGGGGTGTTGAATTTATTATCTGTCCTCACTCTATGGTATTAGTTTAGTTATCTATGTATATTATCTATGGTATCAAAATAAGTTTGTCCAGTGGCGCCAAATAATTCTGTTACAATTTAAATAGTGTAAATTGTGTTGCGTAATAAAAGTTCAGTCGTCTGCTGCCAACCTCTCGTTTTATTAAAGACAAGGACACACACCCAGACCAAGAACGGAAATTCAAATTCATCATTCAAATTGCCGCCTCGCTGGAAATCGAACCCAGGACCCTCGGAACAGCGATCCGGCTGTTAACCATTGCGCCACTCGCCAAACTTTATAGCTTTTCACTAATTTAAATATAAATTTCGTATTATAAATTAAAGAGGCTTTAATTATAATAATGTTCATGTTAACGGAAATGTGTTAAATCCGTCATTGTATACAATTCCTAGGAAATGTATACAATTCCTAAAATCGCCAGGAAATGTGTGAAATAAATTATATTGGACACATTTCCTAGGAAATTTATACATTTCCTAAATAGCAATCGGAAATGTAGTACATTAAGATTATAGATCAAGATTTTAATGGGTACGCGGGATAGATAATATGAAGATATTATATTTTACGTTATGATTTTTACCAGATTGTCTCACCGAGTGCCTTAATCAAAAATATTATTGTGTAAAACAATGAATACTCATTTCCATTACTACTCAGTCAAATTCTTCAAGGTGTAGGTAGGTCGAATTGGTTACAGAACCGAATTAGCTTACCCCTACTCCACGTAGTCTTGTATGCCCTACCCCTAGAGTTTTTTTTAGAACCCGGAGGCGCGGAGGGAGGGCAGCCCCCGCCCGCTGTAACAAAACGCAGACACCCGGGCGAGCGGGAGCGGCTGAGGCTGGTCGCCGAAGGCGACCAGCAAGCCGAAGCTGCGCAGGCGAGCGTGGGTGTCTGTGCTTTGTTACGCAAGGGCGAAGGGGCTGCACCTTCCGCAGCGCCGGAGACGTCACGGTTCGAAATTATGCCCTATATTCTGCGTTTTTACGATTTGGCCAAACGTGGATAACCAAACGTAGACGATTTAACGGTCTGGACAAACTGAGTTGCCCATTTCATGAAATGCGACCATTTGAAGTTAACAAATCTACGATGTGGCCACGACATACACATTTCCTAATACGATATCGGAATTGTATACAATTCCTAGGAAATGTATACAATTCCTAGATTTCATACATTTCCGGTAACATTCATCTAATATCTTTAAACGAGCAATTCTTGTATATTTATTTATTTATTTATACCTATATATATAATCACGATCTCGGAAACGGCTGCAAAGATTTTCATGAAAGTTACAGATTAGGGGGTTTTCGGCTCAAGGAATCGATTTATCAAGGTCCCAGGTTCGAGAAAAGCTCGGTTCCCGAGATAAAGAGATTTTAAAAACATCATACTGACGTCATCTATGAAACATTAGGATAACTTCTATGAGGTACTGTTTGTAACGTGTTGAACTGACGCCATCTATGAAACATTAGGATAACTTCTATGAGATACGGTTTGTTTGTTTCAGTAGTATGAAACTAGATGGCGCTCGAATATATTTTTAATATTTATTCTTACGTTGAAGCGCTATTTTTGCGTTATACCTACCTATTTTCTGTTTGAATAAAATTAAAAATCAGTGCGATTATCTCGCTTGACCTCGCAGGACGCGTAGTGATAGTTTAACGTGCGTTTGTGATATTTACGAGAATATTTGTAAATAAATGTTAGTTTTGTTATTATCGATTTAATAATATATTTTAATAAAGTTTTAAATAAATAATGGTCAGATCGATGAAATTACTATTGTTGTAAATAGAATCAATAAAATTTTAAGTACGCCTAACAACTTGCTCATTAAACTAAAAGTATATTTATTTATGTTGTTTAATTATCATAAACATTCAATACATTTTATCGCAAATAAAAATTTCAGTCGGGGACTGCCTAAGCCTGCGAAAAGTACGAAGGAAAGTTCAATGAATTTATCTAATTAAGTATGTACCTATTTAAAATGCAATTAATTCGCTCACACAGTTAACTTCTATGAGGTACTGTTTGTAACGTGTTGAAATTTCAGTAGTATGAAACTAGATGGCGCTGTACAACTTTGTGAAACACGCTGTTGAGATCCTTTGGCCGTAACATAAGTAAAATGAATTTTGTGCTCAGTAAACAGTTGTATGATTTGACTCCTGAATAGATGGCGGAATTCCTCGTATTTCTTGCGATTCATACTAAATATAATTTTCAACCGAGCAAAGCTCGGTCAACCAGGTACTAATACATAGTTTAATTAGATATAAGATAAGAACGAAGATGATGCCTAAACTATAATTTTAAAATCAGAAGTACCTGTTTCTTACCCTTAAGTTAAATATCTTCTTATTTTATTTATTTTTTGTCTTTAAAATATTTGTCCAAAAATTTGTGTCCAAATTTTAATGCTTTTAGCAGAAGTTCTGAAAGGCAACGAAAAGCTTTTACCTTTTGAGGTGTCTGCAAACAGTAAAATAAAGTCGCTATTTATGTCGTTTTCCTTCTGCTATTCGCTTCTTGAGATACTTTTTCATGATTTTAAAAAGTTATCCGGAAGTCGTTGATGTGTTAACAAGCTTGTCTGGACCTTGCTTTGAATCTGTTTGAAGATTAACAGTGTCGGTTAAAAATACTTATACATTTACTACTGAATTACAGCTGGAAAGATTAGATTTTAACACAAGGTACTTAACTATAGTCCGATGGTTTGGGTCGATCTTATAAGTTTCATCGACCAATTTATCAAGAACGCGAAACAGTTAGCTATGGTATTTTTCCTCATTTTGGTTAAGACCGATCTAAATTTTTATTAATAAACGAAATCAACCATAAGTAACGTAAGTCATACTAAAAATTAATTAACCTGGAGACTAGTCTCGGTCAAATGCGTATTTAATTACAAACTCTGTGTTTAGGGGTATAATGTTGAATTTAAATGAATTTAGTGGGACTGAAATCAGTTTAAAGGGTCAGAAATTTAATGAAAAGATAATAATATTATGCTTCGAAATAGTCCTTCGTTATTTTATGTAATACAAGTATAATTAGATTTATATATCAGAGATTGAAAATTAAGCCTACTAGACCCTATCTATTTAATATTTAGTGGCTTTAAAATAAAGGTAGATATTTACAAAATGTGACTTGTAAAGTAAGTAAATTACGGATTGACATACAGTAATATGGTAAAGGCTATTTATTATAAGTTATTCTAGATGCTAGATTTACACACGACCTGTATAGGCATGTACAATGTAGATACATAATACCAGCGGATTCTGCCGATCCTAAGTGATCGCTAAAGTTAGGCAACAAATGTTTGAAAAAGTTCTTAGGCGTTTCCGTACTTTGGATATGTAAAGCTGAACCGATTGTTATCGTTATAACCCTTTCACAAATCTGCAGTAGAGCAGCAAAATAAAAATAGAGTAAGCCTTGTCATTGATAAATAGATACCTGTGCTTAGTGGTCAGTGCTCAGTGGCTCAGTGGGCCTTTAATGGGTTCAAGACGATTATTCTAATTATTCCAGAATTATCTATATTGTTATAAAACTCTTGCATTACTGAGTGACTGACAGACAACGCACAGCCGAAACTACTGAAAGGAAAAAGCTGAAATTTGGCATATATGTTCCTTGGGGAGTGTAGGGGAGGACTAAGAGAGGATTTTTGGAATTTCCACCCCGAAGGAGGTGAAATAGGGGGTTGAAGTTTAAACGAATTCCACGCGGGCGAAGCCTGCGGGCGGAAGCTAGTTAATGATATACTATTAGGTACATTTTGGTTTGATGAATATTTTAAATTTAATTTGAATTATTAGCGAAATTATCAAATTACATACCTACCTAATTTAATATTATCAAATACAAGTAGATCTTTGATCTTGCCCTCAGTCTGAACAGATTAATATTAAATCTGTTACCTGTCGAATAAAAATTGAATTATAGACCAATTTCAGACTGGCTATGAATGTTCCTTATATATTGCTTTTCGGTCTCAGATTTATGCTGTTAGTTATTAATTTATTAATGGCACTTCTTACGGCTCTTCTTAGAAATCACTCTCTAAACTAAATACGCCAAAACTTGTGCGTATTCCTAACGCAAAGAAAAAGTAAAACTTTGTACTGCGAAATCCTATCACGGTATTTCTTTCAGTAATACACTTTTAGGTTTACATACAAACTTTACAATTGTCTAACTTTACTGTTACTAATAAATAAAATAAAAAACACCAACGGTCGATCATTCGATCGTTTCGAACGATGTCGCGTTTAATTTTCCCTACGTCCCTCTCACGTCTCGTCTCTCACGCGGACGAAGTTTACATCAACACAACCTACTTTATCTATCTTAAAGTAATTCTTCACTTGTCATGTAAAACAGTCACTACAGTGAAATTAAAATAACATCGATAGAAAATTTCATTATGGTTTTCATTTTAATAATAATAGTGTACTTACGGGTAATAAAAACTGAAACGTGAAAAAATCTTTAGAGTCCCGAGACCCGAGTCAAAAGGTTTTATTTATTTCTTAGGAAATAGATGAAAAGCAATTGTGCCACAGCGTTCCTTTATATTGTGAGACTGCCGTGTAATGTTACGATAAATGGCGGTTGCCATCAAAAGGCAAGCACAATTAACTACACACAATTGTTTTATTTGCTTTCTTTTCTCTTGTGTTTATTATTAAAAGATAATTAAATAAACGTCGGACCTTAATTACAGGTTCATGGATTTTCCCAAATTAAAATAGGTATCTATACTCTGTTCGCGTCCGATACGGAGTCCATTTTAATGGCAACCCACTCGAAAACCAGCTTTCACCCCCTTGATTAAGGTTCTTTGTAGATTGACTGAGAGAATTTAAAACGTCTTAAGTAAATTTTGTTAACTAACGTTGTTGATAATATCATATTATATTTTTTTTGTTAAAAGTCGTTTACATATGAAATAGAAATAATTCGGATACACATACATACTTAGCCTTAAACGTACGTAACTCAAGAGCTTTGCCGTAGAATGCATAATTGCACTGGATCCTATTTGTTGTTTGCACGGTTTAAATTGAACACCCCAGTTGTACTCTTGTTCAGTTAGAGCTCTGTAGATTGTATAACGTAATAGCCGCCGACTCACAAGTTATGGCCAGTGGGTACGTTCTATGTCTCGAAGATAAATCGACATAAGAAATTACAATAGTCGAATCCAAAAAAAATTGAAATCGAACAAAGTAGGAGTCATAGAAATCGAACAAATTAGGAATTATCGAAATGGAAAAAGTTAGGAATCATGGCAATCAAACAAAGTTCAAGTCATCAAAATCGAACAAATTAGGAATTATCTAAATTGAACAAAACAGGAATCATTGAACGTGGCTTGCGCCAATCTCAAATAGTGTTGAACAAAAAAGGTTCAGTCAGCTAGTGGATGAGTTACTATGTGTAAATTAATAACGTCATCAGCACGGTGGATGCCGTGGAAAACATACTTACTTAGATTGAGAACAGAAAAAAATCATCATTCACATTAACACCTTGCTGAGAATCGAACCCAGGACTCTTCTTGTAAAGGTTCGACATGGTCAGCATTGCGCGATTGCGCCATACAGAACTTGATTGAAAAATTCATAAAAAAATATTTTGTAATAAGAACCGTATACAACATACACGGCGATGGACAGAGAAAATAAACATCCTTAAGGTTTTGGGTTTTCAACACACATTGGACCACAATATAGGTAAAACAAAGATGTATTAAATATCTAGATGGAACATCGAATCCGCGAAAACGTGTCAAAAAGTTGTGGCCAACTGTTGGCCACAACTTTTATATCATTACGCACAGATTACGCACACATAGACAATAAATGAACGCGTAAAACATCGCCTACACGCACACATGCTTGATAATGTTGCCTTGTTTTTTTTTTGTTTTCATTGTAGGGCGACGCTCAATCTAGATATTTAATAAAATTTTCGAATACTTACGCAAACATTTCGCCCTCTACTCAAATAAGAAAAGGATTACTTCCTGCAAACTCCCAAGAATAAATGGAGACTTGCTTTATTCTGAAACTGCGGCGTAATATTACAACAAATGGTGGTTTTCATCAAAGGGCTGATGTAATTTAGTGTTACCCATTGTTTTCCTTTATATTTAGAGTTATTTAGACTGGGTGAGAAGTATAATTTGTAGAATGCTTAGTGTCTATGTAACATTATAGAAAGCTGTCATAAATATCTAAACTGGGATATTTGCTTACCAAGTAATAACTCAGATAAATTAATTGTAATTGTTTTAAATATTTAAAAATAGAAAGTGGTGTAAGGGGCTATTCATCTTTGAGTCCAAGGCGACCTACCCCGATAGTAAATAGTGGATGTGGTGTAGGAACCCGGTCTTTTAGGATGGTGGTTAGGATGGTGATGGTAGGGTTACCGTCTTCTTAACTGGGTCAGTGGCCAAAATACGTTCCTTAACGTTAAACGTTAAGATATTTATTAAAGGCTAGCAATAAGACGAGCCCGAATGTGGAATTTTACTATTTATTTTTATTAGCTGACCTGCTTGCCAAGCCGTATCTGCGGCAAAGATCCAGAGAGCGTTAAACTCTGCCTTACTTAAATAGGTTATCTGTGGTTTTGCCTGCATGTACCTAAGTAATCATGCTTTCCCTAATCAAGGAATAAAAAATGTACTCATTCGACAAGCAAGTTTGTCGGACTCTTTTACTTTCCGGCTTCTCCGTCCTTTAGATATTAAGTGGTGCTTGATTTTAAGGGACAGTTATGTAATAGGTTGTTACTTAAATGCCATGATACTTAGGTAATGGAGGAAGACGTCCTCTTGTCTGCTATTACTGAACTAAATAAGATGGTAACATTTATTTATTTTTTTAACATAGTTCTATATAGTCCACGAAATATCAAATTTAGCACCAATTTAAAAAACATTTCCGACTTGTGTTTTAAAAAGGCTTTATATAGTTTTGTGATTACTTTGCTTTTTAAAGCATATATACCTGAATTATTTTTGATTATTTCTTTCTTCCAAGTACTTTCAAAGACCTTACTAAGAAAGCTGTTTAAGTCAACCCTTGCAAATAAAGTTTTTCTTTACAATTTTCATTATACAACTAGTAAATCCGCCCTCGCTTCGCTTCGGGAAACCAGTCCCTTCAAAAATCTCTATAAATTTTAACAAATTATGTTATTCCGATGTCTCAGCTATATTACTGCAAAGTTTCATAAAAATCCGTTCAGTAGTTTTTGCGTGAAAGAGCAACAAACACACACACACACACACACACATACATCCTTACAAACTTTCGCATTTATAATATTAGTAGGATATCATACACCTATGATTGTAATTGCCCTTAAGATACCTATGAAATGTTCAATTAATTTTTAATCGTTGTTAGTGTTTGAAATAAATAAACTTTTGAAGCAAGTTTTCTTATCATAAACAAAGCGCAAATCTTCGAAACGTACAAAAACTCGCATAGTTTCAACGAAGTTAAAAATAATATTGGTATTTAAGTGACGTTTAAAACATTAACTTTGAGATGTGCATTATTAATCAACCTGTTTTTAACGTAATCTTCAAGTTTCGTTACAAACATCGTGCCCTTTTCTGTATTCTCTTTTATCACTGCTTATTTAACATTCAAGAACTCTAACTGTTTGGAAAGCCACGACTTTTCCACTTCCCCTCGTAATTACCCAGTGAAATTTGTTAGACGATTATTCCAATGCTTGTTTTTGTCTTCCTAACTTTAATCCCTTTGTTTCAATCTTTACAGATCCAACTCAGCACTTCTGGGAAAATTATCCTGCCACTTCACCATTTCTTATTCATGAAGGTTAATAAAGTCAAGACTTAGTGCTTGGTATCGAAGTTACTATGTATGTAAAGAAGAAACTGTGTTGTGAGATAAGTGGATAGGACTTTATTGATGAATGTTCGGCTGGAGGTGATATAATGGCACGAAAAGCTGGCCTCTGGGTGGTGCTATGGATTACAATAATCCCGCTACATCGAGCTGATAATCTGGGTAAGTCAAACTCATTTATATTGCTTATTTTTATTCCTGAGGAAAATTTGGGTGGATTATTTGAGGTCAACGCGCTAATTTTGGATTCTTTTAATATGATAAATTAAAGTAATTTTGAAATACTAATATTTTGAAAGAGAAATTTAATTTTAACTTTATCTTATCACTATGCAGATACTATTAATGTTTGTTAAAAATTATAATACGAAATACGTACTAATTGTTCTAAATCAGGAAAAAAAGTTCTACGAAAACATGAAAGAATTATTAATTAAGATTACATTTTAAAATGCCTGCTAAAACTTATTTAAGTTAATTTTTTATCCAATGGTATTTTTTAGAATAGAAGAAGATCATGTGGTTTTTCATAATTTTATACTGTATTTATTTAACATTAGATAGATATGTTTTCTTTGTATCAATTTATACACATGTTCTGTGCTCATAAAACGAGTGAGCTCTACTTCAGATTAAATTTAAATTTTGTACTCTGAACTTATCCACGTTAGTATAAATGGCCCAAATTTTAACCGTAAATAGTTTCTTCTCTGGTAAATAACTTTGTTATAAAGGAAACATTCGGTAAACTTTGTTATTGTTCTGCTACAAGAACTGTTGAAGCTTCAACAAATTTGCGAGGTTGTACTCTTACTTGAAAGCTTTAACCAACGACGTTCATATGAAATGAATACATGGCCTAAATACTTAATGATGGATTAATCTATTTTATTACAAAGTGTTAATGAACAGATTCAGAATTAATGTCTAGGGAAAATTCCGTTTAGTTTTAATTCTTCGCAGTAGTTAGGTTTAAAAGGCTATAATTAGAAGGTTCAATTCGGGAGTAGGTACATAAGTCGTCGAATACAACTCCGGGCTATACAAAATAATTATCTTGGATATTCTTGATTACTTTGTATCACAATAGATTATAATCAACATAAACACAACCTTGTACTACAAATTCCATAGTTAGATGTTCGTACCTAAAGGTCTACACACACAATATATATATTTGATAAATCAACTTAAATTTCTAAATCAACTTTGACAGCAAACGGTTCTGGATAGAAGAGTGAAGAATCGTTATATTTTTTAGAGGCGACCATCTCAGTCCTCAGGTGAAGCAATGCATCTGTGACCGAACTTGAACGAGACTCAAACTAACAATTACTAACGGGACTATTACTAACAATAAG
This sequence comes from Hesperia comma, assembly GCA_905404135.1. NCBI lineage: Eukaryota > Metazoa > Arthropoda > Insecta > Lepidoptera > Hesperiidae > Hesperia > Hesperia comma. Next base: position 13,731,924 of record FR990023.1, read on the forward strand.
TAACAGGACTAACCATCCTTTCCTCACACTTATTAACCCTCCATCCGTCGCGTGGGGTCTTTCAAAGCCCAGGGTTTAGAAAATTGCGAAATACTTTATGTTAGAATACGTTTATCGATCTTTTACTTTGGGTAGCCTCCTAAAAAGGATTACACTTCATGATCGTGCTGTCAAAACTAAAAGTATGCACGCTTTTTGTTTCTACACAAGGCTCTGAAGGACCCCACGCGACGACTGGCGTAAGTAAATTTTTAGTAGTAACTTATTTGGTTTAGGCTTTATATTTTTGTTTTTTCTTCCATAATAATTATTACTTGAGTAAAATTGATAAAAGATAAACTTAATTATTCTTATATGGTAGGAAGAAGAAGATAAGCTTATAGATAGTGATAAAGAGGGTAATGAAGAATACATGCAGTTAGAACAACAATACTCAAATGATATGTTCTAGATATAGTCATGGGTGCAACGGGTAGGGACCAAGGTGGAAGGAGGGAGGTTAGCTGCTACTGCTGACCTTGGAGGAAGTACCTACGGAGTCTGTACCCTTTACAAAATTTGCCTCAAAAATCTGAGTTTCCCCACCCCCTGGATCTAGACCTTTGCCCCCTGGAACAGGCGTTGGGTACGCCCATGAATATAGTCAACATGTATACAAGCTCCAGCAGAAAGTTTTCTTGAAAAAATTGTCACTTGAACGGTGTAGACGATAATTAGTGATTTGAAGCAATATATAGAACGATTTATAATTCCTCTTCAGAAGATGTCTTCTGATGATGGTCAGTTGGCACCTGCGAGGTAGATTACACTATCCAAAACGTACAGATGGTAAATGTAAGTCCATTTGTGACTTTTGCAAAGGTAACATTTGTCACAACTATAATATCAAATCCGTTTGCGCTGTTTGTGTCCAAAGAAATAATTAGGGATACTTGGACATAGAAAGTACATATATTTTTTTGTATATCTTAGTCAATTTACATTTCATTTTCATCTCTTGTTCATTGAGCTCAAATTATTATAATAAAAAAAAGAAATTGTCCTTTATTTTTCATTTTTAATTTAACTTTAAGATGACCGGGTTAAAATATAAAAAAATGCGACTCCTATTACTTTTTTGATTTTTTTAAATATAAATAAATATCTATCTAATTTAAAATATCTTTTCCGTTTTTTATCAATTGTAAGGAACTCCTTTTGGACAATCACTAATTATGTCAATAAGAAAGAGTAACAGGCCGTTTACTTATAAAAGGATATAAAAAATACAACTGTCAGAAGAAGAGATAAACATAAAGAAAGGGGAATATTATGGAATATAAAAATAGATGTACATACTTAATAAGTTATCTAATAAACAAAGCTATATAGTAAAACAGTCTTTTCTGAGCTCTCCCTTTTAGCTCAGAAGCGGGATATAACCCACGTAAGTCCTTAGAACTTAGGTATATTGAATGAAGTTAAATTTTCGTTGTGTCAAATGTGAAAATTTTTAAAGTAATAATGGGCCGTCATAAGAAACATAAAAATGATGATGATAAGCGGGAAGCACGTTTACGCCGCAAATTATTGAAGGCGGTCGAAACCCGTAAATTATCTAAACGGTTAAAGCAGTTAGAAAAGGAAGTGTTCCGTAATAAATGTGATGATGCTATTTCAAGATCTCATAGTAACACTTCTATTAACAACGACGGTCAAATATCACATCCAGGTATTTCTGATCAATGTCCACCAACAATTTCTGATAAAATGCCTACTGACGTACCATCTACATCAACCGACTTATACAGAAATCCCTGTAACATTGCATCGATGACGAACATGGTAAATTTAACAACACCAAATATAGCAACACCGCCATTGGCTAATGTTCATCAAGTGGTATCCAATAATGACAGTACTCCACCACAAATTAATGCACAGCAGTCGATTGAAGGCCACGTTCAGGAAGTATGTCGTCAAAATATGCCATTACCGGAGCATACTAATTTTATGCCCGTACCATCATCGTGTTCTTCGACATTACGATATGTGGGACGTAATGATCCATTGCCAGAATTTGACCCACAAAATTCATTAATCACTATGGAACAATGGATGAGGAAAATAGAAGGTATTTCTAGTATGTATGGGTGGGACGAAAAGACTCTCATATTTAATTGTACTTCTAAGTTGAAGGGTTACGCTCGACAATGGTATGAACAATTATGTGAAGCTAATTTAAGTTGGTCTGATTGGAAGGCAATGCTTTTAACGGCATTTCCTTCAAATCGTAGCAAGTTAAACATGATGAGAGACTTGGTCAACGTTTTGAGACGCTTTGATCAAGACTATCTCCAGTTCTATTATGATAAGTTAGCTTTAGGTAATGCATGTGGAATACCCGAGTCACTGATTACGGAAGCTATTATAGGGACTATCAATAATGACTTGATAGAAGTTGGCGCAATTTCTGCTGGATGTCGCGACCCTCCAACGCTTTTGAAATACCTGTCATCATTTGCTCACCCGGTTCAAAATTTAGTTGAACGTCATAAAAAACTCAGTTATACTGAACTTAAGCCTAAATGTCATATTTGTAAAGTTCGTGGCCATATTGCATCTAAGTGTATGAATAAAATACAGAACAAATATAAAAACAATTTAGTTTGTTCATTCTGTAAAAAGCGGGGCCATATTGAAAGTGAATGTTTTTTCAAAAATAAAAAATGTAATCATTGTAATAAAACCGGTCATATTAAAGACGAATGTTTAAAATTTAAAAATCGAAATTCAACAGGTAGTAATGCATTGCAAAATGTTCGTATAATTAGGGACGCCTCGGGGAGTTCTAAGTATTATTTGACTATTACCATTAATGATTATCCGGTGTACGGTTTTATAGATTTTGGTAGTTCTTGTGTAACTATAACTCACTCACTTGCTCAAAAGATACATTTGACTTACAATGAATGCTTACCGAATGTTATTATAAGTGGATTTGGTGGATCGAAAATTGTACCAATTGGACAATGCCATGTAAAAATTTGTGCAGACGAAGCAACTTGTAAAACAAAAGCTTATATCGTGCCCGATAGTGCTCAAGATATCGGTGCCATAGTAGGTCAACCGTTTACGGACTATCCAGACGTGTATGTTATAAAAACGCCCACTACTTTGAGAATGTATAACGGGAATAACCTAAAAGAATTACCATATATTTTTGAACCTATAGAGCGCGTTAAACTAATAACAAACAATGAAGTTATTCTAGAGCCAGGTCTAAATAAAATAATGTTATCGTGTAATCAACCTATATCGGAGTTTGCCATAATTAATAAAACTACATATGATCGTCCTTGTGCTGAATGTGTAATTCCATCTTGTGAAACTGAAATAATTCAAGGGAAAACTGCTTTGAAAGTTTTTAATATCAGTAATAGTAAGGTTCGAATTAGTATGGATCAATGTGTGGCGCGAGCTACGATCACATCTGGTAAGAATACGTATAAGGTAGGTGAAAATCTTAATGAAGAAATACAACACAAGTTAGAAAAGATTTTAAATGATTTCTCAGATTGTTTTTCGGGGTCTGAAAATAGAATAGGTAAATGTTCAGTCAAGATGCATATTGAGTTAACCGATACTAAACCTATATATTATCGTCCGTATCGTATGTCAATAGCAGATCGTGAAAAGGTTCGAAGTATTGTCAATGATTTAATAGAAAAGTCTATCGTCGAAGAGTGTAACTCGTCATACGCTAGCCCAGTAATACTTGTACCGAAAAAGACAGGTGAAACTCGTATGTGCGTCGATTACAGAGCACTCAATAAGGTTACCAAGAAGGATCGATATCCATTGCCTTTAATCCAGGATCAATTAGATAAGTTAGTAAAACAACGTGTGTTCTCCAGTTTAGACGTAACATCCGCATATCATTGTATACAAATAGACGATGATAGCAAGCAATACACGGCGTTTGTTACACCTGACGGTCATTATCAGTACAAACGTATGAGCTTTGGATTAGCAAATGCACCGGCAGTCTTTCAGAGAGCCATGGATGAAGTGCTTGGTCCTTTGCGATTCCAGTATGCCACAGCGTATCTTGATGATATACTTATTTATGCCGAAAATAATGATGACGCGCTAGATAGATTACGAGCAGTTTTGGTAAAAATTAAAAATGCCAACATGACACTTCGGCTGGATAAATGTTCATTTTTAGTATCACGGGTCGAATACTTGGGACACGAAGTAAGTAATGGCGAGATAAGACCATCAATGCATAAATTAAATGCTGTTCGTGATTTTCCTACTCCTACTAATGTACACCAAGCTCGGCAATTTATGGGTTTAGCTAACTATTTTCGGAAATACGTTCCTGGATTTGCTTCAATCGCACGGCCCATTACGATGCTCACAAAGAAAGATGAATTATGGAAATGGGGAGAAGATCAGGTACAGGCCTTTGAACGTATCAAGTCAATTCTTGTAACCCAACCAGTTTTAGTGTTGTTCAACCCTGAATTAGAAACTGAAATTCATACAGATGCGTCGAAAATTGGGCTGGGTGGTATACTCTTACAAAAGCAACCTTGTGGCGTATGGAAACCAGTCGCGTATGCAAGTAGGCAGACAACGCCTGCTGAACAGAAATATCATAGTTTTGAATTAGAAACTCTAGCCGTAGTTATGAGTTTGTGTAAATTTAAAATTTATGTAACCGGAATTAAATTTGTTATCGTTACTGATTGTACTGCGTTACGATGGACTTGGTCAAAACGTGACTTATCGCCGCGCATAGCACGATGGTGGCTCGACGTTCAAAATTTTGACTTTGATGTTGAGTACCGCGCCGATAAATCTATGGCGCACGTTGACGCTTTAAGTCGAAACCCTATCCCTTCAGTGTCGCGGATTACAGATAAGGATTTAATTGAGACGTTGCAACTGGATGATAATTCAATACGGACTACCGTAGAGCAGCTAAAAAATGAGTTGACTACTCAAAACTTAAATGGTCTTGCTAAGGATTATGTTATTGAAAATGGGGTATTGTTTCGAAAATCAAACACCGAAAAAAAAGTTGTCGTGCCCCGTAACTTGCGATGGTCACTATTACAGACTTTTCATGATAATAATGGTCATGTCAACTTTAATAAAACCTATCATGCAATAAGGTCAAAGTACTGGTTTGGTGACATGCGTCGTTTCATAAAAAAATATGTACGCGGTTGCATATCGTGTCAATATGCCAAAAGACCTACTGGGCGACGCGTAGGCCTCTTACATCCAATAGAAAAGATTCCTCTACCGTTTCACACGGTGCATGTAGACCATTTAGGGCCATTTTGTAAAAGCCCTTCTGGTAAAATGTACATTCTTGCTATTATTGATTCATTCACCCGTTTCATTTGGTTGGAGGCTGTACGTGATGTAAGTTGTAAATATGTTCTGTATGCTTTTGATCAATTAATAAAGACGTTTGGTTTGCCTTCTCGCATAATCAGTGACAGGGGTACAGCGTTTAATTGTAAAGATTTTAGAGATTATTGTCTTGAGAGACAAATTAAGCATATAATGACTGCTGTAGCTAGCCCTAGGGCGAACGGGCAGATTGAGAGGTTTAATAGAACGATCCTTGATACTCTTGTAACATATGTAGGGGAAGACCAAAACAGTTGGGAACAGTTTTTACCCAAAGTTCAATTGGGCCTTAATTCAAATATTAATAGTACTACAGGAAAATCTCCTCTCGAATTGCTTTATGGGTTTCGTCCTAGGTTGGTTGGCGATATTGTTGTACCTAATGGACCTTCAAGTTTAAACGTACTGCGAGAGGGAGCTGTCACGCGCTCTGCTTTAGCTTCAAAACGGGCAAAAGAACGTTTTGATAAAAAACGTCGCGATGCACCATGTTTTAAAGTTGGTGATAAAGTTTTAGCCGAAAGAAAAATGCAACGTAAAGGATTACGTAGTGGTAAACTTATGCCTCGATTTGACGGGCCTTTTACTGTTGTCAAAGTACTCCCTCACGATCGATACGTAATTGAAGGTACACGAGGTCAAAAATGCTCTTACAAGAATGTAATGGCCAGAGATAAATTAAAACTCTTCCAGCCAAATATTGCAGATTCAACAGATTCAGACTAATATTAATATAGTTATAATGGTTTAAATTACCTTTTCCATTATTGATTTCGATGTATACATTGAATAATTATATTCTAAAGTATATTCTGCATTGTTCTAAATTAAGTACTTGAAAACAAAAATATATTGATCGATCTTGTAAGACGGAGGTACCTCTGAGCCTTGAGAGGCGTTACAAACTATTAATAATGTCACCATGGTGACCGCAAATTCAAAGCATGCTACTTGTATTAACTTTAATTATATAATTATAATAACTAAGATATATATATTTATAATAAACATCATAAATGCCTTATTAATTTAGCATTAATCATTAATCGACATTAAGAAGTCCAACTTTTATTTTATTGACATTAAGAAGTCAGCATATTAATTTGTTTTACTAAAGAAGTATGATTAATGATTAATAACCAATTGTCGACATTAGCTATGTAAATCGATCGATCTCTGTATCAGTTAAAAACTATTTAAAATTTTATATTAGTATTTGATCAAATACTATAAGTTCAACATATTATATCATGTGAGTCATTAAGAAGACTTACTTAAACAAGTCATTAAGAAGACTTGGTGTTGTAGGTCATTAAGAAGACTTACCTAAACAAGTCATTAAGAAGACTTGGTGTTGTAGGTCATTAAAAAGACTTACTTAAACAAGTCATTAAGAAGACTTGGTGTTGTAGGTCATTAAAAAGACTTACTTAAACAAGTCATTAAGAAGACTTGGTGTTGTAGGTCATTAAAAAGACTTACTTAAACAAGTCATTAAGAAGACTTGGTGTTGTAGGTCATTAAGAAGACTTACTTAAACAAGTCATTAAGAAGACTTGGTGTTGTAGGTCATTAAGAAGACTTACTTAAACAAGTCATTAAGAAGACTTGGTTTTAATTTAATTTTGCTTTTCAGTAAATCACCTTCAGAGGTGAGTTTATTTTCAGCTAAATAAATGGAATATAATGATGAACTAAACTTCGCGGGTCGCGAAGTGTATCAGGAAGGCCGACTGTAAGGAACTCCTTTTGGACAATCACTAATTATGTCAATAAGAAGGAGTAACAGGCCGTTTACTTATAAAAGGATATAAAAAATACAACTGTCAGAAGAAGAGATAAACATAAAGAAAGGGGAATATTATGGAATATAAAAATAGATGTACATACTTAATAAGTTATCTAATAAACAAAGCTATATAGTAAAACAGTCTTTTCTGAGCTCTCCCTCTTACAATGTAGCCTTATCCTAATGCAACATATCACAATAATGACAAAAATGTAAGTTATAATACGAATTGATTGCTATTTAATTTTAGGGTCTCTAAAGACCCCACGCGACGGGACACGTAATTTATTTCGCGCGACGGACGGAGGGTTAACCAACTAACCAACTAATATTATAGCAGCATCTTCTAATTAGTACAGTTAGTATACAATCGTCCTAGTCCATAAATTGAGTCTTGCTCTAGTCTAGGTCAGTTATTAAGGGCGGCAGTGGAAGGGCGGTGCTGCATGCTCGTTTGCTACCTTAGTTCAATTTAAAAAATTACTCAGTATTAAAATATGATGTTAATGTGTTTTTTTGTTGAATTTTTAACCTCCGACGGCATTAAGGGCCGGAAATGTCTGTGCGTTTGTGTATTACGTCTGCATAATGTATGTCTGCTTGTGGTATTGTTGCCCCAATGTGGTTTTTTGTTTTTTAACTAACTTTTTACAGAAAAAGTACCGAGTTAAAAATCAATAAGTAGATAACTCAAAAACTACCCGTCAGGTTTAGACTAGACGACAAGTACCAGCTAATAAATTGATATAGGAATTGGAACACCTACTCAAATAATAAGAGGTAATAAACACAAAAAATACAGCGAAATTGAGGACCTCCTCCTTTTTTTGAAGTAGGTTAAAAACTGATATGGTTGAAATGGTCGTTAGCTATACTCGTAATTTGTGAAGATCAGTTGAGGCGTTTGATGGTGAAGAAAGAAGAGAGAAGATAAGAAGATTTCCTTATTCAAGGAATCCTACTGCGGAGGTTTGAGTTGAGATGAAACTGAGGTGACTTGGAATTGGATATAATGAGGGTATACCCTAAGATCGTACATCTCTGACGTAGGTTATTATGTTTAGATAGGATCGGATTCGCTGTTAGTAGTAAATGTTCTTTGTTATTACTTGTCTTGTTTGTAAATCACAGGTAAGGGGGGCTATTACTTCGTATACTGTTGTGTTAACAGAATATTCGAAACTTAGCTTAAACCAAAACGTGACTTCACTTCATACTGATTTTGAACATACTATGTCGTACGTACCTACATACATAATGTAGGAGTAGGTACGTACATCTTTGTATACAATATAACATAGGTTATAATAATTGTTTTAGAGAAATAAGTGTGTATTAATAATTAAAAAAAAAGTCGCGTTGGGGGAACGTTCCTAACTAGGTTCATTATGTCCGATTTTTTTTTCATAAGTACCACATGCCCACCTATTTAGTCTTTTACCGAAGAGAACGGTTACGTCGGGTCTACGGTTAAAAGTTTACATTAGTTACTATTCGTAATTAAATTGTTAAGGTTGGAGCGGTCCCCCAACGCGACTTTTTTTTTAGAATTATTAATACACACATAGGTACGTACTTCAAGATTGAGTTTCTTATATAATTTTTTACTTTTTAAATTTTGTGTCGGGTTTTTTTAAATTTTTAATTGATTTTTTTATTTTATACTTTTTATAGGTAAGAACATTCTCGATTAAGTCATAAATATTCTCTTACTGTGCGCTTTCATTTGAGACCCAACCGAGTATATTTGCATACATACGGCTATACTTCTCCGCTTTCACCCCCTACAACTTTTAAACGGCTCAACCTATTTTCATCAAACATATTTTAAAACATGCGGCCGCAAGTTCCCTTTAATACAAAAAAACTGAATTGAAATCGCTTCATCCGTTCGGGAGCTATGATGCCAAAAAGAGACAGAGTGAAAATTCTTCCCCACTATCAACACCAACAACTTTTAAACGGCTCGACCCATTTTCATCAAACATATCTAAAAACACGCGCCCGTAAGTCCCCTCTAATACAAAAAAAAAAAACTAAATTGAAATCACTTCATCCGTTCGGGAGCTATGATGCCACAGACAGACAGACACACAGACACGTCAAACTTATAACACCCCTTTTTTGCGACGAGGGTTAAAAAATGGTTAAGTGCGAGCCGAACCCGAGCATCAAAGGTTCAATGGCTGCAACCCATTAGTAGCCCACTACTGAACATAGGTCCCTCGTCATTATTGAGTGAGCCTAGAACGTACTCCATCACGATGTTCCAATCGGTGGAAAATTCTTGAAGCAATCTATCTATTTGTTTTCTTCTATCTATCTATCTTCTAGTATCATATCAATACATGTACCTAATAAAACTGTAAGGTCGTTCTCACACAACGCTATTTGCAAGCGACTAGGATGTTGTCCAAGTAAAGAAACGACGCGTCTACGTTGCGTGTCCTATCAATGAAGTGTTAATGTCAGCCAAAAGTGAATTGCGTCGGAGTCGCGTAGCTAATTAATAGCGTAGTGTGAGAAGTGCCTAACTGATCGTTGTTTGTGCACGCTAATCTCAGAAACGGCTGATCGGATTTCTATGGGACTTTCACTGGGACATACAGGAGGCTGTGGAGCAAAATAAAGACTACTTTTTATCCCGGAGTTCCCGCGGGATCGGAATCTTATTAGTGTATTTAATGTTATGTGACTTGGCCCATTAACTTGTTCCCATTACGTGTAAAAAATGTTCATGTTAGACTTGGCTCAACTTGGTGTAGAGATTTCACTACTATTTAGAGATAAATAAGCAGTTCCATCGAGACTTGGTAATTTTGTTTTTGGTGGGATATATTTTATTGCGTACAAAACTATCAATTATACTCGTATTTAATGGAATTAAGGTAGCAACCGAGCATGCAGGTCTATCCTTGCGCTGCCAGCTGCCACCCACCGGGACCCACATACAATAAGACTTAAATTGGCACCAGGATGATATTAGTCCAGTTAGCAGAAAATTACTTGGTTATTTCTTGGTTCATTACTTTTGATAGTTACTATTACAAATAAGTTCTCGTTATTAACCGACTGCAAAGTAAGGACGAGGTTTTCGCTTGCTGTTTTTGTGTGTTCGTAACTTTACATTGGGTGAACAATTTTTTTTTTGTATTTGAAAGGTAGTGTTTACTCCTAAATTTTATCGACATCTGGCGGTTAGTTTTTGAGTTATCCTTAATAATATGTGTTTAATTTATGGTCGTTCGTGTTACCTTAGTACTTTGTACTGAATGTCCCGAATTTTATGATACTTTTTAATTTAAAATTCGGTGTTTGTTGTGTGGTCCCATATACATTCGAGTCACATCTGGCTAGTAGTTTTAGAGTTATATGTAGGATTAAGTCGATGTTTAAGTCATTTATTTTTTAGTCCCAGTTTGTAGTTCTTAGTAAAAATCGCGTTCTGATTCGGTCACAACGTAATGCTTCGTCAAGTGATTCGTCAAAGTACTATACCTACAGCAATACTATAAATGTATTATATAGGGGTGATTACTGTTACATTCACGCGTACAATACATGGCACATTATGCATGCTATAAATCGTCGCGTAGGTATGTAGAGAGCAGTGAGACAGATAATGAGGATTTATTCTGGATTCTGTATTAACTGACCTTACATCCAGTTGTTTCTGTTTTATAAAGTGCTTTTATCAAACTCCCCAGGGAATAAAGAAGTAATGTTTTCAATCTACAAACGAAACCGTACAGTGCAATGGCCCTAGGTTCGATTTCCAGATTTAAATAATGAGTTAGAAAGTTTAGTAAAGTATCTTCTATTTATTTATCTATATACATACTTATAATAAAACTATAACTGATCCTATTTCCGCACACTAATCTCAGAAACGGCTAAAGGGATTTTTATTGGACTTTCACTGGGAGATAGAAGAGATCGGGATTCACGCGGGGAAAACTCCTATTTAGGAATGAAGTAGCGGGCATTAGCTAGTATGAAGCATATATCAAACATGTCAACAACAACAACAAGCAACAACAACAATAACAAAAACAACAACAACATGGCTTAGGACTCCTTCTGCAATGGGGAGTTATAGTCCATAGTCCACCACGATAACCAAGTGCGGATTGATAACAACACACTTGAGAACATTAAACAGATCTCTCAAGATTTGAAGTTTTTATTCATCAAATCAAAGTGATAATTCATTTCTAATAACACCGACATAACGACAGATAATAACACAAAAATGGAGGATATAAAATTACAAACGGCTAGACGTCTTTGAAGTCGGTCAAGTTAAATTACTTTGGGTACGGTGTGCGAGTAATTGGACACTGCCGTCTTTTACTACAATGCCGTTATTGAACATCCACTACAATTATATTTTTTATAAGGAAAGTCAGCTCCTCAGCCACTCGACTCGACAAAAAAAGGTATCCTTAATAGGTATGTATTTATATAATTTCAATTATTGCAATTATAAGATTTACTACATTTTGATTGGTGGCTTTGTCCGATTTTTTAATTCTCAAAGATGATAGGGGGAGGGAAATTACTCCCGAGAATCTTTTCTATGTGATTTCTTGCGTTAATGAAGTAACGGGTCCTGAAAATTTCAAGTGAATACTTTGAAAAAATATTCTTTTTCAATTTATCGCCTCATTATGCCCTTAAAGGAGGATTTTCCAAAAACCCTTTCTTACACTCTTCAATGAACATGCACGCCTTGTAGCTTCCTGCGTTCAGTAATTTCGGCTGTGCGTTCTGTCAGTCAGTCTACTCTACAGTCTACTACGGTGACTATTAAGGGACGGAAAAGTTTTATATATCAGGGGCGCCGTAAGCGAGCGTGCAAGGCGAGCACCGCACAAGGCGGCTCGCATGCGGAGGCAACCTAAGAAAAATTTTCATTCCGAATTTCATCCAAATCGGGCCTGTGGTTTAACCGTGACAGCGTCACAGACAGCCAAGCTTTCGCATTTATCATATTAGTTTGGGTGATTTTCGTGATAGCTTAGTAACTAAGTCACTAGTTGTTCTGAACTAGTTACTAAGTGTTCTTAATACCTATATTTTTCCAAATAAAGCCCCCTAAAAAGTACATAATACTGTACCACAGTGTAATAAAGTATGTACATAGTATTTATACAAAAGAATTACATTATAGTAGGGCCATTTTAATAGGCCACATTTGACAGTTCGTCAAAATTTTACAAAGTAACCTTGTAAGGGAGGCACTCCATATTATTTAATATTCCCTACTAGATATTGTTAAAATTTTTACACTTTTAAGTAAAGAACTGACGTCGTTACAAAGTTACGTCAGTGAACTCTTTTTATTTTTAAACATTAGGGATGGTACCAAAAGAAACATGTCTCATGTTTATACCCACAATTTGCTTAGCCCATTACAGTCGGGTTTCAGACCTGGGCATAGCACTACCACCGCCCTTTTGAAGGTCACGGAGGACATTCGGGATGGCATGGAGAATAAAATGGTCACCGTGCTGGTCCTGATTGACTTTTCTAACGCCTTCAACATGGTAGATCATGATATTCTCCTTGCTATCCTAGGCCATCTGCGCGTCTCAGCTACAGTCCAGGATTGGTTCTCCTCATACCTTCGGGGCCGCCAACAGGCAGTCAGGAGCGATGGGATTATGTCTGATTGGCGTAGTCTCACCTTCGGGGTGCCTCAAGGTGGCATCCTCTCTCCATTGCTGTTTTCTATCTTTATCAACTCTCTTACCTCCTACCTTGGTTGCTCTTACCATCTCTATGCAGATGACCTGCAGATATATACCTCTGCTGATGCTAGCGATATCCAAACTGCAGTCGATAGAATTAATCTCGATCTGTCCAGCGTCTGCACGTGGTCGCAAAAATTTGGCATTAAGGTTAACCCTTCCAAATGCCAATGTATCGTTGTTGGTAGTTCACGGCAGCTAGCCAAGATTGATTTCACCTCGGTTGCACCTGTCATGTTTGATAACTCTGTAATTCCTTTTAGCTCAAGTGTGAAGGATCTTGGAATTCATATTGATTGCTCGTTAAGCTGGAGCACGCAAGTGAGCGAAGTCTGCCGTTCTGTCACTGCCACGCTAACGTTTCTTAATCGTTTGAAAAATTTCTTGCCTATCAAGACTAAAATATGTCTCGTACAAGCGCTCATTTTCCCGATCATCGATTATGGTGATGTGTGCTGTGTTGATGTCAGTGAGACTCTTCTAGCCAAGCTGGATCGTCTCATAAACAGTGCCGTACGCTTTGTCTTCTGCCTTCGCAAGTTTGATCATGTTTCCTCATATCGTCGTAAGCTTAGATGGCTTCATATCCGGGAGCGACGGCACATCAGACTACTTTCTTCCCTTTCTACTATTCTCTTTGACTCCCGCACTCCTGATTATTTGAAATCCAGATTTCAATTCTTATCTTCCTCTCATGATCGTGAGCTTCGGTCTACTGATTCTAATCTCCTCTCTATCCCGCTTCATCGATCTGGTTTCATCTCCAACTCCTTTGCGGTCCAAGCTGCTCGGCGGTGGAATGCTCTTCCTGAACAACTGAGAAGACCAGCTAACAGGTTTATCTTTAAAAAGAAATTAATGGCACACCTATTAGAAAGTTATTTATATACACTTTTTTTTAATTTGATTAATTTATATACACATTATAATCTTTTATACTTTTACTTTTGTATATGTTTCATTTTCCGTTCCAATTATTTTATTTATACCGCTCGTCGTGTTTCTCTGTTTGGCCTAATGGTTAGCTGGGAGAGAATGCACCTAGCATTAAGCTCGCCATTTTGTACCGTAATATGTGTTTATTGTGGTCAATAAAGTTTTAAATAAATAAATAAATAAACAGATCAGTAGATAAGTTGAATTCGAGAAGTCGAACTAATCGTCAAAAAGTATTTCACGATTACAAAATAATAATAATTTTAATGGGAACAGAATAATTTTCTTACATTTTAGGCCAAAAAATATGTAATCATTCATTTAAATTGGAGTCCGAAATAAAGATTATTATTATTATTATTATTATTAAATATGTAACGGCTGGCTCAAAAGCCAGTATCCAGAAACGTGAAATGTTACAAAAAAGTCATGATTTCATTTCGTGCCATTATTAGACGCATTATTTTTGTCGTTTTTTTAGTCATTGTTTGAACTGTGCGGTCATTAAAATAGTTTTTATAACAATCACATTCAATTTACAGATGTTTGAAGTCTTTATCGATTAATTAAATTAATCGATGTTTTTCAGCAGGTTATCCTCACTATAAAGCAAAGACAAACAGTTGTCAAATGTGGCCTATTAAAATGGCCCAACTTTAGGTATCATTACGCCTTGTCTTAGGCGTCTTGATAATCCGAAAATATTAGTAGTACTCTGTGGTTTCCTGTTTTAAAATAGATACTGCGTACAAGTCGGCGACTATCTTCGGTTGTCCTCGGTTGTGTCGAGAATGGAATCCAATTATTATTGTGAATCGTACTTGCTGAATATCAAAGCATCTTAAATGGGCCTTACGTGTGGACTACGTGTACTGTCCTACGCAAGCCTTCCAAATGACTGGGTCTTTATGTCGGAGAAACTTTATTTTGGAGATACAAATAATTATTGTTTCCATTCCCCCTATACGTGAGCCGCCGAGAATATGAAATTGTCACCTCTTGCTAGTACTAAATTCCCACAGAACAGATAAAGGAGTTTGTCTGTTCTGTGTAAATTCCTATGCTCACAGTTCTAATTAATTTGTAAGAAAAATTTACTTAGGACATTTTACATTCGCAAGGGATAATGTACTTAATCACAGGGGCGGAAATTTGGTTTTTAAGTGATGCAACCAATTCCATAGCGAACACATTCGCAGTATAAATACATATATGCTGCGTCATAGTAAATAGACTAAATAGTAAGTTCTAGCTGTTCATAACAATGTTGCAATGTGGCATAGGCCATTTATGGGGGCTCATCTATTGAGCTCCAAGTTACCACCTGATTCCACGAGCCAACTCAATATAATATAATATTAAGTTACAAAACTTTGTAAAATATTCATTTGATAAAATTTTACGTTATTAGGATAGTACAAATGCTCTTTCGTTTCAGATAAATAATAAGCAAATATACTGACTTATTACTTACACAATTTACAACTTATATTGCCTATACTTACCTACGCATACATACCTACCTATAATAAAAATGGAAACTCCTCTTGTTGGAAAACATTGTCATGGGGATTAAAATTATGAATTTATCATTATTCAGTAAATTCAAAATCAAAACAACCCCTTTAAATTGAAGAATTTGAAAAAATATTTTTACTAAGCATCTTGAGGTAACAATAAGCCTTTATTTCATTAAATTCCACAATTTATTACAATTTAATACAAATTAAACAACAATGTTATTATCGGACATCAAGCGAAGTAATTCGCGGGCACCGCTTGTAATAACAATATTCGAAGGCTTATTTTGTGTCAGGCAAATATTGTTTCATTTCCACGGCCTATTTATTTATATGTGCGTAATTATATTTTTTTGCTATAAATATACCGACCGTATAATACCCAGAAGTTAATATCCGGCGCGTGTGAGGGCCAAACATTTTTGATGTAGCATTTTTTCGTAACCGGATTCTGTGAAATATTAGGTATATCAAACCGTCTTTACTCTTTTATGGGTGGAATCTTAGTGCGAAATAGCCTATAAACAAGTTGTGTCAATTTTGAGTGATCGACTAAGGTAGGGAACTTCAGATACGATTTTTACTTTGACGGGTGCTTACCTTGATAGGATTAAGAATAATTTAATTTTTATAACGCCAAGCCAAGAGCCACATCCAATCGACCCCTTCAGTCTAAGTGATGGTCAAAGTTAAGTAACAGTGGGCGCGGTCGGAAGATAGATGTGTGACTATGGCTAGAGGCACAAATTTCTTCAGCATTTTCGTGCTTTAGAGAGCACGAAAAGCAGTCGGACTCGGTTATTATCAATAGTTTTGATAGCACTCGACAAGCCATGCCGGAGGCCTTTAGGCTATGTAAATTTCGGAACTTGGGTTAGCCAATAACCTCTCCACCAATGCGCAGTGGAACTTCCTTTGCCTGTGAAGCATTCCGTCAAATATTGGATGAGGATATGGAGCCAAGTCTGGAAATTACCTACCAGTTGAATACCGTGAACGCATTGGTGGTGCTCTTGGTGTTACTAAAGTCTATGAGCGATGGTTATCATGAGGTACCTATCATCTGCTCGGTTATCGACCCGGCTAGTTGTAACGCTTCTTTTCTCATATTTAAATCTGTCACCAAGTGACTTGATAATTCCAAGCTCGAAGCTTAAAAGCCAGTACCTCATTCTTTTTTTCTCCACGTTTTCTTGGCGACAAAAAATTGGTGAGTGTTTGATTAATATTGCTGATGTTCATGGATCGCTGGTCACTAATTTGCTCTTTTGTCCAGTATTTCCAAAAAGCTATTAAATGCAAAAGTATCAACAACTTCCTTCCTAGTATCTATGTGTTCAAGTATTCGCCTTTCGAAGGGCGGTGTAAATTACCATCGTCTGAAATAATCACGGAAGCCCTGACGGTTAAAGGCCATTCAATAGATATTTATGTCGGAAAGACTATGGGTAAGCATTCTTTTTTGCTCCTCCGTAATATCTGCTGAATATCGGTCATTCCGGTAGATTTCACTATAATCTAAGTGAACCTATTCAAACACTATCCGATTGGGTGGATATAATTACGTGGTACTAGCTTTTGCCAGCGGATTGCGGCGTGAGATAAAAGCAACGTCAAAATACTCGTAGAGAATGCGGGGAAGGTAAAATGAAAACTCATCAAACACGTTTTAGAAAACAACGTGAACTCTATTTAAAGCAACCCAGAGTTTATTAACCTGCTTGTTTAACAAGATTTATAAGTATACCAAAATATTTTAACATCACGTCTTTCAGTAAAAATATAAAGGCGATGTTCGTAGCGTACTTTTTGTACACCTATCGATGGTTCTGGCCGAAGCTTACTTGAAAATCTTGTACGTGACGTGAAGCCCGGATAATCCTCTTGGAACAAAACCCCACTCAGGAAAATAATGGATGGAATTTATCTGACTGGCCACGTAATCCTTCCCATAGATGGAAGCGATAAGTGCTTACTGTTATTTAGATCGGTACATTTGATTGCAATATCTGTATCTGTTCTAATATTATAAAGCTGGAGAGTTTGTTTGTTTGAACGGGCTAATCTCCAGAACTACTAGCTCGAATTGAAAAGTTCTTTTTGTGACGGAAAGTCCATTTTTTGAAAAAGGCTTTAAGCTATACTATATATATAGATTATATAGGTATAGAATCACGCTACTACCAATACGAACCGAGCATCAATGAAATATGTAGCAAAATTTATACAAATATATTTTTATAGGTACGTAAAAATAGTCTTCAAAGAGAAACGCGGGTGTCCACTAGTTTTATTACAAAGCAGTACCTAAGCAGAGTTTTAATTTGCTTTGGGATTTTTTTCTTATGTTTACAAATAGTAGGACCCAATATATATTTTTTTCAATTAATATTAAGAAATTAGGTTAAGTGTACTAAATCAACATAAATAATTCTCTCTTATCTGAGAACTAACTAAAATAATATGAATTCGTCTCAGACTTCCTAAGAAACGTTGTTGAAAACCGCACAAGTCGACTGGGCTACGCGTGTGAAAACAAATAATACTTGTATTGTTTCATGTATATCTTCATACATACATTGCACTTTTGAATTGTAATCATGAACATGAGAAATTGAAAGTCCAAGATATGAAAAGCTCATGTTTTCAATTGTATTTTGTCTTCAACTAAAAGGTACGTACTACTGTATACCTTCTTCTACTTAAATTTTCATGTTGTCTCCCACGCAGAATTAGGTAGCACGTACCTACTGTATTTCAATAACGCTTAACCCTTTATAATTAGCTTAATTCTAAAAGGTGTTCCCGATTCATTTAACCGTGTAAAAATTAACAGAAACATGTTACTTTATTTCATGTTTCGGTTTAATCCATAATCTTGCATGTCATCGTTCCAAATTATGAAATATGTGTGTGACTTGCGTATCTTACGTGAATGGATTGGAATACGTGATATCTACCTCTTTCACCCTTTAAAAAGGTGACTTTGCGATAGGGTGTATAATAAATATGTGATGCGACGCGGCCGTGTAGTGATGTGAGGAGGTAAAATGCTTGAGCCGACAACCCTATAGACGGTTAGAAATAGTAATGAACTCTACTACCTGACCACAATAATTAGGCGCATGTCAGATAGCAGTCACGCGGGCCCCCCACCCCGCTCTAGCCCCGCGCGTCCCCTAGTGAGGCGCAGTCGTGTACAATTGTACATTAAGGTCATTTAGACTAGGCTGATGTGAACTTCGTTTTCCGAGATGTTTACGCAGGTACAGTAACTGACCAAGTACAGGTGGTAGGGCCTTTTTTTTTTTTTTTTTTTTTTTTTTTTTTTTGTTATCGAGGGGGAAACCTTCAAAAGGTACCCGGTGCCGTGGGAGCGACACAGGGTTATGTGGGATTTTTACCCACTAAAACCCCCCCCGGTGGCCTACCTCAGCGCTTGTGGAGAACTCTGGGATCTCCAAAGGAACACAACCGGAGTCCTCCGAGCGCGGCGCCCTTGGGGCTCTGCCCGCGAGAGACTAAATGCCCCATCGCTAGCCTTCCGTACAACGGTATGCGGCCACACATACCGTCGTCCTTCTCGGGGTTGCTGATGGACGGTTTGAGCTCCCACTCTAGCCGCCCACAACCCCGAAAACCCCTTTTAGTCGCCTCTTACGACAGGCAGGGGATACCGAAGCTCGTATTCTGGTCCCGAGCTACAGGGACAAGGTGGTAGGGCCTAGAGCTCACCCGGGGAAGTACCACCGCCCGCCACGGTACTTTGTACCATTCCTACCGTGTAATAATTGTTTTAAGAACAATAATTGTGTTCCGGATAGGAAGGTGTGGTGCCGGTTACACTTTTTAGAGGCGACCATCTCAGTCCTCAGGGGTAGCAACGCATGTGTGACCGAATTAGAACGAGACTCATTGAGTCTAGTTCTGGGTCGGTCACAGTTGTTATGGGCGGCAGCGGAAGGTGGTGCTGCATCCTCGTTTGCTATCTTAATTCCATAAAAAAAAATGTACCTCCATTAAACATTCACCATGGTACTTTTGGTACTACTGCAGAATGAACTACGTATTCCCATCCCTATTTCCAATGACGTCTTAACTGGCATGCGCCTAATTATCGTGGTCGGCTAGTAAGCAGGTAAAGACTTGATTCCCAGATAGACATTTATGTGACAAAATAATGTCTGTTTTGTTTTATTTATGTTTGTTTATGCTATCGGCGATGTCCCATAGTGCGCATTAGTACCAAACCGTTATTTGAACGTTCCTAGGATCGATCTCCACCAAGGCAGTTGTTTCAATGATAAGTTTCACTGTCTGTTCTTGGCCTACATATAAATATTATGTATTCATGTTTTTGTGCTTTTTCCACGACACCCGAAAAGATTCCCATGCCTAATTATTACGATTGAAATCGATAAGAAGTTGTGATTCAATGCAAAACAATAAATATGACATGGATTTACATGTATTTAATTCAGAAATACAATTAAGGACGCTCTAGTTCCCTCTAATTTCTTATGTGCACTTTATGAATCCTCACATTCTATACTTGCCAGTCAAGGGGTATTGTAATAGGTATTACCCTCGTTAAAAAGGTAAATCCGGAAGACACGGCCGTACCCACATAGCTTATTTAACTCGATTAATTTTATAATGAGGTGGTATATCAAGAATGTGTAGTGAGAAATCTGAGATATATTATGATGTGTGGGTATAACGCAAAAGTAGCAATTTTATGAAAACTTGAGTCTCAGAAACCGAGGTGAAATCAATAACTTCCCTATTTTTAAAGTTTCTCAGCTGATAATAATGATTTCACGTATCGCTTGAACGCTCGAATAGGTATAACCACTTTAGAATTAAAGATAAAGCACGTATCGTATCATATAAAGAACCAGACGAGCAAATACCTCAGTCGAAACA
Organism: Hesperia comma; assembly: GCA_905404135.1. Classification (NCBI taxonomy): domain Eukaryota; kingdom Metazoa; phylum Arthropoda; class Insecta; order Lepidoptera; family Hesperiidae; genus Hesperia; species Hesperia comma. Next base: position 13,752,260 of record FR990023.1, read on the forward strand.
GTACATTGCTCTTTCAGGATTAAAAGAACGTCTTTTTTCCTAACAGGAACTCGCCACATTTCTCTAAATTCACTGAAAAAAGATAAACGCATTGACTTACCTGTTTTTAACATTTTTCACCTCACAGCACGGCAACCTGCTTGTCTGCGTTCAGACTACGAAAACTTCCTACGTACATTTTCCAGATGCATTTAAATATATCTACTAAAGCCATATCTCTAGATAAAATGGTTTAGAAATGCAGACTGTGGGTAGAAAAAAGAGCAGCACAAAATTTCGTGATTAGCGCTTTAGAACCATCTAGCTTTCAATGTTACCATAGAATGTTAATGTTTTACATACCTTTAGTCTTTATAGCGATTTTCTAAAATAAAATGCTCCAAAATAAACACTCCAAGCTTCCAAAGAATTAATATCACATTGAAGCGGTGTATAGTTTCATATTATTACTAGCTTCCGCCCGCAGGCTTCACCCGCATGGTAATCGTTTAAACCTCGCCCCCCTATTTCACCCCCTTCGGGGTTGAATTTCCAAAAATCCTCTCGTAACGCAAGAGTTTTATATTATATAGATTGAGAATTATTTTTATACAATATCTTCCCTCGTAATTGTTGTACGCTAAAAAGAGTTTGCTAATTAATTCTTTAGGTCTATCTAGGCCCTCCGGTTGTGTTCCTTTGGAGATCCCGGAGTTCTCCACAAGCGCTGAGGTAGGCCACCGGGGGGGTTTTAGTGGGTAAAAATCCCACATAACCCTGTGTCGCTCCCACGACACCGGGTACCTTTTGAAGGTTTCCCCCTCGATAACAAAAAAAAAAAAAAAAAAAAAGGTCTATCTAGGCTTTTTTTTAAATATTCGTTTGAAATAATCACTCAGGTACCAATTTAAAAGAAAACACAGTAAGTACTATAAGTCGTGGCCAAAATTCGAGCTAACTATGTTACCTTATTAAGTTCAATTTAGCTAAGTTACACATTCGTTCTCTTGTTTAATATTAGAATTCTATGCGTTTCATTGCTAAACTTTCCTATTTAATTATTCACTTATAGCTTTAGAAAAACTTAGGTACACTTACAGCTTTTAAAGTTGTAAGTATTTTCTAGAATGCGTGTATATGTCTAAGTCTTAATTAGTCTTTGAATGAGGCAGTGAGAAGAAGGATTTTAATCAGCTTAAAACGACGCATTATTAGATAAGTATATCGGTATTGCAAAATTGGTGCTTTTGTAGATAAAGTGCGTTTACCGATGATTTTTTATAATGCATTAAGATGTACTATTATCGTAATGTAAATGATGTAGTTGTATTGTGTGTGTTTTGTAATGCATTAAAGAGTTATCTAGTCTATACTAGATAACTCTTATATAGATATAGATATATCTATATATATCCTTTATTAATTCAAGTAGGGCAGGTTAAGTTTGGTTTTAACGCGCATTTTCGGTGGTCATACTTGTATGGGTTGTCAAACTGGTATGACCAGGGGGATTTTTTATAACACTAGAAATGTAGCATTTTCTTTCTTCCTGTCTTTGGCGGTACCTACCGTCAAGCGAAAAGCTCAACTGTGAATATTTCATTTTGTGCTCAATGAAGGTCAATAAGCATAAATAAATAATCATGGAGTAAGTTTTCAATTTCTCAAATTGTAGAACTAAGTAATTTTTATATACTGTTATAATATATTGTGTAGTGCGTACAATTTAATACTTTTCTACCGACTTTTGGATACTATAAGGACTCTTATTTTACTACAAAATGAATCAAGTTAAATTCTTAGGTGTTTTAACGTTACCTAGACTATAATTTATTATGACAAGCTTCACATAAATTATTTTTGATAAGATACTTAACCATTATTAACCATATTATTATTCTATTCTCTCAATTTGTAGTTAACTAAAATAAATTTACAAAGTGCAAAAAAAAATCTTCCTCATCGGATTGAAATAAGCGATAAAAAATCTTTCACAAATTACATTTTCCAGATATGATTTTCCTCAGTTTCGTATTTCCGTAACGTAAAGAGATTGAAAGAAAATTAAAATACGCTTAGGTACTTTCCTTAAATTTTTTGAACAGCTTAAAAGACTTAATACGCGACCAGAAAAATATATTCTGGATACGGCAATCTATCTATATCTTTCTATTCAATATCCGAGTGGTCCATTTTACCCAACGACTGGTTGGGTAAAATGGACCACTGGACAAAGCCTGGTTGACCACGAACGTATAAGCTTTGAGCCCAAATCGAAGCTTGGACAGCTTAAAATTTTGTATTCATGTATGTAGGTATGTATGTATGATATCTCCTCAATAATTTATACCGATAATTTATTTTAAGGATTATTGTTGTATTTACATAATTATCATAATCTACTAGAATCTTCGTAATAAATTGCAGAAACGGCAGTAATACTGGCCTAGTGCGGATTAATACATAAGCTTTACGCGATATCTACCTACCTATGTTACGATTCCGCGTGTGTTGCTTTGTTTCATTTTAGAAATTTATTTGTGTGTTTTATTGTTATTGAGTGTTATTTCCATTACTCTTTAAGCAAAAAAATAACCGGCTTCAATATCGATAAGAATAGATAACTCAAAAAATACTCGCTAGATTCGCTAAAACTTTTATGGGACCAGACGACAAGCACTAGCTTTTAAATAAAGAAAAATTATCAAACTCAGATCATCCAATACAAAGTTCACACAGAAATATAATATACAGTCGAATTGAAAACCTCCTTCTTGAAGTCTGTTAACAAAATGAACGGTTCTTAATGATAACGTCTGAAACTTTGACATTTAAAAACCAAAATATCGCGCTACACGACGAACATTGTCAAAACAAAAGAGTGTCATTTTCCCAAATGTTTCGATATCGACTCAAACATCTAACAACAGAAGTATGAGAAATCCATAAAGGCATCCAAAACAAAGCCGTACAATATCAAGTCGAATATTGTTAGGAATCAATCTTTGTCTCTCCGTTCTGAAATGTTAGTATAAATATGGCTATGAGGAAACAAGGCAAAAGGAAAGATTTTTGATTTGCTGATGGCCAACATACTTATTGCTTTATATAATAAAAATATTATGAGCGTTGCAAATGATGGAAAAAACATACAAAAAATGTGAGCACGAAACGAACTCCTTAGTAAATAACAGAACTCGTAAATACTCCTTAATACTTAATGCCTATATGTATAAATATACGTACGCACCCATATCCTATTAAATGCACAATATTCTCAAATTGGTTCACTTTTTTAGAGACGACCATCTCAGTCCTCAGGGGTAGCAACGCATCTGTGACCGAATTGGAACAAGACTCACACTAATCATTACTAACTGGACAATACTAATATTAACTAACAGGACTAACTATCACTAACAGTCTCTGTCCTCACACTTATTAACAAACTAACCAACTAACATTCTAACACCATCTACTAATTGGACTAACCACCCTAGTCCCTAAATTGGGTCTTGTTCTAAGTCGGTCACAGTTGTTATGGGCGGCAGCGGAAGGGTGGTGCTGCATGCTCGTTTGCTATCTTAATTCAATAAAAAAAATTGGTCTAATTAATATCGCCCTTAGTTAATTGATTCAGATAGAAACTCTGTATTGCATATATTATATAAAAGGTTTTTTAATGTAACACCAATTAATTGAGCAAAACTTTGAACTACATCTTAAAAATTTACTTAAATACTGTAAAACTTGGAAACAAAGAAAATATACTTATAAACAAAAATAAATAAATTCTAAAAAAAGTTAAATGAGAATTGTAAATATAAACATCCACTGTCACAGTCACACAGTGTCCCACTGATGTTTTTATAATTTCACGATATTCAGTATATCTACTAATTCAGTTCTCAATATTATCAGAATGGATATATTATAATTATGTTGTACATTTCTTGGGCGAGAAAATACCCAAGTGGTTGCGCACAACATCCTTTTTTAACATCTTCAGTTAAAGATGTATCATAGAGGGAAAAATTGGAGATAACTACTTATTGCGAAATTTTCATTATAAAATCAACACGCCTTTTAAAAACATTGAAAAAACAAAGTCCTTTCTTTCTTTTCCACCCGAGGCGAAACCATAAATGATTTTGGATGAAAAAAGGTTCGAATATTTTAACTCCATAAAAATCGTGAGAATGATTGAAAAACGAGCCGCTCAAAACCTTTTCACTTTGAACGAATAAACTGTTATTTTTATAACATTGACGCAGTATTACAACGGTAAGTCGATGTTTTACCAGGTTAAAGACTTACTTGAATATGTTACGGTAAGTAGCTATACGACATATTGGCCAAATGAATTGATTTTTAGGAAAAAGTGTTATTAAAAAATTCGTGAGGTGGATCGGTTTAAAATGAACATTAAGATTTACGACTTTATATTGCAAGAAGGTTCCGTTTGCCTTACGTGTGCGCCGTTAGTTCCAATAATTTTACAACTTTTCCTGATTACACGCTATAGTACCTAGCTACTTAAAATCGAACGCTGCAGTTGTGCTAGCTCTCCGCATATTTCCGCATCTATATAAACACGTTTGCCCCAATTGGCTAAAAAGGTCAAGTACCTACTCACCAAGTTGATTTTGTTCAATCCAAACAGAAAAATAATACAAACATTCCTACGCAGCTTGCAATATCTCTCTAACAGGAAAATGGGTATAAATCTGGCCGAACCTCGAAAATCGGTGAAAGAAAATATTGGCCGTTTTTGACGTAGCAACTATTTTGTTCTTCGCCAATCTTTCCTTAACTTTTCTTGACACGGAACAGACTTCGCGTGCTAACGGCCATGAACGAAATGGTTTATCTTTAACTTTAGAGCTTTCCAAGTAATCAGGGGTGACATTATAATTTAATTTATTAATGAGCGCAAAAATTTTACTCGGGGCAGACATGCCATGAATTTTAATGTTTATAACCAGAAATTTAGATTCGGTGGATTACACAAACACAGACGGTCCATAAATAATTATGGCGCCTCGTTATAGATACTGTTGTCTCCTCCATTCAATTTAATAAAATTTTGATTTAGGAATGATCGTAATTAAAATTCTCTTCATCGATTTAAAAGCCAGAATAAGTTGTTTTATTACTCAGAGAATCGAACTTTCACAAAAATAAGGGAATAAAATTTTTATCATCGTGACCCATAACCGTTCTACTGTTGGGCCCGTGTCCAACAGGGGGCATATTGTGGGATATAATGACGTCCTCTCAAAATGTGAGCTTACCATTGAGATACTACCTATGTACTAAAGTACCTCAATAGAGCTTACAGACCATAGTCTACCAAGCTAAGCTGAGGATTTGCAGACTTCACGCATCTTTGAGAACCTTATGGGAAACACTCCGGTGTGCTAGTTGTCAAAGATTTCCTTCACCGAATATTCATTATAACGCTAATAGAGAACATTTTTTTTCATTGTTCTACACATTTCTTTATGTTAATAGTATCATACCATAAAAATACATGGTCTTCATGGAAAAGTGAACATTAATGTAAAATTAAATATTTAAAACTGTTATAACATAACGCTGATTTAAAGGCCATTTTGCCGCGCTTGGCAGTAACGTCAGCATACACGATTTACTATGGTTTTCAATAAAAAACTGTTGGTAGTGTATGTAGTAGTAGTAGTATGTAGTGTAGTGTGTGTATTGTTTTACCATGTTCATTATAAATGGTGACGTCAGTTCCATTTCGACATTGATAGTTTTAGTTATGTATTCAATACTTGTATAAATATTCATCAATTGTATAGGTGTAAAGTTGATGAAAAACATCATTTAAAAATTATTATAGCAGAAGATAATATATTCTTCATAAAAAAAACTACAGTAATTTTTAAAAAATTGAAAGAATAAAAAATCAGTTAAGTTAAAGTCAACGTTGGTGTAACTACTGATAAAGTTACATTTCAGATAATAAAACTGATTTCAGAGCTTCATTGTTACTTCAAGAATTCAATTATATCCCTCACTTGAATTTCTTTTCCGATCCACACAGTGAACTAAAAGTTCATTCTGAACTTGATCGGAAACTATTACTAACTTAACTCTGTATCTGATGAAAGTACTTTAGATTGTATTTAAGATCGTTTGCGCTATCTAACTTCACACAGTTTTATGATTGTGTCCGCGAGTTTTACACCGTTATTATAAGTACTAGTAGGTACCTATAACAGACAGACAGTATCCTCGATTCGCGTTTCTGAAAATATTCTTTAAAAATTTGGAAAATTATAGATACAGTAGGTATGCTTTTTGTGTTAATTTATGAACGAGAACAGGATTTTTAACGCATCATTCAAATTTCCGACTCGCTGGAAGTCGATTCCAAAACCCTCAGAACGGTGATGTGGGTCAATGTTTTTGATTCTCAATTACTAAAAATTGAAAATTTAAAAATCCCCCAACGTGTTGTATAGCACCATCTTGAATACTGCGAGTAAACTATATAAAATCGTATTATTACCATTTAATAAATGGTAATATACCATTAACATTAAGTTTTATACATCAAATGGACTATTGCAATAGTTCAATGAACGAAATCTAGATGGCGCTGAAATCCCAAATGACTTAAATAATTTTGGAACATAGGTGATGCTTTAAATTGCTGGACTAATTTCTACCAAACGTAGCTAATAACTACTGCAACAAAATGGCTTACGAATTAAAAAAAACACCGCAGTGAAATCGGTCAACCCGTTTGAGAGCTATTTGCCATGAGACAGACACACAGATAGACAGGCTAAACTTATAACACGACTATTTTGCGCCTGGGGTTAAAAATACATTAACAAATCAATTACAATCAGTTATTTGCACGAAACAATTACAACCTTCAACAACAGTTTATCTGAAACAAACGTTACTGAATTAAAATAACAGTGTCGCATTCAAAATTCAATCCGTTAAATGAATTGGAAAATAAATTCAACGTTTTAATTGAATCTTCAAACAAAGAATGGAGCTGTTTGATAGCAGTTACGGAACGCGAATAAGCTACTACCCGTGTAGGGGCTCCGTAGACTGTGTTTGAAGTATCGCGCTTGTTCACTCTTACGGTATTTACTTTTTAAATCAAAATGAACAACTGGCGAAACTTGAGAAAAATAAATTACCTTAAAGATATTTTTCGTACATAGGTAGGTGTGAGGATTCCTAACGTAGTACTTGTGTAAAGGTGTTGATTTGACAGTTACTTACAAATTAAATTGCAGAAAAAGATATAAATTCCTGTAACCTGAGTATGTAGAAGTTAATATACGTAGATTCAGAAGGCTTAGAACCGATCAGAGTGGCATAAGTTGGGGGGCGTCTGTATACAGCACTACACTACACGCTAATGGATGGATGGATGATAGACCGTGTAATAATTGTTTTAAGAACAAATGTGTTCCGGATAGGAAGGTGTGGAGCCGGTTACACTTTTTAGAGGCGACCATCTCAGTCCTCAGGGGTAGCAACGCATCTGTGACCAAATTAGAACGAGACTCATACTAACAATAACTAACTGGACTATTACTAACATTAACTAACAGGACTAATCATTATTAACAGTCCCTGTCCTCGCACTTATTAACAAACTAACCAACCATAATTCTAACACCATCTACTAACTGGACTAACCATCCCAGTCCCTTTGAGTCTAGTTCTAGGTCGGTCACAGTTGTTATGGGCGGCAGCGGAAGGGTGGTGCTGCTTGCTCGTTTGCTATCTTAATTCCATAAAAAAATCTACAAATGGTTTACCAATAGGTACCTACTTATGTATCTAATGATTGTTCACCTTGAATAGTTTGCCATTTTTTATTTTTCATTACATGTGAGTTAGTGGTCAGTAGATTGAATCTTAAGGCGGATTGCACCGTAGAAACCGTTATAGTTGAACATAATACCTATATAAACTCCTATGTACGAACGTAGTCGCAGGCAACAGCTAGTATTGTATTCAAGCAATTAGAATGCGGAGTTTGTCTGAGGAGTAAGAAGGTTCCAACATCCTAAAAGCCTTGAGCCTAAGTCAATTCCCCTTAAGAGTCTCCGGCTGAACAGCGGCCGAAACGTTCTCAGGTCTCTCATTTTGGAGACTGCTGGCCTTGATACCTCAAAATTTAATCTCGAAGGTAATTCGTGCACAGAATCAAGACCTACTTTGTTCGTATACTAGTATACTAGAATAAAAAAATCGTGAGTCGATTGCAGAAATGGTTGCTCTGTGTATCTTTTAATTTTTTTCGACTTGCAAAGCTTTATAACTCTTCGGTCGTCTTGAGTAGTAAATTATCACCGGGTGATCCTTCAATACCGAGTATTCTTTATTAAGTACACACCTAGTATCTTTAACAAGAACCCGACTTCGTTCAAACTCATTTGCAAAGCTTGTTCGAATAAAACTAGCAGTTTATATTATAGTTTTTAAAGCAATTTTTGCATATCAATTTCAAATTTGGCACGCACCCCAAATTTTTAAAATTATGTGCATATCACCGATACTGTATGGGCCAATAAAGAGCGGCGAACCGCATTAAAGGACGTAAATTAATTGGCAAAGTAAGATTTTTTACTTACTACTAAATAATTATACACATATAAAAATCCTATTAATAAAAACCGGCTTCAATCTCTGTTCTAAGAGGGAAAATAATTAGATTTTCTATTTGGCGTAAAACGTATTTACCAATTACTTGTCTGCTAGAAAACTATTCATTACTTTTTCATTAGTAAATTAGTTCGTTTTTTGTAATAGTAATTAGCTTTGGTACAGAGTTAGGTCGAATTTCTAATGAGATGTTTCGATTAACTGCTAGAACTCCGTTATGGAATGTGTTCAACAATGCCAAACGAAAACAAAGCTTATTCATTAGTGCAAACTACTTGCCTGTACATTAATTGGCATCACAAAAGCGCTCATTAAAACTTAATTTAAAATAATTTACTCAATCGGGCTCTTTTACAAAACTTTATTCGTGTGGTAGATATTCTCTGAATGTACTAAATAACTGTATTATTTGCGTACAGTTCAATCACATCTACAGCTGTTGGCGTTTCGACGAGGTCTGTGTATACAAAATGGTTTGTTTCCAGACTCAGAATGTCAAAATTCGGAACCGATTTAAGTGATCAGGATTTTGGTATTCAAAATAAGGCCAGCCACAATAACAAAAAAGAATTGACCCAAATCAATCCAAGCTTTATTGAATCCTGTACACACAGACCCCTTATACACAGACAGGAGTAATAGTATAGATACCTATTCATAATCATTTTATTCATATTGATATCACTGATACACTCGTGCACGTCATCTTTTATAAAATACTATTTTTATAATAATTATAAATACGAGTTTTATAATTTTCGAGTTTAAGAGTCACGTTTAGAAAGTAAGTGCTGCCAGTAAAAAATAATAGTTCCATGAGCTTACCGTTATGGCAAGGTTTTCTATATTCCTGACCTACCTATATACATTTATATTATGTATAAAATATTTATAGTTATAGTTACGTATGGTTTTTTCTGTTAAAATGTTCCATGGAAGTAATGATTGGAACTTTGTGAAAAATCGCAATAAAGTCCGCTCACATCAAAAGAACCTCGATGTTACCAGACTGCGGAAAATAGGGCCGATTCACTAAATTGGACACATCTAGAACTAACACACCCCGTCTTATACCTGATGTTTGCAGCTTCATTGTAATCTAGGGAGCAATCAAGGAGAAGTAATGTTTCACCAAGTTTCTTGAACTGAAGCATTGAATCCCACAGTGTGCAGTGGCCCTGCCTGGTATATATCGGATAAATCTCTTTCCCATTATTATTATTGCCGTTTATGGCTATCTTTTATTTAATACAATAGTTTAGTATATCTACAAAGGTATAACAAAACTGTAACTGTTCGCTCTTTGTGTACGCTAAGTCAGAAACGGCTTAATGAATTTTTATGCGACTCTAGAGATAAAGGAGGCTGTGGAGCTACATATAGGCTATTTTTACACGCTTTATATTAGCTTCACTTGTATGTTTGTATGTTTGTATATTTGTATGTTTGTTTGTAACCGACTTCTTTGGGCGCGATTTTGACCCACTTTAAACGGCCAGATTTTGTTCAAACTTTGTAGATTTATCGAGTTCCGATGACATTACACTATTTTGATAAAATTATTCCAATTTTCAATTTGCAAAATAATATTTTAATTTTTTTTACTCTCACACTACTGCCATCTACCCATATTTACGGGCAACTAGCTGTAACTCCGTATTCAGTTTGACTGCGTACATTACGTTTTACTAGATGGCGTTGTTCTTCTGTTTATTTGAATTCTAAGTTATCACGGAAGTAATAGTCGATAGATCGATAGAGACCAATTAATAGTTTAGAATTATAAAAACAAGGTATTATAAATAAACCAAACTAAAAAGTAGAAAATAAATAATAGTTTAAAAAAACTAAAAAACACGCTTTTTATAGAAAACTGAACTAAAAAAATAGAAAATAAGTTTTAGTAAATTTAAATTAGGAATATCTAGTGTTAAAAATTTCAATAAATATGAATTAATAATAGTGTAAATAAAGAAATTATTTTATTCAAAAAAAAGCGTGGGGTGCTTTTTAAGATATTATCAAAATGACACCATGCACCCCACGCTTTTTTTTAAATAAAATATTTTCTTTATTAATCCCAGAGTTCCCGCGGGGTTGGAATTCACGCTGGAAATCTTTTATGCACGAACGTAGTCACGAGCCAGAGCTAGTCATTATAAATTATGATTTCTGTCATTCTCCTAATTAAGTCAGACCGATTTACCTAATGACCATCAAAATCGGCCCACGTGTTTGGGCATTACAGGGCAACAAAGGAACAAACACATTATCCCGCGTGTTATGGAATAGAATTAAATTAAGAGGTGCTATCTCTGTAGTTTCACTCAATAAACTTTTGTAGATATCTACTTAACTTAACTACTTATGTTAAACGTTCAGCTTCTACTTGTACCTTAGAAGAAGAGTTATATGTAAAACTAGCTCTTACCCGCGGTTTCGCCCGCATGCGGTCATTGAGAAGTAACAATGAGCCTATAACTATTACTAAATTCCTGGTTCAGGGTAAAATGGTCAAAGTAACATAAATATTATCCACATTTATAAGATAGGTACTTCGAAAAACCCGAAAACGGATACCTAATCGCAGTCAAACCTTAGTACACCTATGGATGGTGCATCATTATACGTCTTCCCACCTGAGTGACATGTTTTACCGCGATATAATTATTTAAAATCAATAAACACGACTGCGACAAATAACCACTAAAACCTTAGGCCTTATGTATATTTTATATAAATATTTTTTAAATTTATATCATCGCTCCGTTGTGACGTGAAAAAATAACTAAAACACTTCCACATTTAAAATATTCGTATGAAAGTTTAGATTTTAACGTTAGGGCTTACCTACCTTCGTTTATTCAAAAATAAAATAAGTTCTATAAATTGTCGTCTATTGTGTTGACGACATCAATTTGGCTTTTGAATTTTGGAGTTTATCAGCCGGTTATTGTAAAGGAAAATTAAATGAAACTTGAAAACCTACACTAGTTGTGAATGAAGTCCAGTCCATTCACCTCCCGACTCAAAAGAGACTTGTCAAGTATGAAATTAGAATATTAAAATAAGTTCTCTTGTTTATTTCTTGTCGTCTTAATTGATTTAATTTAAACCAGCTGTAAAGCAAATTGAGAACTTGCTTTATTATGTTGATTGTTTTATGGCTTTTTCAAGAAAGGTTTAATAATTAAAAATTAGAATAATAATATATTATGTACACACCTCACACTTTTGCTAAAAACTGTTTTTACATCGCTATATAGGGTAAACTAAGGGTAACTGGCCACCTTTTAGTAATCTGCCCGCGTTTAGTAATAGACACTTAAAATTTCAATGATTTATTCTAAAGAATTGTATGATAGTTATAAGGTTGTAACGGAGAAATTTACTGAATCACGTAGTTGTCTAGGTGCCATATTAATTATTTTTTCTTATTATAAAACATTGAAATTTTAAGTGGCCAATCACTAAATAGTGGCCAGAAACACCTCAGTTTTCCCTCATTGTTTATGGTCAGTATAATTGATATAAATCAATTATTTGTCTGTTTAAGGTGGGAACGGTGCAAAATTTTCTATACAATACCTAAAACAAGAGATGTAAAAAATACGATCATTAGTGTACCTAATTATAAATACATATAAAAACCTATGAATGAAATAAATAAATATTTGAGTTTGGAAGTTAAATTTCATCACTAAGCGCTACTATAAAATCTGAAACCTGTTTGACGAAATACATCACTAGCATAAGATTTAGAGGTTACATAAAACAGTCATTGTTTACTAGAAACTATTCGGTAAAACAATGTTAGGGGCTGTGTTCATTGTAAACCGAACTTGAAAGCCGGTAATGAATGACTCGCAAGTTTAGTAGACGTGACAACTTTAATCTCTACTGAAGTGGTTTTAGCGCACGTTTCGTTGCGATGGGCGATCGTTTGACAGCGTTGAAAATATGTTTTTTTTTAGAATTTTGTTTTTAATTACTGTGAGTTACCATGAGATACCTACTTAATGTGTTAATTAGTGTTAATACGCTGGGTAACAATATTTTAAAGTAACGTACATTGGTAAGTTATAAGTCTGTCGTATTAAACATACTATCAAAGCCTGCTTTATTGACTACATGTGAATTTTATTCGTTTGCAAATATGATCTATTTATAACAAAATTTACACGCACAAATTGGTATTGTACGTACATCAACAATCTGTTTGAATATTAGTCTTGTGTCTAGAGACCCGAGATATTTTTAAAATTTAAATTGTATTCACAATACCTACTTGTGAACCAACCAATAATTTTCAAGAAGACTTGTAAAGAAAACCAATTTGTTGGTGGACTTTGGCTTTAACCTTTTATATTTTAAAAGTCCTGAGTCCTGAGCAATGGGACAGAAATGGATAGTAATAATAAGAGTTAATGACTAGTGAGGCGAAAACTAATGACTAAAACTGACTGAAGTATGTATAACTTTTAAACTTCACCTACACTTCAGGCTATAATATGTAAGTTCAGCAGTTTTAGCCGTAAGCCATTATACGTATGTCCACAGCCGGGACGTATTTCAACAGAACGGTACTAAATCAGTCGTTTAAAACTGTTTCTACTATTGACCATGTTGGATCGTAAAACGTTTTGATGGGACATAAGGATACATTCTTGAGACATTAATGTTGGTAAAGGCACGCTCACACAACCGCAAGTGAGTAGGGGAGTTAACGGGATTATTTGACGGCATTAGTGATCGTTTGTGTAAAGTAATTACTTTCACTAATCCATGTTTGTTTGTTTGATTTATATTTATTTTCAGAAAACCTATAAATTTGATTTTCTATTAAAATTATTTATATTTATTTTATAAGGATTTATTTTGGATACTAATCTTATTTCTCTTGTATAAATAATCTGTAATATGTACCTACTCATTCGTAAGTTCCATAATATGTCAAACGCCACGTCAAACCTAGTGATTTGAAAATTACGTGTTCTTTGAAATCCAAATATAATTTTTTCAGAACACAATACAGTAAAATTGTGTAGCCATTAAAATATAGATGGTATTCAAATATTATTAATCTTTAAATTCTCATGTTTAGGTAAGCAGAATCTATTAATCCTCCTTACACTACGTTTCAACCGCACCTGTTCTCGAAATGGTAATATCTTCAATCATTTCGCCAGAAATAATATTAAATTGCATTATTATTAGATGATAAACTTTTATTTTGTATCGAGGTAATATGAAACATTATTAAGTTATCGAAGTGAGCTCGGGTAAATTTTTTAGTGTTTGTTTTTTTCACTTAATTTTTCAAATTAATTAGCTGTTCGTTTGGCTTAGTCGCCATCTCGCACGACAAAATCTCGCACGATCGTGCGGCTTGGCACCTTTCGAATTTACCTAATAATTCAGTCATCAACTCGCACGACCATAAAAATATGAGGTAAATTGGTACAGTCAACTACAAAAATCCTTTTTAAAAACGTTTAATGTTTTATGGTTGGACTTTAAAATTTAACGAAATGTTATTACTTATATCATAATTTTAGATATATTGCACAAATCAACATCTCAAAAATATAAGAGCATGTTAACCCAAATAATAATAAAAGTCAAAAATAATAATAAAATATAATTATTCTCAAAAGCACATGGCTTGTTGCAGTATTTTTAACCAGCTTTCCTTTACATATAGGTACTGCGTTTGGAGCATCTCCAACCAAATACAGGAACCTTTATTTTTTCTTTGTAAATTACATATATTTATGGCCCGTTCGAAAAAGTTTCCTCATTGTGAAGAAATTGTCTTCACATCACTTTCAGAATTATTTGGACCAAATTGTGATTCAGCTCCTAAAAAAATTTTTATGATTGAAACCGGTTTTGTCGATAAAATCGTAGGCAAAGCAAACCATTTTTTTTATAAATTTTGCATATAAAATTACTTATAGTCATAAAAAATCTTAAAATAATTTATAATATTTTATTTGTCTCATAGTTTATTCCAATGCCAGTCAATATAGGATAAAACAAGATGGCGGCTACAAAAGCCATATTTTTATTTTAATCCTGCTCTATTAGAACAGTTCTAAAATAAAACTAGTATAAATAAAATGTAAAGGTACTTCATAAATAATAATAATTATTTACTTTACTTTGACTATTTAATATGAAAATAAAGACTATGAAATTAAATTAAATAAACATACCTCCAGCGTATACAAAAAAAAACAATAAAAACACCCACATTTTAATAAAAGAATTAATTCATGTCGCAGCTAAACTATTCTACTATTTCGACTATTTCGATGGAGATAAAGGGTTAGATAAAAAGAAAGAGATAGCGCTATCCTTTTTTGAGTACGAATGAACCTGCTTAGCTCGGTATTGTAGAAGGGCGCTGTTCTCATGGCCAAAAATATTTTTTTTTGTATTTTTATATGTATACTTATATGCATTTTATGTGTAAAGATATATAGATATAAAGGTATATTTCGGATATAAAGCAAATATAATTAGTCAGTAGCTTTATTTTAAGATTTAATATAAGGTCGTTTTATTGAAGTCTTTTTAAAAAATAGTTTAAATATTGTTTACCTGACTGTACTTTGTACGAGCGTGCGAGTTGATGACTGAATTATTAGGTAAATTCGAAAGGTGCCAAGTCGCACGATCGTGCGAGATTTTGTCGTGCGAGATGGCGACTAAGCCGTTCGTTGGCTTAGTCGCCATCTCGCACGACAAAATCTCGCACGATCGTGCGGCTTGGCACCTTTCGAATTTACCTAATAATTCAGTCATCAACTCGCACGACCATAAAAATATGAGGTAAATTGGTACAGTCAACTACAAAAATCCTTTTTAAAAACGTTTAATGTTTTATGGTTGGACTTTAAAATTTAACGAAATGTTATTACTTATATCATAATTTTAGATATATTGCACAAATCAACATCTCAAAAATATAAGAGCATGTTAACCCAAATAATAATAAAAGTCAAAAATAATAATAAAATATAATTATTCTCAAAAGCACATGGCTTGTTGCAGTATTTTTAACCAGCTTTCCTTTACATATAGGTACTGCGTTTGGAGCATCTCCAACCAAATACAGGAACCTTTATTTTTTCTTTGTAAATTACATATATTTATGGCCCGTTCGAAAAAGTTTCCTCATTGTGAAGAAATTGTCTTCACATCACTTTCAGAATTATTTGGACCAAATTGTGATTCAGCTCCTAAAAAAATTTTTATGATTGAAACCGGTTTTGTCGATAAAATCGTAGGCAAAGCAAACCATTTTTTTTATAAATTTTGCATATAAAATTACTTATAGTCATAAAAAATCTTAAAATAATTTATAATATTTTATTTGTCTCATAGTTTATTCCAATGCCAGTCAATATAGGATAAAACAAGATGGCGGCTACAAAAGCCATATTTTTATTTTAATCCTGCTCTATTAGAACAGTTCTAAAATAAAACTAGTATAAATAAAATGTAAAGGTACTTCATAAATAATAATAATTATTTACTTTACTTTGACTATTTAATATGAAAATAAAGACTATGAAATTAAATTAAATAAACATACCTCCAGCGTATACAAAAAAAAACAATAAAAACACCCACATTTTAATAAAAGAATTAATTCATGTCGCAGCTAAACTATTCTACTATTTCGACTATTTCGATGGAGATAAAGGGTTAGATAAAAAGAAAGAGATAGCGCTATCCTTTTTTGAGTACGAATGAACCTGCTTAGCTCGGTATTGTAGAAGGGCGCTGTTCTCATGGCCAAAAATATTTTTTTTTGTATTTTTATATGTATACTTATATGCATTTTATGTGTAAAGATATATAGATATAAAGGTATATTTCGGATATAAAGCAAATATAATTAGTCAGTAGCTTTATTTTAAGATTTAATATAAGGTCGTTTTATTGAAGTCTTTTTAAAAAATAGTTTAAATATTGTTTACCTGACTGTACTTTGTACGAGCGTGCGAGTTGATGACTGAATTATTAGGTAAATTCGAAAGGTGCCAAGTCGCACGATCGTGCGAGATTTTGTCGTGCGAGATGGCGACTAAGCCGTTCGTTTGACCATTCTTTCACTATATTGTATACTACTATTCCGAGGTGGTGCCATCCAGTCTGAATCTGATGATGGATTTTCATACAAACATCTACCTGTATGTTTCTCATATCATAATAATTACGTCAATATTGAAGTTGGTTTTCTTTAAAATTCTTCGTTAAAATTATACTGGGTATGTCCGCAGCTTTACCAAGCGCTGTCAAGGTTTTTTTCGTGTGTAAACCGATCTCTTTGATTCATTCCCGGGAATGGGACGTAAATAAAACATAGGCGTTCTTATGTGACTTCAAACGTGTATTGTTCGTTTAGAAACCCGTTAGAGAACTTTATTCTAATATCGACCTAAAGGCCTTTGATCCTCAAGTAATGTTATTTGAAGCAACATAATCTATTTAGTGATACTTTCCTCCAAGTTGAAGTGGCAATACAACGTTTGAGCGGTAAATATCGTCGCCTGGAAACTTGCTTTCGATATTTCATTCGTTGCCCTTTTTCCGAGGAAACAAGAAAATAATTAAAGTTCTTTTCCACTAGCAAATTTTATTGAAATAGCATTCTCAACATTGAAGGTTCCTAGAACGTTTTAAAAATGTTGTACCAGCGATACGCTAGGCATTATTATTACCTGTAGGTATTATTGTCAAGTATTGTTCTTTATAATTTTATTACAGTCAATAACAGGTATATTGGCTTTTCTCTATTTTCATGGTATTTGTGTTCTCGTAGTTTTGTAGGGAAGTATAGTGCGAGAAGATGATTTTAAAATACATTTATTGCCTTTTTATGTTTCCTGCTTGTCTTTCTGAGAGCTGCTGAAGGTTCGATTCTCGGTCACGTATTTATTAATGGAAATAAATGTGATAACAAAATATCCTACACTATACTCCGTTCGTTAAAATTGCATGGCACACAAATACCAGCTTTCCGCCTATGCAATTAAGGTGGATTTAAAATTAACAGCGGAATCTAAAAATGCCCTAAGTAAACTTTGTTTACAAGCTGAATTGAACTGTGAGCACAGGTAATTAGTTTGGATTTGGTTTGGAAATGATTAGTATCCCGGGAAGCTTGAATCATCTTCATCATCACAACTCGTAACTGGCTACGGTGTCCTCTATTTTTATGGAATTAAGGTATATAGCAAACAAGCAGGCAGTAACACCCTTCCACTGTCGCCCATTATAACAGCGACCGACCTAGAACTCAATTACAATTGAGACTAGACTCGATTTAGGAACTAGGATAGTTAGTCCAGTTAGTTGTTGTTAGTAAGAGTCTCGTTTGAGTTCGGTTATAAATGCGTATGGTAGAAATGGTACTAAGTACCGGGGCGGACGGTGGTATTTCCCCGGGTGACCTCTAGTAGACTCTTACCACGTACGAATCTTCTTACATAATACAAGGGTACAGGCCATAATCACAGCTGCCAGGCCAATTACGGTTTGGAAGTCTTGACAACCATTGAAAATTACGGAGAACTCCCAAGTGTATAGCTTTCCACGCTATTTTTTCCTTCACCAAAGTAAGTGATTTTTTTTAGAAAATTATATGTGCGTGCAAGATTTAAACACAGACCTCCCCGCAAACCATAATTCGTTTATTGGCACGATCGAATTATTTAATCGCGTGCCTCAATTCACTCGCGTTTTATTGATTTACCATTCCTCTAAACCTCTTCCTTAATTTTCAACATACATACATACATCAATAAAACAAACAACAACTTGATTTAAATAAATAGAACCAATCCGAACCGCCGATTATTTCCAATAAATGTACTAATGTAGGAAAATAGTTGTACGAGTAATTTAAAATGCGATATGATATATCCACTTCAGTGTCACTCAGTAGTAGTCGAAACCGACCAACACCAAAATTAAAAGAATGAATAATAAAATTTCAATTTAGCAAAAAGTTTAATTTTGGGAATCATTTCCTAAAAATCCGCCCCTATCGTATTCTGATTAGGGACTTCTTTTCAAATTTAATTATATATTAACGAAATCCTGTTTCGGTCAAGTTTTTTTCTGGGATATAATTTAATATTCTAATTAAAGTTCAAACATGTTTTAATTTTACTTAATGAATCTTAAAAGCAATTTTCAAGTCTTTTGAGGGGAAAAAAATTATAAAACAAATTCCCTTGATTTATTAGAATTAGAATTCGCTATTTCACAGTAAATCTTATCAATATAATGATTCTTATTTTACGAATGATAATGTGTTACTATCGATACATAATAAATATGTAAGTGGTTTATGCAGGCATAGGATATATTTAAGAAAAAACATAAAGGATCTTCTTAGGGTCATTAGAAACTGAACTAAGTATTATTTTAAAATTTAATTTCTGTCTGCGTGTATATCACGCAAAACCTATTAGATGAAAATTAATACATATTCCATCATCATGCTTCATCTTAATTAGCTGTTAAGAACCTGAGATATAAACATTATGTTGCAAGACGACGTCTGTCGGGTCAGGTAGTTTATTTTTATAAACGTTTTGGATATAATTAAGATTAAATAAATTAATGACTATTATCGGCCTGATGGTTAGGTGCTGGAGAATGCATTCAGTTTTAAGCTCGCCATAATTATGTGGATACCTCAGTTGTGGTAGTGAAAGTTTCAATAATTTAATACTTAGATACATAATAACAGGTACACATAATATTATTTATTTGAAACTTTTATATCATACAAATTTGTACAGAAAAAAGGCGGACTTAATACTATACGCATTTTCTCCCAATCAACCTTCAGTGTTAACCTTGTGTTGACAGTGTTAACACCATTGTAACACACATATTATTATCATATAATATGTGTGAAATGAGACTTTTCTTCGTCCGAAGTTTAAACCAGAGGTGTTCTTTATAGGATCATTATGAACTAGGCTTCAAAGTCGTCAAATATAAGAACTCAAGAGAATATTCCGAACTGTCATTATTCACGACGCGCAGTCATATATTCCTCGCAATATCGGATGTCTTTCGTCACGACAAAAGACAATTCTCACTGCATCCATCGTGATATATTTTTTGCTCCACCTTTTTGGTGCAGTTAAATTGCTTTGACGATTGAAACAGATGTTCTGACTATTTTTGGATAACAAGGGAGGTTCAAAAATAGTCTGTAGTGGTGCTTGAGTATACGCCACTTATATTTATACCGACATCTCTTTCTCTGCCAATGAGTGCGTACAATTAACTTTTGCCTTTTTAAGAGGGGTTGTAACGTTATAAGGGAAGAGAGTAAATAAAAGAATTTTGAAAGAAATAAAAGATTTACTTATCTTTCCTAGTGGGTCACAATACTAATAACACGGTATAGAAAATAAGCGAGATAACAAGGTACAGGCACTAGGAAAAGTCAGAGTAACTCAAGAGAGGGAGGGGAGACGACCTGGGGTTCTCTTGTAAGTGGAGGCGGAGGTCCGAAGTACTGACTCGGACGGCGGTGGCCGGCGTGTCTCTCGACAGGATGAGGTCGGGAGGCGTAGGGGATGGCGCGCTACCAAGCGCACAAGAGGTAGCGCGACCCTGGCGCGCAACCCTGCGCGCAGAAGCGTCCCGCTCGGCAAGCCTCCCGACGTAATAGGAGGCGGCAGGTCCCAGGGCGCTCCACAGCGCGCCCGTCCGGAACGATTTCGGAGTCGAGAATAGATGCACGCGTCCGCGAAACAGAGACACGGGACGGCCCTGTGTACGCCACCGAATCAGAAAGACCTCCACGGAAGAAGTCTCCCGAACACCGCGATGTCTGTCTCCACACTGCCCTATTGACCCGATCGCTTGAATTTTCTCGAGCCGGCGTTCTTCTTTTAAATTACATCTATTTTTAAATTTCTAGTTTATTATTAGTCTAGGTTGGTAGATTATACATACAGAATGGATTTAGAAAAGGCAAAGACTACAGAGACGTAAGAATTACATTGACAATAATGTCACCAACGTAAACAAACATAAAAATCATATTTAAAGTTACAGGAATTCATCAAAATAAAGAAGGAATAAGTACTAAAACATTAAAGAAGGTAACATTTATAATTTATAAATAGTCCTAATAGTGAAAAGCCAAAGGAATAATTACATAAATTATCAAAAGTAGTCAATATAAACATTTCACAATTTCAGCAGATATAAAGTAAAATACAAGTAATAAAGCAATAAACGAAGTAATAACCAAAGGCAAGGATATATAAGGAAGGAACTAAAGAAGGATAAAGAGGAGAAAGAATAAGTAAGACATAAAAGGAAGTAAAGAAGTAAATATTACATATATACTACATATTTCCCCCACCCAAGTAAAAATTTTTTGGCTGTAACAAAAAATTTTGAGGTAAAAATAGTAATTACCATCCACATTCATTATACTGTCCATACTTCTCTATCATACCTCAATCTTGCAGAGTTAGGGGCTAGGGTTCACATTCAATGACGCCTACTCCAATGGTAACACTAGACAATCACATAGGCTTATTTTAGGAGTTGTGATCCGCTCGCGCTGAAAACCCAGTAGAAAAGGTTAGTGGAGGCTTATTTTACGAGTCACAACCCGCTCGTACCGTAGGCTTATTTATAGAGTTGTAGTCCGCTCTGTAAGAAATAACCAAGACAGTTATCAAGGGTCAGAATAAGAGGTCTGACTAAGAAAGAGTTCCCAATTCTATAAGAGAGAATTAAGGAAGTAACTGAGCTTAGCTACTCAGTTTAAAAAAAAGCATTTCTTTTCAGAAAGAGGAAAAGAAATAACACCTACAACTACAAGATGAATATAAAAAAATGGACTTCGAGTAAGCCAAAATTCGAAGTCATCAAGTCGATGCAGGTAGAAAAGGAGAAAGAAAAGAAAAGAAGAAAGAAAAATATATAAGTAGCATAAGATAAAAGAATGAATAAATATTATAGTTAGAATTATATAATAAACATAAATAAATATGTATTAAAGGTATTAAATTGAGAGTCCTTTCCTTTTATATCCTGAAAAAGAAAATACATTTTAAAATTTTAAAGGTAAAAATAAAATTTAAAGAAACAAAATTATAGAAAAGACAAATATTAATAAAAAGCCTGTCCCACCAAGAAAGATTTAAAAGCTAGGGAAAAGAATCTCAGGGTCGTTATAATAAAAAGGGGAAGTTAGACAAAAAAGAGTAAGCCAAAAGTAGAACCAAAATTTTCACTAGAGCTAGTGTTATTTTAGAATTTAGAAAGGTTACAAGGAAAGATCTTAAAGAGTAAAGCCAAAAGAAATCCAAAAGGGTGTCACTTGTGTAAGTGTTATTTTAGAATTTAGAAAAAGATTTTACGTTGGGCGCCAAAGTGTAACGTTATAAGGGAAGAGAGTAAATAAAAGAATTTTGAAAGAAATAAAAGATTTACTTATCTTTCCTAGTGGGTCACAATACTAATAACACGGTATAGAAAATAAGCGAGATAACAAGGTACAGGCACTAGGAAAAGTCAGAGTAACTCAAGAGAGGGAGGGGAGACGACCTGGGGTTCTCTTGTAAGTGGAGGCGGAGGTCCGAAGTACTGACTCGGACGGCGGTGGCCGGCGTGTCTCTCGACAGGATGATGTCGGGAGGCGTAGGGGATGGCGCGCTACCAAGCGCACAAGAGGTAGCGCGACCCTGGCGCGCAACCCTGCGCGCAGAAGCGTCCCGCTCGGCAAGCCTCCCGACGTAATAGGAGGCGGCAGGTCCCAGGGCGCTCCACAGCGCGCCCGTCCGGAACGATTTCGGAGTCGAGAATAGATGCACGCGTCCGCCAAACAGAGACACGGGACGGCCCTGTGTACGCCACCGAATCAGAAAGACCTCCACGGAAGAAGTCTCCCGAACACCGCGATGTCTGTCTCCACACTGCCCTATTGACCCGATCGCTTGAATTTTCTCGAGCCGGCGTTCTTCTTTTAAATTACATCTATTTTTAAATTTCTAGTTTATTATTAGTCTAGGTTGGTAGATTATACATACAGAATGGATTTAGAAAAGGCAAAGACTACAGAGACGTAAGAATTACATTGACAATAATGTCACCAACGTAAACAAACATAAAAATCATATTTAAAGTTACAGGAATTCATCAAAATAAAGAAGGAATAAGTACTAAAACATTAAAGAAGGTAACATTTATAATTTATAAATAGTCCTAATAGTGAAAAGCCAAAGGAATAATTACATAAATTATCAAAAGTAGTCAATATAAACATTTCACAATTTCAGCAGATATAAAGTAAAATACAAGTAATAAAGCAATAAACGAAGTAATAACCAAAGGCAAGGATATATAAGGAAGGAACTAAAGAAGGATAAAGAGGAGAAAGAATAAGTAAGACATAAAAGGAAGTAAAGAAGTAAATATTACATATATACTACAGGGTTCAAGATGGTTCTATTTAAAGTTAAGCGCCTTCTACAAACATTCCTTTGCACTCTAAATGAGGTTTTTGGTAAAGTCTAGTGTAGAACAAATTGCGTTCATTGAGGTTTGTAGCTTTAGCTTTTAACATCTAATGATTGTATAATAATGATGATTGATCGAACCAATGGCTACTATGCTGAACTGTAGTGCTGGGTCCTCGGTTCGATCCAAAAAGCTGGAAATTCAATGATAAGTTGAAATTTCTGTGTTCTTTTCTTTTCTTTTTGTGTTTTCAATGACTTATGCGACACAGATAATTGTAGTTAGGGTTTAATAGTGTGGTGTTATTTATTCATTTTATTAAATGTTTTATGACGTTACCTACTTATTATTTATCAACAAATAAAAGCGCGCTGAAATACTTGTGGTTTGTGACATTACTGGATACGTGTAATATTTACGATATTTTCTTATAGTGTTGATCTAATTCATTCATCCGTGGCTACCCGTGAGATAATCACCTCTAAAAAAGTTTAATCAGCCTCAAACCTTTCTAACGGGAACACTTTTCCTGTTAAATCAAATTTTAGACTCACCGCCTATAAACTGTTAGCAATTTGTGCATGTCCATATCCACGTCACAGCAACGCATGGACTACTAGTCTGAATGTTGAAAGCTAATTTTCCAACTATGAATAGATTCAGTTGAATTCTATCAATAGTAATTTAATATTTCCGGTAGAATTCTCTATTAATTATGATATTTACCTCCAATATATTAATATTTGGATTCAAAAAGCGCTTTTGTCTATTATTTTCATCTTGTATCGCCAATGTAACGTAATCGAAAGCCGTAATTAGTTTGTGTGTGTGTGTGTGTTTGTGTGTGTAATTTGTGAAATAATATTTTAAATTATGATAACATTAATTCATAATAATAAATTTTCAGGCGTAGAGAAACAAATCAAGCAAATATTTTCGTTTATTGTACCAAGTTAAACTTCATGAGCGTAACTTAAAATTGATGCATTTAGACCAAATTCCGAATTTTTTCTTGAGGATGTAGATAGACAGGTGATTGTAATTATTAAGCTACATGTCAACCTACTATCCGTTTTTACTAACTTTAACTTAGAAACGTATTCTTTTTTATTCCCCTTCTTTCTTAACACTAAATTCAACTTTTCGTGTTACTAATATTTATTACGAGATGGTCTGTCTGCTCGTTAATTAGCCAGGAAAGTGACAAATTCATTAATTCATTTCATTCCTCACGTTGACAGAGATGATCCGTGTCCACCGGTGGGACATTTGTGCGTTTATTATAGCTTGAATTGCTCACATAAAAGCAAACGTACTACCTGATATTAAGTGGCCATCGTCGCCTATGGACACGAGCAACGCCTAGAGTCACCAATGCAACGCCGGCCCCGAAAAATAACTCTTTTTTACACTTCTTTTGAAGAACTCCACGTCATAGCGTTCCGGGAACCGGGAAACTCATTTCACAATTTGCATCGCGAGAAAAAAATGCGATGCGTTGCGACGATGTTATCTAGTGGGAGTGATAATGTACCTAAAGAGTTTTGTCATGTTATTTCCGAATGCAACAACCTCTATTTTCATGGAAAGTCCTACATTGTAAAATAAACAATTTAATAGGTATTATATTATTTTGAACTTAACTCATCTCGCACTGTTAACATTTTATTATAATACATGTATGTACTAGGGATACGTATACATAAAATAATAATAAATAAACGCTAACACACTCATACCCCCGCAGTAGGTTACTAGGTACCTGTGTCGCGGGTGGCATGGACTACACATACGAGTATAACACATTACAATTACACCCATGATCCGGGTACAAATATTTATCTGTCACATAAATATCTGCCCCGGCCGGGAATCGAACCCGGGACCCCTCGCGTCACAGGCAGGTTCGCTACCAGTTGGTAGCGAACCTGCCTTTTAGCCTAGTTAGGCTACAGGGTCGTCATATATACATATATTTTGTATACCGATATTTTAACTCAGTTGCCTTGATCATGGTCAGTTTGGTCACGGGCGTCACGGCTGATAAGACCACATCGTGCCATTTAACACTCTAAACTTTTACGGACTTGGGTACAACTAATCACTGGATTTCATGTTTGTGCTAACTAAAATATACCTATATCGTGAGTGCCTGTATCATAATAAAATTAACTTTATAATAAATTTTAATTTATTTAATCATAGCTAAGACTGTTAAAATATTGTAAAAAAACGTTAGTTCTACTAAATACAAAAGCGAAAGGATACCTGCTCTTACTCATTCACCGAATGACTAATCGCGTATACTTGAAAACTACTTGACCTGGCTTCAACCCATTAATGACAGAGCACGCTCTCCTCACAACTGAGGATGCCTAGAGTCCACTTAACCCATGAACAATGAACATGAAAAGTAGGGAGGTAGTTTATCAACGTGATATGCTAGTTAGTAACCAATGTTTTATTCTATCCCTAGGGATGTTAAAACGTGGGTGAAAAGTTGTTCAAAATTTCGCAAATTTTAGAGCAGGGGCGATTTATTTTTCATTTGGTTTTTTTTGTTGATTTCACGGTTACTTGTAGATAAATAATCAGCGGAAGGGGTAAAAATCTAACTTAGGTAAAATCGGTAAAATGTATAAGTATAAGCCAAACCGCGTATAGAAGGTAGAATTTAATTAATTCCTTTGATTAATTTATTCAGAACCCAATATTGAAGTAATCATGTTTATTCACAGTATCGCGCTACTCTAAGATGAGCCGTTTTCTCAACACCGCGATCTTCATAATATTAATAATATGTAATAAATCCTTTAATCTCCTAATACTCCATCAACGCATTGATTACATTGTAACTCAGAGCTAATAGCTTAGTATAAATCCCGAATGTTTATATCCCGTAGTTTAGGGCCTGAGCATAAACACTCATGTTTCAACGCAGGTATGTAGCGAGAAACGATTTTATAGCTTATAGTTTAGAAACATTTTAAACTTATTACTTATGTCTTTATCCAGATTCATAAATTATTTATATAAAAAGTCTTGTATACCGTGCTATTTATATTTAAAATAAAATAAATATGCCCTTAGAACTCTCCAGAAATATACCTAAGTACTTATAAGATGAATTTATTTTTTCCCATTCGTTGGGACCACGCTTGTGGTACACGCTTCATAAACGAATTATCAAAAATAAACGAACCTGGACAAAATTATGCACATATTTTTTGATTTATAATATACCCAAATTAATAACTTCGATCCTCGCGCAGCCCATTAACAATTTTATAATACTTCATAATATTATTATGCAATTCAATCCATTTTACTACGCTATACAACAAGAGGCTAACTCCATTTGGTGGCCACACACTCTCCCCACGTGTTGCTGATAATAAAGTTGTGGATAAAAATATTTACAACAGACAACTGTTCTACAAGCCGTAATCCCCGTCCTCAAACAACGGGTCATTAGGGTGTGATGCTATATATAGCTGCACTCGTATTTCATACTTGAGAGGCGTAATAGGCCGCACGTGGCGGTTCATGTAGATAAGTCATAAGCGAAATCATTTTAGAACGGTGTTATGCAGTGTTGATTTTTATACTGCATTACTTGGTTTTTTTGCTGTAAATATGTGTTTAAATTTTTTCGTAGTGGTGTGCAATTCAAAATTACGAGTATTTAGGGTTGACTGGTAGAGAATACTATCGGGTAACACCACCTTCTTATATTTCTACCAGAAACAAAAGGATGAGACCGTCTGATGACAATACTACACAAGATAGTGATGTTATGCTGGACCTAAAAAGCGAAATGAAAGATCTCATTAATAAAACTAATATAATACTAAGCACGTTGCAAGAAATGTCACTAACAAATAAAGAGATGCAAGCATCATTGACATGTCTAACTCAAGAAAATAAGGAACTAAAGTTAAAAATAGAAAAGCTCGAAATCCAGGATAAGAAAAATAGTGAACATATAGTGATCTTAGAAAATAAACTAGAAGAGATACAAAGAAATGAAAGAAAAACAAATATTGAAATTAAAAATGTACCTTTAAAGGGCAATGAAAACAAGAAGGATCTACAGCAGTTAGTACAAAATTTGTGTCAGAGTGTTGAAATAAGCATTGAAAAATCTGAAATCAAAGACATAGTAAAAATAAAAAAACAAGATCAAGAGAGAAGCACTATTATAGTGGAATTCACAAATATGTTCATAAAAACAGACTTGCAAAGGGCTTGTAAAAGATTTAACCACAAAAATAAAACCAATAAATTAAGTGCAAAGCATCTTGGACTTAAATCTCAACCTGATACTCCAATATTTGTGTCCGAAAACTTGACCTCCCAGTCCGCAAGATTATACTTCCTGGCAAGAGACCTCAAGCAGTCCAAAAACTATAAATATTGTTGGACCAACTACGGGAAGGTTTATCTAAGACTAAATGATGATTCGCCTATAATACACATCAAGAACGAATTACAAGTGCAACGACTATTAAATATGTGACTAGCATTAAGTACTAAAATTGTGAACTCGTTAAAGCTGCATTTAAGGTACAGCCAAAAATATCATTGTAACATTATTTGTCGTACTATATTTAATACTACTATATATACCCTAAATATAAATACATCTATGTTATATTTACATATTTATACAGATATAATTTCTTATACAACTACACAAATAATAAAATTATATTATGTTTATATTATATATGATAATAAATATAAAGTTATATATAATTTGACAAATATTTATAACAAATTTATATGTAAACTTCATTTAAAAGCAAATGTTTTGTCGAATAAAATGCACAATCTAACTTATTTTAAAATTTATCTGAAATATATTGAAACAATATACCTTCATGAAATTCATTACGCACATGCACAAAACCCAATGTCTACATCTATATATAACACCTTATCTTCTTTTGACTATCATAATGGATAGACAAACTGATGTACTAAATGAATTAGACAACATTAGTGTTGCTGCTTCTATATATTGCTCACTAACAGATTTACAAAATCATATTCCTTCTAATACCCTGGGCTTTTCTGTAGTCACTAGTGATGTAACGAATGTCACTTTTTCAACATTCGCGAATGCGAATGCGAATGCGAATATTTACTTTTGATATTCGCGAATGCGAATGCGAATGCGAATATTCAGTTTTTTTTTTATTTGAACTCAATTTTCTTTGCGTGATCCATTTGCATCTTTACCGAAAACTACCGAGTTGATTAGAACTTACCTGACTAAAGTGTCACCCCGCTAATGGGTTGTTCAAGCAATAAAGCGTAAGCAATTTTTTTTAATTTTCACCTTTATAAAACATCACCCACGAAGCGAAACAGTAGATTGGCTCTTGATCACATCTATTTGCAATTTATTTGGTTTGAGCATAGACAAGCGGGTTTGCCCTATGCGTTTAAATATAACTAACTTTTTACAAAAAAATAACCGACTTCAACGTCGAGATAACTCAGAAACCATTCGCCAAATGTCGCTCCAATTTATAAGGTACCACATGACAAACATTACTTTTCGAACAAAAAAGAATGTCCTCCTTTTTTTTGAAGTCGGTTAAAATTAAAAAGTAGACAAAGTTATGTAGAAAATATGGAAAAGTTTTTTTTAATTTATTTAAAAATATTGGCTTACTAAAGTAATCACCAACCAGACCCGCCCACCCCTCATTTAATCAAAATTAAGCAAAGCAAACATTCCTTCCCCCGTTAAACCCCCGTAGTATTTACGTAACACCCCAACAGACCAGTGCCGAAGCCTATGAAGTTGGTCAAAAATAAAAAAAAATAGTAACAAGAAGTGAAAGAAGTGTTGATACAAAAGTATAGATTGTTTTATTACCTATAACTTTGTCATTAATTTTTTTTAATAGGACTTGTAGTTTTTCTGGAAATTGCGATAAACCGTTTTTTACCCTTAAAAGCCCCCCTCAACCCCTTCCCGACCTCAGATCGCCCGTAAATTGTTTTTCGTTTATTTTTGTCATTTTGTCAAAGGAAGAAATTCCTTTTCCAATGGGTTTCATCCTGTTACTATTTTTTTTTCGTTTCAAAAGTTATCGGCATTGAGCTACTAATGCGGTCTGCATGTAGAAATCAACATGTGAATTTCGAAATATAGTTGAAAGTGAATTTATTTTTTCTTGATAAAAAAGAAATTAATGGTTTTTTTAATTATTTTCAATTTTATTTTTTATTTTTTCTGATGTAAATATTCGCAAAACATTCGCATAAATTTTGCGAATGCGAATGCGAATGCGAATATGGAAAAAACATGCGAATATTCGCGAATGCGAATGCGAATGCGAATATTCGTTACATCACTAGTAGTCACCCAAAATATACGTAGTGTACATAAAAGTACTAATATAGATGACCTAGAAATTAATTTGAGTTTATTAAATATTGATATCGATATAATTGTTCTCACGGAGTGTAGATTAAACTCACTAAAGCCGTTACCTTACATACCTAACTATTCATCCTATAGCACTGTAAATAAAACTAACCAGAATGATGGTGTCGTTATTTTTGTAAAACAGTCATTACATCATAATGTAAGTGAAATTTCTCTACACGGTGCTTCTTGTTTACAAGTAAAAACTAATAATTTTATAATATTTGGTATATATCGCTCGCCATCCGAAACTCCAAATTTATTTATCCAGTCACTTGACAATTACCTCAGCACCTTACACCTAAAAACTAATTCTATTCTACTTGGTGATATAAATATCAATATAATTGAGGGGAGTAGTGATAAATACGCTGATACTTACTTGGATATGTTAGCAAGTCACAGTTTTTTGCCTGGACATAGATTTGATACAAGAATAAAAAGTTGCTTGGACCATGTTTTTATTAATTTTGACAACTCTAAATTAAAAGCAACCTGTGCCGTTCTAGACACAACAATAACTGATCACAAAATGGCATTAATATATGTTTATAACACAACCACCAACACTCCCATATGTACCAAAACAAGAACTCTTATAAATTATTCTGAGGCACTATATACTTTACAAAAAATTAATTTTGATACTCTCTTTGATATAAATGACCCGAATATACTATGTAATAAATTAATTTGCCTTATTAGTGAATGTTTGAATAAAAATAAAAAGTCCATTAAAATCTCTGCAAATAAAAGAATAATCAAACCCTGGATGACTCCAGGAGTCTTAAAATGTATCAAACATAGAAATAAACTCCAAAGACAATTAAGAATTGATCCAACAAATGATGTTTTAAAAGTAACTTTTCGTAGATATCGTAATTTTTGTAATAATTTGATTAAAAAACTTAAAAATAATTACCACAGAGACTATTTAAATAAATCTAAAAATAATATCAAAAGCCTATGGAACTGCATACAAAGTATCACTCATTATAAACAAACTAAGACGCAAAACACTGAGCTGGCGTTTCTGCAGAATACAGCTAGTCAATCAGCTGATTATATTAATGTACACTTTAGAAATGTGGGGGAGAAATTAGCCAATAAAATAAAAACTGATCAATCTTTGCAAAACGAGTACATTGCTTCGCTACCAATGCAACCGAACTCTATTGGTATATTAGAACCTGACGCTTCAGAAATTGAATCTATAAATTGACGGTCTTAAATCTGAGTCTGCTGCTGGAGATGATAATATACCCACCAAATTTATAAAAATGGCCAAGTCCACCCTCACGCCTATCATTACCTATCTTGGCACTTTATGTCTTCAAAAGGGTATTTTCCCTCAACAACTAAAACGTTCAATCATACATCCTGTATTTAAGAGTGGTGATAAAAGCAACGTAAATAATTACAGGCCAATTTCAGTCCTAACAGTCATCTCTAAGATCATAGAAAAGTTAATAAATACCCGTTTATACAATTTTATAAGCTCCTTTAATCTTTTGTCTAATTCTCAATATGGGTTTCGTAAAACTATAAGTACCGAAGATGCTATTCTTGATCTTACAACTACAATTACAAAACACTTAGACGAAAAGAAAAAAACTATATGTATATTCTTAGATATGAAAAACGCTTTTGATACTGTTTCTATCCCCACTCTTTTACGTAAACTTTATAAAATGGGAATCCGCGGTACCTTTTTTAACCTAATTAACAGCTACTTAAGCAACAGAACACAACGTGTAAAACTAAATGATGAAACAATCAGTAGTGATATAATAACATCAAATTATGGGGTTCCGCAGGGAAGTGTGATCGGCCCAACTTTATTTTTAACATATATAAATGATCTCACTAATTTACCTATAAAAAATGGGAAAATAATTTCGTACGCGGATGATACCGTTATTCTACTGCACGGAAAGACATGGCCAGAATTATTCTCCTTAGCTGAATTAGAACTAAAGAAGGTAATAAAATGGTTAAACAATAACTTACTATCCCTAAATACTACCAAAACTAATTACATAACTTTTTCAATCCGGAACACTTCTCAACCAGATCCAAATTTAACTTTAACTTCTCACTTTTGTGATGATACAAACTTTCGATCATGTAATTGTCCAAATATTGAAAGAGTAGATAAAACTAAATATTTAGGTATAATAATCGACAAAAACCTTTCTTGGCAACCTCAAATAGACTTAGTTGTGACTAGAGCTAAGAAATTAATTTGGATCTTCAGATATTTAAGGCATATAGCAGACCAACATCTTTTAACCTATATTTACAAAACTCTTGTAGAATCAATATTACTGTATTGCATATCAATTTGGGGAGGAACATTCAAATCTAAATTTATAAGTATTGAACGTGCTCAGCGATATATTTTAAAAATAATGCTAAAGAAAAATGTCATGTATAATACTGATAGCCTATACGCGGAAGCAAATGTTTTAACTGTGAGACAGCTATATATATTACAATGTGTGCTTAAAGTTCATAAAAATGTAAAGATTGATCCTGACAAGATTAAAAAACGCAAACAATACGCAATCATACCCTACGTTAAAACTACAACAGCGTTGGCCTCTAAACAATTTCTAGCTCAATCCATCACCATATACAACAAAGTAAATAGAAGGCTAAAAATATATATGATGTCCTACCGAGAATGTAAAATAAAGGTTACTACATGGCTTAAAACATTATCATATGAAGAAACTGAAGGTATATTGAAATAATTGACATTTATAACATCTTTATTTTTAAAATGATATTTGTGCAATCTGATAAGTAAATAAAGAAGATAGTAATCTGATAAGTAAAATTTGTTCCGTATACATATATATTTATATATATATATATATATATCTATATATTTATATTACATACATTACACATACATTACATTAATTACATGTCATTATATCCCAGACAAGATTTTTACACACAGGGAAGAGGGGACTTTCCTAACACAAGTATTCCATACTTAAAGGGAAAGATCCCACAACTATATTATGTAAATGTAAACTTTCTGGAATAATAAATGATTTTTGATTTTTTTGATTTTTTGGGTATGAAGGATGCCTATTGTACTCTTTAATGATAATAATTATGGTTGCATAAATAACAACAAAATCGGTACACACAGTCGTGTCTTATTGTACCTATTAGATATCAGATGTATATATTATATGTGCCACATATAAGTATTTAACGACAATCGAAAGGTAAAATACTCGTAGCAAAGATTTTTTTGTGAGCTCTATAACACGGAGGAGGGGAAGTAGCGACATTTTAAAAACGTCGCCAAAAACATATTAGATTCCTGTTCAAGTGAAATACACGATCGTGTTCAGGACACAGATAATGTACCCTGATTTTTTGTACAATGCGTATTGCATAGAGATAGGAATATACTTAGATAGAGACGCCCTAATCCCTAACCTCATATGAAATTAGCTGGTTGGTGTGTAGCAGGCCGTTTTTAATTCACCCTTACAAATGACATCTTATGTCAAACAAAATGGTTAATAAACCCAAAACTATAAAATATATTAAAATAGGCATTGATAGGAGGTGTTGTGGTGTCTTTTAAGCAAAACAAAAACATTAAAACACAATGAGGTGTGGTATACTACAATGCGGAGCCAGGAAAAATAAATTACACCCAAAATTAACAAGATATAGTAGGTATCAGTTTTCGTTGTTTATTGAATATCTGAATGATATTGATATATTATGTTTTTGCTGCATGAAGATCTGTGCGAGGATTACGTAGGCCTGTTAATGTTTTGTTGGGTTTTACATCATTATTTTATACTAGAGAACCGCCCGCGCTTCGCTTCGGGACCCGTAGGTAACACCCGCGTAGGTCCCGCTCCCGTAGGAATTTAGGCTAAAAAGTAGCCTACTACTCGCTCTCTTCACTCCACCCTGTCTGAGGTGTGTGGAGCCCTCGGGACTGTTAGTTCCCCTTTGGGGTTGTCTCTCGCGTCCCGTTAAAACGGGGTTGGGCCCTAAGGCCCTTGGTTGTCCATCTGTGGTTAACCAAATAGGTCAAGTCCGGTGAGTGGTGACCTTTTTACAGGCCACAGAGTCTTAAACGGGATGGGGTTCATCTTCGCGCCGCCCAGGCGATCGAGCCCCTACCGGGTGAATCCCGCTGGTGGGAAGCCCAGCAGGAGCCGATCAGCGTCGGGCGACGACTTACGAAGCCCCAGTATCAGTCAGTGCTAGGCCCGTCCCGCGCAACCAGCAAGTCGCGCGGGAAGGCCCAGCGTCCGGTGGACGGGTGTGGAGCGGCGCCAGGTCCTGCAGATGCGGGAACCGCGACGCGTCGACACGCCCGAACATGTTGCGTGCCAATCGCTCGATGAAGTCGTCCAGGCTCTCGACTCGAAGGTCCCTCTGGATGACGGCGTTCCTGACGTACCTCGGCGCACCAGTCAGCCGGCGAAGCGCAATCGCCTGAACTGCGCGCATCCTCTTGCGCTGCGGTTCGCTGGCGAGCGCGTACCACGCCGTTGCCGCGTACGTGAGGCGGGGTCTGATGTAGGTCTTGTAGACCCCGAGCTTCAGTCCGAGAGGGAGGCTCGAGGAGAGCACTGGTTTCTGCCATCGCACTTCTGGAATTCGCGACGGCTTTCGTAACCTGTGGCTTCATCGAGAGTCTTCCGTCGATTTTGCCCAAGTATTTGGGCTGTGGGGCCCACTGGATATCTTGTCCATGAAGCTCCAGAGTAGGGTCCCGCCTGTTGAGGTATCCTCCTATGTTCACAGCCGGCGTCTTCCCGACATTCACCGACAGTCTCCACGCGGCGAGCCATTCGGGGAGGGCATCAAGCGCACGCTGCATCTTGACAATGGCGTGGGTTCTATTCAGCGACGTGGTGATGTACGCCACGTCATCGGCATACAGGGCAAGCGACGCCCCCCCCTGCCGCCGGGATGTCGTCGGTGTAGCAGGCGTAGCAGACCGGGGAAAGGCAACTTCCTTGCGGGACGCCGGCTGCGATCGGACGCTCGGTGGATTCGGTGTCTTCAACCACTACTCTGAAGCTTCTATTTTCGAGGAAACTGGAGATCATCTTAACGGCACTCCGGGGCGCCGACGGCTGCGAGATCTTGTAGAGAAAGCCGTCGTGCCAAACACGGTCGAACGCTTTTTCCATGTCGAGGAATACTGCACACACGCGTTCTCTCTTATTCAGAGCCGCGGTAACGGTGTGCAACACACTCGACAGTGTAGCCGTGCTGTTCAGCGGCATCAAACAGTAGCCTTCCACTTCTGTTGGCAGCTAGGCTATTCCACCCCGGATGCTTGCAGTTCCAGTCGCCCGCGCCCACCACCGGTGTCGGCGAGTCCAGCAACTTGCGGACATCAGCCAACAGGATAGTGCCAGCGGGCGGGTGGTACACTGAACACAGCCGGAGCGGGGAGTTCTCGAGGCAGAGCTAAAGTAGCCTATTACATTTGCCTATGACTTAAGTAAATTACATGTAGTATTTGATAGCGTAATTCAGAACTTGCAAATGAATTTTGTTAACGCCATCTATTGGCAACTCCGAAAATAAATATCTAGTAACTAACAAAACATCGATCTTCCCATGGGAATGGGATGTTTTTCCGCGGTAAAAAGTAGCCTACGTCACTCTCCACCCTCCTAACTATCCCCACACACATAAACCTTACCATATAATAGCTTTGTTGCGACGTGAAAGCGTCACAAACAAACAAACAAACAAACAAACAAACAAACAAACACACTTTCACATTTATAATATTAGTAAGGATAAGGATATTTGAGTAGCCGGTTTGTTTACATTTCAATGACACTTAGGGTAGAAAGTGTTAAAATATCGATATTCGATATATCGATAATTTAAAATGACGCTGAAGAAAGTTGAAATAATTGTTTTTATTCAAAAGATTACCTTCAAATAAATCGTTAAAAAAGAAGTGGCTAGAAATAATTGTTCCAGAAAACTTCCTCGTCTTGTTGAAGTCTTTTTTTGTAAAAAGCAATTATAATTATTCCTCTGTTATCTTATCTGCCCAAAGCTTATCTCGAAGAATTCGCTAGTTAGCGATACGATCGCTTTTTGTGCCCAATTAATAAATATGCTATAATACTTTTATTTGTATTTTTGTAATTATGCTGTACATTATATAGCCTTAAACAAATAAATTAAAATTTTTGTACATAGACACATGTTTTTTATTTACATTTCGGTCCCATTTCCACAATATTAATGCACTAAGGGTTATTACACAATCATGGGTGATCAGAAGAAAATTGTCAGTCATATCACACAGCAGTACTATCTTCACCCTTAGCTTTTATTGAATAAACTCTAAAATTAAATTCATCGTAGTGCTACATATGACTTATTTATTTATGTAAGTATCTATCGCGATTTTTCTGGATTCAGCGGGTACATTCAGAATCAGCAAAAGTGGCATTGTTTAGGAGTAGGCGGACTGGTTAATGGAAGGATTGATTTTTAATATTGGATATAAAACTTAACATAACTTCAAGCCTGTATATACCTAGTTATATATACAATACAGCCAAATAGAGATATAAGTATTTTACTGTCGATGGTTAAACTTCGGTTATGGAACTCTATTTTGATAATTTTACATTATGCATATAATAAATAAAGGCCTTAACTACCTAAATTTCCTAACTGGAACAAGACAAATAGTTTGGCGGCTGTGTTAAGCAAGAGGGTGGTACCTAATTAACTGGCAGAGTTTAAAACACTATCGCTGAGAACGTCTAAAAAGGGGGATCAGTCGTTGTGTCCTCGTTTGTTGTTCAGCAGATCATCATGATAGCTGGTTTTTACAAAATATTTTTGGTTGACATGACAAGTTCATCGCAGTAGGTATCAAAATTAATATTAATATCGCTGAGAAGACGAACGACATGTATTATTGCTGTTATATCGTTAGTCATTAAACTAAATATCGATAGTGTTTCCGTCCACGTAGTGCGCACAACACTAGTAGAATCGGCCATATCTTATTCACTAAAATTTTGACAGGCATTGTCAGGCTCGCTATTTTTGCTTTAGTGTCTAATCCATGGTCCTTATAGATCAATGGCGTATTGGTATGATAAATTATGGTCATAAGTGACCAGTTATAGATGACATGACCGTCCATTAGGTGATGAACGTACTATTGTATCATTTTATTCATATCTAATAGTTAATTTTTAATAATGAAAGAAGAAAAACGTTTACACTGTAACTAGGATACCTACAATTTTAAACGAAGTTTGAGTATTTATGTTTAATCAATTCGATCTCAAAATCTCCCAGTATTTTATTACGATTTTGTGTATTTCCCGAAACATGTTACTGCATACAATGTTTTGCTTATAATACCAAACAAAAAATCTTCCCACTGATCGTCCATAAAATCCGACAGTAAAATTCGAACCCAAACAAAGTTTTATTCCTCCTTACGCGTAGCAGTAAAACAGCAATAAATCGTCATACTTGTACCAAACGCTAAGCATATGCTTCGTTTCGATACGGTCGGTATACAAGATAAGGGCGCATTCGAAAAGAACGCTGGTTACCGGCGCCGATCTGCCAGTAGGTTTGGGTAAAAAATATCGATATATCAAAATATCGATATTTTTTCAGAAAAATATCTATAAAATAAAAATATATATAAAATAAAAATAAACTAATCTGACCCGGTAAGAGGGGCGCTACTGTCTTGGTCTTTGTCTGAGAACAGTATAACATTTGCATTAGTTGCAATTTTGGCAACCGGACCAGATAAGTTTGCGGCACTGTATGTTGATTTTTTCTTGGCTACAGATACATAAACATGTTTTTTAATAATAAAACTGATGTCATAACAGCCAGATGTGTATTTAGGTACTTTAAAATTTCGAATATTTTGGCAATTTTTATAAATAATTGCACATTGGGCAAAACATACCGATATATCGAAATATCAATATTAAATTTCTTGGGTGGTATATATCGATACATTTGGAAAATATCGATACGATAAATGTCGATATGTTTTTCCCATTTGCCCATCCCTGTCCCTATCTGTCAGCACGTATCGGTATAGTCTAAGATCCGAATCTAAATTGACATTCATCGGGTTGAAAAGAGAATCAAAATTATAAAATAATAAATTTCGTATATATTAGAAAATGTATTAAAAATGGGTAGACAACAAAAATCCTGGACAGAATATTAAGTATTAGTTTATACCACTCTTTAGTATTAAACAAATATTTCTTAGTATTTAAAATGATTTTTTTGTGTTTAATAAATCTGATATTCATTTATTACATATTAATAAACCTTTTTAAATACTAAGAAATATTTATTAAGCACTAAAAAGTGGTCTCTAATAAATTATTTGTTAAATATTAACAAATATTTTTAACTATCAAAAAAAGTTTCTATTAGTGTGTTTGATTCTCTTATCAACCCGATGAATGTCGATTTAGATTCGGATCTTAGACTATACCGATAAGCGCTGGCAGATCAGCGCCGGTAACCAGCGTTCTACATGAATGCGCCCTAAAGGGCATAAATCAAAATAAGATTGCCCTCTGACTTTTCTCGGATTTCAGTTAAAACCTTTTGTTAATAGTCACACATAAAGGGACGAACTACCTAATGATCACCAACCATTGAGGACGGCAAAGGGATCTGATGCTATGACGGCTGATATAGGAAAGAAAAAGAAGTAGTGGCTCCCAAGCACTCATCAGAAACTCAAGAAATAATTTAAGAGCTAATTCTTCCCGTTGGAGATTACTGGGCTATTAGTCACTGTAGAGGAGTGTCCGCCTACTACTTCCTACAATGAATATTTTAACGTGCTTTGGTTTAAGTGACGCACAACAAGTACCTATTTTTTGTATGTATGTTGGGGATTAATGAATTAAGATACCAAACGAGCATGCAGCACCACCCTTCCGCTGCCGCCCGTAACACCTGTGACCGATCTAGAACTAGACTCAAAGGGACTAGGATGGTTAGTCCAGTTAGTAGATGGTCCTTCTTCTTTTTGACAACGCGCACATGCTTTACTATGCAAACACATACCTACATTTACACATATAACTCAGGTGGTATGGTTCGTTTTAAGCTGTTTATAAAATACTTCAAATCTGGATCGGTTGAGTGGAAATTTTAACAGTAGCTAAGCAAAAGGTCATGGTTTTCGGCAATGTGATCGTGATTGACGAACGTGACTCTGTAAGACCATAAATTGCTAAAAATAATAACAGGTACTAGGGAATCCACCCTCGCCTCGCTTCGCTTCGTTAAACTCATCCCTTAGTAGGCGTCGGATATTTTTGGCGTCATTCTTTAACTTGACATAACTTTTTAACTTACTATCTTGACCTGTAGCTGTAGATAGGATTGCCAGGTCGCCAAATCTAAAAGCCGGACAGTTCACCACTTTGGTGCCCGGACACCCTACACAAATTTACTTATGTCAGCTTCATAGCTGGCTGGGATTGAAAAATTACTCATCAGTCATCGATTAATATTGTCTTGGTATTGATATCTGGGCGACAGGCCGGACACCTTTTATTATGGGAGGACACGCAATGACTATCTGGCTTTATCCAAAAGTCTGGCAACACTATCTGTAAGTATGTAATGGAAACTTTCAGCTCACAAAACTCCAAGTAGTCTAAGCATAGTCTAAGTTGAAAATGTGCACAGAAGTAAAGGGCTAATGACAATGAAATGTTATAACATACATAGTCAAATAACATGCTCAGAAATGGCTCCAAGCAAAAGAATTCCTCAACGGTTAATGTCACAGTGACTACATTATTGCTATGCTTTTATACTTCAGATAGGTTCATGTACTTCAGTTTCTGATTTGGCGAACATTTTTATGTTGGCATTTAACCATAGCCCGAAGTGAAACGAAGGCAGCTCAGGAATATTTCGAAATTCTGTAACCATTATGCACCTTCTAGATTGTTCCTGACCTCCGGTCTCCAATTAATATATAAACTCATACCAATCAACCATTTTACAACAAAGAGGGTGCTGTAACTACATAATGTACGCAGCGCATCAAGATAAATTTTAAATTATAATGATTCACCGGACCCAATCAAGACCAATCGAGACCGATTGAGTACTTAAAGAAGTGTTGTTACAGTAGGCACATCATTAGCAGTAATAGCTAAGAGGTATGGCGGAGCAATGGTATCAGATTTATCCCGTAATTTTATTCCTCAAAAAATTTCGTGCCCAAATTAATTCACAATTTCTCCAGCACTGTTACTGTAAATTTATAAAACTACTAACCCTGTGATTAAACTCAATTTTTGTCAGTTCGTAGGTAACTTTCTCAAGCTTAGAGACAAATAAAACCTTTTAGATGTGATCGTATTTTTAAATTCATCATCATCATCTTAACCCACCATGGCCCACTATTGAGCACGGGTATTTTCTCATTCTGAGAAGGTTAAGGCCATGGTCCACCTCGCTGGCCAAGTGCGGATTGGCGGACTTCACATACCTTTGAGTTTTGCGAACTCTCCGGCATGAAGGTTTCATCACGATGTTTTCCTTCGCCGTTTGTAGAAAGTGACATTTAAATGCTTAAAACGCACATAACTCCGAAAAGTCAGAGGTGCGTTCCCCGGGATTCGAACCCGGACCCCCCGAATTTAAAATAACAAAAGATCTTCCTAAATTGGAGTCTTGGAATAATACTTTTACACCAAATTTTATAACCAACTCGCGGCGCCTTAAAGGGGAAGCTTAGCCGTAACGCCAGATTATAAATTTTTAAAGTTCAGTGATTTATAGTATAAATGAATAAATCTTTATTGATTGAAATGAAATCATTTTTCTACATACGTTAAATTTACCTGTGCTCGTATAATTATGACATAGGTAAGTTAATACAGGGCCATATAAAGCATTGCACAAATGAACAGTCTTACAATATTTTCATAAGGCAATTGTCGATATAATATTACATAGTGGGTTTCAATTCCTAGTTACTACATAAATACTATCTTTGTTTCGTTTGTTTCATACTCTGAGATCTTTTTAAGATTTAGATGGCTACAGATTTGTAATATTCTAGTCAAAATAATAATTATATATAAAATAATAATAAAAATGATATAGGTAAATAACATAACATAATTAAAATTACATTAAAAAAACATAGCTACAATTACATAAATAATAAAATTTAACAAATTACTGAAACGATATTCAATAGTCTGTTGATAAGACGAATTATTGAAACTTGCAATGACATCGAGATAATCATCCTTATAAATATTTTCAAATACTCGTAGTAGTTGTTTAGTGTTAAAACGCTGCTTACTTAATGAATAACAACCCTTCACGGTACACATGGTTGGTGACTTGTAAATAAGAATTTCAAAAAAGTGCTAACTACCCACATCCTACAAGAAAGACATAGTTAACACGTCATCAATCTATGTCACGGGCACGAATACGCCTGATGGTGTATTTTTGTTCTCCATGGAACTTATAGAATGCGTTATGGCGCTTGGGGTAAAAATAGCTTTACTTTTCTTTGAGAAAGGTTAATAATTGGACTAGGATCAAATATTCGTGTGACGGAGAGTTTACTTTGACATAGAATAGGTGTGTCTAGTTTAAATAGATTTTTTTTCGAAATACTAGTAAGTAGGTATATATTTTCAATTATTATCGCCATTTTGCTACGTATTTCTAAATTTCTTAGATATTTAATCATTGCAATATAATATCCTTTTCTGACATACTTTCTTACTAGCTGTCACTTCTACACTGACTCCTTGATCTTTTATATCAACTCCCACAAAATTCACCCTTCTCTTTGGCTGTAACTAACGACTAACGAGAAGTTACTCGCGCCCATCCAAAAAATTGAGATAAGACTTAAATAACCCCGTTTTATCGTTTAAAAAGCATGTTTTCCTAGTAACATTAACAAATAACTTGTTATGCGACAGTAAAAGTAGGTAGGTATCTGAGAACCGCACATTTTTTAATCTCATTTAAAAAAAGCAATTTGTACGCGTTAATTCTATATTCACCTGAAACTTTATACCATGGATAATTAAAAGTGGTATTGTCACTATAATTGTGTGGCTACAAAATATTTATACAGACTTTTTTTATCAGTAAAAGAGAGAAATACGTAGAACTATTGTCCGGTAACAAGGTATTTATCATTAATGACGCTGGAAATTGGACGTCCCGCGCGTATTAATGAATAACTAACTGCGCAATAATAACTGTCCAATCGAGCGTGATTTATGAGATATGAAATATTAGTTCTGAAATGAAGTATTTTTTGTTTTGTTTAGCAGTAATTGCGATTAATGTGTATGAACCCTAGTTTTCAACTTTATTCTGCTGAATTTGATGATATTTATGGGTTTGTGTATGTCCGTTTAAAAGGTTCTGGTCTTATTGTGACGATTAAGGAAACTCTGCTCCATTAAACGAATTGAATGAATGTCGTCAACGTGTCAAATGGACGCTATGGAAGGTGGATGGACTATCACATTTTTAAATGGAACCTAAGGGTGCGTACAGATTATGTAACATGTTATGTAACTTCTGTTTTATAACACGTCCACACTATCTAACATTGTTGTCTAATGGTGCGTACAGACTATGTAACAAAACATGTTATAAAACATAGTTAAATAACATGTTTTACAAATGTGGACGCTATGTGTTACAAAAACAAGTTATACAACATGTTATTAGTTTGTGCAACAATATTATATAACTTTTGCGCACGAGTTACCTACTTGTGCCTTGTTATAAAACATTGTTATACAAGAATGTTGTTTTAATGTGTACGGTCTTGTAACATGTTTCATTGTTAGACAACAATGTTAGATAGTGTGGACGTGTTTTAAAACAGAAGTTATATAACATGTTGCATAATCTGTAACCACCATAACAATGAAACATATAACAAGACACAATGTGTTTTTAATGACATAATTATCGTCCACATTTATAAAACATGTTATATAACTGTGTTTTATAACATGTTTTATTATATAGTCTGTACGCACCATCACGTGAAAAATAAAAAAGAATTATTGAACTCGGATCACCTATAATAATATTAAGTGGGATAAATGCAAAAAATACAGTTGAATTGAGTACCTCCTTTTTTTTGAAGGCGATTAAAAAAATAATAAATTATATATTAATAGCCAATTAAC
The DNA here is from genome assembly GCA_905404135.1 of Hesperia comma. NCBI lineage: Eukaryota > Metazoa > Arthropoda > Insecta > Lepidoptera > Hesperiidae > Hesperia > Hesperia comma. Next base: position 13,795,130 of record FR990023.1, read on the forward strand.
AAACCCTTTCAATCCTCGCTGTCAAATTTAGCCAGAACTTCGCAGCATGCGTTGTAGCTTGTAGCACACTAAACAACTTTTTCAATCATAAAATAACGTTCGAGATCCACATAATACATCATTTGTTCTACATTATAATGAAAACCAAATTATACCTGAGCCAAGCTAGAGCTCTCTACAAGCTTATCTGGTTTAATAATGAAATATTGGAAATTGGTTCAGGCGTTCCCATGCTGTCGCTGATGAATAACTAACCGGCCAATAATTAACTGTTCGAACGTGATGTATGCGACATAGATGTGATTAGCGGCGAAACGTCACAATAAAATAATACGCGAGCATTGTTTGACAAATGCGTATTGCGTTTGAGGGTTTTCATTAGGTATATACCATATTTCATTAGGTATATATATACTCGTAGTAGTTTGAATGTCTGCTTCATTCGTCTTTGAGAAGCTTTAGGTTTTCAACCCTTAGCTTGCTATCAGACTTGGATCAGACGTCCAACAACTTGTGTTCTGGCTGATGACTTCACAATGAGTTGTTTTTTATTCGAAACAAATATATTTTATGATTATTCGGTCAAGCTTTCATAGATTTTCCTGCAGATTTCAGCCACATGCAACGATTATAGGGGAAAGTAATCAAATGTGCAATAGTATCCCTAATTTGGAATACCGGTATTTCTGGTAAACAACGACCCCAAGACGCAATAAGTAGTGATCGTATATTTTTATATCGCTATTGGAGCGCGTAAGTTTCCACGTGGCAGTCGGAGCGAGCGCTGTGCCCGTGTTGAGAGGATTAGTTTTGTTCAAAAACTTATCAGGCATAAAAGATTAAAAAAAACAAAAATGAATAATAAACTTGTATAACTAGGTATTCTCATTGTACTCATGTGATTCCAAAGATAAAATTCAGTTTCGTTTTGACAGATCCAATTGAATTACCTTTAATTTTCATGAACATGACTCAGACTACTTAATTTGGTGAATGTTTTTAAAAGAATTGCTTTTCACAGTCGTATTATATTGGTTCGAAAATAATTTGTAAAGAAATAACGAGCAAAACATCGGAATTTGATCATTAACGTTTCGCATGTAGTGTCAGATCCACCTTTGTATCCTGCAATTTGCTTTATTCCCTTTCATAAACCCTTTCATAATTCTACATGTATTATATTAATTGACAACGTTATCTTGCTGGAATATCGTACAACGGCGAAGTGGAAATTTAAATGATGAATTTGAATGGCTTTTAGTTTAGATGCGGGTATGCTCTTGTCTTTGTGTGTTGTCCCTGACATACCTGACATAGGCACAGGGCATTCTAGTATGGGGCTATGAGAAACATAAAATACCTTCTAATCTAATACATAAAATACCTAATATGTAATATACCTACCTACATACCCTTGATAACAATACGGTCAATTTTGACTATAACTTTTGGTAACACTACTACATATTTTAATGATAGTGGTATATGAGGGGTTCGTGGAGAAATGAAACTGCATTTGCGATATTCAAATAATATTCTTGGAATACCTACAAAATGAAGAGCACATGCTCTTCATTCTTCTGAGACTACATTTAATTTGTATCATTTTACAGCGAAATATGAAGTTAGACCCGGTACAATTGCTACCGGGATTTTGTAACATCTAACAAATTCATAATTATATAACGATTCTCAGTAGTGTATCCCAAAAACATTCGTCTTTTATTAGACTTGACTCAGAGAGTTTGATGAATAGAACCGAACCCGCTCTGAGAAGTATTTTCGACGTTCTTTCTTTTTCATTATAAAATAATATAATAAAGCATTTTGGCGAAATGGCGAATGAATTCATTAACTTTTTACAAAAAAATGACTTCAACATTAAGTAGTTCAGATAACTTAAAAACCAGTCGTCAGAAATTATGTGGGAGTAGGAGTCAAGCACTACCTTTCGAATACAAAAACATGTCAAATTGGTTCACTCTGTCCAAAGTTATGAGGAAACTAACACACATGAAAAAGTATAATTGTGAACATCCTCCTTTGTTTGAAGTTGGTTCAAAATTAACGTATCAGTAATATCCACAAGAATAAATGATTTTGAAGTCTATCATACATGACCATATCTTCTTCTAGCATTGTTCACCAGTGTTGCTAAATCTCATTTATCTATTCCATTGTCCACAGAGCTCCTCCTGGGCACGCTAAGAACTCACCAGAAGGCCGCCTGTGACGAGGAAATGGTGACGCTCATATGTCCTCGTGGTACGACGATCAGCATCCAGGTGGCTCAGTATGGAGCATCGGCCTCCCAGAGTTCCTGCTCCTCAGAGCTGGCTGAATACCAACCGGTGGCCGTCGAAGTCGTTGGAGACACCTCATGCACTTGGCCTAGCACCTTACAAGTAGGTAACTTTTTTATGGCTTTAACCCGTTAATGGCTCACTTTTTAACACCCATGGCCTACTACTAAGCACGGAATTTTCCCTATCAATGAGGACGCCACACTTCAAAGCACCTATGATATGATAATTATGATACTGAGGAATTTCTTTTATCGTTGCTTCTCGTCCTTTAAATAATATAATTACATTGAAGAATTCTTGTGAAACTGCGATAGAAAACCAAAAAAAAATGTGTATAGTGTATCAATATTCAAAACTAACTTTCCATTTGAGGGGACTACATAACTATTATTTATCAAAATAACGACTTAGATTAGTTTCCAGGTTCGATTCCTGACCAGGACAAATATTTACATGACGGTTATTTATGTTTTTCATGCAACCGGTGACAAATGGAAGCCTAGTCAGTGTTATAAAAATATATTTAATTGTATGTGATTTTTATATGTTTAATAGTTTAATTTTAAACATAAATATGTTAATTTTAATCCTGAACATTTCAATTCAATTTTATGGATAAGTGACAAATCGGCTTAGCAACGTTGTTGTTGTGCATAATAACTGTAATGTTATGATACGTGGAAACTTTAAATCTCTTTAATAAAATATATCATTTACGTTCGTAATACAATTAATTATTTATGCGCTTATTAACGATTCGCTGAGGGATATAAAATTATGTATTGAGTATTATAGAATACTAGCTTTTGCCCGCGGCTTCGCCCGCGTGGAATTCGTTTATATCGCGAACCGGGGAAGTGGGAAGAAGGTACGTCATTAACTCTCTTCCTGGGAAAATTCATCGAAATCGGTCAGGCGGTTTAGATTTTTCATACAAACTTTCATCCGCTATTTCAAGCCTTTAGGGATTGATTTTTGAAAAAAAGTAGCCTATATGTGACTCTGGGTCTTCAACTATTTTCATTCCGAATTTCATCCAAATCGCACCGGTGGTTTAGCCGTGAAAACGTCACAGACAGACAGACAGACTTTCGCATTTATAATATTGTTATGGATACGTGTAAAGTGTAAATCAACTAAAACAGTAGTTTTTATGGGACGTTTTTTAAAATACCTACTTTTGAAATATGTATTATTGGAAACCCCTAATGTCGACATGTCCGTGGTACGATTTCCACCGAGAGGGATTTTTTTTGATAAAATTTAAGTTTCTGTTTTTGGTTGAATCGTGTTTTTATAGCATCCACGAGGATTATTTAAAACTTTTATAACTGCCATTAACTTTTATAACTGTATTTTTTATAACTGCCATTGTCACTAAAACCTTCTTTTAATTTTCACCAATTATTTCTTTACCTTAAAAAAGTTTGCTCAGTGTATAAATATCCTTATTATATAAAAGATAATGAGAACAAAAACAAGTTATAACGCGGTCGTACGGTAAACAATAAAGAAAATTACATGTAAATCAGCGACACAGTCATCGCGTAAGGGCGGTCGGCAGGAAACGTAAAACGAACGTTAGGGCGAGATGATAGGGCTTCCACGACATAGGATCGGTGGTGCGTCGTAAAATTGTCGTTTTGTCGAAACATGTCACAAGATGAGCCATAAAACCATACCCCATGGTAAATATACTGTATAATATGCGGCAGAACCAGTTAATTTTTACCACCGCCGGGCATAAGCGTTTATTGGTTGCACTTGGAGACACTGAATGAAATTTGATGATTTTTGTTTAAAAATACGCCTTAGTGCTGTGGATTTTTTAGGGTTAGGGTGAATTTTTAAAATTGTTAATATGTATTGCCATAAATAAATATGTTTCTGATTAGTTGACCCCAATAATCTTGCCCCAAAAACTAATAAAAGCACAACTATGGTTCAATTTGTATAAAGCCTGGTAAAGTGAATAGCAATTATTTCGTATGCGGGTTCAAACCAAGTCTTCTGAAGCGCAAAATGATAGGAAACAGTCATGGAGGTATGTCGGTATCCTTCAGGCAGCATGAAAAAGCCTCCACTAATCAGCTTTAGAACGACGCGCGACGTGGAGGAGTACCTACGCCTTAGGCCTCCTCACTTGCGAGAAACCGTGCCTTCTGAGCTATCAATAGCCTGAAGCCATTTCATAACTGTACCACAAATGAACAATGTTTGTATGTTAAATACTCATCTGAGTGTACAAATTTAATCCTGTCTAATATCCAAATCGGATACTCCATACAATGAGTTTATACAATCAACCAACCAAATATTCAGCGACGTATCAATAACGGAATTAAGGGCTGTTAGGTTCAATCGAGTGAATATTATTGGTGGGGATGAGGATTCTAATATACAGGTCTAAGAAGGGATGGGTCGTTAGGGTAGGAGTTACATAAACTACGGCGATTAATGTGTCTTACGTTTTAACAGACTCCAATAAAGTAGGAGGTTATCAATTTGATATTTTTGTCTGTTACCTCATCTATCGACTTCAATATGGACAAGTACAGATAACTCAAAAAGTACTCTTGAGATGTATATTCGTTGTAACGTATACATATTTACTTTGGTAAATCAATATTTAGTAATTTTGTTGTTAATTGTCTAACGTATTTATGTAACTCGTGTGAGACGCACGCTTATAAACAATTTTTCTTGTATATGTTATGGTCAATTATAAAGCCTTGCATACTTTTATCATATTTCAACTGTATTACCAGTTTTTTTATTTGTAAAGTTATAACGATATTATATAAGTATACTGTGTTTGTTTAAAGAGGCCGCTAGCCTATGTATGTATTTCAAAGATTTCTATCTTAAGATTATTTTTGCAATGTTGCACTGCCGTTGTAAATTTGAAATGTATTATTTATTGATTAATAAAGACTATTAAAAAAGAAAAAAGAAGACTTGAGATGTGGCTCAAATTTATACGTCACTAAATAGGCGACAAGCGCCAACTTTCGAATTTGAAAATAATTATCAAAATCGGTTCATCCAGTAAAAAGTTATTAGGTACTTAGGTAACACAACAAAATGCAGTTGAAATAAGAACCTCTTCCTTTTTTAAGTCCGTTAAAAATAAAACATCCATTTGTCGAACTAATTCTGTTGGCGATGCCTATGCTATCTTATAAGCGCAGTACAACAGATTTGATCGATGTGCCAGATAAATATTCTTTCGTGGATCTCGCGCATTTCTCATGTTTCTGCATTGCAGGGAAATCTTAAAGTATTTAAGTGAACTCGCTTTAATTTATTGAGTTACTTTCACAAGAATCCGCAACAGAATCGGCATACTAACTAAGATGCCGTAGTATTCTTTGTTGCAGACGGTGGTTGAAGCGTGCCAGAAGAAACGCCAGTGCAAGTTTCACACCAGCCCCAAAGCATTTGGGGTAGATCCTTGCCCGGGATCTAGAAGATTCGTTGAAGTCGCCTATAAATGCCGTCCATGTAAGTCGTAATTCTCCTATATACATCAGTGATTACTGATAATTTCGATGTTTTTTCCTTAAAATAAGTTTATGTTTAACATCATTACCACCATTGGTAAGTGGTGATAAAGTCCAAGATGTTGAAAGCATTAAGTTACAAAGTTAAAAATAATGGTAACACAACAAATTTTGTGTTATAAAGACCTAAAACATAATTTTACCGATAAGTTTAGAAGGCAATATGTAAATCAGGTTTAAGTGACAGAGATTGAACTGAGCTTATTAATAAATTGTTCTGAGGTTATTAGGTACTAGTTATCTTTAAAATTATGACCTTAGGCAGTTTTTATTTCAAGCAGTACCTACTGCTTGAAATAAAAACTTTTAAATTTTTTATGATAATAATTATAAATTTAAAAATTCAACAACGACCTACATAGACCGCAAAAACACTTTAAGGTAGAAATTAAATGTCAAAGAACTTCTGAACAATACCCTACTACTTAACACAAAAGCCAATATCTCTCAAAGACCACAATTTTTAACTCCTCTGAGTATTAAAATTTATAACGCCGTCTTAAGAAGTGGAAACAAACTTCCCTCAAAGGGTCAAGATGAAAAGTAAACTCGAAAGAACAAGTGCTTTGTAACAATTAGTAAAAAGCTGAATTTTCCTTAATTTATTCCTTAATACATTGTTCAGAATCTACTAGAAGGCTAAAAGATGTTGAAATTCGCTGTAAAATGAACAATGCACGTAGACGGAATTTTTCTACTTCTAAAGAATGGAGCTTCTTTTTCGAAGAAATAATGTAACAATAGAAGTTGAAACTACTGATAATGAAAATTGTTTGTTATGTTAAGCCGTAAAGGTTTATTTTTGATCAACAGATGAATTTCGAAGTAAAGTAGGGTGTGAGAACGACGTACTTCATTTGAGCTGTAACCCACACTCAAGAGTTGCTATATACTCCGCACAATATGGAAGAACGGAATATGACTCCATACAATGTCCGCAACCCAGAGGAATGAAGGAGGAAAGTAAGTTGTAATTTTAATTTGGAAAAACATTTACGTTAAGAATAATCAAGTTTATCTACTCGAAGTAACCTTTGATACAATATTTTTGTTTCATTTCGAATAACATTTTCGATAAGAAAAAATATTTTTCTGCTCTCCAAAAGACCTCTTTAACTATAATTATGATTGTTGCAATTATATCAACGATGCTAAAATGGTAATAATGTAGAACTTTTGTATTCTTAATGATTTGTTAATTATTTCAAAATAATCATGTTACATCGAAATAATTACTTACTGATATGCTGTTTGAAATCAACAAATGACGTCATTGTACAAGACGTTTGTTATTAAATACCCAAATTCAAAAAAGGGAAAATCCTTAATCACAATAAGATACAAATACCGCATCCATGTTAAAAAAAATACAAACATGACACAAGATTTATATTTGAAACTTATAAGCTTTATATAAGAATATAATCCAACACCACATAAACAATTCTTAAAAATCTGCAAAATCCTAATTGTCATCCATCCATCAGCCTTTCGATGTCCACTGTTGGGCGTAGGCTTCCCCTAACGTGTGCCATTCTAGGACCTTTCTTCCCCGACGGTTGTCGGTCCTCCGAACTATAGGGCCGGTCCATTGCCACTTCAGTCGGCTAATTCTCTGGGCTATGTCGGTTACCCGTGTTCGTCTACGGATCTCATCATTTTCGATTCGATCTCGTAGAGAAATACCGAGCATAGCTGCTGAGAGACTCTGAAGCTTTTGCATCAAGCCATCAGCCAAAATACTGATTTTAATCGATTAAAATTAATTCTGGTTTTGCTTAAACCAAGTAACAATACAGTACAAAGCTTTTGAGAGATTTTATGTCGTTTCATTTCCTGGGAATTTCACCCACCGTGTTTAAATGTTGTATGAAAAGTGTCCATCCGTTCATTGACATATTTAACCAAGCTCACGAAGGTTTCTTTTTCTTTAATTATTTTTTATTTTACTCTCAGGGAGTTTTGGAGGTTTTCTGATATTTATCTTTTTATAGATAAAGTTACTTAAACATATATTGCTCAACTCTTGTCATTATATCTGAATAATCTTTAACTTAACTTTAATTTTGCCACAACAAAAGTAATCAAAAGTGAATAAAGAAATCGCACATTATGTATAAAAAGTTATTCTCCAAATATATTAATGAAGGAGATGTCATCGTTAAAAATTTTGCTTCCATCGCAACGCACCCTCGGCTTGGAACTTCCTCATTAAATTTATTAACCCCCCATCCTGAAACTTTTACAATTTAACGAGCGTAAAATCTCATCAATCATTTCTTTTTGACAGCGTGCTTAGAGCCGTACGCGACCGAGACCGCGATGAGGGAGTGCCACGGCAAGCGGCGATGTGTGCTGTCGGCGGACAGCAAGATGTTTGGAAAGCCATGTCGGACTGGCAGTCGGACTTACCTCAAAGTTGTTTACACTTGTGGTAAGTATGCATGATAGTGCTAAACGTAATACGGTAACAATCTTTGTTAGGCAAAGCAAGAAAATAAGATTAGAAAACAAAGCAGAAGTAAAAAATAAAAAGCATTTAACGGCAGCAGAAGATATGGTGATTACGATTCCGTTACCTTCTTATTACTACGAAATTTATTTACGTTTATGTTGGTTGAATTAATACACATACAATCACACAAATCTTTTGTACCATTCATTTAACTTAATACAACTTTTTTAAAATTTACTCAAACTCAACCACACATTGATCACGTAAGGCGTAATATGAAAATTTATACTGAATTTCATTATTTTTATTTAAAATTAGGGATCTATCCACAATCTGTTATTAATTAACGAGTTTGCAGACAAGGATAAGCAGAAAGTGGATTTTGTCATTAGTGTAAGGGTTTGTCCCGAGTCATATTCTGAAGGGTTTTGCATAACAATGACCCGACCGTCAATCACTCTTTAAAAGCCCTTGTATGGGCTTGTTCTACCGCTATGAAAACCATTAACCCAGGGTTATATGAGGCGATGAGAGCTTACGTAGATTTCAGGAAAAAATATATCGGAAACATTTTTTACATTCTGACTTTGTCGAAAGGTCTTAGAATTAAATTAATTCTATATTTTACGTGGGCCTACTCGTAATCCCTGTGTTTGTATACGTTACAGAGATTTCTTGTGTCTGTTAAAGTTTTTGCATTTGATGATGATTTTCTTAAATTATATGTTTTTTTTTAATTTAAGTATATGTTTCTTTTATCTGGAGTATCTAACACGGGCGGAATCTGTCATTATTCTGAGGCTACGTCCGCACAGGCAAGCGGCTTGCTTGGCGCCTAGACTAGAGCCTAGCGAGCTACCTGGCGAGTAGCTGAGGAAAACAAACGTTCTAGAATGCTCGCGAACGACCACACTGCGCGCTTACGGGGTGTCCTACGTGAGCGACGAATACGACGCGACGCTACGCAACACGATGCGATGCTACACGCGACAATGACAACGTCGCGTGTTGTCGCAGACTGTCACATAGGACGCAAGTAGGGATACCGTTGATTTGATCACTTACGTCAAAATCGCAACGTCGCGTCGCGTCGTATTAGGCGCTCACGTAGGAGACCCCTTAGCGCCTAGCTAGTCGCTTGGCGTGTATCGAGGCTCAGACCAATTAACTATAGACGGAATGTCTGTCATGAAATCAAAAGTGAGGCAGGCTCTCTTTGCATGTGGTGCACGGTGCGGTGTACTCATGGCAGCACTGGTTGACGTTTTGTGTCAAAGTAATAAAGAAATATTTATATTTGATTTAATGTAAATATGAATTATTTTGTTTCCTTACCTGTGAAATGCGATTCCATCCAGTTTTTTAATTTTAGCACTTTACAAATAATTTTAGAAGCGCAATAATTTAAGATTAGAATAAAGATTTCTACATCCTTAAGAATTGGAGTCGCCAATTTTCTGGATTAGCTTCGGCCCACAACAGAAATTAAAATAAAAACTCACCAAAGTTTGAAACCAGGCAATAATTTGCTTGAGGTGGTCGATCAATTACAATCGACGTCAGTTGTATTCTGAGAGCTCCCGTTACTGATCCGAAAGTGAGGTCAAATTCATATAGAATTCATAACCCGCTAAATACAGTACAAATATAGGTCGCGGTAAAAGCCTCGATCGTTCAAAGTGATATGGATTAAACAAAGTGCAGGTATATAAAATGTAGGTAATATTTATGCTCTATTTAAAACGTTCGTACCAAAATCATTTTGTTACTCTAAATGTAGGTGTTGTATTCTTTGTATGATTCTCAACATGTATTATATTTGTTCATACATTTAGTATTGTCTAGATAGGTATAACTATTCCTTCTTCACTACATAGTATAAAACAAAGTCGCTTTCTCTGTCCCTTTGTGTCCTTAAATCTTTAAAACTACGCAACGGATTTGGATGCGGTTTTTTTTAATAGATAGAGTGATTCAAGAGGAAGGTTTATGTGTATAATAACATCCATTAAATAGTTATTGCACCTGTGCGAAGCCGGGGCGGTTCGCTAGTGAATAATAAGTTTTAATATGACATTATTTGTATCCAAACAAACCACCGATACGTAGATATGTTACCAAAAAAGTTGAGCGTGCCCTTAATATACGTATAAAATATTTGAAAATCTTTATTTTATGAATCACAAAGAGAATTAAATTTTAATGTGAAGATATGAATGTCTCGAGATTCAATCCACTTTATAATAATAACCCTTCGTCATAATAATAACGGGGCACCAGTTTTACCTACTTAGCCTAAAATTTGGTACAATCAGTTTAGCCTTATTCCTAGTATTAATGTTATGAACATCACTTTTCTTAAGAAAACTATCATAGTACTTTTTAACATACATAATGTTATCTGAGATATATTGTGATGTTACAGTTAATAATATCATATTAATATATAAGGCATGTATTAGGCTTACGTAAATACATTTAATAAACAAACGCAAATAACTCTGAACTTACTGAAATTAAATTATTTCCATCTCAATTAGTAGTCCCTAAGCCTACATTCATAACCACCTACAGCAAGAATACGCTATTTTTCGTCCTATCGTTTTAGAAAGATAAAGGAACTCTAATATATTTCGTCTCAGTTTTATTACGACAAATCCGACGCAATCTATTGTATTTTGTTTTCGCACAAGTCGGCAGCCTTGTGCCATTTTTCATTTTGTTTCCTATTGGAAAAATTTGCGGTCGATCAGTCAAAACTTTGCCACTGTTCATTTCTGTTTTTGTATTATTTTGTTGTTTTTTTATGTCAACTACGTTTTCCTCTTAAGGTTTATTTATTTAACCTCGACTTATTATAATATGTTTTAACGTGTCCATTCCAAACGGTTATTTTTGTCACCATAAAGTTTTTTGTGTACTTGATTTATTCCTGCTATTGACTGTTTTTGATGTTCAGTCATAACTTCGGCCATTTATTCTATTTGTAACGTACGAAATAAATTGTTGCCGTTTAAGGGAAATTTATAGCTCTTTTTATGAAATCAAAGAGGATAATTTCATAAAACGTTGTGCTTGGGTAGCCGTTGGGTAGGTTATATTAAAGTGAGCTTTTCTACGGGATGTAGGTACCTAATATTTTATATTAAATGTCTTGAAACCTATTGACAATTGCTACTTTGAAATTTGTAAGTTTTATACGTATTTCTTATATGAATATCTCGCGGTCTAGATTAATTTCGAGTCTTTACTTTCTCTCATTTTCATTACTCGCATCATCATAACTTTTACTGTTTATGTCAGTTTCTTTCTTCGTAAACAAAGTAATATCATTTTCCTTCACATCTCAACTCATTTGGTTCACGTCTGCAACATACCATTAGTAATATTACGTGCGGTCTAAAGACAATACTTCATTTAATTAACATGCTGGGCCGCGATTCTAGATTGCGTCTCGTGTCAATAGTTTGACGTAATTCGTGTACAAAATATGTCAAACTATTTAAGCGCAACGCAATTGAAGCATTAATTGTAAATCAGGAGAATCGAGGCCCCGATCACAAAGAGCTTAAATAGGATTAAGATCAACAACAATAATTTAGAACAACCATTTCAAAAGAAAATACAGACAGTAAGACGAAGGATGCGTAACACAATGAACCATAAGAAGATATAAATGAAAATCTTGTCTATCAAAACAAAGTAATGAATGAACCAGGCCGATCATAAAGCGGGTCTGACAGATACGCCGAACAACGCCTCCTTTGTGTTAATACGAAGAAGGTTTCTCGTATTGTTTTACAGATGTTCGTTTCGGACGCAATACACTCGGATATATGTTTATGGATGTGTTGTTGGTAGCACCAAATATTTGGTATTATTATAAGACATTAGGCCAAAAAGATAAAGTTATTTATCACATACCAAATACTTACAAATATTATTATGAATGCGAAAGTAATTCTTGTCTCTGTGCAACTTTGCTGAACTGATATACATTTTAATATGGTATGCAGATAGTTTGCGATTCCGCAAAGGACACTTTGTCATGATAGTACGTTCTATTGGAATAATAGCTACTACACAGGCGAAGTCGTGGGCAAAGACAAGTTCCTTCTATAAAGTGTACAATTAGGTGCTTAAATGTGTTACTAACTTTCAAATCTTATTTTTATTTTTAGTACGCTTAATTTGCTGCGAATGACTGTGTTATAATAATGTGGGTATACACATCACGACGGCATTTAAGGTCAGAAATTAACTGGGACAAAAAACTAGGTTGTAACAGACAATTGTTGTTAAGGTCATCATACCATCAAGCTGGTTTATAACCAGCACGATGGACAAACATGCTAAACAGCTGGATGGCATTAAATGGGTGCCTGTACTCAGACATGTAATTTTCTAGCGTTCTTAGCTATCTTTGAACAGGAATCTGCAGGCTTGGTGCAGAATCTGGTGCAGAATTTGTGTGCAGAATCATAATAAATAAATTAATTTGGCAAATCCGTTCATCATTTCTTATTCTGCTTAAGAGTACATATACATATTATATAGGTTGCTATAGTATAGGTTGCTATATTACGGACCCTATTCAGTAGATGTTAATGACAGGATAATTTTATTGATTTACTTGATCTCTAATTCACTTTTAATTATTTCATTTTCTTAAAAAATACTAGTGTTATACTGTTACTAAATCTGAATGCTTAATTATAAGATCTTAAATGTTGTTATTAAGTGTACCTAGTGTTGTTGGAATATTTTTCATTATCATAATACTGTTGAAGTTCTGTTCAACTAGGGCTAGACGAAACGAATTTTTGTTATTAAAAGCTATAATGAATATAGCTTTATCTTCAAGTTATGCCCTAACTTTTTCCATCTCATTAAATTATAAGTTGAGACTGTAACTGGTGCTAAGTTTTATACTGTAGCATGAATTCATTATTAATTTTTATGACACCGTTGAAGTACTTCTGACTACGATGAATCCGTTAATAGACATTTAAAATTTAAAGAGTTATAAAGTACTGTATTCATTTTAATACATGGTAATTTTTAATAATAACAACTTTTTGATATTAAAGAGCACTTCTACAAAATCATAAAGCTTTCATTGAAATTGTGGAGTCGCTTCGTCTGATTCATATTTTGAAAAGATTGATTTATGTCTTAAAATGCAGCTCTTATCTTTGTTTATTCCGATTTATTCTTTGTATTTTAACGTACTCTTTGCTTGGATTTGCTTATCGATTATAATTTGCATGACCATCCACCTACGCTTAGACTATCATTTTTCGTCTGTCTGGCGTCTATTTTGAATTCAAGATGTATTCAAAACATATTTCTCAGAAAGAATAGCGCTTGCAAGGAAAGTTATTATAGCAAGGATTATATAAATACTTGCCCGCGGCTTTGCCCGCGTGGAAGTTTTGACTGATTTTCATATAACCTTTCAAGTTTCAACCCCTAATTGATCCAGTTAGGGCAGGAATATGACAAAATACGTTCTTAGGGGATGTTTACTAACTATAAACTATGATTGGTGCAGTAGAAATTAAGATGCCATGAGCCTTTTATCTGCATCAAAACGTTTATGTTTGTATCAGTGACATGAAATAAACTTCATACGAAAAAGAAAGTTAATGTTCAGATTACATTTCTGTAATACATAGTTCAGATGAGAACGCCGATATGAAATCATAACATGTTATAAATTATTTATGTTACTCAACTTTCTAAAGTTTCACTTCTACCCCGTGTGATTTTGTTCATAAAAAGGTCATTAAATCAGCCCATATAATCTAATTTCGATTCGAGGTCGGGGCGGATATAAATGCAAAAGATAAATATTTGTTCTCGGGTTATGGCTTCTTATTTCTTATTTGTGTTATCCATGCCGCTCGCAACAAAGGGACCATACGGCGAGGTTATGAATATGTATGTAGGTATGTGTTTAAGAAATAACCATCAGCACATGTGAAACCATATTTTTTTGTTTTTAAATCACAGAAAAACACTTCAATATGTGTATGAATAAGTTATTTACGTATACACATTTATGTATATAATACATATACATATAAGTATACATACAGATAAGGTAACAAAAATAAAGTAAAAAGCGCCGTTTGAAATTCGAACGAGTGCTAAGTATTATCATTTGCGGCGATACCATATATATTTGAACGCTTTCAATAAACTTCAATTTTAATATATTTGGTAACCGTCAGTAGAGAAATTCTTTGTGTAGGTACTCACAGATTGAAACGTTTGATCGTCGGGCCTAAAAATAACTTGCCTCTTTTTTAGATTCCGATGTATTCGTTTTTATTTTCTAGTAGGTATATTCTACAGTACTAAGAAAGGGTCTGTTCTGATAAATGTGAGTTACGGGCTATACATAAAATAGTCTACGAGCAATGAGAATGGGATGCGACTTTTTGGAACTGAACCGCGCATGTATCATCGGTCAGCCGTAGCGTTCGCAAAAACGCGTCGGAGCTCGCATTTGCTCGTTGTTATTTTTTATATGCTACTTGTGTTTTCCATTTTGAGTATTATTTTAAATGAGAGATTATATTGATTTTGAATTACTATAATGAGTACTAATGAGTAGAAAAAATCTAACACACCGTAAGTTCTATTGAATCGGGAGTATCAGGAGCTGCGTACGCCCATAAGAATGTCACCAATAGCGCTATTCATCAACTGTAGTTCGTTTACATTTTTTTGGTATTTTAATTAGAGATGTTTCGACTAGTCGCCGACTAGTCGGTAAAGCCGACTATTCGCCCAAGTCCAAAGTAGATGAGCAGAGGTACCAAAGATGATGATGAAATTCTTGTTTTCTGCAACACAAATACGTAACATGCTATAAATAAAATGAAGCTACGCGTCACTGAGAGTGACTGAGTTGAACAAGTTCATTTATAAATAAAACTAACTCAGACAGCATGAAGATGGAATTCTCTGTAAGCAGTGGTTTCTGCTTTCTTTACGAATATCTACTTGGATATTTGAGATTCGCTAGGACTAGATTTCATTATACTACAGTAAAATAGTCTCCACAGAATATTAATAATATTTCTATTTATTCTGAATATTATTTTGGCGAAGTCAAGTAGATTGCTAATTGAAATTCAGCTTATGTTTAATTAATGGGTACTTATTTAGAATCTATTGCCATTAAAAGTTACCTATTTACCGTTGTAATATTAATTTTATATAGATATTTATGTATACCTACTTAATACTTTGTCCGATTCTAAATGTTTGCTTATAAAGTAAATAAAATTCATGTTACGATCCAAAACTAAGATTCCTATACACGTCACGTCACGATGACGTCATAATATAAACAGCACAACATTACATTCAATCACTTACTGATAAACTTAAACAGATTACTTAATGTAATTACCTAAATTACATTAGCGTATTTACGCTGGCAATATTGAGAGTAATTATTAGAGTACTTGTGACGGAAGTTGTCTAAACATAATAGTGTAACATTACTCTGTGGAGCATAAATAAGCTTCGGTCATGTCCGCCCTCAAATTGAAGCTTATTTAGAAATAAAAACAACTAGTGGTTCTTCCGTAAAGAGCACTCAAAAGCTGAATCGCTCCAAAATTCTAAAATTAACATGCCTTTTTACGATCAGCGTAATAAGGCATCAAGTAGGCCACTTAAAGCTGTGTTTGATCGGAAAATATGTTTTAACGTTGGACGCTAAGGTGGATTTTTCTTTGCAGTGCCGAGGACAGTTTTGAAGGAGAGATACGAGAGTGCACCAGAAGAGGATGAAGTCGCTCATGATGTGTCCGATCTTGAACACGAGGATGTTGGTAAGCGGTTTTATACAAAAAATACCCTTCAATAACACAAGGACTAACTTTACCTTATATCTAGAGTTATAGTTGGTTTTCTACTCGAACAACATAATTTTGTTAGGTTGGAATATTACAAGCATAAGGAATTTATCGAAATTCTGGGATAGGAATAATTGAGAGAATACCCACAATAATCTCAAGCGATATAAGTCTATCAACCTCTATCAAAGTCTATATATCTGCTAACGTCTTTGACAGCGACGCGGCGACGGTGGACTCAATAGGTATTAACGTTTAGGCCAAGAATAACATACCTCGCTAGAGGCTTTTTAACGCTACATAAGACACGGGGAAGTCAATCATTCCCGAATAAATTCAATACTGCTAAAAATGTTATAGCTTACCGCGCTTACTCTCATGCGCGCGAACCTTTGTACATTGCACGAATTGGCACAGCTTTGACGTCTATTAATATTACTAGTGTGTCAAAAACTTCACTTAATCATTTGCGAAAGTCTGTCCTACCCACCCACGTCCTACCCTTGTATGTTCACGTATACGCGCGAATGTGAATGAGCGGAGGCCAATACATATGTACATTTGTTTTTAACGCTCGGTGCACATGATGAGCGCGATGCCATGACGCCACTTCTAATAATTTGTATTTTAGTATTACTTTTAAGACTTTAGGCACATGTTCAAGGATTATATTGGAAATGATAGCTGTAGGTATGACGCAAGATTTTCTTTTATAACCACGTTAGAGCCCTCAAGGGCCGAGTTTGACGCCAAATCTTATCATGCCCGAAGTGACGCAATTTCGGTTATCTTATATTTTGACACGACATAACACCAGGAAGGACGGGAATTTATCTCAATATCATTAGTAGAGCTCCGAAACTATTACGGTAACATAATTTGGGTGCGGGTTGAAATAATAAAATTAGTGTAGTCGTAGAAGACGCTGGTCTTAAATTGCAAGTTCATCTTAAGCGCATCTTATTTGTCGAGGGCAGGTTCTGCGTTCGATTCTGGGCAAATATAATTTGATAGGTGCATGAAAGGGTCTGTTAATTTTCTTATTTATTTTACTTTTTTTATTTGACGATACTTTAGTTAATATTGAAATATTCAAGCAAGGCAAGATTTATATTGACACCGTTTGTGTGAAAACTAGAAAGCCTTATTCAAAACGAATTCAAAGGTTTCTTGACAAGATTGAGATTGAATTTCGACAAGTAAATACAATAATACAGGGCTGTACGAAGTATTTATTTTCTCTTGACAGTATTTTGTATTATTAAGATGCCCCACGTTACTGACAGTGTCACTAACACCCGTGTCAATGGAACAATATTCAAGCGAAAACCTTCGCCAATTTTCAGAGCGCCAAAGGACGTATTTATTCAACCTACGGCATACGAATGTCTGCTCTGAAAGGAATCGTCATAAATATTCAGATGTACATAATAAATGTTTATAAACGCGATATTATTGTAAAGTGGTCTTTGGCAGAGGTCGTCTATCACAGTGTTCAAGTTTTTGTTATTTGGTTAATTGACGACAGTAATCGTTGGGAATAATAAGGTATATGTAGTGACACTAGTGACCTACTGATCCCACATCAAATAAAAGATATTTAGTGGGTAGTTTCATCATTGCATCCCAAAACTTCCCACTGCTGGGATTACTTCTTTTCTCACGATGAGAGGGGAATAGGCCACACTGGCCAAGTAT
This sequence comes from Hesperia comma, assembly GCA_905404135.1. Classification (NCBI taxonomy): domain Eukaryota; kingdom Metazoa; phylum Arthropoda; class Insecta; order Lepidoptera; family Hesperiidae; genus Hesperia; species Hesperia comma. The sequence continues at coordinate 13,813,029 of FR990023.1, forward strand.
GGATTAACGAACTGCAGTCTGAATTAATTTAAGAATTAGTTTTTACTGCCTAAACATTACTTTATGTATACCTACGTATACTCTGTTCGCCGTCCATACGAAATTCGTTTTAATGGCAACCCACACACGCTAACATTCCGCCCAATGATTAAGATCCATGACTTAGGTTGACGGGGAGAATTTAAACTGCCTGAAGAAAATTTTGCTAACATGCAAAGGAGTAGCAATTCCATCCTCGGCGACTCAAGTAGGTACAAAAGCGCTGGATTTTTTTTCCTATTTTTCCCGAAGTAGTCATGAGCAAGTCCACCCTCCAGATCCCGCTTATCGTTGAATTTTGGGACACGTTGTATATTCTTCCTTGTATGTATGTAGTGTAAGCTCCATTTTTTTGCTCATAAAACACTTCTACTCTTCCTTTACTTGCATCAAATAGGTCCAATAGGCGACGGTAATCATTTTTCTAAGGTACTGAAGTTGTTAGTTTAAGGGTTTAGTATATCCAATAAAAACAGTCCCTTAAAAGATTTCTCGCGTATTTGTCCATCCAACAAATACATTTAACAAGCTTAGCTTTAACACCAGTTTTATAGGTAGAGCCTATGTGAAACCTATATAATTAACCTATATAATAAAGGTTTCTCGAATTCTCTCGGGATAAGTACTGCCGTCACAATAGGTACCTAACTAGTTCATTTCTATCGAACAATAGATTTCAACAGAAGGGAAGCTTTGGATCCGGTCTCATTTTTCTTAACCCTCAAGTGAACGAATTAGAACGAGACCTAATACCAATTACTAACTGAGCAATTACTAATCACAACTAATAGAACAAACTCTAACAGTCCCTATGAATTGCAATCCATCAAATTAAGTGGGATTTCAAAATCCAGGGGGTGCAACATAACTTTTAAAACTCAATCCCGCAACGGCTTGTAGATTTGCAAAAAATACTTATCAACTCGCGAAAATTCATTTTCCCCATCTTAAATTCACTTCCTATCACGCGTCGTGACTCGTGTCTATACGTATGCTGCTGTCGCGGTACAGTTTTAATACCGAACGCAACCTAGCGGTATTCGTGGTGTGTACATGCACTCAATCAGTTTAGACTTACCTCAAGTGGAGTGATATGATGCCTGATGACCTCTTTACGCGACTTACGGTCTCTGCTTGATGGTTAATCTAGATCGAATTCAACACACACACACACATACACATACACTCACACACGACCTTCAATAAAGCGGATAAGCGGTTTAAGAAGGAAGAATATCCACGATAGTGGAAGAACAGCGGCGCGGTTGGGCTCAGAGAGCAAGCGGTTGTTCTGCTAGCCAGAATCTGACTAGTTACTACGCGAAGACATTTCCGTATAATTATAACCATCGCGATTATTAAATAAGTGGATTTGAAAATACGCCTTAACGGCGCGAATATAAATGCGTTCAGTCATTTTGTTTTTCATTGCACGTAATTCACACACATAGCCCGCAATAATAGGTAATAGTAGTTTAACCCTGAAAAAGTTTGGTATAAATTCAGTACTTACAATATTCAAATACAAAACAGTAGGAAAGACTAATGATACTAATTAAAAGGCAATCGTTCCATTCCGAGTCACAATCACTAACAAGCGAAGTACCTACATCTAATAGTTAATGCTAAGAGCAAGCAAAGTGAGATCGTTAAGAGAACTATTGGAGCCAATAATGTTCCAACGGGTAATCCCAAGAATCGTTTTAGGGCGTAGAAAGTTTTATTGCGCGGTTATAAAGGTGTTTTAGACGCTATAAATCACGGAACACAAGACACAAGGTCCCGTTGGGATCGTGTAAGAACACCGTGTAGCTTGTAGTAACTGCACGATCATCATGCAATAAAGTCCTAACTGATCGATGTACATGGTCGATATTTGAGGAAACGTTTTGTTATGAGTGTTTAACGCATTTGATCATACAGGATTGATTTTAGATGTAGATAGGTAGGTATGCTTATTTTGTAACATTGTGTTTGATTTAATTTCAGGCAATTCTGAATTCATAATAGATGTTTTCTTAATAATTGTGACTGAATTATAAAACTAAATTATCTAAAATAAATATTTTATCGATTTCAGGTACCTATATATCATGAGTTTCCTAAAGCAAAGTGTATTAGTAACACGTTGGTAGTAGAATAAAAATATGTTTTACAAATTAGTATCTTAACATCTCTGAGCTAACTACATAAGCCAGTGGGTTAGCAGGTCAATGATATAACAAGAGTAATGAGAGTACGCGGATGTTCTTTTTTAACTTATACTAACATAATCTGCAACCTATTTAAATGTGGGTCTCAGCCAAGACTGCACAGATTTCTTCTAAGCGAATGCGTTTTACCATTGACGTCGCTAAATAGAATTTTAAATTAAATCAAAGAAATTTAAGATTTTAAATAGAATTTTAAATTAAATTTAAGAAAGGAGGATGGGCGTTTTGGTACCCATGTCCAATCAAAATGACTTTACTGTTACTTATTTACTTTGAAAATATTTTCAAGTAAGATTGCTACGATCGGACAATGAACCGGGACAAGAGCCATGGTTATTCACAATCTACACAAAAATACCTATCCAATGATGTATCACTTACTCTGATTGGTGCCGGTACCAGATTCCATACATTTGTGCCCATCCTCCTTTAGAGGGAGCCATCTCAGTCCTCAGGGGTAGCAACGCATCTGTGACCGAATTGGAACGAGACTCATACTAACAACTACTAACTGGACAATTTACAAACATTAACTAATAGGACTAACTATTACTAACAGTCCTTGTCCTCACATTATTAACAAACTACCTAATCAACTAATATTCTAACACCGTCTACAAACTAGACTTACCACCCCTGTCCTTAAATTGAATCTTGTTCTAAGTCGGTCACAATTGCCATGGGCGGCAGCGGAAGGGTGGTGCTGCATGCTCGTTTGGTAGCATGCTCGTTTGCTACCTTAATTCCATTAAAAAATACTATCTTCAATTTTATCGTTTTATTTGGATCTGAACCATTGGATTTTAAAATTAAATACGGGAACGAAATGGGTTCCCATTGATTGTTTTCAAGATGTTACGATACCTATTTACCTGGATAAATGGGAAATCAACTTCGCCTCTCTGAACGATTTAACAAAATTGCTTGTTGATTGAAAACTATAAATAAGATTTGGTTTCCTGAATCCATTAATTATTGGCGTGACTATAAGTTGCTATGGGATCAAAGCAAAACCACCTCGGAGAAATATCGACGGCCGCAAAGAACATAAAGACATCTGCAATTTTGCCAAAATCGTTTTTTTGCATATTTCAACTCAGAATTCTTTGTTCTATCTTGTGATATTTTTTTTTCTCGAAAAATGTTGTTTTTTACACCAATTTTTCAACGTACAAAAAGACATCTGCACTACTTATTTAAAATTCGACAAAGTACAAACGGACATATACCATTTGTCCTTGTGTACGTCGCGCAATGCGGCGGGCCAGCTGTCCTTACGAAAATAACCTGCGAAGTCTCGAGGCTCTTCAGCAAGAAAAAATGTCTGATGATGACTGCTTGCAATTGGAATAATAAAATAATTGAAAATTGAATCCGGAAGTAACATTCAACCAAGCCACAAATGTAAAAAATATTTATACCTTTTTTTCCTATCTTTGTTGGTATGTTTGTTACCCCATAACTTCGTGTTGGCTTAACCGATTTTAATGATTCTTTATTTCCTTGAAAACTGGTACTTTTTTTGAGGTCTCATATAAATTTGAGCGACATCTGATGAGTAATTTTGAATTTACTTGAATAATGTGTAAGGATTTTTGAAAGTGTGTATTTATGGTTTTTTCCTAATAACTTTTTATTGAGTGTTCAGATTTTTATGATTCTCTTTTTATTTGAAAGCTGGTATTTGCATTGTGGTCTCATATAAGTTTAAGCGGCATCTGACCAATGGTTTTTGAATTATCCTTAATAATTTTTATATATGTATGTTACCTCATATCTTACTACTTAGAGTTCCGATTTTAATCATTCTTCTTTTAATCAAAAGCTGAGGCTTTAGGTTAGGTCCCGTAAAAATTTGAGTTTCGTCAAACGAGTAGTTATTGAGTTACTTATGATACTGATACAAAGATGATGATTATGATACAAAGTACTGTTAAAATATAATTATTATTAGTAGTTATTTCTTTGAAATTATAATGTTTAGTTACTTTATATTACAAATACAATTATTAACAAGAATCACAAAACTTTTTTTTTATAAGACACCCTAAAACTCAAAATAGTTTAGGTATATCTGCAATTATCCAATAGCTTCAACGTAAGAATGCCGAAGTAATGTGAGACAACTACAGTATTTTAGTGACAATAATAATTATATTTGTTGTTTTGATGAAATTGGTTTTATATGATCAATAAAAATAAAAATCAATCATTAAATTAATAAAATAGTTACAGAATAAATAATTATCAGGTCCCAAGTAGAAACGAATATATGGCAGTTGACTCAATTTGCTTGTTTTCTTGATCGAAGTAGAAAAAGATATCTGCCGTAATTATAAAAATTAAAGAATTATTAATAATTTACCTATACCAAATAATAGTTAATATTGTAATAATTAACTATTCCAAAATCGACGAAGATATCTTTGTAATTGTAGAAGTTATACCATTTTTGAACTAAAAACGCTCTCCTGAAAACTAACGTTTTTGTAGATGACCGTTTGTTCTTTGCGGCCGTCGATATTATAACGCTTATTTCACCTATAGGCGCCTAGTAACGGGTATTGATTTCTGCCTAGTAATCGCTACGAATTTCCAGCGCGTAGAAAGCCTTTTTCATGCTTTTAATGCCCTCCTAAAGTCACGCAGTAAGCATATTTTTCTTATATAAAACTGAAAAGAGCAACGTATAAAGACTCAAGTTCAGACAAAAAAATCTATGGAGAAAACCTGAATGTATTGTGTATTCAACGACTTTCGCTTAAATAATAGGTATCCTCGATTTTGTTATAATTATACCTATTTTTGGGCCTAGAAAAGATCATTCACAGTTTGATAAATTTGATTTATTTGAAAAAAGTAAACCTACGGTACACAAGCCATAATTAATTCATAATAACATCCCTTCCATGAGTATTGTACACATTGAATTGTTGTTATTGACACAGTAGCGTTTACTTATTAATTATTTCATTTATTCATATTGAACAATCTAAAATCATCATAGCCATACAAACAGCCGTCAGAATATTTTTGTGTACTGGTTATTTAATATTTTTGACTTAAAACCGCACAGTAATAAAAATTATCTTAAGCCTATGCTTCAGCGTATTTCACGTTTGTTGATATTATATTCTGACAATTTAAAATAATCCCAGGGATGACGGATTATTGTATAGCTAAGGAGTTCTTTGCCTTGTCAGTGTAAAAACGGATTACGTCACGGAGGATTTACTTGAGTTTAGCAGTGTTGAGCAATTTCCCGGGCTATTAGTTATACATATAAGAGTTTGCTTCTCACCACACATTTTTACTTTTTACTACAGATCATCATAATGACTCAATAGCGAAATTGTTTGCGTATCAATTTGAAAAACATAATTTTTTCTAGAAAAAAAAAAACTCATTCTTTTATAAAGGTGACCTTTCACTTATAATCCTAAAGAACTAAGTACTACTTCTAGACGAGTTAAAACACCAGTTAAAAATCAGTTTGTTGTTAATGTGAGTTGTTGTAAACCACACTTTATATTTCAATAAAATAAATAATACCTAACTAATCTAACCTTTATTTAACCTTTACTGCAATTTTATCTCAGTTGTTCATCAATGCCATTTCAACTGTACCTTAATTGTACATCATTCATTCACATTACATTTCAATTGTATCTTAATTTTAGCTCAATTGTAACTCAAGATCTTCTTTCAGATGAATCCAACGATAGGTGGTGGGGAGAGTCAGCAGTGCCACCAGCGCCAGCCGTTGCCGCAGTGCCTCCACAGCGACCATCAATGCCCACCATCAATATCACCAACAGGGTAGAACCTTCGATATCCACGCCAAACCACCAGTTACCCAAGGATGGTATGTGAAAATAACTTTATTTAAAACTTCAACATCGATGTATAAGTACTGAAATGAACACATGAATAACGAAGTCTTAAGTCAATTAAATACGCGTTATTAGGGTTAATTAAAAACAACTTCGCTCAACTTTAAATGGGACCTTGCAACTAGCCATATTTTGTTACATATTATCTGTATATTTTACATTATACATCGATTTTGTTTTGAATCATAAACCTACAAAAATATTAATAAATGGAGTTGAGTAGATTTTTTTAAGTACATACATAAAATTCGATTAACTGTCTACTTTAGTAGATCTATTAATCAGTTGAGACATGAAGAGGTATCTGCTAAATAAATAATGAGTTACTACTATTATAATATAAATTGCAATACAAATAAATAATTCAAAAGTAGCATAAAGCGCGGTTTTTAAACCCCAGCAGTTTTAAAATAACTCATTTGAATTATAATATTTAAGCCAAGTCAAAATGAGAACAAGAGGCAAGTTTACTACCAACTTATTTTTGAACACCACTTTGTTTGAAAGTATGCAGTTTTTCTTTGTCTTAAAATTTGCATTTTATTTATCTGCGAGCTTTGAGAAAGACTAGGGAATTGGTACAAGATTCCATGCAAAGAATAGGAGCTGTTTATGTTTATGTATGTTTTCTAACTGACTTCAAAATAGTCCGGCAATCAAAACTTAGCCAGTATAGCGGACTATGGCTTGTAACCCTCATTAAGAGGAGACTCACGCCCAGCCGTGGGATAGTTATAGATAGAGATGTTTATGTATTCGTTTAGTATCACTACATACATAGTATAGAACAAAGTGGCCCTACGCCTCTGTCTATCTCTGCCTTTCTAAGTCTTCTTCTTCTAAACCACGTAACGGAATTTGATACGGTTTTCTCCTTAAGGTACAATATTTCTTAAGGAAGGTTTATAATTATATTTATATTTTATTTACATTCTTATGTAAGTTGCTATGCTAGGCTACGTAGATTTCCTATTTAATGCTCAGCAAAGCGAGGGTGGATTGCTAATTTTATATATATACTAGCTGACCCGGCAAACGTTGTTTTGCCAAAAAAATGTTAAGGGTGAATAACCCTTTCCATTTAGGGGTATGAAAAATAGATAGTAGCCGATTCTCAGACCAATTGAATATGCATATAAAATTTGGTAAAAATCAGTAAAGCCGTTTCGGAGGAGTAAGGTAACTAACATTATGTGACACGACAGTATAAGATAAATTACAATCGTATTTGAACCGCAGAACAAGAGTTATTATCTAAACAAATACAAACACGTCCCCGGACCAGGGATTCATTATGTAGCAGTTGGTGTGGACATTCACAAATGAAATATCAGAGACACATGGGGTTCGACTCGAAACAAATTTATCTGTTCCATAATATTTTCGTTATCTTAACTCATCCCTATCGTTGACTTTCCTATCTACACTTATAAAAAAATGAAACTGATTTATGGTTTTACATAAGAGCTATTAGGAAACAATGTATGAAAGACCTTCATCGGAGCAATAAAAGGAAAAATATTATGTTTAGTTTTGTCTTGTGTCTATTTGTTCGGACATCACTCACAAGCACTGAATGAAATTTGATGTATGTGAAATAATTATGATAGCTTGGATATGGCATAGTTGAAATGAACAAATTACATTATGTACTAGAAAGGCCGTTCTCACACAACGCTATTTGCAAGCGCATAAGATGTTGTCGAAGTAAAGAGGCGACGCGTCTACGATGCATGTCTTGTCAGTGAACTGAGTCAGTGTCGGCGAATTGTGGATTGCGTCGGAGTCACGTAGCTAATAAAATTAAATAGCGTAAGTATTGTGAGAAGGGCCTTAATCTAACCTTGCTTCGCTTCGGGAAACTTATACTTTATTTGTACAAATAATGTATCTAAGTGGTATAAGTGATCGACTTATAATTTGTTATAAATATGTAGTCCCCTTTTGATTTTATTATCATGTAAGTATAAATAATTTTATCTAGTCCAATTAACTTAATGTTCTTTGAGGAATCACTGGACCGAAACATAGAAATTTAATAAATTATCAAACGTATTTCTGGCCTATTTGATTATGCCTTAACAGGGAACGTTAATGAGATTTAATTCCATTAGTCGAGTTCAAATCCAAATATACCATCCATCGATCTCGTTTGCGTCAGAAGTTGTTATACTAGGCGGCTTGAACCAATTTTTAATAACGAATTCAAATAAAATCGTCAATATAATAATTAATAATATAGAAATACTTAACTAACCTTTAAAAAAAAATAAACGACTTCAAAATCTAAAACTAGAGATAACTCAGAACTACCGTCAGACGTCGCTCTTTGTTAAACGGGATCAGACGATAATCACTAGGTTTTGAATGTAGAAAAAAGGAGAGTTATTCCGGTCTGAGCCGCACAAACGGATCCATTATAGGTATTTTTTTCCGGTCTGATACTATGTAATTTGACCATTCCGGTCTGAACCTATTCGTGTTTTTAATGGGTAAGTACAGTCAAACAAGAAAAAGTTGTAGTTTTTACTTTAAAAAAAATATGTAGTTTTTACTTTATCAAAATCTGTTCACCCAGTACGAAGTTATGAGGTAACACATAAGAAAAAAAATACAGTCAAAAGAACCTTATTTTTTGAAGCCGGTTATAAATGAAGTTGTAAGTAAAAAGCAATATTAATGATACTGTTAATCATAAATTATTCGTTTTTCGAAATAAGATAAGGTTATTCCAAGTCTTTGAGAAGTTTTCATCTTTTCCATTAAGATGTTTAAAAACAAAAGTCATAAAAAAAATTATGCTCAGAGTTTTGGAATAAGAAATACAGATATTGGTGCTTCGATGGAAAAATATAATCTTAATACAAAAGTACCAGTTGTATCACAAGCGTGGAACTAAAAAGGGGTTTTTATTAATAAAATCAGAATAAAACAAGTGTTTTTATACAGTGATTCTTAATATGATCTATATTTTTTATCCCAGCAGGAAGAAGTTCAAAGAAGAGAGAGAGAGAGAGAGAGAAAAAACGTAGAGAGTGACTCTCTGTTCTGCAGTTGTGATTTTAGAATACGTACATTTATATATTCACACAGAACTTTAAAGCCAAGTTTTTTTGTTTGCACATAGGTATTTAGTATTGAAGATTAAAAAATAAGTATATCACAATTATTACTTGCATTACCAGCGCACAAAGGCATTGTTACTTTTTTGGCGTCGTCAGTCAACACTTACTTTCAAATAATATCGATTATACAAAAAATTACTCATCGCTCATCGCTTTTCGTCGTTATTGAGACAAGTCCATATTATGATAAAACTTTCGTATTTATTTTTTATTTTTCTGAAAATGTTACCCGTTTGTTTCTATCAAAGTATATCGCCTGTCAAATTGTGCCCGAAGATTGAAATTATTAATCCCGTATTCCATTTTCTTTGTCCTTAAATAAAATATTTTTGGCCTCACACTGAGCAGGTTTCTGGAAACTGTCTATACCTTATACATTTTTTCTACTGATGAATTGAGTGAATTTATTTGTCTATCTATATTATCTATCTATTCGGGGAATAGTGACAATAAGTCAGAACGAGTAAATTATTTAAGTTTCCTTCTATTTAAGCAATTCGAAAAAAGTCAAAAGCCTTTATGATACAAAAATCATAGATTTTACCATCCTTAAAATTGGACTGAATGGTTAATTCAAATAGTTAATATATTACCGTACGTACTACGTCTTAGATACACGTTGTCTACTTCCTAAACTACTATAAACAATGGTTTACTGATAAAGTTCCCCAACACACAAGACCCATAAATTACCTCACGGGTCTGTTGATAATATTTATTAGGGAACTGAAACTTTTCTAAGTAGGGTACTTATGCTATGAAGTTCGCACCTTCCTACTTAGCGAGTCTTGCTTATCTGTTTATTATATTTAGACAGGTTAATCTATTCATAAAAAAAGAAAGTAACGTTGTTTGTATACGTATAAGACTAGCTTTAAGCCCGCGAGTTCGTTGGCGTTGTCTGTACTAACCGTTTATTTTATTGTTGCTTGAATGAATATGGATAGATTCTGATGGCTGAGAACTTTCTGATGGATTTTCTGTGAAAGTAGTACTCAACTGGTTTTATCATAACCATTATAAATATAAATTGATTGATTTAACTTGAATTGATGGCCCATATAAATTTGAGCGACATCAGACGGCTAGTTTTGAGTTATAGACAATAATGCGTATTCATGGGTCTTTACCTCATAACTTTTAATGGGTATTTTACCTATTTGTGTGATTTTTTTTTAATCGAAAACTAGTGCTAAGTGCTGTACCTAAGCATAATATGTTTAAGGGTATTTCTTTGAGCTATCTCAACTTATCGATTTTGAAGTCCGTTTTTTTAACTTAGTTTATGTGTTTTGCGCGAGGTAAAAAGTGTGTTAACATTTTTAATTGATTAAAAAAAATATATATATTTTTATCTTCCCCAGATCAATTTGACATCATTTACGTGTACATCATCGCTGGAGTAGCAACAGCCTTGTTGCTTTGCATCATCCTGGGCTTTGTTCGCTGTGTACTCCACAAGCAGAACTCGGACCAGCCCAAAGGACCCGACGTATCCGCTACTACGGATATCCCCAACGGCTTCAACGATAGCATATCCGAAGTCGACAACGACATTAACATAACGAGCCTCTCAGGACCAGTCGACACTGTTGATTCTGGTTTAAAAACAGAAATTCAGTTCACAAATGTGGCTCTCAGCCCTAAAATAAATCGATATGTAGGACGACCTGTGCCTAATACGTATCCTCATGTGAGTAGCAATATGTATGGTCAGGTGGCTGAATATCCTATCGAAATGCCGCTCAGAACTATGCCCCATGGAACGTTAGGCCGCGGTGTTGCGGTCAAAACCCTACCCAGAGTTCAAATACAATCAGAAAACGACCCTAACACCAGAAGTCTATATCGATATTCCAACGCTCAGTACTACTTCGGGTGACAACAAGACAACGGCCAGTGCTCGGACGTATCGAGGACTTACTGTTTCTAGTTAAATGGTGTAGTGAAAGGTACTTTGTATTGTCCTACTTTTAAATACAGAAACTGTGATATTAATTGAAACTTTCCTATTGTATTTGCATGCTGTTCTTGGAGTGTGAACATAGAAACGCACTGAGTTTCAACGCGAATGGTTTTAGTTCTGCCCATTTTTCTTAAGTTTGTGTTAAATGAAATGGTTTGTTTTATAATGAAATTACTGCAAAGGTTAATAGATTAGAAAAACGTAATTTCTTTATTGAATATGTTTTACGGTCCATATAATCGTGGTAAGCAAAGCGTGACGAATTATAACAAATTATTTTCAAAGTAAGCAACAACAGAAATGTGTCTGTTTAAAATCCGTTCCGTTCCAATTAACACAATGTTTGTTTTGTTTATACATTTCAGTACAGTTTTAAACAATGTTTGGTCGAAGTTTTAATAACTTAAGTTTGAACAGTTACAAAAGGTCATTTTTGGGAACGATATTAAAATATATTACCATAGTTTTCACAATGATTTTATTATTAAAGTTGAAATGGTTTGATTGATACTTTTATTGGACATTTATAGGTAGTTCATAACAATTAACGCCGCTAAAAACTGAAGTTTTAGTCATTGTATTTTAAAATATTATTTATTTATCGTTTAATTACTTGTAGCTTTAAATTTTTCTTGGTGTTAAAGTGACATTTAAACCATTCAAGTTATTTATTATTTTTATTAAGGAAATATTTGCGACTTTTTATTTTTTTAAACGTTATAATTTTATACTAAAAATCTTCATTGTACATAACACTAAATACTAAATGAATTAATAGTTATCATATAAATATGTAATTTAATTTAGTAGGGTAGATAAATATAAACATATCTTTTGGTAGAGTTCTTATTGGGGATTATGTGTGTGTAATAAATTCTTTTAAAATGTTCACCTGTGTGTGGGTAATAATTACCTTTGCAAACACAGTGTGTTTCTAGTGCCTTAGGCTCTTTACACATGATATTCTGTCACAATGCTTGAGGGAATTTTTAATCCGTTTTTTTTGCGAAGCAATCATGGACCGCATAGCTATGTTCTTTTTAATTCCAAAGTTTTAGACGAAAAAAATTAAATACTACTTAATCAACACTGCGACAGAATTGACTAGTGTATGAGGCCTTTTATTTCAAATACTTACGGAAGTTATCAGGTTAAAATAATTTATAACTGTTTAAACTCTAGTTAAGTATATAGTTTTAACTAAGTTTTATACATACTCTTCAGATTTGTTATTGAATTGAACAATAATTTAATAGAAGTTACAAACTGATAGTTGACAATTGAGTTCTTATGATGTCTATAATGATAAGAAAATACGCGAATATTGCAAGGCATAATGTTAATAGGAAATCTAATCATAATATCATTCGGTAACAAAAAAAAACTAAATTATTTATTTGGTCCAATTTAAGGCGCTAATATACTTGGGACCCAACTGTTAAGCTATATATATGTACATATGTATGTATGTATAACCCCACTTTTCGTGTTCTAGTTTTTGTTCGCGGATTCACCCGCTTGAAGACGTAAAATTAAAATAGACACGTTAATATGAGCGCAGGGAAAGTATCACCAGGAACAAAGTACTCTATGTCCCATCCCAAGTCATAGTCTACCTAATTGATAATAACAATAAAATTGCGATGAGTTTTATATTCCTTGAACACCCCTTTTTACCCTGTGATTTCTGGGATAAAAATATCCTATTTCCTTTCCCGGATCTGAAACTATTTCCATATAAAATAAAAAAGCAAATCGAAATAAAAATTTAGGTATGTACATACAGACAGACTTACTTTTGCATTTATATGGATTGGGTCTTACTACGGCCACTCACATGCACTCGAACGTTTGTACAATTTACGAATATTAGGGAACTACACGAAGATCGTCAGTTTTTTGACAGATTGAAAACGACGAATGTGTCAAAAACGAAAAAAAATTTCTATACCTAGTAATTTGCGTAGGTCGTCCTACAGTTGTAGTAAGAGTATTTGCGAATGTGAGAAACCTACCTTAATATTCTGCTAGTTGGGTCATTAGTACAACTACCCGCTTGACTATCTCGTTCAACCGCTTCTAATACCCAGGTTATCGAGCATTAACCTTAACCTAAGAGGTCCCTATTCTAAATCATGTCTACTTCAATGGGACCATGCGTATGCCTTGCAATATTGACACTTATTACTTAATAATGTAAAATAGTCATATAATGTTTGGCAAATAAACAACATACATTCAGACGATATTTTAATGACATAAGATATTGAAAATATGTATGTTATTTTAGTTTATTTTGATATACATTGTTTGTTGAATACAGGATAGAAATGTATGGTGCCGTAGATTTGCTGATTTTTATTTTGAAAATTTTTGAATAATGATGGATTGTAAGGAAAAATTTAAATAATTTCAGCGAAAAAAACGTAAAAACAAATAGACTGAATTACGTATTTTATATAGTTTGCGAAATTCTATGTAGCTACATTAATTTTCACATGTACGTAACCTGTGAATCTACGGCACCAAATTAATTAATGTAAGTCAGTTTTTTCGGAATAACTCAATGTGGTTTTTAGGGAATCGGCTGTCTAGGTATGTAAAATACATGTAGGTTAGCTTCATATTCTTTGATAAAGAGGCTTGTTTAAGTGCGTGACGTTGTCCTGATACGTAGAAACCAGGGATGTTACGGATATGGAATTTCGGATCTGGATACGGATACGGATATAGGAATAAAATTATATCGGTTTCGGTTTCGGTTACGGATATCTAATTATTTCGGATTATCCGTTAGTTTCGGATAGTTTCGGTTACGGATATTACATTAAAGGAAAAAAATGTATGTAATAATCTACTTATAATCAATATTATTTCTATATATTTTTTTTTATATAAAACTCTTGCGTTACTGCGTGACTGACTGACAACGCACAGCCAAAACTACTGAACAGAAGAAGCTGAAATTCGACATGTATATTCCTTGGGGAGTGAAGGGAGAACTAAGAGAGGATTTTTGGAAATTCTACCCCGTAGGGGTCGAACTGGACGAAAAACTTTTATATGAAAGTTGTACACCATTGAAGTTAGTGACTTGAAAATTTGGATTTTAGTTGTTTATTAGTCGAGTTCTTTCTTCAGGAATTACCTACTTTTTAGACAGTGATACCAATAAATCTAACAATGCAAGATTTACGTGGCACGTGAGTGGTGAAATAAAAACTTGTCATAACGTGTTCTATTTAGACTCCGCCCTTATCCGAAATTATCCGAAACTATTTTAACGGATACGGTTCCGGTTACGGATATATTTTTATTTCGGATATCCGATAGTTTCGGTTACGGTTACGGATATCCATAACATCCCTGGTAGAAACGCGCTTTTCACACACAAGCTACCGTAAGGCCGCTATCCCACTGACGTTTTACGAGCGTTGGCGTTCGTTCAACGTCAAGGCTGCGCAGACGGGACGTTGACGTCGCAGGTCTCTAGTGGCAAGCGATGATATTACGTATCCGCAACGTTAACGTCGCGTCAACGCGGCGTGAGTGTTACGTTTTTTTTAGGAACAGGCACTGAGCGCGACGTTAACGTTGCGTTCAGTCCAAGCACAACGTTCACGTCGCGTCTGCGCAACGGTGACGCTGCACAGACGTTGAACGAACGCCAACGGTCGTAAAATGTCAGTGGGATAGCCGCCTAAAGCGACGAAGAAGTCTGTTCATCCGACGAAAATCATATTAAGCTCCGTTTGCACATGCACAGCGGCGCGCACATAAACAACTTTATTGTTGAAGATAACCTCCTAGTTTAACTGTACTCTGAACACAACAGCAAACAAAAATACATTATAATTAAAATTTGATAACATTCTCAGATCTGTTCACAAAGGACGCTACTCGTTTTCGACAAAATTGACTTATTGTATAAACTTTTGAGATTTGTTATATTACAATGTGTATGTTTTAAAATTTCTGTCTACAAATTCGACTTTTACCAACTGAGGCATAAACTGGACAAAATACCCAGTATGCAAGCCACAAGCAGATAAAAGACATTCTTACTATGATACTGATACTCACGCTAAATATGTCTACGGCGTAGAAAATCAATATCGTGAGTACCCGTATCATATTAAAATGTGTAAGTACGTACAATCAGCGTCAAGTTTAAAAATCATAAAATAATAGACATGTTTAATATGACTGACCGTAACATTCAAGTAATATTGTAAGTACTTTAGTAATAAATTTTAGCATGTACAGACTGTACAGAGAAATTTTTATGTCGTACGTCGATTTACATTAAAATAATTGCACAAATCTTCGCCGTTTTATTTTTCTCGTTCTTTTGTCGAAGGGAGTCGGAAACTACCAAATATCGTTAAAATTATCTCAAATAACCCGTCCACAACTCACTTTTTCATTTTATCTTACACTAGTGGAATTCAAAAGTTATTTAAATTGACTGAAAGCAAAAATAATGAGAAAAACAGATTGACTGCATTTTTACCCATGGCCCATCATGCGCGATCGCCTCTTTTACAAGTGAGGCAGATTTGCGAAAGCAAAATTCGAATGAGTTTTTTCTATTGATCAGTTGACCATGGCACTCACCATATAGGAAATACTAGCGTAGAGCTGTGAGTTTTCAGTCATAAAGTACTAGCTTCTGGCAGCTACTATACATATAATAGGCTGTCTGCTTAGATTTGAAATTATTTAAGGAGTATTAACTAAAACGAAAAGTAGTTTAACCAACAATAAAAATAAATAATCATTAAAATCTGTAAACAAACACTGAAGTTATTAAATTATGTGTTTATTTCACGAGATGATGATATTGTATATGTATTATGATATTCATAAATATCTGTATGAAAATATCACTAACTGAACGAAAAATAATTATTTGTGACTGTCAAGAAGGGTTATACATAAATTATAAATGAGATAAACCCTATAAGATTTTTTTTTGCTTTTTGTCGGTTGTTTTTTTTTCACTAATTATACTAAATAATAATTTATCGGTTACTTGATGCTGGTCGGTGGCCCGATCGTGGCGAGTCCCTACTAAATGTATCAAAAGCATGATAAATGAGTATCACTGGCCACCGGTGTCCGATTGCCGGACTTGTCGGTGGCCTATTTGCACGGAGCCTAATCCCCATAGTAAGGAGAACATCAGATTTGGGCCTGGAAGCGAACAGTACCCTCAATAATCAATTCAATACCCTCAAATTTAATCTTGCATAATTTAATACATCCATTTCACATTTAAAAATCTAGTTACATCATAATTATCATTAAAATATTAAACGACTAAAGTAGATACTATGTGTGCACGGTGCGTAAGACGACTATATTTCATTATTCCCATTATTTTCCGCAAAAACGGAATATGCACAATGTGGTAACAACATCCTCGATCTAAAAAGCGATGTCTCATGCATGTTCATATTCCAGGCCCAAGGTCCTTAAGAAAGTTGCTGGTCTCCTTTAAATTTAAAACACCCCGACTAAGAAATTCCTCTGATGAACCAATGACCATTGAACGTATAAACAGATCTTAATACTTTACTAATTCAATTTTATTCCAAACATGCTTAGTCATTTTGGAAAAGAGCTGATATCTTCCAACTACTGGATCAATTACTACCAAAAAGTAGCTTTCCATTTAAAAAACCGCACTCAAATCGGTTCATTTATACAAAAACGGTGTCATAGAGACATAGGCAGGCGTACAGGTTAAACTTAACACCCTGTAGCGACACCGCAAACACGTCACCGAAGCCTGAAACGCGCTATAGAAGATTTCTACATCACCGCCATATATACCACGCCTCGAGTACATTTACTCGGTGCCTCGGCCGCCCTCCAGGCATGTCGTCTCGCCTGGCGGGAGATCTCGCTATTGCCAAAACCCTCTTGTTACGTTGAGTGTAAAAAAGATTAACCGATTGAAATGTGAAGAAAATTGATATAAGCTTTTAGAGGTTGTGTTTATGTAAGCTCGGTCACAATTAAAAATGTAAGATGAATTTAAAGATCTCCGTCTAAACATTTTTTCAAACATGAAATATCTGGAATAGGTACATAGGTTTTTCGAAGTGAAGTGGAGCGATTAGTAGGTAGGTACCATTCAAATAGAATCTGTTTACTCATGTGTTAAATTTTAATATAAAAATAAAAATTCCTTTCTCCATATTTTTCAAGTTCACTGAACTTTGTTATATTCAAAAGTTTAATAAAACACAAAGGAATGCAAATTTTAAGCCAAAATACGTTGCCACACAAAATACGCGAACACAGAGCACAAAATCTGAGTTTTGACTAAGTCACCGACACTGCGGCTCTATGCTTACGATAGTTACTTAACCCTCTGCAACTGAGGTGAAATAGTAGTAGAGATTCGACTGAGGTGGAGTCAGGTCTGTCAGACGTCAATTTTAAAATGAAAATACTGTGGAAATATTTGTTGATATTAAGTTACTTATATTTTAAAAATGTTTTATGTTTTATATAGTACTTGATTAATAAAATATGTTAGGAATAAAATTAAAATTCTATGAATTATATCACGTATTTTATTGAGATCAAAATTTCAGACTTACTGTAACGAACTAAACAAATACAATTTTTTTTTCTATAACATAAAAAAACTTCAAAAAATTAACATTTATTCTGCTTTTTTATATTATAATAAACTAATATAAAAAAAAATATTGAGATCGTATGATACATTTAGGCACAAAACAGTCTTAAAGTTGAGCATATTTTTATATATCAAATTTGCAATCCTGACAAATCTGAGATGAACACTGCAGGCAAATATGCTTCTTACAGGCACAACAGGTGAACCTTGTCTGTCTTTTTAATTTACTAGGGCAAATACTGCACAGTTTTCTTGATGTTGGTCCAGGTTCTGGTGATGGTTCACGCTGAGAAGGCATATCCTTACCCAATACTCTTTTGATGGTTAGACGCAACTCTCTTGGCAGTCTATTGTTATAAACGCGCTCTTTCAGACTAGGCAGAACCAATTCCCTAGCTAAAGACAGTAAGAAGTCCGCTCTCCTCAGTTTAGCACCTGGACAACTTTGGTACAAAATAAAAGAATTCACTCCTGCTAGATCCAGGATTCTATAAAATATAACCATAGGCCAACGACGTGTCTTGCGACTGCACGAATATATCGAACATTTCTTGTCGATCTCGTCGACTCCACCTTTGGCGTGATTGTAATCTACAATCATAGTCGGTTTTTTCATTTGTTCATTGGTACTTACTGAGTGATGGGAAGAAGAGATCAAAAGCACAGACAAATTAATGTTATTGCCTATTTTAACAGCGACTTTCTAAATCTGCACGACTGCACGTGCGCTACAGTATTTTCTAACACAATACACATTTACAAATAAAGAATTTCTCTGGACAATACGAAACCTATACTAAAACAATAAACACAAAAATGTTCACTTATTTTACAAAACATTAAAAAATTAACTTTACAATATTGTTTTATTACGCACCCTATCGTTAAAGTATTGTCCGCAACACTGAATTCGCACCAGATGTGTGCCTCGTCGGTGGTTCTCACCAGACGTCGCTAACAAATATACTGTTGTTACATCTGACAGACACTATATAAATATACATGTTTTACTGAGGTTATGTATACGGGACACTAAGGAAATATAAATATTTTTGGGAGGTGACGTCTGTCAGAATCAATACTTATTGCTGTGCTTACGTCTGTCAGACACCAATCACGCCTACCACCACACCTGTGCACTGTGTCGCCAGGGGCGCACTACTGTCAGCTACCTTCAACCATTTGCGGAAGGTACTGAGCGGGACAGAGCTACATCACGCCACATTACGGAATGGCAACCTCTCATTTGTTTTCGGTGTCTGAGAGACTACCACCTCAGTTGCAGAGGGTTAAAGTTAACTGAACAGCTTACAGTAATTTAAATATTTAATTTAAATAACATCTGACTAATGTTATAAATGTGAAAGTTGAGTTTGGCTGTTTATCGTTCGAACACGCCAAAAAAATATTAAGTTTTTAATAATTAGCAGTACAAACATTCTTTGCTATACAATTTTTTTTACAAAAATTAACTTTAAACTTTAAAAGAATTTTCTTGTTAGGTACCGTTTAGAAACAATATCAAGAAAAAAAATATCCCCAGAAAGTATAACACGTACTTACAGCGTTATCGCGATCAAAATAAGTAGGAAACTTGAAAGACCGAATAAATAAAAGACATCCATAAATCCTTGAGCTTTATTTCTTTTCACGAGAAATCATAAAAAGGTAAACAAAACAGAAATCAAACGAATGACTGATTTACTGGACGCAATAACAAGGAAACCTAGCAAGTCCGTGTTGACAAACATCCGAGGTCGATGACAAGTCACGACAAGTACGATTGCCTTCAGGTACTTCAAAAGTAATTCAACATCAATCTTCTCCACCAATCTGCACTGGAGCAGCATGGTGGATTATGCTCTTGGCCTTCTCAATAATGAGGCGAGACCCGTGCTCAGTAGTGGCCCATTAATAGGTTGTAGCCAAACTTAATAATTTCTTTTTGATATTTTTAACATAAAAAAACAAACCAAAATGTTACAGGTTCAATGCCCTAACTTACATAATTATGTGTCATTACCTTGAATTTTGTTTCCTCAGCGTCTAAAGAAGTTTCACTTAAACATCATCATCCGTATTCACAATCAGAACATCATTGCAATCTACACGAACACATTGGTTTTGACAAATAATTTCCAGTGAATTCTAATGAAGTATTGATTGTGAATACGAGGGTGAGTTGCTCTCATTAATTTGGTTCAATAATGGAACTACACTGGTTACCGGTTTGTATAAATATACACGTTCTGTTTCAATGGTTCTGTTGTCGGAATTTGTTGTAAGTGGGTTGACAAATAGCGGCTTATCAATTGCGGACGGAAGTTGACATACCCCGACAATACCTTATTTAAGAACAGTGACTCCTATTCAACGACCAAGGAGCACAGCACGGAATTTCAATTTCGTCGGATACGGGCATTATGAGTAGGTATACCTACTCGTATCTGGTGTTCTTGTCTTCATCTTCGTATCATGAGAGACTCATTAAGAAGAGAGCGCTTAGACTTTTATTAAAATATTTACGTTATTTTTACTTCTTATTGATGTGAAACATCTATAGGATCACTTGTAAAACGAATTGTTGGCGTGGGCGACGCTTCGCCCGTGGCGACGCACAGTGGTCTCGAATTTGAGCTCCATAGTCATAGAAACCCAATGTCTGAAATTTACTAAAAAAAAAATTGGAATGTGTGGTGTGGCGATTTTTTGTTTTAATTCGCGGGCGCAGGATAGTGTTTGGAGCCAAGTTCAATTAAATATTGTCTTGCGTTTTATTTTAATAATAACATTTTTTATATACTTATTTCAAATTCGAATATTAGCTTCATTAGAGACACGGTAGTGTCTAAGCCAAGTTCCACAAAAAATACCCCTTTTGTTTTGTTCATTAAAATTATTTTTTCGTTTCCTATTTCTTATAATACTTGGTGCACGGCAGTGCACCTCGTAAATTCGAAATTTTAAATAAAGTTTTATTTCGTTTATTATTTATTTGGTCGTTGGTTAATAGGGTGCACGGCAGTGTTCAAGCCAAGTTTATATGAAATACAATTAATAAAAATTCGGTTTAAATATTTTGCTTAATTTAAGACTTGTTAATTTTGTTGCACGGCAGTGTATATAGCCAAGTTCGTTCTTCAATAAATAAATTTATTTTGCGTTTTGTAATGGAACAATCTCCAGAGTATATTCGATTAATACATTTTCCTATATATATACATATATATATGTGTATATATATAGGAAAATGCTATATTTCTAGTGTTAATATGTAGTATGACCACTGAGACAAACAAGTCTCACTGGTCATACCAGTATGACGACCCAGTATGACCACCGAGAAGCACCCCTTTTATGCATATTACTTGTATACACACGATGTTTCACATCTGCCAGGCGTCCCATGACGGCTCACATTTTTTTTATATTATATTACTAGCTGACCCGGCAAACGTTATTTTGCCAAAAAATGTTAAGGGTGAACAACCCTTATCACTTAGGGGTATGAATATGAAAAATAGAACTGAATATGCACTACTGAATATGCATATAAAATTTGGTAAAAATCGGTAAAGCCGTTTCGGAGGAGTAAGATAACTAACATTGTAACACGAGAATTTTATATATATAAGAAGATACTGAAACATGAAAATAACACCACATTTATCTATATTTTCTAATTAATTGAATACATACATACTAGGAATATTTATAAATAAGGAAATTCTATAGAGTTAATTAATTATTAATCCACCCTTTGATTAGATGCCTATTGTGCGAATTTTGATGAGACTCAAATTCTTTACACAAAGGCCTATTAACAGTTACACGATTAATTATGTACCAACTTATTTATTATGTACCTACTACCTACTCCTCGTTAGGGTACTAAAATGTACGTAATGAGAAAGATAAATGTACATTTACGGGGTTAATTAAAATGATGTACGTACTATAACAATATAAGGTTCGCGTAGTCATTGCTTTTAGCAAAAGATAAGATGTTGTACTAAACGAGAGTTGAGATCCGTCGTTCTTAAAGTACCCGTTGTCTTAGATGAAAATACGTTCTTTTTGAAACAAGTGACCGTAAATGTAGGTCCGTGAACTCGTGTGTCATTCTTTTTAATTTACACCTCTTGCACACCAGATTATTCGGTAGCGAAGTAGACCGGCCATTATAACTTGACACCAGCCCCCTTATTATGAACTCTTAATTCCAGTCAGTTTACGGCGTAAACTGAACTGCCTGGCAATTCCGTATTACAAACTCTTAAAACCAGCCAGTCAGCGGTCACGTGACACTTCGCCAGCTTCTGCCTGGATTTTGAATGGCAAAATCGTATTATGAGCTCGCTATTGACATTGCTTGACATGTTTATCTGTCAAATAAAACCATTCAGTTTAAGCTGCCGTACGGCAGCTTATATTGCATTGTTATAAATGAAACTCAATTTTAGTCGTTAAATTCTTAAATTATGTTACATATTGCTTGTTCAAAATGTGTATCTATTAAAGTCTGACGCTACCCGCGAAAAGTATTTGAAAAAAAATTGCGCAGGAAACGTGTACGAGAAGAGGAGTCCATTTAACAAACTTGTGAAAGTGCATTTCAATAGAAATAATATATCGAACAACGAAGGGATATTACGACGACCGCAACGACGAGAATTTTCATCCGCTAAACTACGACATAATTTTATTTACAATAATGATTAATCTTACTCAATAAAAATATTAAACATTGAATACATTGTCATTGCAATTATTTCTAACTAGCTCTCCGCCCGCTATAATTAATTTATATCGTGCCCCTTTTTTACCTCTTTAAGGGGGAAGGAAAGGGGTAATTTCGAACAACCTTCTCTTAATAGTGCTCATCTACACTCCCCAAGGAACATCCATCCTTTAAGCTTTTTGCGATTAATAATATCGGCTGTGTGTCTGTTAGTCACTCAGTAAGTAACGGGGGACTATTACAAATATAATATATTGATACATGTAAAATAATATTATAATGTTTTGTTTAATATTGGTCAATAACTTTAAATTACAAACAAACATACAAGTGGACGAATTGCATTATAATAACTCTGACAAATTGCCGCCGAAGATGAGTGATTGTTCAGAAACCTAATTTCAGAGTAACTAATTAACAAGAACTTACAATCACTATAATTATTCCTATTATTTTATAAAAATATTATGTAATACGTGTATTTACTACTCGTTTTGATATTTCTCATAAAATATTTGAGTTAACACTTAATTTAAGCATAAAATATGTAAATAATAAGAAACCGTAAAGTTACCGATTAATTTGTAATGAAGTTTTTGAACGTTTCGCTTGTCAACACAAAACAGCCAGAGACAAACTATCCAGTCAAAAGCCGTCCAGAATTAGGCAGCTCATAATACCAAAAAGATCCAGCCAGTTTAACACGTTAGCTGCGGGACTGTTTTCGTGTATAAAATTACTATACGATACCAGGTCGATTCGGCCAGGAAGCGGATTCTTTTCTAGTGCGAACCAGGTCCATTAGACCTGGTACCACCTTTCTGTCAAAACTTCTAATAAAATTGCGAATTTAAAAGATACACGAGATTTTTTTGCACTATGTTGTAGCTAAGGAATGTACCTACTTACCTCTGGCTTAGCCTGGGGATCCAAAAAAGATAAAGGTTATATTTTGGGAAAAACGAATACAAGGCCTTTCATGCCCAGTGCCGCATAGAAAACAAAAAATACCACATCTATTCGATGTGGTAACGCACTGATAATATAACTTAATAGTGATGTTACAGTGTAGAAAACAAACGCAAATATTTTTATCGATTCGTTTATTACAAAAAACAAACTTTGATGTATAATAAAACGCACGACTACATTTTATTACAAATGTTTCAATCAGTAGGGAAACAAAATATTTTGTGTATCAATATTTTTAAATAACATGTAGTTCGTTAAAACATGGCAAACAATATGATTTGTTGCATTTATTACACTGAGACTTGATTTTTTTAATTTTTTTATCAGCTTCTTTGCTGGTAAGTGTTTGTCACAGCCTTGCGTAACAGTTGACACAGTTTTTTCTTTTATCAATTTTAATGAGTTGGTGAATTTGGAAAACCCAGTTCCAATTGTTTTTTACACTTTAGCTTTTTATTCATTTTGATAAATCAATCTGTAGATAGACACTGCACAAAAAAGACGTATTCACTACACAGTATACAAACGCGTGCGCACTAAAAACATGTTTATCGAGAATTGACAGCAGTGACAGCACTATGCTAACCGGGCGAGGCACGCTGGGCGCCGCGCTTTGTTCAGTGCGGTACCAGGCCTTGATATCAAGGCCTGGTACCGCACTGAAAGATTGTTCCTATTCGTTCCTTGCGAACCAGGCCGAACAGACACGGTACATTTTTTTATAGACCATTGAGTTCTAATAAGTAAATGAAGCTACGGTATATAACTATCTCTTTTGTACCTTGAGTACAACTAAAGTAACAACTCCCGCACAGAGCGAGAGGACACGATTTTAGCCTTCGCACTGGGGAAAGACCAGAACCAGGCCAAAAAGACCTGGCTTAGCAGCAAACGTGTTAAGCCCGAGAATTGAATTGCCTGGAACTTGCATGGTTTTTTAAAAGTTCATAATAGGCCCGCTGTGCTTTGAAAATTGGACGCATAGCTTCTGAATCTCTAATTCGTGATGTAGATTGCAATAGGGAGTAGCGATGCAAATAATTGTCAAATTACATAGATGCTTATGGTGTTTCGTTTTAAATTTATGTACCTATATTTAACATTTTATTTGTACACCACAAAATAAAACACACATACAAAAGCACATGAAAGTAATACAAAACAATGATCGGCCTGGTCGCTTTTAAGCGATTTCTCCCAGGCAAACTAGAAATAAGGACAGCATAAGAAGTAAATGGATACAGGCTTATATTAAGAACATAAATTGTGAATTATAATCAATTATGAAACGTACATAATTAACACAGCAATGACAAAAGGTGAAATGACAAATTATGATAATATTAACGTCATCGTAGTATATGTATACCTATTTATTTAATCATACTAGTTGTCCCACGGCTTCACCCACGTGGAAGTTTTGTGTCAGCTTTAGGGTTTGGTATTCCAAAAATCCTCTCTTAGTGTTCTCCTACACTGCCCTAAGACCATGCATACTGTAAGAAAAACACGTCCTCAGCTTTACATTCTTGTTTTATTACTTTTAACATACATTAATTTATTTAAACAACTAATAGATGTTTTATTTAATTTACAATCCCAACAATATTAACTACGTTCGGTCGCTCCAGACAATTCTGCCAGATTATTCTAATTCGTTTTTTAAAATGTGATTTCTTTTTCTTATTCGCCGGTATAAAATGTGCCAACATCAAATAATATACTTGAATTACTTGTCATTGCTAACATTCGGCTAATTCTGACAACAAACGCGACCTCGCGTTTACAAAAACAAACAAAAAAAAAACAACAAAAAAAAACAACAGAAGTTTAAAGTAAAACAGATAAAAATATCATTCTAATTCTATTAACATCATCTGTATGTACTTACTCCTACAGCGACTCACTCTTATAACTAACATCGTTGTAGGCTCTTACTCCTACAGCGACTCACTCTTATAACTAACATCGTTGTAGGCTCTTACTCCTACAGCGACTCACTCTTAAAACTAACATCGTTATAGGCTCTCACTCCTACAGCGACTCACTCTTAAAACTAACATCGTTGTAGGCTCTCACTCCTACAGCGACTCACTCTTATAACTAACATCGTTGTAGGCTCTCACTCCTACAGCGACTCACTCTTAAAACTAACATCTTCCCTAGGTTTTCTCTCTCTCTTTTTACTAAAATAGCCTTTTTGCTCTCTTTAATATCACTAAAATCAATAACATCGCTAATATCAATATCATCACTAAAATTACCAATATCAATACCATCACTTATATCACTAGGTTCAATAATATCACTAACATCAATAACATCACCAACATCAATAATATCACTTATATCAATAACATCACCTACATCTATGTAGGTATAGTATCACTGTTATCTATAACATCAATCACATTATAATTATAATCTGTAGTGACTCGCTTTTTCTATAGTGACACTTCACTCTTATCTCATTAATGTATTCAAATATCATACAATTATAATTTCACATTTTGAACGAAAATGTCATTAAATAGGTACATTTAACATAAATTTTTATCTTCATAATCATAATCATTTATTTGCTGAATTTAGGTACAAAAAAACATGTTACAATTCATTATATTTATCTTCCGCTAAATTCTGCCTATTGGCGTGCAAATATTTTAAAGTCAGAATTATTCATTTTTACAATTGTATAAATTTTAAATATATTATTAAGTATCTTAATTAATTACAATAATGTCAGTTTATGCCTATCTAAAGTAAATGTCAAATATAAATACAATAATTATGAAAATATTCCAATAATTCAATTTCTATATATATATATCTCTAATTCATTTTATACATTTTCATTAAATTTTAAGCCATATTTCTCGCTCTGTGGATCCCTTCTGAAACAGGTGGCTCAGTTCAGGTACCTTGGCCACATAGTTGATGAGAGCCTCGAGGATGACGGAGACGTGGAAAGAGAGCGGCGGGCACTGTCGGTTCGGGGCAACATGTTGGCCCGCAGATTTGCACGATGTAATGATCAGGTAAAGCTTTCATTGTTTAGAGCGTATTGCCAATCATTCTACACGTGCAGTCTGTGGACGAACTATAGGCAGCGGACTCTCAGGGCCCTTCGTGTCCAATACAATAATGTGCTGAGGGCGGTGTTGAGGAAACCCCGATATTGCAGTGCATCCACCATGTTTGCGGAGGCGAGTGTGGATGACTTTTACGCGATCATCCGCAAGCGTGTGGGATCGATGATGAGCCGGCTGGTGAGGAGTACCAACACCATCCTTAGCACATTGGCGTTTAAACTAGACAGTCCTCTGTGGTACGCCTGGAATGGTGCACACACGCTTCCGAACCGGCGCGTGTGTACATAAATGTATTGTGTGTATGTGTTTCCTGTTTTACAAAAAATGTATACTAACATAGGTTAAGTTTTTGGATACTAACTCATTAAATGTACTTGTCTTTTGTCTATGTTTGGTTCTGTCTCTTGTGTTTTGTTGTTTACTAACATAGGTGTAAGAATTTATGTATTACTAACATAAATTATGGACTCATGGTCTGAAATAAAAAAAAAATTATTATTATTATTATTATTATTAAAATGTTTCCTTTGTTTTAATAATCTCTTATTGTATTTTATTTTAATAGTCGCCTTACGTTCACGCTTTATATTTACAATTTAAATACACGGGTCAATTTCAACAGGTCCATAAAAATTCTCATTTCCGTGGACTTTTTTATCTTAAAGATTTTTAAAGAACATTTTGGCGTTAATTATAGTTCTTGATAATGTATGTATCCTTGCTTCATATCTAGCAGATAAGTTAAGAAACTAACGAGATATCAAGACTCAAAAATTTCGTTTCACGGCGATGAAACATGCGTGCACGGCAATGAAAAAAGGATCCACGGCAATTAAAGAACTGTGCCACGGGAATGAACACATTCACGGAAATGAAAATCCATATTAAACATAATATTTTACCTGAGTATTATACTAACATACAATAGATATACGCCTGTCTCCGAAAGAGAAAGACATACCCGGACTGTTTCTCTTCATCTGATCCTATAAATTCCTCCCATATTATATTACAAACAATGAATTGGATCCACCCAGAGTTTGTGTATGGGGGTACCTAAGATTTCGATAGATATTACAAAAGAAGAATGGGAGTAGAATAAGGAAAAAAAGACTAGTACTGAGGTCTTTAAGTAGTGTTGCGAGTGTAACTCAACAGTCTTTAGTTACTTATTCTACTCTCATTCATTATTTATATAATATCTCCTTGCCATTTTATTACTTTGGTTACTTTTTTAATACTGTTTTCACACAAATAATTTGTGTGAAAACCGTTAGACATTATATGATATATATTTTTTTGAAATGATCTTTTCACGATCTTTCATTTGATACCCATATTGCTAAGGTAAGAAAAAACGAACCTATCCCCTTTTTTACATTTGCGGGCGCCATTTTGAAAATGTAACTAGCCTATGATGCTACCACTATTGTGACAAATTCAACGACATGTTATGTGTCAAAAGCCGTTGAGCCGTGTGAGCTGTAGAGCGTGCCAAAGAAATGAACATATAATTATACAAACATTTTATACAAATATAAAATACGTACATACTTACATACGATTTAACAAATCATTGCCCTTCTTCTGACGCAGTCAGGTAAAATGGGAATGTTCGATTTTGAGAGTCAAAAACACACTGCGCACGGCGATGAAAACATAAGCCACGGAAATGAAACACAAGGCCACGGCAATGAAACTCAAGTGTGTTACAAGGCACGGCAATGAAATTTTTTTCATTGCCGTGTCTTTTTTTTCATCTCCATAGCAAATTTTGGCCACGGAAACCACGGAAATGAAAGCATGGCGATGATAACCAAGGCTTAAATATAAAATAACAAAAAATCTATTCGTTATTCAAAGTAATAAACACTTCACAAATAAACATAACAGAAATGACATTCTATCGATTGCTCAATCAAGAGGTCAAACTCATTCAAATAGAAGTTATACCTATCTACGGCGATGAAAGTAAAAATGTCCACCAACAGAAAAATGGAATACTTTTATTTATGCCGCGAAAACGCAGGCACTTGGGCATGTCCTTCCTTGTCGAGCACTTAGATGGCACTAATAT
Source organism: Hesperia comma (assembly GCA_905404135.1). Lineage (NCBI taxonomy): Eukaryota > Metazoa > Arthropoda > Insecta > Lepidoptera > Hesperiidae > Hesperia > Hesperia comma. The sequence continues at coordinate 13,841,802 of FR990023.1, forward strand.
GCAACGTTTAGTACACACGGGGCGGGACGCAAGTCCTTAGATATAACAATATTCTTCAACATGTTTAGGCTATGGCGATGAAATGTGGTTCTGGGACAAGTACATTTTTATTAGCCATTCGTTGTATTGTTTAGATATTTGAATAAATGTATTACGTAACAATACTTTAACTATTCACGTATCAAATAAACCTAAATTAAAATATAAATATTCAATAGATTTTTCTCAATGACTCTTAATACTCATCGAGGTGACTTGTGGACAGCCACGGCAATGAAAGATTTCGAGGTTTAACATTTTTTTTTAGAGTATCTATTATACCTATTAATAAAATATTGAGTGCCACACATAGATGACCAATTCAGCTAACCAGAAAAAAATATTAGAACATTACAACTATGTTTTTTAGTATCGATTTCATCGATGCCACGCAATTTTAGGTCGCGGGAAATTCACCCACACACAGGATAATAATTTCAGAATCAATAACGCTTAACAATTCCTAAAAAACTCAATTAAATAACATAGGTAACTTTAATTTCCTATTCAGAATTACTCTATATCACATCATAATTATAACCAGCCATGGATGAAATTTATCAACAGCATCGATACCCCTATAAAACCTATCAAACCCTAAAGGGGTATATCATTTTCGACACGAACCAAAACATCAAATTATCCTACTAATATTATAAATGCGAAAGTTTGTAAGGATGTATGTGAGTGAGTGAGTGAGTGAGTATGTGTGTGTGTGTGTGTGTGTGTGTGTGTGTGTGTGTGTGTGTGTGTGTGTTTGTTGCTCTTTCACGCAAAAACTACTGAACGGATTTTCATGAAACTTTGCAGTAATATAGCTTAGACATTGGAATAACATAATTTGTTATATAGAGATTTTTGAAGGGACTGGTTCCCCGAAGCGAAGCGAGGGCGGATTTACTAGTAAACAATATCTGTCAATGAGATAATGCATTTCAATCAAGTTTATTTCACTTAACTCTCTCAAATTCATTGCAAAACAATCTATATACTTTTCTAATAATGCAAACTATTGTTATTTTTTTAGACTCAGTCATAATAGCACCATTTTTTTATAATGAATAGTTAACGGAACATAACTTTTAGTTTCTGTAGCATATAAAACAGATTGATACCCCGTAACATTGTCCTCTGGCCATCAAAGAACGATACACGACACTCTAAACGATAAATTCGTCAGTATATTGAACATCAGGTAAGTAAGACCCGCAAGCTGTACTGCAAATGTAATCCACCACAATTTTCCCTTTCAGCAATTACATCAATTAATTGAATAACCAAGTTTTTATCAATATACATGCAGACAGTTTACACCATCCTTATTAAAATCTTCGTTGCTTTTAACATTTTTCTTAGAACAATCTTGAGTTTCATGTCCTATCTTGAAACACAAATTGCACTGTTTAATCGGTTTGTCACATTTTAAACTAACATGCCCCATTTCATTACAATTAAAACATCTAACTGTGGTACCTCTAGATTCTAAAATATTTTTAAACGATTCATTAATTGATGCGAAATATGCCGTAGGAATATTATTCTCATGTCGTGATATTGTTCGTAGATAGTTAAGGACTTGTTCTGGCTGAGTAAACAGACACGCTCCCGCACCCATTCTTATGAATTTATCATCTATACCATGTATAAGACCAACAGCTTTACTTCCAGTTATCTCACATTTGTTAAATAGAGCCATTTTATCATAATAATAATGTTCTAATGACTGACCAAATTTACAACGAAACCTTAACATTGAACTTAATAAATCACCATAATTTTCATTAGATGGAAAAGCTAATTTTAATTTTTGTACCCACTCATTCCATGTATAAAAAAAACGGATGGTAGTCCCTGATACCATTTTTGGCTAAGCCGCATAATTTAGGTAATGCGTACCTAATGACTTATCTGACGGTCATTCCAACAGTAAATCTGCGCACATTCATTTACCTTATTTATCCAATTTTCAATTGTTTGACTATTATCATTTGGATCAAATTCAGGAACAACACGAATGTCCTTTCGAAACACTCGATGCATTATTGAGCGTGAGCGATACATTGGAGATAGGTACATCAACCTTAGAACATGACGTAGACGTGGAGATGTTATATCGAGCAATTGAAAAAATAAATAACACAATAATCATCAGTAGGTACGATGCATAAGTCGCGAATGTCACTAAAACAAATAAAAGTTAATACTTAGGCTCCAACAAAGAAGTTATGTAGGTACATATTATGACTAAGTTAGTAATTTTAAAAACAAAATCTCCACGTTAAAAGAATAGACAAAATGAAGTATTAGCAACTGACAGCATTTTTCCTATAACAGTATTATTTTAATATTAACATACGTATCTAAGTACTAATTTACTTTTTTTTCACTGATGTTAACTACATACATAAAATCCACATATTTATCACATTAATAAATGCACTTTAAACTTCACTTCACTTCACTATCACTATCACTTATTAATTTTCTCGGCTCAGGACACCATCAGGAGACCGCACAGGTAGGCACGTAGATAAAGGTAGGCATACTATTTATCGCCTACACACTTCTGACATGTAAGAAAAACACGTCCTCAGCTTTACATTCTTGTTTTATTACTTTTAACATACATTAATTTATTTAAACAACTAATAGATGTTTTATTTAATTTACAATCCCAACAATATTAACTACGTTCGGTCGCTCCAGACAATTCTGCCAGATTATTCTAATTCGTTTTTTAAAATGTGATTTCTTTTTCTTATTCGCCGGTATAAAATGTGCCAACATCAAATAATATACTTGAATTACCTGTCATTGCATTACATGTATTGTCAAGGCATTCAAAGAAGTTTCTATGTCATTTATTCCATTGAACTTCAAACGATTGCAAAGTTGGTTAGAGGTTTTGAGGGAAGAAAAGTAGATATAACCTTTGGCGGAAGAGATAAAAGAAAATCTGCCGAGAAATAAATCAGTCTTTGTGCCTCAGCCTCAGCAAACGATCTGTGAATTGATTTTTCTGCAACCGTCGTCTTTATTATTACTAAAAAAATGTGTTGTTGGGTCACATGACGTCAACGATGAAAGAAGTGCTTACATTTCCGGGCCTGTAAGAGTTGTGGTAAAAGAGAGAGAATGTGAAAATCTTTTGAAAATGTCATGAAGATCATCGTTCCACGACTCTTTTAGCCAGCATATTTCACCCCGAGCAGAGGAGGAGGAGCATGCCATGGATTCTATGATGGATAAAGTTCATTACGTACCTACACTCTAAAGTTTAAAGATTTTTAGCAAAAACATTGACTGTCTCCTTGATTGAGTTCTTTCTTAAGTATTTAGTTACTACTAACATCATCTAACAGTACAAACTATAAATAAAAAATAAATAAATAACGCTTTACACTTATAGCCCCACACTAGGATTCAAATTTCCGCCTCGCTGGGAATCGAACCTAGGACCCTCGGAACAGCGATCCGGCGTGTTAACCAATTCGCCATCCGGGTCGTCATTCTCCATTCAACTATCACTCAGTCCCTGTCTGCACACTTATTTACAAACTTATCAACCAATATTCTTATACCTACCATCTGCTAAGTGGACTAACCATTCCTAAATTGAATCTTTTTTAATGGAAGCCATGCTGGAATGATGGAATGATGAAAGCGATGGAAGCTTTTAATGGAGCGAAAAACAATCTCTCACTTGCTTGATTAGGTCAGGTGTCAAAAGACTCGTCGTGACTTGAGAACCTGTCCATTCTTTCTTCTCCTTCTGACCTTTTTCTTATTTCGCAACAAATAAATTATGCTGTTGGTCGAATAAATTTAAGGATAGATGCAGCCTCTTATCCGCTTTCCTGACACCCAAGCAATATCAGAACGAGTAAGTGTTAAACCAAGCAAATGAAATATAAACCTCTCGTAGTATCTCAATGTTCTTTACCAAATATATTCTACAACACCGTAAATCTAAGTACATGATGCAATAGCTCACTTCTCACGAATATCTCTCAATATGTTCTGATACATGGCAGGTGGGTCGGTTAGGGTTTCTGAATAAATATTCCGTCCCTTATCCCTGCAGGGTAAGTAACGTGACTCCATAAACATTGATAAACACCAGCCTGTACTTATCCATTGGCACAAGCGACGAATATTGGTGAAATCCTGAAATTACTTCGGCCAAAACCACAAGGGAATACAGACAGTTTTGTAAAATGCGTAACCAAAGAGTAATGATAGTTTAGGAAGTAGCAATCTCAATTTTTTAATACTACGACATGCAGACCTAAAAATTACCAATCTCCCAATTTTGACAGTTTAGTGATAAATTTGAATTTTAGTGATAAGTCTGAATGGGTCGTTTGAAATATTTTTTGAGTAATATATTAAGAGATGGCCCAATACATTCCTAAACCACATTAATAATACATTATTTGATAATTCGTTAAGATCTAAAGCAATATTTCGGAGAATACGTCATATAATACGCGGTTATAATAATATGCGGAGCATAAAAATATTGTCAAACAGACTGAACCCAAACAAGCAATAAAACTCCAAAATGAATTAAGTTATATGACCGCTGACTGCAGGCATTCAAAGTGTACCTCGGATTCCAGTTTTATTGCCAAATCTTGAGGCAAAGGTCAGTTGAAATCATGCCTCTCATGAATACATTCCCTATTTGTTCGCCAAACACGTACCTATTTTCATAAAAGGATCGCCAAGAATTTTGGGCTTGCGTTGCGTTGGTTCATAAATGCGACTGACGACATTTTTCTCAACTAACTGCATTACTCGTATTGGTGAAATATTAATACTGCTACACAATTTTACCCTGTTAGTTATTTCATTAGCTGGTGTAGTTATTAAGAATAATGTACATATTAAAAATGTAACTGGGTTTTATATGTACAGAGGTGATCTTTCCGAAAATGTATGAAGGATTTTTATAAGCCTATAGAAACTAAAAATATTAGGCATAATGCAAAAGCTACTGAAGGAAATTTGATGCAGTTTTCAAAGTTGCACTGGAGGCCTAAGGCCCTTCGCACACGGCGCGGCGTCGTAGCGTAGCGTAGCGTATCGAAATATTCGTAATCCACGCGTACGACGAGAGCGCTACGAGCATGAACATTTTGGAATAAGTCCTCCGCAGTCAGCACACGAAGCGTATCGTATCAAGAATACATCGTGGTACCACTGACCCTGCACAAAACGCGACAGAATACTCATTGATCCATTCAGTAATTTAGCTCAAAGTTTAAAAGCAGATAGTTTATGAGTAGAAGACGAGATATTAATAATATTTTGTTATGTTTCATTCCTTATGGCGTTTAATAGAGAATGAGACTTCGATTGAAATAATGTAAAAGTTCATCAATGTTGGTCAAACCTCGGGCAATATCTATATTTGAGTCGCCGAGCGTAGGAAATTAATTGCCACTCCCCGCCAAAATCAAACTAATTACTACTGCTTACAGTTCAGTTCACCTTCCAAGCAAAATTTACTAAGGGCATTTTTAGATCCCGTCGTTAATCTTAAATCTACTTTAATACGATAGGCGAAAAGCTGGCATTTGTGTGCCGTGCAATTATAACAAATTCCAGATCAAATGCAAACGGAGTATTACATTATATGTATACTTATTGTGTTTTCACCACAAAACCACCCGCATCCTTTAATACAAACATGGTTCACAAATTGCGGTCAATACCGGTAAGGTAAAACGGGACCCACAATTTAATAGTCTTTATTCTCGCTCTTTCCTGGATCAAGGGACAGGGAATTTACCTGCGAGGAAGCCCTGGCCTTACAATCATGTTATTGAACTGTTATTCGGCAACATTGGAAGTTATTAGGATGGAGTGAGTTAGGGTAATATTGGTCATCTAATATTGGGACCCTTCATAATTCCAGGGCCCCTTTGAATTTTAGTCAAAATTATGTACAGGATGGAGAAGCATAATACTTACGATGAGTTAAAATGGAGTGAGTAATGTTTGGAATTAATAAAGTAGGGATTAATGGTACCAGTAATATAAAAAATATATTAAAGAGAGATCTTTAAGCACAATAGTGTGCCCGACCACCGAGAGATTAGGTTTAATTAAAGGATTTATGGAAAAGTGTATAACAAATTAAGAATTAGGTATGAACTTTTGAACATCATAATCGTTTAGTGGAACGTGCCTCATGTTACTCATTCTTCGCGTTGATAGCATTAGGTATAGTGTTAATGTGAAGTAACGAGTTGACATAAGAATCGAGTTCAAATTTCGACCTCAGAGCGCCTCCGGTAGTTTATGACTAGGGAATTTCACCTATGAACGGATTTTATTATATCTTCTCCCTAACAATAGTTAAAGGGGTTGAAACTTGAAAATTCTTCCGCGTGGCAGAAACCGCAGGAAACAGTGAGTAACACGATAAAAAAATTTTGAGATGAGGTAATTTTCTGTTTTCTACCAACTTACTCAATCATTTGGGATCCACAAAAGTTGCTGGGCTGCGAGGGCAATGTTTCGTTTCTAACATCTGCTCGTATAAGTACTACCTGTTTCGTTAAAAATAACAGTTTTGTTTCCAACATCTATAAGTAAATACCTACAGGCATCACATAGTTTCAATTACATTATACAGTTTCACTCACACAAAGGATAGATAGATAAAAGATTTTGTATAATTCCTCATAAAACCACATTTTCTTTAGACAAAGACTCGACAACAATAGCTCGAGTTCTCATACAGAACAATATGTTTTAACGCTATCATATCGTTCTTTAAATAGTTTCTGGTCACACGACACCTTTTTAAAATTCTGCTTCAGTACTGAACAATACAAAATTATTTATAAAGAAGTTCAAAATATTTCCCGGATCTTTTATACTTTGCTATCACGTCACGTTCATTCGCTTACAACACGACTGTGTATTGTTTGTTTTTGCTTCAATATAAAACAAGACACTTAGGTATTATATTCTCTTGGTGAGAAAATAAGAACTAAGAATTAAAGTTTTAAAAGAAGGATGGTATAGAAGCTGGTTTAATATGTAAACTAATTTTCTTCATTTACTTTACTAAATGTCGGCCATCAGAGATATCTTTAGTGTTACTAAGATTACAAGGTTACAATGGCAACTATGCAGTGTACTGCAAAGTAGTTTGAACTTTGGATTGTACTACTTTCTGGGTTCAAATCATGCACTCAACTCCAATTTTCAAAAACATGCACTTAAGTTTGTTATCACTTGCGTCGGTGAGGAAAAACGAGAAAATCTGCACATCTGTGAGTTCTTCATAATAACACTTCTTACGAATGATCCACACTAGAATTCCTGCATCGTGGGCGCGATGGACAATGCAAAAGATATGAACACACACCCAGACGAAGAACGGAAACTCATCATTCAAATTTCGAATCGAATCTAGGCTCCTTCGAAAGGAGACCTGACATAGCACCACGGCATATCCATTGCACCACACGGTTGATATAAAGTCTGCTCTTAGCCAGCGTGGTGGATTATGGCCTGTACACCCTTCCATTGTAAGAAATGTCCTGAGTAGGGTCGCCAACTTTTTTCCAATTAAAGTACATTATTAGGTACATTGGTTATAGAAAATTTCTATAACCTATTATTATATTTCACCCGCTATTTCACCCGCGTAGAATTCGTTTACATCACGAATCTGAGAAGGGGGCGGGAGATCCCCTACAAAGACCGACAGCCATTCGCAGTTGTAATATTAGTACGGATTTAAAAGGTATTATTTTAACATGAATGATATTGGATTGGAAATAGGTAAATTTGTAATCACTTAAAATTCTTTCTATAGACATAAAACAATTTTCAAATTAGCCTTGTTACCTAAGTCAGTTAACAAGCTTTGATTTTCTGTCTTCAATTTTAAAATATTCTATCTTTAATTTACAACTTTCTTTGTTATTAAACAAAATTGCCTTTGTGTCTTAGTTCAAATATTTTTTAACAAATACCTAAGTTTCTTTTTGAAGCTGACAAATACTTTAAATATTTTACTTTTCTTTTTAATAAATAATAAGTGCCTACTTAGACCTTTTCTCTCACTTCATTACTAATAACGCATATTTTATTTACGACTCACAAAAATGTTTTTACTCTTTAAAAGCGAAATTAAAAATCAGTTGGAATAATAAAGTTCGGATTTGAATGAATCAACGATTTTATTTTTAATATTAATTTTGTAAATTACGTTAACATCAAAATTATCTTGTAAAGCTAACATTTTGACTACACCTAAATTTGCTAATCCCAATGGAGTTGATTGCCTAAAACTTGATTAAATTTCAAAACGTTTATAACAACAGGGGCGCGAGGTGTTGTCTTACTGAAATATAAAATAATAAACGCGGGCCAAGGCGAGATAATAAGTACAAAGGATACTGAAATTGTTGAGGATGTAAAACGGCCATGAACAATGGGCCTTTTTAATTTTTCATACTCGGCTAGCGTCGTAAATCAGCGTAAGTCATCTTGATATATTGCCGCTAACCGGAGCCTAAATTGAAACTAAGTGAAACGTTCAATTGTTATCCCTATTGTTAACTTTATTCAGCCCTCGTTTAATGGGTAGAGTTATATAATTATTTTCTGTTAGTGAGCAGAGAAAAGAGTAGACGAGCGACCAAATCTTCACCGTCACTTACGGGGTGTCCTACGTAAGCGACGAATAAGACGCGATGCTACGCAACACGACGCGATGATACACGCGACAATGACAACGTGGCGTGTTGTCGCAGACTGTCACATAGGACGCAAGTAGGGATACCGTTGATTTGATCGCTTACGTCAAAATCGCAACGTCGCGTCGCGTCGTTTTCGTCGCTCACGTAGGACACCGCCTAAATGGTTAGTTAAACGTCACTGAAATGTAAGTATCATATATAAAACTTTAATAACAGGACATTTAAAGATTACTTAAACATTACATTAAAGTTTCTGTCTGTTACAACAAAATAACTATAGCTTATAGTAGTTTATTACTATGTTAAAACATAATTAGGTGCCTACTTTGACATTTTTGTCCGTCTGTATTTCTGTGTGGTTGGACTAATTTCATCACCCTCCGGCTGTCGCTCACGAAAACTGTGACTGGCAAAGACCTAACCTTAATGGGCATAAGGGCTCAGTTAGCCAACAACGGTGTTAAAGCCTTAGTAAGTATGTTAATAGGTGTGACGAATCGGGAAAGGATAGTTAGTCCTTCTAGTTGTTGTTATTAATAATCTAGTTAGTACGTTATTTTAAGTAAGGGTATCATTCTAATACGGTTACAAATTTGTTGGTACCCTTGAGGGCTAAAATTATCGTCTCTAAAAAAATGTAACCGGCTGGCTCCACATACGTAGATATTGTACAAAGAACCGTGGCGGGCGGTAGTAGGTGCGAGCCCTAATAGAACCATTATTTCGGAAACATGCGAAAGAAAAAACAAAACAAAAAAGAAAACTCCTCAGCACCGCAGCGCGGTGTTTCTAAGCAATGGCTTTCTAAACTTTGATTTTAATCCAAAAATTGATTACTCTTCGCAGCCCTAAATCTTTTTGCACGGATAGCCCTACGAATTTTAAAAGGATTCCAATTTATTTAGTTCCGGAATTCTAAAAACAAAGATATTTTTTTAAGATGAAATATATCTGGGACCTAAAAGTGGCCTGCATTAAATATAGCTTTAGGTACCATTTAGGTTACAAAAAAGGTAACACTCCCTTTCATAATTAAATTCCACCGTGAACGCAAATGTTTTACCAACAAGCGGGGACTTTCGGTCGATGTTTTTTTGTGTTTTCGTTGTTAATTTTTTGAACCCGTTACTAAATTATACGGCGGTAAAAAACACAGGTTTAATTTAAATGTTAATGGTGTTGTTGAGGAATACAGGCTCGTGATTTTTTTATTAGCACGTCAATATTTATACTTCGACTTTGTGGACTATCGCATTGTTATTAAATATTTAAAAAATAAATCTAAATTTAAAAACATACCTACTTTTATAAATTCTAAAATTTAGTGCTTTTTATTCTATTAGTGATTTTATAGTTATAAATGCCAATAAATAAATTAAGCTATGCTTTTATTCATCACTAGAGTGTCAAAAGTGGTTCCAATGAAATGAGATTATTAACGTAATTATTACCAAGCTTTTTCCATCTTATAAATTCCGCAATACAAAATGATTATGTTTCGCACTATTGTCATCGAAGCATAATATAATAAAGTGCGACTCCCGCTAAAAACAAATTTTTGCCCATGCACAGTCACACAGTTCAATTTAGCTAACTAGCAACATCAGATTTGGGCCTGGAGCGAACAGCTTGTTCAATACCTTCTTGCATATTTAAAAACTAGCTGTTGCCCGCGGCTCCGCCCGCGTGGAACTCAGTGTGTCACAAAGTTTTTCTTACGTTAATCCTGACCGCGCGAAATGTTGGCATATGTATTGCTCCACACATTTAAGAACAGTTTATTTTTTACTATGTTTTAGTCATACCGTACAAAAATCCGTTTTGTAGATCTTGAGAAAATCGATAAAAAGACTTTAAGATATAAACGTCGAGTTTTTTTATTCCAAACTATTATATTTTTAAACTACATTGGTAGTTTTTCATTCGGGTGCCAAAACATAAAGACCAGAAGCGATGCTGACCCTCGAAAAAGCAACATAAAGTTAGTCATGAGAAAAAGAGCCGGTTCGATTCCCGATATATAGATATCCCGCTATATAGATATTAATGAGCCCGCGACTTCATTCGCTCGCTCATGGGAGTTTATCCCGCGTAAATCTCGACACCGCGGGAAGTCCGGAACAAAAAGTAGTACATATAATGCTCTATAACCTCCTCTACCTCCCACTGAAAGTCCCATAAACATCTGAACTCACGAACTCGTTCCCGGGTTTTTACTGCGTGAATCCTAATCCCGCGGGAATTCCGGGATAAACAGTATCCTATATGTTGCTTCACAACTTCCTTTATCTCCCAGTGAAAGTCGCATAAAAATCTAAGCCCACGACTTGGTGCATAGGAGTTCTTCCCGTGTGAATCATGATCCCGCCCCGATCAGAATTTCGGGATAAAAAATAGCCTAAATGTTGCTCAGGAATCTCAGCTATCTTTCAGTGAAAGTCCCATAAAAATCCGTTCAGCCGATCCGAAGATTAGCGCGTGCAAACAGACAAACAGACAAAAATTTTTAGATTCATGTTCTAGTACTGTTTCTTAACCCCCGTATGTATTTTGTTTTGTCAATTTCGTAAAAAAGCAGACACGACTTTTCTACTCTCTTATTATATAATTATGTAGATCTAGTTACATCATATCAGTAAGTCGCGACGACTAAAGTAGATACTATGTGTGCGCGATGCGTAAGACGACTATATTTCATTATTCCCGTCATTTTCCGCAAAAACGAAATATGCAAGAATGTGGTAACAATATCCTCGATCTAAAAAGCGGTGTCTCATGCATGTTCATATTCCAGGCCCAAGGTCCTTAAGAAAGTTACAGGTCTCCTTTACATAAGTTATTTTAACTTCCCGTTCTACGATGTACCTTCACCACAGCGCCGGCGGAATCGGAAAGCTGGCATTTGTCTGAGATGTACCTAATTAAAACGAATTCCGTATCGAACCTAAACGTAGTATATGTAGGTACAATAGGTATATTTGGTTATTGATATAATAACTAACTTTTCACAAAAGTGAGTTAACTCAAAAACCACTCGCCAGATGTCACTCAATTTTTATGGGACCACACGACAAGCACTACCTTTCGAATGGCGAAAGAATTATCGAAATCGGTTACTCAGTACGATGGTCTGAAGTAACATACCTACATAAGAAAAAAAAACATATGTAGGTACAGACGAATTGAGAACCTCCTCCTTTTTTGATGTCGGTTAAAATAAGTGGTTTGTTATAAATTTAAGAATGTTTCTGTTTAATAAAACATATATAAACGTAGAAAGAAAGTGCGAGGCATCTTGTACCTATCTTTCGTTTAAGATTTGATACAGCGAAAACGAATTTATAGCTACGCATGCGGTCCCAGAATATTCCGATTTTATGGTGTCGCACTGCGTCGGATGGAAATATTACAGAATATGCAGTGTACGATTTGGGGTTAGGTACCTTTGATCCATTAATTTCCATTTGAAGTGAAAATAGAAATTGGGTTGAACTATGAATGAAGACTCCGCAATCGCGTAGCGTTTCATTCATCTTTAGCGACATAACTAAATTGTAAAAAATATGAAAAATAGTCGTGGATTTATCAACGAAACTAAATTTGTATTAAAACTTACTGAACCGACAGACGTTATCATACAGTATAATTATGTAATTTACATCTCCGGTTATAAGTATCGTATTAAGTGGAAACATGCATCAGTTTTAAGTTAAACCTCTGATAGGTAATGCAATCACAAATTAACCTGCATCTCATTTGGTAGTTTTTGCGTGATGCGCGGATTGACAGACATTTTATTATAAGTATAGAATATAATATAGATGTTTATACCGACGCTCATATCAAGTCTCTCGTGTAAAAACAGGATATCCGTTGAAACTCTTGGAAGCCTTCAATGTCAATAATTAAAGTTTTGCAAGGTAGTACAAAGGTATCAAGAATTGTCTCCAGCCTCCTTAGTCTTGGAGGGAGATAAATATTAAGACTTTAGTTTCAAGTATTAAATTTAGTGGCTTCCTTCAGAGAGATTGCTTTTTAATTACCTAAAGGAGAACTTCATCTAGTGGGCTTCATCAGCATCAGCTAAATTTAGTCCTATTAGGTTAGTTACTTAGTAAATAACTGTAAATAGTATTATTATGAATAGCATTACCTGTGATTTGTTGAGCATGGGAGTTTTTCCCGCAAGCTTATAGATTTCGTGGTATTCCAGGATAAAAGTTTCTTACATTATTGCCCTATAATCTATCTTGCAGTAATCCCTATCAAAATCGATTCAGCCGTTTGAGACAAAAGGACAGACAATTTATCTAAAGTTTTTTGTTTTATTGTGTAGTGTAAATACATAGCACTTAAAAAAACTTGTTATTTTAAAATCACAGAGAGGCACTTCAAATTCAAATAAAGTTGAATATTGCCGTACTAGACACGCACTTTCGGGCCCCCAGATTATTGTATTAGGTATGTCCATACTGTCAATATCTATTTGAATCAACCTGGCCATCAAAACGCCGCGGATTACAGACTTTCTTTCTTTTATCTTCATGTACTGATAATGCATCAGACAAGTCATTAGTGCCACTAATAAGCTGGGACAGTTGGACACCGGTTAGCCTTGTTTTGTCAGTTTTTGCATAAAAAAAATTTCGAGGGCTTGCGCCAAAACAAAGCTATTTTTACGGAAAAACAACGCAACAAAACTATCCCTAAAACAAAAACAAGTTACTAAGTAAAACAGATAGTAGTACTGTAGTACCAAAAACAAATCCGTTAATACCGTTAGCAATATTGTCAAGCTTGTTTAGTATTGTACTTGCTCCGTTGAGTTCCAAACTTGGCACTGAGTTTGTCTGTCTTGGCACGTCATGCTATAAAATAGGGTAAGTCAGTTTGTTATTCAATACAAATTTATGAATTTTAATCACTAAACTACAATATTTTTTAATTTAATGAATATTATTTTGAATTTGAACAAGACTTACCATGAAAATCTTTTTAGTCCTGTATTCAATATTCACGGTCATGCCAGCTCCGATAGGCCTTTATGAAGTAAATAACTCCTTAGCTGCCAATAAGACTAATTTTTCGGTTGTCGGATGCATGTTTTTTTGTTAAGATGAAAATAAAAGTAAATTGTTGTAAGATAATAAATTAAATTTCCGCCTCGCTGGGAATGTACCCAGGTCCCTTGGACCAGCGATCTGGCGGGATAACCGTAACCCCATTGGGGTCGTCAGTTCGGATATACCTTACGAGTTTTTATTACGCTAGTGTAGGTATATTTCCATACAAATTAGCTTCCCTCGCTCAGTCCTACATAAGAACATGCAATAAATCAAAGAAATTATACATTGACATACATTGTACCACAACGCGTGATTCGACCTATGCGTATCTGCTAGTTGGGTAAATATAAAAAATAAGTTGTATTTTCTATAAGTGTTATTAAAAGTATACAAAAATCATTGAAATATTAATTAATCATTTCAATGAAGCACTTATAGACCGACCGTGGGCCTTGGTCCTAACAGATTGACTGAAGTAACACAGCGGGCGTGGTCAGTCGGTGGATAGGTGGCAGCTATATTAAGAAGAATTTAAAACGCCTTTAGTAAATTTTGCTTATAAGCAAAATTGAAGTATGAGCACACGTAATAAATTTGCATTTGAGCGAGGACTAGCAATTTCCATATTCTCCGCGACTCAAGTATAGTGGTCAAAGGTCAGAGTTCGCTGAACTCTATATCTGTACTACCCACATAAGACAACACTATTCAAGTATGATTTTAGGACTCCTTGCCACTTGGGTAACCCTTTAAAAACTTACTGCGACGCAACGAATGTGTTATTTAATGGCTTCGTTTTTGGCTGCCAAACCATCTGTGATCATACAATATAGTTGTACCTATATTTGTGTAAATAAAAATTAAATAAAAATTTAAAGTCTGGCCAAAATACATTATTAATATCTGACGAATTGGTATAGGATAATCCAGGTAAAAAATGGTTGAAAGCTAGGAGCAAAATAAATTTCATGAAAAAATTGACGGATTAGGCAGTGCGAATATGAAGTATTCTGGGCTTTTATCCAGAGTAATCCGAAGGAAAAGTTTTCAGTTTTATAAAATAAAGCAGCCAGATAATATACATTTCTAGGTTGGATTAGTAAGAGAAATATTGTTTCTGTTCGTGCACTATCAATCTGTTTGATCTTGCTATAAAACTTTATATTAGGTAGGTATATTATGTATACCTACTTACCGACGATGTCAATCTTTAGTCGCTATAAATATGGAACAAACCTAACATCGGTTTGTCTTTTTATTACCTTAGCACTATGGGCACAGATTACTCTTTACTTATTCATGTGATATGGGTGTGAAATGAAAGATCATGAAAATACCATTCCAAAAATAAATTTATCATCATTATACGGGTTTAGTGGTTATTGGTCGCAGTTGGGTTTATTTTTAATAATTGATTATTTAGATTTACGCACAGGCTTATTATTGATTTCTTTATTCTTATCTTTTTTGTTTTATCCAGCAAAGAATGTTCAAGGTCGTCAGGAAACTATAAAAAATACTTTTTAAAAAGTATTAAAAATTATGAAATAAACACAACTTACTTATATGAATGTAAATATCTACATTATCTACATTATATAAATAAAGCTACGTTACTTATAGCGCTGCACTAGGATACCCTGTGTCGTGGGTGCCATGGACAACGGAGAAGACGAAATTTTCATCATTAAAATTATCGCCACGTTGGGAATCAAACCCTGTATCTTTCGAACAGCATTACAGGGGGGGACACCACGTAATCATTCCACCATACTGGTCGTCGACAGGGCGTGTGGTATAACAGAGTTCAACAGTTTAGCCAAAATGCTACAAAAGGCTGACCAGTTTTATTAACTGTCACCAAACTGCATGACTGCTATTTAGCCGGTGCCGTTATAGGAAACAGAGAGCCGCGACTCATCGCCCATACAGATGGAATGATACCGCCAAATGACGTCATTAGGCGGGTCAAAGCATCGCTGGAAATAATTTTCTTTTCAAAGGCCTGAGGTGCCCCGCTATTAGGCACATTATTCAGCATTACTGCCATAAAGACTTGGCTTCTCTGTAATAAATATTTTCTTATATCGAAGCCCTTGGATCGCCTCAGTTATTTGTAACACTGAGCTTTCGTTTTTACGTCCTGGTAATTATTGTTATTTGCTTTCCTGTTTTATTTAACGTTTATTTCTTTATTTTGTTCATGGGGTATTTAATACATTTTAAGCACCTTGTAATTGTCACGTTATTTTTTACGTGCACTAACCGGTGTTATGTTCTACCAAGATAAATGAGATTGAAATAGAATTGAGTAATATTAATTGATTTATGAGATTATTTAGAGAGATATATTTATTGAGATGGGAAATAGCTGCCTCGTCCCCTAAATATCAGTTGATTTAACTACTTACGGTTAAAAAGCTGTATACAAAAATCTGCAAAAATGCAAACCTTCTAATCATTGAGTAGGCTTATAGCAAATTCCAGCACGCTGCTACAGAGCAGATTGGTCAACTGAACTATCGAAAATTTTCATGCCTACTAAGTACAACTAAGACCAACAAAATGTTTTTGCCGATCACCCATACAGCCACCGACAGTACTGACTGCGCTCCCGGTTGCTTGTCAGAAGGAACGAATTCGCCGCGATTCCCTCGCGCGTAATTAATTATTTAAGATAATGGCTTCATTAGTAAAGGCATATAATTTATAAATTTATTCCATATAATTTATTCATTGTTTATTTTTTTTTTTTCAAAGTCAAGTCAAAGTCAAACATATTTAGTCTTTTTCTTACCTTTTAATCCAGAGAATCATTATGATAGGGACAAATAAATTTAATCATGAAATAACTTTATGCTTAATTTATTAGTTATACATGCAGAACATACATTTATTTAGACGTTTTTTTAATAAAATAAGACTATACCTCTAGGAAAAACAATATATTCTCATACTTTAATCGATGGAGCCCCGGTCATAGCACGTGAATGCGTAGATAAAATATCGTTCTTATTTCACATTAACGAGGGCGGAAGTATCACATAAATCTCTTTGTTCACAAACGTCAAGTATCTAAATCGTGTGGATGGGACCTGCGAAGTAATTTAAAATTTAAATCGTATCATAAGATAAGACTATATGGACATACAACGTATAAGTACCTATACGCGATAATCTCCTAAAGTATTGTATTTTTAATACGTAATTTACAAAAATTTCGATTTGAAGTATTTTCCATATTAAGCTGCTATGTACCTATCAATATATTAGGTACTACATATAAAAATTGTAAATGACCGAAGTGTAAAAAAGTGTGTAAAAATAATAGGGATTGAGGACCAACCATGGACCAACCTTTACTAACACATAGACGATAGGTCCTTTAATAATAATATTTATCTACTTACTTTTTTTTGTCTGTTCGTCAGTTTGTGTTGTCAAATCATATAAACTTTTAACTGACTTCGATACGATTCACTTACCTATTGTTTAGTCCTACAACGATCTTTTGGCGCGTGGTTTACGTGAGGGTGACAGAGACAGCGCCTTACAGGGAAGGCAAACTGTAAGGCGCTGTCTCTGTCACCCTCACGTCAGCCACGAGCCAAAAGATCGTTGTTGAAATGTACCTACGAAGCTTTAATTTTTTTTTTCAATTTAGGAACAGAAACAAAAAAGCATTTATTTAATGACCGATCATCGCACGATATTTACAAAAAACACCTAAAATGTGTTGCGAGCCAGCTAATGGAATACAAAATTTATAATCTACCAATATTGGCTGTTCATGTAGCTCTCCTGTGACCTTCGGAACCTCGATCAAAGGTTGTCGAAGCCAGGTCCCATTAATCATGATACGAAGTTGCCACACAAGCGGTAAAGTATCATTTTGCGTTTTAATTTTATCAATTAATTTTAACTGTTGTTACTCACGATTTTTAGGTGCTTTACAGATATATTCCGTTACAATTATTCGTTTGTAATTTTATTTCTGAAAAGACTTCAGAATTAATCAGATTTAAACGTCATTTTGTGGTTATAATAATAAAAAACTCGCGCACGAAGGTTTCCGTACCATTGTCCATTATGTATAAAAACGCCAAAAAATCTGGTCTGTATGGTCGCTTTCCCAAAGGCCACAACGCCATCTCTTGGACCGAAAGGTAACTATTGCTGAGGCGTCGAAAGTATGGCGGTCCACTTAAATATTTATTTTATTCTGCTTTTTAGTATTTGTTGTTGTAGCAGCAACAGAACAGTTTTTAGCTTCTGGGCTTACATGATACAAACTCATTACATCAGACAATGAATTTCATATGGGTTTTATGTCATATATCTAGTGATCGGTCTCATTTTTTATAGATATTAATTAGGAGTAGACGACATTGGCTCATTGATATAGTGGGAGTGTGAGTATTTTTAACGCAGTATGGTGAATCAGCAAGAAGGGTTAAGTTTAACCACCGGTACAATTCAACAATTCAATATTGTCATTAAATTAGAACGAGACTCGTACTAACAATTACTAACTAGCCTATTGCTAACATCATCATCATCATCAAACTAACCAAATAATATTCTAATACCACCTACTAACTGCGCTAACCCTAAATTGTGTCTTGTTCTACGTCGGTCATAGTTGTTATGGGCAGAAGCAAAAGCTGCTTTGCTATGTTAATTTCATAAAAAATATTTTCCAAGCCGATGCAAGTGTGTTAGTGTTAATTCCTTTACTGTATAATCACCAATCGGTGACAGCCTAGTGGTTAAAAATTCGACCTTATATTTGGAGGGTCCGGGTTCGAATCCCAGGGCACGCATCTCTGACTTTTCAGAGTTATGTGCGTTTTAAGCATTTAAATGTCACTTCCTACAAACGGTAAAGGAAAACATCGTGGGGAAACCTGCATGCCGAAGGGTTCGCAAAACTCAAAGGTGTGTGAAGTCCGCCAATCCGCACTTGGCCAGCGTGGTGGACTATGGCCTTAACCTTCTCATTCTGAGAAGAGACTCGTGCTCAATAGTGGGCCATGATGGGTTGAGATGATGATGATGACGATAAATAGAATAACCGCCTGTTTAATTTTCATTAAGCAGTCAAGACCATAGTTCATCCCTGGTCAAAGTTTAGTTTACGCTCTGTCGGCACAGCGCGCAGCGTCCTGCAGCTACAATATGAAGTTCAGTATGAGCGGTTGATAGTAAACAAGCTGTTGGCAAGGCACCCCAGTCGTTTCGATTGTTCGCGTAAACTTTAACCGATTTGGGTAGCAAATATTGTAGCATTTTGCATCCAGTGATAAAGATTTCAGAGCGTTAAATTTAGCCCGTGGACAATTTTTTCGCGTGAATTTGATTTAACTGGCCGGGTTATAATGGAATCATTGACAACGCGATAAAAATATTTGTTTAATAAAAACAAAGAAAAATCCCGACTTTAATATCGAAAAGTAAGAAAAAATGACAAGGTGAACGTAGTCAAAGTCAATTAAATTAGCATTATTATCGACGTCAGTTAAATGCAATGAGTAACACAAAATTACTCTTGCGATCTAGCTCTTCATAATATGACACTATATGACAAGCATCAGCTTTAGCATATGAAAAGAACTATCTTAATTACACGCAGTGTTAAGTTATGATAATATGAGGTAAAAAGTATAATACCTAAATGCAGTCGAATCTCCCCCTCCTCTTTTGAAGTCTTTAGTGTAGTCCATATTTACAGGGAACGGTGACCATTGAGCAAAATCTAGTCAGTTATTTATGTAAAAAAAAACATATAATTATGGTAAGCACCGAAACATTTGGTAGATATTATCTTTTTGTGTATTTTAATATCTAATTAGGATAAAGTGAACATGCTGAAATACACAGGACAGGACAGAGACAAGCCAAAATGTGTATTTAAATAAAAACGATGGCAAAACTTGTCTAATGAATAATTGTTATTGCTAAGACAACGCAGGTTGCTGCATATACTTACATCTATAATAATGTTATAAATGCGAAAGTCTGTCTGTCTGTCTGTCTGTCTGTCTGTCTGTCTGTCTGTGACGTTTTCACGGCTAAACCACCGGTCCGATTTGGATGAAATTCGGAACGAAAATAGTTGAAGACCCAGAATCACACATTAGGCTACTTTTTTCAAAAATCAACCCCTAAAGGCTTGAAATAGGGGATGAAAATGAAAATTCTAATCCCGTTTCGCGATATACACGAATTCCACGCGAGCGAAGCCGCGGGCAGAAGCTACTTTTATTATAAACGATTCATTTACGCCGTAATGTACCTATATTTCTAATACATTTGTAAATGCAAGTGTTTACAATCGAGTTGTGAAAGCTAATGCAGTAGAAAAACCGCATAAAACCGATCTAAGTAAATCGAAAAAGGTGTCAATTTCACTAATACACACGTCCACATTCGGAATCTATTTTCAGAATGTTTCTCTTATGTTTTGGCTCAGACGTGTCATTGACCCGAACAGTGATTGATTGCAAAAATAATAAATGGTTCACTTGTGAATATTAGATTCGTGGGAAATATAAAAGTTATTAAGTATTCCGCTCGTTTTTAGTTCTGCTTTATCATCATAATTTCTATTGGTATCGGATTTGTTGCCAGAATAAAAGGGGTTAATAACATAAGTACTTTAAGAACAAGAAGTGTGAATATCTTGTTTATCTTGTGTATCTCACAAAACACTTAAATATTATTATGCAAAAAATGAGCCAAGAGTTAGTCGGACTTATTGATGACGAGTTCCGTACCATCCATACTTCCATACTAATATTATAAATGTGAAAGTGTGTTTGTTTGTTTGTTTGTGACTCTTTCACGTCACTACATGGCTATTATATGGTATGGTTTATGTATGTAGAGATAATTGGGAGGGTGGAGAGTGACGTAGGCTACTTTTTACCGCGGAAAAACATCTCATTCCCATGGGAAGATCGATGTTTTGTTAGTTGCTACATATTTAGTTCCAGATGCTATTAATAGATGACGTTAGTAAAATTCATTTGCAAGTTATGAATCACGCTTTCAAATACAACACGTGATTTACTTAAGTCATAGGCAAATGTTATGGGCTACTGTTTAGCTGAGATTCCTATGTTAGCGGGACCTACGCGGTTGTTACCTACGGGTCCTGAAGCGAAGCGCGGGCGGTTCTCTAGTTGTGCAATATTTACGCCGACAGAAAACATACGTTACTTGTTTGTATGTAGGTACGTATTGTATTATTGTTTTTAAGAATTATACAAAATCGGTTCAACCAGTGCAAAGTGCAAAATGAGATAACATACAAAAACAAATCTCCTCCTTTTTTGAGGTCAGTAAGAAAATTAAACCCTCTGACATATGCCTTAACGATTGTAATCTTTGCCACTAGCGGTCACCTATCCAACTACTGACCACGCCCTCAGTTGCTTAACCTTGTCATACTTAGAGCCTCAATTCCTCGCCTCTTCAATATTTTTAAAAGTATTTAATCAAACTGTGATAATACCTACACCGAACAATTCGCAGTACAAGACATTCGTGTAACAATTTATCTGTAACATACATCTATAAAAGCACTACATTCAGCAATACACGTCCAAAGAGCCAGTATGTTTCGTATCACGCAATAACTGCCAGAGTAACGGGCTCGTTCCAGCTTCACTTTGTGACACGTAGGTATGTACGAGTATGTCTTGTTTCTTTTCGTATTGTTCATACTAGAAATTTATCAGTCCGCTTTTAGTAAAGAAAAAAATCATACTCTTATGCGACTACCTAATGAGGGTAACCGTTTTTGTGCTCACCAGTTGGCGCCACTGCAGACGGCGGTCATGCTGTCAAAGCCCGCCCATACATAAACATTGACAAGTGACACTTGTCTGAATACTATTCAGTGAATAGACAAGAGAGAAGTGACAGGCAGACCACCCTCTACACTAGCGGCCTCTAGCGGCGAATCCACACGCGGTTACCCTCATTGACTTATAATATTCGTACTTGGCAGCGATAGCCGAATGGTTCAACGTCAATGAATCGAACTGGCGAGACCTGTATCAAAACCTACATGCATTTTTAGGGTTACGTACACAAAGGGTAAAACGGGACCCTATTACTGAGACTTCGCTGTCCGTCCGTCCGTCCGTCTGTCACCGGGCTGTATCTCATGAACCGTAATAGTTACACAGTTGAAATTTTCGCAGATGAGGTATTTCTGTTGCCGTTACAACAACAAATACTAAAAAACAGAATAAAATAAATATTTAAGTGGGCGGCCATACTTTCGACGCCTCAGCGATAGTTTAGTTACCTTTCGGTCCAAGAGATGGTATTGTGCGTAATATGTGGCTACAATAAAACAATTAAATATTTAAGTGAGGCTTTCATACAACAGACCAGATTTTTTTGGCGTTTTTATACATAATGGTACGGAACACTTCATGCGCGAGTCCGACTCGCACTTAGCCGGTTTTTTATAAATTTCAAAAATAATGTCATCAGCAAAACAGAGAATCCTGGTGCAGAGGCAGGTACGTATGTGTTACCGTTTACATTTTAATTTAAGTCATTCTGACAAAACCACCCTTCTATACAGTCTATTATAGCAATACGAAAACCACAACTAGTATAAAAGCAACGTAAAACATATTTATCTTAATACGGACCGTTTTAAAGAAATTGTTTCCCGTCGTAAGAGATTTTTCAGCGTATTCTATCCGCAACCACATCGGGGTGACCGGTAAAGATATTACCTGCGATGTATCAAACGACTCAATCCTTTTGGACGTCACCGATTTAAGAATTTCAATTTGTTAAATCTCTAGGTAAATAATGAATCTATGTTATTTTCTCGACAGCCAAAAGGATTGTTATGATTTCTGCAAATGTATATGACACTATAAGAGGTACGTATGTTCCCTTAGCTTAGAATGTCTAAACTACTTATCTATTTACAGTATTCAGCAAAAATTATTGTTAAAAGCGTCTTGATTGACCATTTATTGCAGTCATAGATTTTGCATATAAAATCTATGGTTATTAAAGGCTAATATCACGTATAACAAAATAAAATATTGCTATCTCTAATGAACGTAGATAAAATTAAAATGAAAAGTAGGTACCTCGGAGATAAACAAATACGAAATAAAATATTTTTGAATCTTATAATTTATTTTTCAAATGAAAAATTGTAAAAACTTTTGTGGGTAAAGTATTGAAACACCTTTTTGATAATATCGTTTACGGTTTAAGCTAAAACCGAAAACTTTTTTATACGAATAAGTAAGTCCTAAAAGGTAGTAAATAGAAATTCGTGGAATTGATTAAAACACAGATTTATCTCAGCAGAGAGCATCTTAAGCGGGGAATTTACAAATTGAAAATCCAGTTCAATCGCTGACGATGTAAAGGATGGGAACTTCTTTGATCGCAGGTAATATCTTAAGTGACGACCTAGTTGTGGCGACAAACATGGGGAAATACGAATACTATTCTTATTTACGTCGTACGGTACCGTTTAGATCCTTTAATGTGTTAGGTTTTGTGACTTACGTGTGTAGGTATTATATTTATTTTCCCGTTAGATTACCTTTGTTAATCCTTAAAATATATAGGGCTAATTTCCAATCTAAGTTTCCGTTTTTTTTTAATAGTAGCATCAGGTTCTATAGTTTTTTTACCGATTTATTTTTTATTTTTAATGATTTTTTTTAATATTAGCTGTCATCGGTCTTCGATAAATCTACAAAGTTTGAATGAAATTTGACCATATAAAGTGGGTCAAAATCGTTCCCAAAAGAGTCGGTTACAAACACACAGTGAAGCTTATGCAAAGGGTTTAAAAAGTAGCCTATATGTTGCTCCACAATCGCCTCTATCTCCCAGTAAAAGCCTCATAAAATCCGTTCAGAAGTTCCGAAGATTAGTCGGGACAATTAGACACAAAAATTTTAAAATTGTTTATGTTTTAGCATCATGCAAATACTCATATGATCTGGAAAACACGCTGTTATTTTGAAATCACAAACAGACCTTTCAAATCAATTCATATGTATAGACAAAATCACTAACTTACGTCAAAACTTTAAAGAAAATCAATTTGTTTTCAATATAGTGCATCTATTTAAAAGTCAACATTCTAATTTGGTAATCTTATATTTGGCATCAAATTAGAATTTGAAATCAATTACGTTGATCCTCTTAAAGATTTTGTTGACGATAACAATAAATTTATATTTTATTTAAATTAAGTTTTTGCCTACATCTGTGATAATTATTTTTTTTAAATTTAACAAGCAAGTGCAGCCATTCGATTAGTGAGCAGTCTATGCGATGAGAATAAAGGAGGATGGGCACAAATGTATGGAATCTGGTACCGGCACCAATCGGAGTAAGTGATACATTGTTGAAATTCGCCCGGGGTAGTACCACCGCCCGCCAAGGTACTCAGTACCATTCCTACCGTCATAATAATTGTTTTTAAGAGCAATTGTGTTCCGGATAGGAAGGTTTGTGGAGCCGGTTTCACTTTTTTAGAGGCGACCATCACAGACCTCAGGGGTAGCAACGCATCTGTGACCGAATTGGAACAAGACTCATACTAACAATTACTAACTGGACTATTACTAACATTAACTAACAGGACTAATTATCACTAACATACCCTGTCCTCGCACTTATTAACAAACTAACCAACTAATATTCTAA
Organism: Hesperia comma; assembly: GCA_905404135.1. Classification (NCBI taxonomy): domain Eukaryota; kingdom Metazoa; phylum Arthropoda; class Insecta; order Lepidoptera; family Hesperiidae; genus Hesperia; species Hesperia comma. Next base: position 13,866,349 of record FR990023.1, read on the forward strand.
CACCATCTACATACTAACTGGACTAACCATCCTAGTCCCTTTGAGTCTAGTTCTAGGTCGGTCACAGCTGTTATGGGCGGCAGGGGAAGGGTGGTACTGCATGCTCGTTTGCTATCTTAATTCCATAAAAAAAAAAAAAAGGTATTTTTGTGTAGATTGTGAATAACCATGGCGCTAGTCCCGGTTCATTGTCCAATCGTAGTAATCTTACTTGAAAATATTTTTAATTATCGGTATAAATAAAGCCATTCGAAATAAGTTTTATCGTTTATTCTATATATACTCATATAATTATGTTACTGTAAAAGCCCGAACGGTGAATCTTAAGATTTACCAGTCAATCGTAAGATTCACCAACACGAGTTGGTAATTGTCCGAAATAACAACAAAGTGTCAATTTTTTCGGGCTTTTACCACCATTCATTTGATGAATCTTAGGATTTACATTTAGGCATCGTAAATGTTGTCGAATTATGTGCGTTTTAAGCATTTAAAAGTCACTTGCTACAAACGGTGAAAGAAAACATCGCGAGGAAACCTGCATGCCGGAGAGTTCGCAAAACTCAAAGGTGTGTGAAGTCCGCCAATCCGCACTTGGCCAGCGTGGTGGACTATGGCCTTAACCTTCTTATTCTGAGAGGAGATCCGTGCTCAATAGTGGGCCGTGATGGGTTGAGATGGTGATGATGATGATGATGATTTTTATTTGTTAATTGAATAAGCTCAAAATCTGTGCAAAAATCATCAAAATCAGTCGAACTATGCCAAAGATATGATTTTTTAAATTCTAATTCGAACTAAATATTTCGTATCTTCTAAAGGCTATATTTCAAAATGGACAACTTGTACGGGTTTGTCGCCATAGTAATTTTTTGTACTCTTGAAAAGACCTATCAAACGACAGTAAAGTCATTTTGATTGGACATGGGTACCAAAACGCCCATCCTCCTTTACTGGTTCTAAAATTGCCACGTGGCAAGTCCTATTTTAAAATAATTAGGTATATTATATTATCTTTTGTAATAAAACCTGATTGATTTCCGTAGCTTGATACATGGAAGTATTCGAGATTGTTGAAGATTTTATAAATAAAAATATTTCTTATAATCTTTATCTGGATGTCGTTTAGTCGGTTCGTTTTTCCCGCTAATCTCATAAGTTATAGGTAACCAGTTGTATTAAGCTTGAGTTGTTATTCCAATCTGTAAACAAAAACATTTTGATTTTATTGATCTCGTGATTATCGAATTAACTTTTAAAAAATTGTAACAACTAACTATCCGGCCATTTGCTTTTTGATGTGCACCACGTTCAATCCAAAAATTTTTTTGATCAGATTTCATTCACTTTGCTGTCATGTGACTTCGCAGTTAACAAACTGTGCCACGTTTTTGCAGCTGTAAAAGACTCTCGCATCCCTGTTCCACTAACACAAAAAATATTGTGTCAAATACCTTGACACTTGAAACACTGTGCAGCAAACAGTACAGTTACGGTTCGAGCAACGAGCAGAAAAGTTCGTTCGGTTAGACGATTAACAACTGAAGTTAAATAGAACGCGTTAATTTGAAGGTTCGTTATAGCAGCGATAGTCAAAATATAGGTAGTTAGATAAGTAGGTAATGTGTGTGAGTTCTGAACATTTTTCGAGTGTGTGTATACGAATAACATTCATCAATATCCTTTCAGCCCATCATGGCCCACTATTAAGCACGGGTATCTTCTCAGAATTAGAAGAACATAGTCCACCACTCTGACAAGTGCGAATTGGCAGACTTCACCCATTTTCTATAGATGGATTTTGAAATATTGTTGGTTATAGATACCTAGTAGATTTCAAATGATATTTTTCAATAATATTCAAATCACCTGGTTGTCACTTGCACTATTGTCAATAGGTATTACACAGGAAAGCGACAGCAAAAAATCCATTTTATTCTAACTAGTCACAAACCCATCAAAAAGATTCATGCAAGCACATGGTCTCATCCCATTCAGAGCAACTTTAATCAGATGCGTGAGGAAAAATGGCCGCCATTCGTAACAGTCGCCGCAGAATGCGTGAGTTCGAGGCTATCGTGATACAAGGAAAATGGAATCATAGGAAATGATCAAACAAAAGGACCTTGTTTCTTGACTGAATATAAAACAAAATTTTACTCGCAATTATGCGGAGTCTTTATTTGTAAATATTTTGTGCAAATAAACCCTAGCATTATCTAAAATACTTAATTATGTTGTATGAAAAATACCCAAATAATGTAACGTTCACTCAGAAACTGGTTAAAGTGCGGATTCGCCGATACTAAGATACCGTCTACTGATAGCAACATGAAGGTTCCCCGGAAGAAGTTGAATGTATAGAGCTATTACTTAGCAATTCAGTTCTCCATAAGAAATCTCATTGGTTTATTCAATGCGATTGATAGACTATCTAAATATACCTTTATATCTACGCATCCGGTACTAACAGGTACTAGTTTATAATAACTATCCTTTTGCTTTATTACTAACTTAATTAGTTGTGGTAATAAATAGTCTAATGAGTGAAAAATCTAGGATTCAGTTTCAGGCTGGGGCATATATTAATATCACAGAATGTTGTTCACATGTCAGACTTTGTAACTGAATTGTTACCCAATCACAGAAAATAAATCTCGACACGAGAAAACAAAACCAACATTCCAGAGGATTGAGTGCAAGTAAATAAATAAAATAAAACATTCAAGGCGAGAACTAAGAGCTCTAATTCTGTCATGTTGTCCACTGAACTACTGACTAAGTACTGACTCATTCGCTTGAGTCTTGACTTGAGACTTCTTTTTATCTGCCAAAATGTAAGCGACATACGACAGTCGGTGTGTGCGTGCTGTGAAGTCACAATAATTTATAGGTTTAAAAGTGACTAACCTGATACGATTCAGATGTTTATCATCTGGATATTATCTTTGCTATTCTGTTAAAATTAAAGCCTTCATGCCTACGTTATTGTAGTAAGGCTAAAGTTAAATAAAAGCATTCATAGTCCCACTCTAGGATTCCTTTGTCGTGGATGCCATACAAGATAAATCTAATCCAGGACTCTTTGAACGGTGATCCTATAGGTGTGGTAACCAATAGGTACGTATGTTATACAGGTCCTCATAAAATAAGCTAATAGTCCATTATCTCCGCAGTTTCGTCGATATGCACACTGCTAGCTTCTAAGAGGAGTTCATTTTAAAGATAACATACAAAAATCAGGGTTATCAACGCAACATTATATAGCAGCGAAGCTAGTTTTTAAACCGTTTCTTTTTTTTATTTTGGTGCCACCTTAACAACATTATACCTACCTAGTCATTATCAGCGTCATCGCCACCCTTACATGTCTTCTCTCGCAGTTTCAGAGGCAACACCATTTCCACATATTAAACTATGGGCAACACCGCACTGGTTAATTGCGGATTGCCAGACTTTATTTTTAATAACTTTATAAAACACTCGTATGAAACAGGTTTCCTCAGTGTGTGTGTTTTTTACTGAAACAAGTGATAATTCAATTCTAATACGCAAATATTTTTGAAAACCACAGGTGCGCGCTGGGGTTCAAACTTGAGCCCTCCCGTTCGGGAGACCAATGTTCTAACCACTCAGCTATCAAATTATTCAAAACGAATATAATAATTATTATTATAATGATTACATTTATGTTTAAAAATACTTAGCAATAATTATTATGCCCACAGCTGTTTAATTTAGCATCTATTAATAATTAATAAATAGGTATCATAACCACATAAAATTCGTGGTTTTCGGCTAGGTAAATGTTTGAAATATTAGCGCGGTATTTACATTTATCCAGTATCTGCAAAATAACATAATCACAAAACGATGAAAAAGGGTTTTCAATATCAAAGGGTTGGGCTATGAACTATTTCTAAAGGAAAAGGTCCATAGGAGGAGATAATATCCGAATCTATTGTGATTCACGACATAGTACCGTTATAGAGTCCGTTAGTACAATAATATTACGGTATCGTACAGTATACGCATTAACAATATTACCCTACGCATTGTCTGGGTTAACATACGCGTCGCCGGGATAATATTGGATATTGAAAATATTGAATATTTTTTTAGAATATTCTATTACTTCTCTTTGTTGCTGTGTAAGTAGTGAAATGTTTCTTAGTACTAAAATTAACATGTTTCATAGTTATTGGGACATCGCTGATATGATATTAGATAGGTACCTCTGGCAGTATTTTTTACCTACGTTTGTAAATTTCAATTTCACATCATGGGCGTAAGTCTCAGAATATTATGATAAGTATCGGACACATGGACTAATAGAAGTATAATTATAGTTATTTAAAGCTTAATACACTTATTTAATTAATGCGTATAGAAAAATTGCAAGGTAGGTAATTCGGAACCCTGCATTTGCGAGTCCAATTGGCACTTGAAAGATTTTTACTTTGCTTACGAAGCACCATGTTCCAAATCGCGCTGTCTCTGCCGTTTTGTCAAACTTTTTTCCAATACTGCAGATTTGGACAAAATTATTTTAGCCAACTTCGACATAATTTTTGGTCCTTATAAAAGTAGGTCAACCGAACGTATTAAAATATAATTTTTATCGTATTGTAATAAAGGCTTTCTTTCAACTGAGATGTGGTGTCCGGTGGAACATAAGTATTAAAACTAACGCTTTATTGAGGAAAAAACTTTAAGGTCAGCTTTTTCTTAATAGATTATTTCATCCACACAAGTACCTATTTAAACAAATATTTTTATCACTACTTACATAATATTTCAGTATAATGTAGATACTTGATAAGTCTAGTCTGACGCAAAATTGACAGATTTTAACCATTCTAAAAAGCAGTCGCGGTCGGTAGATAGAAAATATATAGGTAGTTATCTTCCGTGCTTCGGTGATCGCAAAGAGCCTTCGGTAACGGTTGTTACTATTAGGCAGAAGACTTAAAGCCATGTCGGAGGCCATGATGTGGCATAAAAGTTTCTGAGACATAGGTTAGTAGCAACTAAACCCTACCAATCTTCACTGAAGTTGCGTGGTGGAGTACGCTCTAAGCTACCTCAAATATGAGCCCGTGCTTAATACTGAACCGTTAATAGATTGAGTCAACCAATTTCTCATTGAGCCTTTAAACCATTAGATGCCTACTGACCATCGTCCATCACCTATTTAGCCCTTGATGTAAGTATACTTTTTTTCTTTTACATGATATGCCAAAAATGTACGGAATTTGGCACACAAATAGATGCAATCCAGAGCATGAACAATCTGCTGAAAGAACAACAAAATGGCACAAGCGTCTGGTATCTGGAAACGATCTCGGAATAAACGACCAACTGCATTCTTGAATAAGTCAAACTCCGCTAACTAGATAGCTCGGACCGAACATTTGAAATTCTTTGGCATATCATATAATTAAATAGATTCGGGTTGGAGATAAGACGGGAAAATATGTATTTTTATCTTAATAGAATTCTTTTCATATTTTATATTTATCTAGGTCGCTCGGCGGATGATCCATCTTATTATATCAATATGTAACGTATGTTTACAACAATATTTATAAGCTTACTAGCTTTCCCCACGGCTTCACCGCTGTTGAATTTTTGTTTCAGATTATCCCCCTTTTCTCGCTTTAGAGGGAAACTTCTAAAAATCGTATCGTAGTGTTCTCCTATACTCCCCTAGGAACATGCATACCAAATTTCAGCTTCTTGCGTTAATTACTTTCAAAACTGAGTTGTCTGGCAGTCATAAAAGTGCTTTTAAAGATTTAAAAATTTAAAGATTTATTCAAGAAGAACCAGAAATAATTTTTACATTTGTTAATGTTCGTAAACAGTGGAAATAGTATTAACTGTGTTACCACTGGTTACGCCCACCTCGGAATACAATTTTGAATATATCTCAACTAAAAAATTACAAAGTTATCCAAATAATAGTTACAATATTGAGCAAGTTAGTATGTATTGTGTGTGTGTGTGTGAGTGAGTGTGTGTGTGTGTGTGAGTGAGTGTGTGTGTGTGTGTGTGTGTGTGTTGTGTGTGTGTGTGTTGTGTGTGTGCGTTTATTAATGCTTGATGGATAAGCCATCGTGCCGATCCAAATAATGGTTTATTTATACTTATTATAAGCTTATGACAACCGGTATAGTCCAATGGTTACCATACCATGGTACTAATACAATATACTTATTAGTGAAGACCTCTAAGAACTTTAGGTTATAATAATGATAATAAATATTATGTAGTTATCGTTATTCTATCCGATATAAATTTATGACGTCAAGTAATCACCGTTTCACGATAGGTACTAAAGCAAATCTATTGAATAACTTCTGCTCCAATTCTCATAGTAATGAGTTAACGATCTAAGATTGACATTTCCTAATTAATGATGATGTTTTAGGACAGTGTTAAGATGAAATAGCCTGTCAAATTGTATAAAGCGTTTCAACAAGAACTCTTTGATTTATTCAACTTATTGTCCTACCGCTTTCGAGGAGGTAACGAATTGTACATCTTATTCAAATTAACTGTTATCCTAGCTCCTAAGTTGAATTCTGCATGCTCGTTTGCTACCTTAATTCTATAGGAAACACTTTCTCATCATCATCATCATCATCTCAACCCATCATGGCCCACCACTGGCAGGAAAGGATAATGGCCGTAGTCCTTTGAGTTTGGGAACTCTCCGCCCTTTTTTCCTTGTGTGTGTGTGTGGATTGAGTGAGCACACTTTTTCCTTCACCGTTATAGCGAATAACATTTAATTTAAATGCTCATAAAACGCACATAACTCCGTAAAGTCAGAGATAGGTACTTATTCGAACTCTGACCCTCAGAGAAGGATTCAAAATTTTTAACCACTGTGCTATCAGCGCAAATTAACCGCTAATTTTCTCTTTTTCATTAAAATTGAACTATGCTATCAAAGCTAAGCCACATTCTCGCTCAAGAAACGTACAGGGATATGACCATTCCCTGTAAACAAGAGTCGCATATACGAGCAAAATAGCCGAGCTTTCTCGCTGACTCGCGGGCAGTTGCACACCTGCCTCAGACGCAGGCATTCATATTATTATAAAAAAAATATTTTATATACTTATTCAGAATTGTACTTGAGTTTTTTTGCGCGACTAATTAATTAATATCACTCTCATTCAATTTGTGATTTGCAAAATCAATTACATCGTCTGTATTACCATAATTTAATATTATCAAGTATGCATTTCATAAAACGATACTTGAATATAACGAATCAATTAACTCAGTACAGGTTGAATTTTTTTAAAACAAATTCCGTAATTCATTTTATTAAAAGATTAAATGTTTAGTTACCAACTTACCGAGCCGAGGGCCTCAACGTGTAAACTGTACTTTAATAAAAAAAGTTTTCATCGGTCCCTCATGTCCTATAAATTTGCTGTAAATTTTACACAGTTCATTAATTCTAAAGTGAAATTTTATTATTATGTTTCGTGATTATGTTTCCAAAATTACTGCGAAATAAAAAGGGTGTAAATATACAAAACCGAAGTCAATTAAATACACTATTTTAACGATGACTCAAAAAGTAGTCTTCGAATTTCGCTCCAAACTAAATGTGGTTACCTCTAGAACCATAAGACAAGAATGAACTTTAGAATATAAAACAATCAGTTTACCTAGTAAAAATTTACTACCACACGCAATATTAGGGATAGCTCAAAAACTACTCATCAGATAATTATTTTGTATGGAATCATCAAATTTGTATGAAACCACGCGGCAGCACGAACTTCCGATTATAAAAAGAATAATCAAACTCGGTTCACAAGCAAAAATTAATGAGGTAGGTAACACACATAAAAAATTGGGTCGAATTGAGATGGAACCTCCTTTTTTACGTCGGTTAATAAATAAGCAAAATAGAGTTCGTTAGTTACTACTTTAAAAAGTAAAGTTTTGCTTCCGTCGACAAATTAAAGTGGGAATATTAAAGGCTGTTTCATACAAGCAGCTGGAGCCCCATTTTGAATATTGGTTTTTCCGGCAATTACAACGTGTGCTCTTTAACTACAGTGCAAGTCGTACCATTTCTTTGGGATCTGTTGGCCACTCGAAAAATCCATTCCATATTCCCTATTTTTCAATGTCAAGGAAAATAATTAGTCGACGTACACACATAAAAAGCATAAAAAATTATAATGTAACAGTAACACTGTCTGTAGGAATTTATTAGGAAAAAATCGATACAATAAAGCAATCTTAACAAATTCTGTGTGTCTATATGCTTATTCCCGCTTACCTCAGTAACAAATAAAAACATTAGGATATGGTTTTTATTTATTTTAGTAAGCCTGTGCTTCAGAGTTTAAGGCATTTCATGGTGAAGGGTTAAAGAGGAAACCGTTATACCAAAACAACATTTCAACTCCAATTCAATCTATAAAATCCGTTAAAACCCAGACCCCTTCAATGGAGCAAATCTACCGTCACTAACTCCCAATTTTTATTTTCACTGTAAAACCTGGTTTCAAAGACGAAAAAAGCCTGTACAAACCAGTAATATCCGATACCAATCACATGTACCCTGCAAACGGAACACAGCTGGTTTTAAAAAATGCCTCCTATCTCGACCCAAAGCGACCATTACCGAAAACTAACACGGCAAACTGTCCTAAATTATTCCCTCTAGTTCGCCAGCTGCGGCAGTTTTTATTTCTTCGCGGTGTAGATTTTAATCACTTCCGACATCCCACGAGTCCAGTCGACACGAGATACGTCTCGGTTCAGTTTGAATAAACAAGCAAACTACATTTGTGGCACGCTCGCTCGTCAGGGGAAATACGCGCTGCGATGAGAACAAAGGTAAGGCCGTCGCTTACGGACGTATTTGCGAATTTGCGACTGTACGACATTTTAACCGACTGCGCGACTCAAAATTTTACATGAAAATGTTTGTTCTTCAGTGACAGTGACATTCTGGGGACCAATCGCATGTTTGGGTTTTGATGTTTAAGTCAATCAATTTGCCTAAATCTCGCAACTAATAACAAAGATGTGATAACCAAATTCAGTAAAACAATTAACACCGTCAGGATTAAAAAAATAAATGTTAAGCGGAATATCAATGAATATGTTTTTGAAATCATCGTTAGGTTTCTTTACTCAATGTTCAAATTATTTATACAATAAGTAATGAGAACTACTTTAAGAATTCTTGATGCAATAAATAACAAATAATGCAATATTATTGGAGAGGCACATGTAAAAACATTATAGGCAATCAAATTAATATCTAAGTACACTCTTGCTTTTTTGCAAGCAGCTGTGTCGGGAGAACATCAGATATATCCGCGTTTTTTGGCCATGACATAAAAAGTATCGAATGTGTGTAGTAGTCCTAAAATATACAACTGACAGAGATTGTTTAAAAGTCACATTTATTAAGAGAGTGAGGGGGCTCTTAATTATGATGTGTGTAATGAGCCTTGCACGCTTTTTTATATGGAAGGAGAAAACATATCTCGGTTTTATTTACCCTAAGATAAAATAGAGCAATGACTTCTCAATGTCAATCGTTAGTACTAGCTAGGTATGATGACCACTTGCCATTTAGGTGGCACATAAAATTTTTCGCTTTTCAGAGTGTTAAAATAATTAAATGTATAATGTGGGAGTCTTCAAGAGGATAGTTAATAGGTTTATAGGTTAATGCGTTCGTCATCTTGGACCATCAGGTGGGGTCGTTTTCAAGCATTAACTTATATTAGATACCTAAAGAAATCGAACCCTGGACCCTTCGAATGGTAACCCGACATGGCAAGCATTCCGCCACATAGCTCATTATATTAACATACTTCGTACATAATTCTAGTTCAGCAATCGAATATCCATTTGGCTTGTTTTGGCAAGTTACCGAGTCAAGGGCAAACCGCAAATCATTATACGAACAACCTATCATTAAAATTTCCCAAAACTTGGCGGAAAGCCGAAATGTGAACATGAACATCGAATAGGTACAATGACAAAACAATTAATTTGTCTGTCACTACGTTTCATAACACCCTTTGTTGTTGCTTGAATAACTATTATATTATGGAGTTACATACAATCGGCCTTAATTGGTTGGTATAGAACTCGGGGTGCTGTGAATTAGATGAGAATTATGTCGATTATCTTAGGTCAAGAACAACCCGTACTTATTAGGATTTTTCTCAAGAATCTCACTCAAAATATCATCAAATTACTAAAAATAGAATACCTAGAACATTTTTTGGAGACTAGTCGCAAGGCTATGTGAATACCTATAGTACCGAAAATCGATTTAAGTATTAGGTACTTATTAGTTGATTATTGGTGAATTATTATAATATTTTTTTAAACTATTGTTTTAATCGTCTTGCACGGTACATAAACCTTTCGTAAATCCACAATTCACGCTTAGACCCTCTAAATTTATTCTTACCGTTTTTTCCACAGCATGCAATGGAAATAACCATATCAATTATTTATTAATAATAATAATAATAAATAATAATTACAACTTTGGACATCTAAGGCATAACCTTCCTCATAATTTATCTAGCCTTTTTATGAATCGATATGTCTTTAGGTACAGAAGTCTACGCTTTAATATATCATAAGCGTTGAGAAATGAGTCCCAATTTCCTAAAGCTGCCCTTAGGTTCTCGTAATAGTTCAAAAACTAAGCTTCGCGTTTGAATACAAAATCATTTTATGTCTAAAGCAGTGAAATATTACATTTATAAAAACACAAAGCCCTGAATGTTATGATGCCCCGGTCTTCTTTGCTGTAATAAATCTCTTGCAAAGCTTGAAATAACTGAATCTGGATAAATTTTATTTTCATCTTATTTGATGATTCTAGCGCAGGGCCCATCTACGTACATTTAATAGCCCATACAAGTCGAAATGAAAGTCGGGCAATCAAAATTCTTTTTAATAGCCACAACGTTTGAAGCTACACAAATTTTATTTTATTACCCCCAAAACATCGACAGCTTTCTTGCAATTCGATTCAAGACGTGAAATGCATTCTAAAGTATAAGACGTAAGTTCAAAATTGTTTGAACTCATGTACAGAGGAGCACAACTTTGTACTCAGTTTTGGTGAAATGCATTCGCTATTTTTAGTGTTACGTTTTATTGTGAAATTGTGTGAGTAGGTTTACGGGTTGGCCCCTTTTCAGAACACGGGAGCTGAGTTTAAATCGCGCTACTGCACCCAGGTAGCTCTTTTATACACATGAAAAGAAGAATACCTTCGATCTACAACAACGAAAAAACAAGTCTGAAATATTTAAAAAACTTTGGTCGTGGTAGTTCAAAATAACATAAAGGGTGGAAAATTTTCGAAAATTATTATTTTTCTATACAATAAGAGCTGGATTTTTTTTTCTTATTTTTCCTGAAGTCAGTCCACCCTCCAGTTCCCGCTTATCGTTGAATTTTGGGACTTGTTGTATAGTTAGGTATACCTAGATAGATACATCTCGTAAAATTTGTACCTGTGCCTAGTGATAAGTCGATTTGGTGGTAGTAGCTACCAGAAGGGTGCGGTTCTACTGAGGCGGAGCGGAGCAGAGCGGAGAAGAGCTGTGCCGCGATTCACCAATGACATGGCTTGAAATCCACATCTCTTCTCCGCTCCGCTCCGCCAATGCTGTTTCCTTTGAAGCGGAATAAATAAATAAAAAAATAAAGCATTAAAATTACCGTTATTTATTTTTGCAGTTAAAGCAGCTAAAGCTAAGTGGAAGAAGTTGCGCGACAATCATGGCGATGTCTTAAAAAGACAAAATCTTACTAGAAGTGGTCAGGCGGCGAAATAAACAAGAGAATTCAAATATCAAAAACTGATGGAGTTTTTAATGCCACACATGCTTAATAGAGTTTGCGCTACAAATTTTACAAATGATTCAGGACCTTTGAATCAAAATCATGACAATAACGCAATAAGCTCGGCACCAAATGATTCAGTATCCGATTTAGAACAGTTTGATTTAGATAATATTGTTACATCAGATGTATCAAATATCGGTGTTGGCAGTTGTTTACTAGGTTCCCAATTTTCGGTTACATCATGTCCTGATTCATCAAGAAGCAATAAAAGAAAGTCTAATAAAATCTCAGAATTCCTAAGAACACATCAAGCTAATCACCAGCGAATGGAGAAAGAACGAGCTAAGTTAAAAAAAAATCATAATGGCCCCCGATAACTTTGACGACATAGATCATATTTTTCTCACCATAGCAAAAGGTTTACGTAATTTCATCAAGAAGCAATAAAAGAAAAAAGTATGAAAAACTTCCAAGGTATTTACAATTACAAGTCAAAAGAAAAGCAATGAATGCTCCAATGGAAGCTGAGGACGTAAATGAACACAGTTCATGGAATGCTCCACATTATGGATATTCTTCAGCTCGAACAGAAACATTTACTACCCAAAATTATGAAAACAATCTGCAAATGCCACCACAAGACTCTAGTGAACCTTTTCCACCTGAAACTGATCAAAATGTGAATCAAAATGTTAACGAAAATAATGATGAAAATGTTTAGTTATGTTGATTTCTAATTATATTTATTGATTGACTGTCTTGAAAATTCTGTTTTTATTATGAATAATTGTTAACTGTTAAAATATTTTATTTTATTATTAATTTAACATTTCTTTAAATTTGTTGATTTTAATAAGGGTGCGTTCAATCTACACGCGCATGCCCCACGGTCTCCACGCGCGCGTCGAAACACCCTTATATTTTTGATAAGACTGTGTTCCAAAGAATAAATGATTATAAATGAATAATAACTATCTGAATAAAAAACATTGAATCGAATTGTGTACTTCAAACACAACGCAAGCCTTTCTTTACTTGATATCGATCTCCTGCAGTATCTTTCTTCTGTAAGTGTGGTTTGAGCAAACAGTGTAGGTCATTGAAATTTTTCCTTGATACTCTATAGGAGTTTTCGAATATTTCGTCATCACAGGTTTGAAAGAAGGTTGCAAATTCCCCATGCATAGAATGATATTTTAGATGTTCTCGAATCCATAATCTATGTTTTCTTTTTGAATTCAAGTAATTCGCGGCAACCAATGTTAATTTCTCTTCTTCCAACTCTTCTCCTGCTCCTGTAGAGAAAGAAACAAAAGAGCTGTTTTTTTACCGACAACATGACGCGTGCTCTGACTGAGAGAACGCGTGTCACTGGGCACTCACGCTTCAGGCGAATAGGCAAAGCAGCTCCGCTCCACCCCGCTCCGCTCCACTCCGCTCCGCCTCAGTGGATCCGCACCCTAAGGCTGCGGTTCCACTGAGGCGGAGCGGAGCGGAGCTGTGCGCGATTCACCAATCACATGGCTTGAAATCCCAGCTCATTGCGCCTCGTGTGGATTTCAAGCCATGTGATTGGTGAATCGCGCACAGCTCCGCTCCGCTCCGCCTCAGTGGAACCGCACCCTAAGGGTCCACATCTCATTGTGCCTCGCGTGGTTTTCAAGCCATGTGATTGGTGAATCGCGCACAGCTCCGCTCCGCTCCGCCTCATTGGAACCGCACCCTTATTACTGTGTTTTTGCACGAACCTATCGGTTGTAAATATTAATGAATTTTACATTTAACGAACGTTAATGTACAGTGTAATGCTTACCATTGTTATGAATTTCATGTTGGAATAAAATGATTTAATATTAAAATGTTACTTATTGCGAAGTGCCCATCTGACATGAAAATAATAATTTATCGACCAATAATGTCAATATTGACCAAATTGGACATTGGTTTTCTAAATTATTAAAGTTTCAAAGTCGGTGAATATATCTAATGAGGCATAGCCATTAATGCTCACTATTATTACCTTTTCAATAACTGTTATTTTTAATTTTTATACGAAGGAATTTCTATATTAAAACTTCTGTAGTCAAATAATTTTGGAACCTACAGTGAAAATCAAATGCTCTTAAGAAGAAAAGTGGTCTACGTAAGAACAAAAGAATTAATACAAAAAAGATAATTTGTGTATAAAACAAATGAAGAACTACACAGCATTACTTTTAATATATGTACTGATTACATAAAATGAATGATAATTGAACTATAGCCATGAAATTACGTAAACCTTTTGAAATATCCCAAAACAACTCGACAGGTATAAAAGAGACCTGGTTGTTTAATTCACTGAAGGTTCGTATGACTGTGCATATCGTGATGTGTTGGTCCTCACGACTCCAACATGACTGTTCAAAACGAAAGAGTTATAGAGGCCAACTATAAAGCACCGTATACCTTATCCTTACTAAAATTGTTGCTATTATTTATCAACTATAAATTATATAATTTTTCAGCGGTTTCATTTACGCTTAATTTTTATTAAAATACAGTACTCTATATTAATCTATGTGTATTAGGTAATATCAATCCAAAGTTAGTTACCGATTAGGGCAAGAAACCATAACAAATAGATATAGTGACTTTAGCGTTTATCCTATTATTATATTTTTTTCCATAACAAATGATGAAAGCGGACCCGATGAGTATCGTAAAACAAAAATAAATATATTTTAAATTTTATATCCTATAATTCATATGGTGCCTTGCTAGATTACTACAGGCTAAAATTTGAAATTGGAGAATATTTTTACGAGCCTTTTATATCATTGCCATCAAGATGATAAAATATCGCGTTAATGAAGTGACTTTTTTTTCAGAATTCTACTTCTAAGCATAATTTTATGAAAGCTTTCAGATATTTCTTTATGACTTTTCCGTTGGCCTAGATCAAAGACATTATTATTATAAATAACTTTTATAATTCATATTATGTAGGTAAGTGCGTTTTAAATTCGTAACTAAATCATGTTGATATTGGAGGTTCATTAGCATTATGTTAATGTTCAGTTTTTATCTATTTATATGCGTTTAGCATTTGAAATAATAATAATATATTAAGAACCTTAAATGGGTAATTATTAGTTAATTTATTAATTGCAAGCAGTTTTCGCGCATAATATTAATGGCTTAAAAATTAATTGCTTAATGTAATGTAATAAAAACATAGTGGGCACTAAGTCAACCGTGCGAAAACTATTGCATCAGGTCTATTCTCTTAACCTAAGGCCTATACTTTATTTTATAGCAATGATATACAGTGATAACCCTACACTAGAATTTCCTGTGTCGTGCGTAAAACAAACAACATTTCTTGTTAACTTTTTCTACCACTTTAAGGGAATAAGCGACGTCTCAAAACTGCTTGTTTTCAGCAAAGAAACATGGAGATAAATTTGTAACGATACTACGCGAAACTAAAAGCTAGTGTACACGCTCCTTATGTTTTACAGAGGGACAATATCACCAGTTGTCGTCATGAAGGTGAGAATAGAAAAGTTTTTATCTCCTGGACATGACTCGCTTTGTTTCGTTGTAGTTGTATTTTCACACAAACGGCAAAATTTTTAAATTGAAATATGCTCACATGTTTTGTCGTGTGAAAGTCGACGGAAAACCTGTAAATGCGGACAGATGGAATCATGTTTTTAAATATAATGTTGAGTTTTTATTGCGCAAACACAAACAATGGATTTAAAATATACTTATATTTAACATATCTTTTGCTTGTTTTATTTCTTTTCTTTTTTAGGTTATGGATAATTTCTGCTCATCTCCTTGTCGCATCGAACTGTGTCTCTTGCGTCAAGTTGCATTCTTGCTGGAATACTGCCCCTGGATCTACGCGCTGCTGAGAATAAGGAGATCTATGAAATAAAGAGAGGAAAGCCCTGGTCTGAACTTCCCGATCAACACCTTGAAATACCTGTGAACCCCTTTGACCTCCAACACCCCGCACACAGACAAAACCTCTTCATCGATCAGGTCAATAACATCCAAGACCTGAACACAACAGATGCTTCAACTGTTAATATCTACACCGACGGAAGCAAAATTGAAGGGAAGGTAGGGGCCGCTGCTTCAATATGGATAGAAGGGAAAGAAATTACGTATAGAAAGAAGTCCCTTGCGTCGTACTGCACTGTATACCAGGCAGAACTTCTAGCAATACAGGAGGGTATCAAAGCAATCAAGAAGAAGTCCTCGCTCACTACCATCAATATTTTGAGCGACTCCCGATCGTCTCTCGAAAGCTTCACCGGAACTCTCAGCCTGCACCCAATCGCTACTAACATCAGGCAGCAAATTCAAGATTTAACCACTCAAGGTAGAAACGTTAACCTGTACTGGGTAAAGACACATGTCAGAATACCTGGCAACGAGCGGGCTGACGAACTGGCGAAGGAGGCTGCACTGAAATCTAAAACTGAGCCAGCCTACGACGATTTTCCACTCTCCTTCGCAAAGAGGACCATAAGAGCAGCCACGCTCAGTAAATGGCAGAGCCGATACATGTCCTACACAGCAGGAGCCGTCACCAAACTGTTTTTCCCCGACGTAACCGATGCTTACAAGATCACTCGCAAAATAAAATGACCAACTGCATCTCCCAACTCTTCACCGGTCATGGAGGCTTCAAAGCCTACCTTCACAAGTTCGGTCTGCGCAGCGACCCATCTTGCGTCTGCGATTCCATAACCAGTGAAACACTCCAGCACATTATACTGGAATGTCCAAGGTTCACTGCGAAGAGATGGGAGTGTGAAGGTAAGTTGGGATTCGTCCTGGACTTGGATACCCTCAGGAGAACCATGGACGACGATGAGTGTCGCCGCCACTTCTTGGAGTTTGCTTTGTACGCTGTCAAATCGGCTGGCAGAGCTAATGGCTCTAGAACCACCAGCTGAGTGAATAGTGTAGTGTGTGTAGATTATGTGAAGTGGCAAACCTCAGTGATAGTGTGATAGTGATACTGTGATATGGACACGTACTGTTGAATAGTGGACAATAGTTAGTGGACAATAGGAATTAGTTACTTATTAAAAAAAACTCAGCCATAATAATCATAGTCATATAAGGAATAGAGAGAAATCACTGAATGAACAATATCAGTGAAAACTCATAGCCATGAGTACGTTTCGATCACGTTTGGTGCCAGTGAAGGAAAACACGTTAAAACCCTAGGAGTGAAGGAAAACACTGAACAACCAAACCCTCGCCCAACCAACCATCGCAATGGACTCATGAAAGAAGAAAAAAAAACATTTCATGAAATTATCGATCACTAGTAAATCCGCCCTCGCTTCGCTTCGGGAAGTAGTCCCTTTAAAAATCTCTATAAATTTTAACAAATTATGTTATTCTGATGTCTAAGCTATATTACTGCAAAGTTTCATGAAAATCCGTTTAGTAGTTTTTGCGTGAAAGAGTAACAAACCCACACACACTCACTCACTCGCTCACATACATTCTTACAAACTTTCGCATTTATAATATTAGTAGGATTTCATGAAGTGAGCAACTCTACGATAAGGCCTCGACACATACTACGCAACTTAAGTAGATATGTATTAATAAACAAGCAGGCTTAAGACCTAGATATGCCGTTTGATTGCCGTGACATTGATTGAATAACATTGTCCATTCCGTTTACAAAGATTATGACTTTGATAAAGTGAATTAATTTAATAAAGGTCATCAACTGTGTCACAGACTCACAGTTAAGTATAATAACAAAGGATGATGAGAAACAAGATTATAAAACAATTGATAAAATCAAAAAGTACCCTATCGTGACAACAGGAAGGTAAAAGATTGAAAGACAAAAGAATACCATTATTTACGTAGCTATTTGTACGCGTTACACAAAAGTAAATGGGTTTTATAGAAAGGTGAAGTAAGTATCCGTTTTTATGTTAATAATAAGCCTTCTTGCGGGTAGTTTTTTCATCGTATACTTCATTCTTATACTCTGACTCTTACTAACAATAAAGTCTTTTACAAAGAGGAGAAAGCTCTCCAGGCCAGATAGTATGGCCTACATTGAAACGTATGCAGCAGGGTTATCATAATAAGTTTTCAGGATTTAGCCACGACACGTTTACTGCTCCGACGACTACAAAATGTTAATAAAAAGCGTTTTGAATTAAGCCGTAATAGAAGCTTATATTTTTCCAGTGGTAACGATGTTAACGTTACAATAATAGTAGTTATCAGATTTCTTGAAGCTAATTTCTGTTAAATTAAAAAATAATCATATATCTCATAGTTTGGTGGTTTGGTGAGCGTTGGCTATAATTTCTTTGACACGAAACATCGACATTTTTTACTTTTTCTGTAGATATAATAATATGCATGTATTATATAAAATGTAAGGAAGAAGTTATCTGAATTACTATAAAAGTCGCATCCAAATCTGTTGCATAGGATCTACTTGTAATATTATTATTATGACCGAGAAAATATTGATTTTAAAATAATAAATAAATTACGTGTATTCTAAAATCTTTAATATCGACTGATGCTATCCTGGCACGAGTTTGATTCTAATTTAAATTATCTTTTTTCCCAATTTCCCGTTTGCAATTCTATACAATTCATCCTCGTTTTAAACTATCCGTTGTTTATGGTCGGGGCTCAAATGACGCAGTTTCGAATAATCCCGGATTAGACATCTGCATTAGTAAATTAATACAGATTGAAATGGATAATTCAATATTGACGGACCTATAATAGCAAAGTAACTGGACTAATAGCCATCAATATTTAGTTAGTGAAACTACATGTGAAGCAAAGATTCGAATCTCGATGAAGTTGACTTAAGGTATGTAGGTACCTATATTATTCATGGCTCATGGATTTGTGGTTCCTTAATTTGTTTGTTTTTTTTCTTGGCGCAAGATCGCGAAAAGTTCTCAGAGCTGAAAGCCAACCTCCAGTAGTGGAGAGGCACAAGAAGAAGAAGAAGAATTTGTTTGTCGATGTCACTCGCCACATGGAAAATTCTAGTGCTTAGCTGTTATTTATTTATTTTTATTTTATTTTATTTTTATTACTAGTTATCCGCCCGCGACTTCGCCTGCGTAAAATTAGTTTAGATTTTTTTAAATAAAATGAATGAATTAATAAGGCAGTTGTTATTAATTATTATTATTAATTACGTAATTCTGTACTGTACACTTCTCAGAGGTAGCATAATATATACTAGTGGTCAATTACTAAACGGCAGCCAATTACTCCTCAGTTAACCCTACGATAGACAAAACATTTTGTTGTAAAATATACATCCTACTTCCTACTTCTTACTATTCTATCCTATCCTATCCTATCCTACTTCCTACTTCCTATCCTACTAATATTATAAATGTTTGTAAGAATGTGTGTGAGTGTGTGTGTGTCCTCTTTCACGCAAAAACTACTGAACGGATTTTCATGAAACTTTGCAGTAATATAGCTTAGACATCGGAATAACATAATTTGTTAAAATTTATAGAGATTTTTGAAGGGACTGGTTCCCCGAAGCGAAGCGAGGGCGGGTTTACTATCTATAAAATTACTATCAATAAAAATTTATATCGTTAAAGCCGTATACACTTAAGTACGTTTTCATAACACGATGCAGAGCTTTTGTTTATGTGAGTTAAAAAAGATTGGAGTGAGTGGCGTATTACTTATGTAATATTTACAATGGAAATACATTCGTATTACAAAACATGCAACGTTTCAAAATCATATATAGTCAAAAGATGCATAGACAAGGCAACATTATGTATTATTTATGTACCTACCTATAGTATGTTTTTAAATAAAAGCGTCAACGATTCCAGAAAAATATATTTGTAAAGTATTAAAAATATAATTATTAGTAATTAGTAAAGTATTGTTAGTGGCGCGATTACGGAAGGCCTGTCTGTGTCCAACGGTGGACGCAGAAAGGCTGATGAATGGATGAAAATATTAAAATGTATGTCTGAAATAAATCATTGATCAAAATAATATTCAAAAAGTAAAACAAACGTTATCGAAACATCATGTGATTATAATTGTTATTTAATGGGATTATGAAAAATAGGACTGAGAGATAGGGAATGATTTTAGTGATCGAACGAGTATTAAGTAACACTAGTACAGAGTATTCAGGAGGCCAAGAGCCGCCGTACACAACGTTGCAAGTGGGGGTTAGGGGTCATTATTTTGCAGATAGGTATAAGAAAAGTATCAAATTATTCCACACACGAGCCAATTTAAGAAATTTTAATTGGCAGATTATGTCCGCTGTAGTAGAGTGGGGTGATTGCGCGAATCATTAGAGGCGAAATTTTAACCAAATGAAAGGTCGCTTAGGACTAATGTGAGGTACAGATTCAACTTAATAAAGTATTGTTGTCATATTTGGGTTCGTACTGCCAAATCTCAAACGTCAGAATGTATGGAGAGGCATGCAGAGGCTTATTGGTGACTAAAATGTGGTTTATAACAATTTGCCGTTTTTTGTGCTTCTGTAGGATATCTTGGGAAGTGAGAGCAGGATTTGTTCGATATTTATCTCGTTTTTTTATCCCAAAACCCGATACGGTGATAACCTATCCATCCTTTCGAACAATTACCCGATACGAACAACATGGGTTGCGTTGAAAATATGTTTAAATTGTTTGGAATTTCTAAATGTTACGCTATCTATGAATCAAAACTGTATTCCAATATTCTAGCGGGGTAAACGCTCTGCAAATGGCTGCGCTTAAACGGAGGATTATACTGCAGAAAATAAGCATAATTTTAGGATTTGGACGCTTTCAAACGTTCGAGCTAGTATATAAGCTAGGATAATGTTTAAACTTAGTCATATCAAAACAGTAAATAAATGTTGCTTTTAATCTTAAATAACTTTTTAGGTGACATGACATAAATGGTAATAGAATTTACTCTTCGGATAAGATGAAATATTGAATTGAACAGACAGATTTATCAGTAACACCAACCTACGGAGCTTATCACATACAATGTTGTACAACTATTCATTAGTGCATCTTCCACCTAGGCCCATCTAAAGCGAGAGTGCAATGCGTGCACCGCACGCGGGCGGCACGCAGGATCACGACTCATGTATAAATTATTTCAGTAAAATTAAAGCGACATCAACTTGGTTTCAAACGGCAACGACCAAGACACAGCACCAGAGACCATGAAGATAATCTATCTCTGCGTATTGGTTATAACAAGAAGTTTAACCTAATATCAACGGATACGGGCGTGTTATTTTGATACGAAATCCCACCCATCGACCTCAAACAATACATACGTAGAGCAACTCCTGAACAATTCCTACAAAGAGGCTCTTGGTTTGTTCGGTACGAGATATTAATCATAGCGGCCCTCGGAACTCTAACAATGAGACCCCGTTATGAAGATAAGGGCTTTAGACGCGATGAGAAAAGGATCACTTATTATAATTATAGATATTATTCTTATTCCAAACTGTTTTCTTTTGCAACTGTGTTTTCTTGGGTTTTGCTAAATATTATTTCTATTGCGAAAGGTCACTCAATCAAGGTTTTGACGACCTGGATGGCGCAATGGTTAACACGCCGGATCGCTGTTCCGAGGGTCCTGGGTTCGATTCCCTGCGGGGCGGCAATTTGAATGATGAGTTTAAATTTCCGTTCTCGGCAATGACCTTGTTCTCGGTCTATGTGTGTGTCCTTGTCTTGTGTGTTGTCCATGGCACCCACGACACAGGGAATCCTAGTGTGGGGCTATGAGTGTGTGGCGTTATTTATTATTATTTATTTATTTAATCTTCTTGTTGTATAAAAATGTTGTGCAGGATATTTTATAATTAGTAGACGTTGGGTAAGAAGGGATTTTGTCATATTCCAACTTTAAGATGATAAACTAAAGAATGAAACTTTGTTTGTAATTATTTTAACGTCTTTTTACGCGCCTCAAATAGCGGAAAAGAGCTAGAAAAGCCAATTATTTAGTTTTTTTTGTTGGGCTTGTTCCAAAATAAGTAGTTGTTTAAAGTGTAACTTGTTCTTTAGCCGCCATATTTTGATATCTCGTTACTCCAAGCAAACGCTTATTAATAACACCGTAGGTCTTAAGAGTGATAGGAGAGAAATTGAAATGTTGGTTCCACAAGTAGGTACCTATAGGAAATTTAAATTCAAAATTATTTATTCATGTAGGTTTCACTGATGATTCTATCGTGAGAAAAAAATTATGTTTGACATTTATCCATAATGTTCTCAAAGTTCTGAAGTCTGAAGAAGTCTGTCAATCCGTACTTGGCCAGTGGATTACGGTCCAAACCCCTCACATTGTATGAGGAGATCGAACCTACCCCATCATGTACTCGGCAATCGAATTGTAATAGGTATTACATGATGGGGTAGATTTTCAATTATACATTTGGTAATTAGAATAATTTGTATTATGCGGACTACGGGACTACGGGACTTTTAAGTAATTTTTTTAAACAATGACACTAAATTAATAAAATAATAAAAAAAAATGTTTTTTTACTTAAAAATATACATATATATAAGGGAAAATTTAATTTGAATCCATAAATTATATTCAATTAAAGTCCACATTTTGAAATTAATTTACATTAAATCAAATATTCAAGTAGGTACTCATGACATTTTGCCGGCAGTAAGACCTTGTTCTTTGACAAAATACCGGTTGATTCGTTGAGTGGATGTCTCGACAATCGTGGGATTAGAATCTAATTTATTACTTCAGGGACTTGCCCAACAACGTAACGAGGAAAGAGCAACGAAGGGTGTCATGACGAACAAAAATATATCAAATTGTTTTATTTTGTGAAATAGGAAGATTTAAAATGTTTCTCAAAAGAAAACCTATTTCAAACAAATAGAGCCGGTTACACATTTTTAGAAGCAACCATTGCTCTTCTCAAGGGTAGCAACGCATCTGTGATATGTGATCTAATTAGAACGAGACGCTTAGATACTCATTTACTGGTAATTGGAATAACTGTCCTAGTCCCTAAATTAAGTCTTATTCTAAATCGGTCACATTGTTATGGGCGGCAGCGGAAGGGTGGTGCTGCATGCTCGTTTGCTATCTATATCTATATAATTCCATAAAAAAATATTATAAGTATGTAAAGATAATGCGTTCATAAATGAGCATTTTTTCGTTTGTCTTTATAAAATATTTCGAGAGGAAAAAAGATTGACTAGCGAAGCCAGATAAGCAAGATTTCATAAACACTCCAACCCCACCAAGTTAAGGTGTCGGCGGTGGTTGTTACGAGAGATAGCAGATAGCAGTCGTTGAGACTTATCGGAGAATTTCGAGCGGCAAAGGAACTTTTAATACCCGACAAGTCTTCACTAATCTGCATTAAAGAAACGCGGCGTGGCGAAGAAAGCGTCAGTTCTCTGTTATGAGGAAAATACTGTACCGTTATTGGGTCAGGCCAATTTCGTCTAGGATGAGTAGCTTAAAAATAATAACACGTTAACCATAATGGTAATAATTATAATTTAAAGTTACAAATTGTTATTTTTGAAACCATTATGTCTTAGAAGCTTGTAATACCGAGGTCGATTCCCGATTGAATGACTGCCATCTGGTCCCATGAAATTTGAGCGACATCTGACAGTCAGTTTTTGAGTTATTCTCAATAATGTGATATTTATTTAAAATCTGTGACCATAATGCACCAAGTTTATCGTTTATCTTTATCTTTTTGCCTGCCGAAATGGAGTAGGTAAGTATAAGAGAAATGCGGCTTCTATTATGTTCAACAATAAAATGATGACGTATACATAGTATTATTACCTACTTGGTTACTTGGTTGTTACCCATTAATGGTTTATAACTGAGCATGGGTCTCTCCCCATCTTCGAGGAGCCCTAGAGCATACTCCACCACGCTGCTCCAGTGCGTATTGGTGATCGGGTTAGTGGCCAACCCAGTATCGGAAGTTTTCATGCCGTCCGAAGGCCTCCGACAAGGCTTAACGACTGCTATCCAACGTAAACAATAGGGACTGACGACTTTTTCGTGCCCTCCGAAAGACGGCAGCGCTCAAAAATTTTTTGCCACTAGTTGCGTAGCGTCGTGTCGTATTCGTCGCTCACGTAGGACACCCCTTTAGGATCGACGCAAGCCGTCGGGCTATGAGCGCTTCAATGTTAATACACATTACTTACACTTGATTTAGTCTTACGCGTGTGTACTCGTTTACGTAATCACCAATTATGAGCTAAGCTATACCTAGGGCATTTGCCAATAGCGACTAACTTGGTAGCCTACATCTTCCCTAGACACCGGAGAATGCCAATTCAGTTATTCAGTAACAAGCTCAAACCGCACTAATAGTCAAAGGGATACTACAAGACATGGCTAGTTGCTCATCTGAATGTTCTGTTCAATTAAATACATTTACTCGAGGGCTACAATATGCAACGGTCAAAGCAAATCCGATCTGCATATGTCAGCGTTGAACATGACCAACCTTTTACAAAAAAATAAGCGACTTCAAAGTCGAAGCAAGTCAAAAACCACTCACCAGATGTCACTAAAATTTATAAGGAACCACACGACAAGCACTACCTACCTTTCGAAAAAAAAAATAACCATCAAAATCGAAAAGACAAAAGCAATAAGCATTAATTAAATTCATATTTTTGAGAATAACTCAAAAACTGACAGTCAGCTGTCACACGGTAGTCATTACCTATCGAATGGCGAAAGAATTATCGAAATCTGTCACCTAGTACGAAATTCTGATGTAAAACACATAAGTCCACACGCTCTTCTTTGTTTGAAGTCGTCCAAAACAAATACATTTAACATATTTGTCAGACCTTTATGGACCTTTATGCGCACATTATAATCGACGCGTTAGCGGATCAACTATTACCTATTACCATTCCCAATAGAATTGTGTCGGGGATGACATCGACAGCACAAAGACGCTGACGCTGATGACCAGAAAATTAACATTTATCCGTCACAGTACACATTTGTCTGCTTGGGCCTAGAATCAAACCCGGGAACGCTCGCTGCCTAAATAAGATCACTACCTAGGTGAGGTTTTGTAAGTAATAGCGACATTATGTGAATGTGTTTGCCAATAAAATTGAAATGTCGGTTATATCGTTAAATTATACTGGATGTTTCGTGGCCAAGCCATTAGTGTTGTGCTACGTGCGACATTGGCGCGACAACATGATGCGTCGTATTGTCGCTCCGACACTTTGACGCTACCATGTCGTAAACTAATAAATTATTTTTACGATTGTTATGACATTATTATTGATTCGATTTGACGTATTGGGTAATTATGTAATATGTCCCCGAGACGATCAAGCGTACTTGACAAGTCTACGTGATTGAAGCGAATATTGATCGTTTACTGCGTTGACTTGACACGTACCTTCAAGCGGTCTACGGCTTGACCATAATTGACAGAAATTTTGATTGACGCCGCTTGATGCACCTGCGCTTGATACGACTTGACAGGACTTGACAAGCTTTTTTCATTAGCAGCCGAAACATCGAAGATGGCGGATGACGAAAAGGACCGAGACGTGGCCTTGGCGACAAGCGCTGACATAATTACCGAGCGCGATTTTGTGCTATTGCTAATATCCTATATCATAATATCACAGCGTGAATCGATATCTTAATTTATACCATTCCTTACACCATCGCCTCTTTCTTGTTATTTTTTCTTAATAGATACCGCTAGAGTTATAGCAAGGAATGCCATATCTGCGTTAAAAACCATTTTTGTTTTTGCGACCACAACTTTCATGGGCACAGGGCTGTATGCGACTATGACACACGCACTTGACTGGACTTGATGGCACCTTCAAAAGGTGTCAAGTCCTACGTCAAGTGAAACCGTCAATCACGTGAGACTTGTCAAGTTCACTTGATCGTCTCGGGGACCCATAACTACTGACAGACTCTCCAAAACTGAAACAGGTTTTGTAGAAACATCTGTAGGGTTCTACATTAAATTGATTTCGGAAAGATTTTTTTATGACTTTTGTGACATTGCTCACTTGTCCCATGGACGTGACTACAAACCTGAATCACGCTATCGACGTTTCTCAATCCTTCATATATGCGCAAGTTCCGAACACTCTTGAAACTCGGCCCTTCCCACATGATAGCTTACCTGGCGGGAGATCTCACGTGGCTAACATAGCTTTATTATTTGCGACAGCTATAAAATGTCACGTCATGTGTGAATGAAGCTTAGGTTTTATCGTATCTACTATGAGCTCTCCAGCTTTGCGACATTTTGTCGCCTTTATGAATAGCCGCGACAAAACATGGCAATGCTTAGGAGCTTTTAAAATTATGTCATAGACACGTGTTCATAACTTCATTACGTAGAGTTGAAAAATCCGCACAGTCAAAAGGCAGTGAAAAGAACGGAAAATGTTGAAAATACTGAAAATGCAATGTTAAAAAATCGTGAAAATACTCCATAAAGTTGCATGCATGGGAAACTGTAGGTCGAATGAGAAACTGCGCTGATTTTCGTTTTCATTACGTGGTACCGTCAGCATCAAAAGTAGACCAATTCAGAATGTCAATGCAGTGAGCGAATTGCGTTATGCATAACAATTGCATTTAAGTGTTGTTTTAATGACCATCCATTGAGGCTGAACGCACACTGTGTGTAGACAATTTAACAGTCACAGAGAAGGGTGTTTGCATTCGCACATGTTGGTTTTTTCTGCTGACGCGTTCCAAACCATTGCTGTCAAAGAATATAGTTATTTTTCATGTTTACACCATTAAAATTAGTAGTTAATTGTAAAGTTTACTTAAGTACAAAATAATAGATAATGTTTTTAAATAAATACAGACATTATCTAAAACTTAACTAAAAAAGCTTAAAATCTTAATTTATTGACTTAAAAGCTATCGTCAGGATCACATAGCATCAACTTGACCTACAATTAAGAAATTTGATCATTCATACAGTACTCATGAATACAAAAAAAGATTGAGATGAAATTTTATATGGAGACAGCTTGACACCCGGGAAACAACAAAGGATATTTATTTTGTTATTCTGGAAATCATCCTATAACGAGTTGAAATTTTTCTCCCATGGGTGGACTATAGCCAAGACTAGGATGTAAGTTGCGCACTCTATTCCTGATGATAAGTTCCGTGGGATCATTTAACGGTATTAGGTAGGGAGTAATTGGCCATCGTTCAGTATTTTGGTCACTTGAAATTTCAATATTACAAAATAAAGAATAACATGATAGTTATGCTACTTATGAGAAATGTACTTACAAAATGATTTTATTATCTAGCTATCATAGTAAATCATTTTTCCTATTAAAAACATAAAAAGGAGACCCGCCACTTTACTATGGGAATTGGTACCAAATTGTACAGTAATAAAACTTTGTCAGATTTTTATCTAATTTATAAGTTCTTAGATGAAATTTATTTCATTTCGCTAGCACACGGGGTTTTTAAGATATACTAGTTTAAAGATTTTTTGTCCTGGCAACACCGCAGTGTTATAGGTCAAGAAACTGACATAAGAGCTTACGTTATTTTCATTTAAGATTATTTATTGTTTATTGCAAGACATACGGAAGATTTTATTGTAGAAAATGTTGATCAGCCGTGGATTGAAACAGAGAATTATTCTTTAAAACAATATATTATGACAGGTACTAAGCGTGTACTGACATGTTTGTATTGTTATGTACTCTCGACATAAAATACTGCTTCTATACTGTAAAACTTCAGTTTTATCCATACTATAAGGGCTACAATAAAGACGTCCGATTTTTCTCTCCGATAGTCGGTTCCGATAGTCTGATCAGACAGTCGGAAGGCCCTCGTGCCATACATTTTGTATATACACAATACACGTTCGATTCGATAGTTGACCGATTCTGTTGTCTGAATTTGTCTGATCTGACCATCGAAACCTACTACTCCACTACCCTAAGACCACACATTTATTATTGCCTTATCTGTAGGGACTGTAGGACACGTTCAGTCCGGTTCCTCTCTCGCTCATACATTATTAGAGGTTCCATCCATAGAGATATTATACTAGAGGGCAGAAGCCAGGCTTCAGAGCGTACCTCGGATAAAAAGAGACGAAATCTTTAGTAATCACCTTTCTCTTTCTGGCTCATCGGAATCGGAGAGAGATAGGTAATTACCGTTATCGTTGTTTCTCTTTCTAACCGGGGGCGAATGCAATCTATGGGCAGCCGTATGGCTCACCCACTCTATTGTAATATCTCTATGGTTCCATCGCCGTTGTAGAATCTATACTTTTACATCTATCGAAAAAAATATCGACATATCATAATATCGATATTTTTCCAATATAAGTATATCAAACTCTAATATTGATACCTATTTTTAAAATATCGATATATTCATTTTTTGCATACTCATTTCACCGTGCATGTCACTATGTCGGGCACGTTCCTTTTCACGCAAACTATTACAGCGAAGGTTTAAGGAAAGTAAATTGTAAAATAAAATAAAAAATACTTTCCGATGTGCTACAACTCTTATTTACGTATCATAATAAAGCAAATAAGATGACTAATGAACTCATATAAAATTTATTACTGTACATTCTGGTACCACTTTGGCGGATCTCCTTTCAAGTGGACTCTTACTAACTGCCAGTAACACCTCAGTTTCCCTTATGTCTTTGTTAGTCTCACGCGGGCGAAACCGCGAACAAAAATGTGAGAAAAGAACAACGCTTATCGTTCAGGACATAGCAAGGAGAAATCCGTTCTAAGCTTAAATGGATTTCTATCCGGGAACGACGGCACCTAAGAACCCTCTGCTCGCTCTCCTCCATCCTCTTCGACCCCTTGTGCCAGACTATTTAAAGTCAAAATTCCAGTTCCTTTGTTCCTCCCACGACCGTCAACTCCGCTCCTCTGAATCCCATCTTTTATACTTTCCTCTACATCGATCTGGTTTTGTTTCCAATTCCTTTGCAGTGCAGGTAATTCGCTTCTGGAATGCTCTTCCTAGGGAAATTAGAGGGCCCGCTAGGAAACTCACGTTTAAAAAAAACTAGGTACAGGCTCTCCTTCTAGAACGTCGCTCGTAACACAGTCATCATTTCTCTTGTACATATATTTATCTTAAGTAAGATACTTATTTATATATAATTATATTATATGGTATATATTTATTATATTATATTGTATATATTAT